>OU744265.1:1252500-2502500 GCA_916610215.1 Omphaloscelis lunosa | reverse complement strand
ATGACCTGAAGACCTAATCAAAATGTACCTAACACATATTTTTCTGTAATCGAATTCTCAATTACAAGATGGAATATCGTTACGATCAAACATACGTAGGTAAAAATAATTACATTATAAAATACCTCGCACTTCTTCAAAGTTATTTGGTGTATTAGAAAATATATTTTTCCATACACGAGTTCGGTACAGATTTATATCATTCCCATACGTTTCTAATATCGTGCCAATATCTCGATTTGTTACTTTATTAAGAATTCTTTGAACATCTATGAGATAGGTAGGTGGATCTTATTGCAACTGAAAAATTTGGTATTAGATACCTACGTTGTAAGTTAGAGATCCTTGTCGAAAATAATAATATTGTTTAAAAAAATGTCTGATAGTTGTTAGGTACTTTTTTATTTATGTTACCAAGTTTGGTGTTTCCTTACTAATACCTACTCTACTTATCATTTAGAAGACCTTATTAAAAAAATAAAAAGTTCTTTAACATGTCTCGTCATAAGAGTTTTAGGAAAAACAACTGTAAGGCTTTACACATAAGGTTTAGTTTACGCTACATCTTCATATTTTTTATGACTTTTTTAACAGTACTAATCAGTCTAAAATCAATTTTATTTATACTAGCATAAAGCTGGTTAAAAATAGACTTTAGGTACCTTTCCACGATCAAATTAATAATTTATTTTCATTCCAGTACTAACCTTACTACCTCAACTTTTTCAATTAACTGGTTTATTCCTAAAAAATAAACGCAGCAATATGATTTAAAATTATAAAAACTTAAACACCACTCAAAAACCCCCATAATTTATCGCCGTGGATATGTAGAATAACACATTTCATAAGATCACCCTTACTTCGATTATCTCGGTTGAGTACGTCTACCAAAGTATTCATGGTTCAATATAAATGTAAACGCGACTTCATACATACCCATACAATTACTTCATGCAAACGATGGGGACTGAGGGAAAAATATCCTCTCACAAGGTTTCATTAAAACCGCCTATGACTCGCCTTAAGTGGCTCTCAAAGTTAAGGCAAAGGAGAGAAAGTACAGTAGGTAGGGTCACCTTTCTTTTACCTTTCAAAGTCAAAGTCAAATCATTTATTTCAAATAGGCCCATGTATGGCACTTTTGAACGTCAAAATTTAGAAAATAATATCATTGATTCTAGTCGCCCCTTGTAAAAGGTAGTTTTGGTATGGAGAAGAATGGGCAAGAAACTCCACCGTTACTCTTTTAAAATGTTTTACAATAGTTTGTATAAGTACGTACATTAGTTAAATAATTATATGTGAAGATGATGCGCCTAGAATAAAATTACTATACCACAATAGGTAAAAAGAATTAAAAATGAAGCAACGATAGATAATTTAATTATGTGATAAATACACGGTGCTCACATATTTACAAACATTGTAAAAGTAGACGATTTTCCTAATTTTTTAAATTAATAATTCAGTGTGTGAGGAAGTAATCACAGAATGTAAAATCAATGTCATACGAGGTTGCTAATTTGATTTTGTCTTGATTCTAAATTGTCCTATGGAGCAGGACCAGCATGTTTCCAAGCACTCTTATCTTGGATATAATCCTCTTATCAAGATAATCCTTTATGTAGTTAAGTAGGTTTCTCTGTGTGTGTGGCCTGTGAAATTACTAAATAAGTGAAATATTTCAACACGTAGGTAATTTAATTATGGTCGTGGGTTCTGACCCAGGCAGGTGCTTTACTTGTGTAAATAATTTCACCACCACTGGTGTCAAAACGGTGAAGGAAAACATCGTGAGGAAGCCGGCATATCCTAGAACCAAAATTCGAAAACAGGTGACATCTGCCAATCCGCACTGGGCCCGCGTGGTGGATTACATTCCACTCCCTCTCGAAGAGATGAGACCTGTGTCCCAAAAGTGGGATCATTATAGGCTGACTATGCATGCATGCAATTTAATCATACTTTAGTAGTCCCTTGTGAAACGAATCTTCTAAGTTTAGTAGTTTATGTAATATACGAAACTTCATCAGGTCAGATCTTTTATTTATTCGTCTGAAAAACTATAAAAGATTATTCAGGTTTTCGTAGATGTTTATGATAAAATTGAATTATGATGTCGGGTCCGGTTTTGATATACCAAGTTCAACCTAAACCCTACTTAACGTCGCTTGGCGAAAGTTTGAGAAACACTGGCTCCTTATTAAGTAATAAGTGTATGCCTTGGTTTATTACAATGGGCACATCAGCCTGTATTGTGTATTCACATCTGTGTACGACTGACACAGATTATTATAGGCGAAAGCGTCAGGGTAACCCGCGAAATTCATATTTTCTTACGTTTTTTTGCATTTTGCAGGTCAGTGTCAGGTTGCATGTTGATTAAATTATGATTCGATGGTATGATATAATAGTAGATTGTGGTACGAGGGGCTAAAATAACCCATTCTATCGAGGTAGTTTTACTCCCGAGTTTTAGCGAGGGAGTAAATAGAAATCGTGATATAATGAGTTTTTAGCGTCGTGTGTTACTCTACTTTTCACTACGATTGCGAGAAAATAAAATAATATCTTTGAACGATAATTTTGGGTGGTACAAATGTTTAAAAAACCCCATTATATTTTTTTAATTAATGTACCTAGAGCAAGTTGTAAAAGAGCTTGTAAGTAGGTAATGAAACAGATCACAGATAAGTCTTATATTTTTCTGAATGTATCATTATCGTTTTGTCAAGTGAAAGACGACTTTTTAAAGAATTACTTCAACAGAATGCAGTTGCGTCCTTCTGTCTGTACCTAATGTCAACAAACAGTGATCACAAATTCATTTGTTGTAAAAAAAGTTGTGAATGTAACCTTAGAGTTATGTTATCGGACATCAAAAGGAACACGTTGTATATCACATTATTATATTGTTAGTGTAAACATGAAGATTTTATAGTTTACTATTCGGCGCGCGGCGGTTTGGGAAACTTTTACGCCTATTTTTTATGCTCCCCCTTGTGGTATTGTTGTGTGTCGGGTCGTCGAGCTCCCTAAGATAAGGTTGACCTCACGATGGCTGATGTGCGCGTGCTCTCTGTTGGGACAGGTTTGCTGAAACTGTTTCTGGTTCTTTGCCAGTGAAATGTCCCCCCCTAAAATCAAATGGGGGGGCCGCGCCCCCTCCAATTTTACTACCTGGTAAAGAAGGTTTCTGTGCTGTTCTTCACAGAGCTTTGGGTCGCTGAGTGCCCTCCGAGGCATCGAAACATTCCTCCGACTATTCAATGAAGCAGAGAAGACTAACTTAGCTAGCAATATTGCACCAGAAACATTTGTTTTTATTTTTAGGTGGTTGCTTTGTTAATTTAAATGCAACCAGTGTTTCGCATTCTAAATTAATACATTATCTACATATATATTTCAAATTCAAATTCAAATTCAATTGCTGAACACACTACATAATCATACATTTCTAGATGTAAACTGAATGCGCAGTCCACTGTGTTGCACCAATTCAGGCATACAAAATGAATATTAAAATTATACCATGTCATAAATTCAATTAATACCATGAACAATTTCATAAATTCCAATTAATAACTTATATAATGCCATTATTAACTCCAATTAATACCTTATAAAATATCATAAATTACAATTAGTATTCTATACAATGTCATAAAATCATTATTAATACCTTTTGAATATAATTATCAATTATATATGTCTAACACAGTCAACACATTAACAATACAAATTACATAATTTTAATAAAATAAATCGGACTCAAGTTTTAACCATAATTATTATATTTTTGTTACTATACACACATTTTTTTTTCCTTTACATACTTGTACATAATATATATAATAGTTAGTTATACATTTGGTTTAGATTTAAATGACATTCTTAGGGAATCGCTTCAAAGACGGCTGAGAGGCTTAATGTCTTTGGTATCGTCCAGTGAATCTTCGCATTATTTTATTATAAATAAAATATTTTTTTATAATTTGACTGATAATTTGATTGACCTAGTCATTACTGATTCGTCTTTTAACTGCAGTAAATTGACCGGAGGAAGCCGGAGGTCCCGGAGATTGAAGGAAGGGGGTGACCAAAGATGTTTGCCCCCCGTCATGAAGTACTTCCGCGATCCCTGCTCAAAGGCCAGCCCGGATGATACCCTGCAATAAGTAACACGATATTTTTGATATTTAATGTCTGGCCTTTAAAAGAGAATTTGAACCCTTTTTCTTTCTTTTTTTTGTTTGGGGAATTATCAAATAACTTCTCGCGTGGCGTGTCAGACTCTTACTGACCAAAAGCCACCCGTGTTCCTTCAGTTGCCATATTACCAGGAGCCACGGTATCCCTTTCGGACTTTCCCGCGACCCCGGCAGAGAATTTGACCCCTGAGTTTATTTCGCCATTTCTTCTGGTAGTTAAATAGGAAATTTCGACTCCATCTAGCTAATTTTCTTTATAATTTGTCGTGTAAAATTGATTCTGAAATCCTATTTACATAATTAACAATTTCATTTCATTTCTCAGTACCGGTGTCAAATCATAAATATATTTAAATTTAATAAGTTACTTTAAAATAAATAAAATAAAATAAATTATATTTTGGCATTACCTAATAAGTAGTTTACGTTAATATTCATCTTTTGTAAGATTGTGGAACAAATGCATGCATTTTCCTTATCCATTTGCCGACATGATATAAAAAAAAAAACTCTGCAGGCCTCAACTTCACAGGATAACAAACAATCTGACCCTGTTTTCCTTTAATTCTAAAATTAATTAAAAATGACATTTTACAATATTTTTTCAAGTTGACGACGCTTCACAATGAAAAATTACTTGATCAAGTCTAATGCGGAACCAGCTGTTTTACATAGAATAATAGCCGACTTTCATTAATATGCAAAACTTAGCAATTTTTTTTTTTTATTCAAAGAAGCTATTTAGTCAGGTATATTTTTAGTTTTGATAATAGAAGAAATAGTTTAGTCTTTCCTTCTCCTTATTATCCCGGGCGCTCGTGGCTAAGTAATAACAGCCACAAGGGTCGATCTATCAGATTAAGCTTACGCTTGCCGGGGTTAGTCCGTGGATGGGTGACCATGTTTACATACCGAGACTCCTCAGTGCCTCGAAAAGCACGTTAAGCCATTGGTCCCGGCTGTCATTCGTAGATCTTTGACAGTCGTTACGGGTCGTCAGAAGCCCGAAAGTCTGACAACCAATCTTACCAAGGGGTATCGTATTACTCAGTTACTGGATTGTGGAGGTCAGATAGGTAGTCGCTCCACGTAAAATACCGATATTCAGCTGCACCCGGTTAGACTGGAAGCCGACCCCTATGTTGGGGTTGGTTGGGAAAAGGCTAGGCAGATTGATTGATTCTCTTATTATCCCGATCCATAACAAAGAAATGAATACTAAGTAAGTACGTATAACGCTCGATTATTTACTGCGAAATAAACTGATCTCTTTCTAAGTTATGAATACCTTAGGACAGTCAGAGCTGATGAGAGATCCTACGTAATATACCACGCTATTTCCAGGGCAGAATAATGTCGCCAAGAAGAAAACGAAGATATACCAAAGTATTGGGCCAGGCAAACCAGCGATGGTCTGAGACTGTTTTAACACTTTCGACTCCACCCATTTTCATCTAGCTCATACGCCATGCCGCCATACATTTTGCAAATAGACCCTCCGGGAGGGTTCCCGGCATTACGTTTGCGCTAGAGTAAACCATCGCGGCATTACGTTTAAAACCGTGTCATAAAACACTATAAAAAGAAGTAAAATCGCGTTTTCAGGTCTTGTCGCTTTAAGTAGTTTCCAACCTTTTTTGTGAATATTTGTAACTGTGAACAAAAAAAAAACATTCATATATAAATCTTGTTAAAATATACATCAGACTTTATTTTCTTGGTTTATAATGCTGTATTCGCTAAGAAAAACCTATATTTAAAATGAGCCATCTGCGAGGGCTCCCGGCATCCCATATGCAACTAGGTGAACCCTCCAGGAGGGCTCCCGGCACTGAACGTGCTAAATTCACGTTGAGTTGAGAAACAAGTTTAGATCGAGAAAGAGTTTTATGACATAAAATCGTGGCTGTTTTACTCTTTTTATTATACATGGTTAGGGGGCGAGCCTATTGCCATCAACTGGGCACAAATCCAGACTCCGGACTGCTACTGAATAATTCCTGTCGGAAAAACGCTTTACCCGACCTGGAAATCGTAGGTATCAGGTCAATAAAAAGGCAGAAAGAAGTTTCTAGCTTCACGAAAGTACTTTGCATAGTTCTCAAAGAAACTAAACAGTAAAACAAAAAATATATTAGAATGAACACTATAATAGACAAACAAACATTTACAGTTACGCCTAATTTATTAGCACTCCCTGCATCTTTCGCAATCCAATCACTATACGCAGAGACACGAGTAAATAAAGAAGTCTTATCAAAGTTCTTCCCGCTCACAATACCGACCAAGATCCCTTCATTGCTGACCTCTTTGGGGTCCCCGGTACGCATGCACACCAGCGGCCCACCAGAGTCACCCCTAGCAACGTCTGTAATCGCAGTCGCCGTGCAAATAAACGAATTCATATTCATTTCCCACAATAAGGAGCACTTCGACCTGGAAATTGGTTTAATATCAGCCGTAAGCACGACTGACGAGATTTTGGCATTCGAATCATGGCCAACTTTTCCGTACCCAGCGGACACACACTGACCCTGATAGTCGGACATCTTTGTCGCAAGTGTCACATAATTGACTTTGTCGTTATAGACCCACGGTTGATCCACTACTACGATGGCAATATCGTATGAAGGGAAACTGAAGTCCTTGTGCAAAATCGCTTTTATTATTTGTCTCCACTGGGCATCTGCTGTGGTTTCTGTGTGCCCGGTGTGTATGAGTTCTGTCTTCATGTTGCCTGCCACGACGCGCAGCACTCCCGGGTGCTTCACGTAATAGAATTTGTTACCTTCGAAGCAATGCGCTGCCGAGAGCACCTTTGTCTTAGCAATAATGCTGCCACCACAAAGATTGTCCCATACAAATTTTCCTGGCTCTAATTTTTGCATGGGTTCCTTGAGAGACACTAGGAATGGGAACTGCCCTTCTCCTGCAGCTTTACCGTTAACAACAGAGGGTGTTATGCTGTATTTGGAGTACTTTAGAGTAGTTATAACACGCCTGTCAAATTCACATAATACAGTTTGAATGAGAAACGTAAGAATTGTAAGGACGTTCATTAGTAATTTTGTTCATTTCCGACATTGGGATGAAATCCTTTTGTTGATCTGTTTGACTTTAGTTTGACCGGGTTTGACAGTGGGTTTGACTGGTGGTTGGTTCTGTCATTTTATTTAAATAATACGTCTTTCTGTCAATAGAACTCTATGCCGTTTAGGTTGAATTCTTGGATAAGAACAAACAGGTCTTTCGAGCATAAAATGCGTGGCGATGACTAGAATATTTTAGAGGAAAAACCTACAAAATAAAAGGTGATTCTAAAAAAAAATATTTGCAGCAATGTTTTTTCACAAACAACTTACAAAAAACCAGCACCGTGGGTTCCGTACCATTTTAAATTTTCATCGGCGAGGCCTGTATTCGTCAGAAAATTTAAACACTACACTGCGGCGTAAAATATTGCAGTTTTAAGTCAGCGCCATCTCTTGATCGTAGTGGAACTAATGTAATTGTTATTGATAATTTCTGAAAAAGTGTGCTATTTAGAGAGATCGTTTTATTTTTTCTGTAATCTTTACATAAACTTTTATCACAGAATAACATAACATAACATCACGCCTGTATTCCCCGAAGGGTTAGGCAGAGGTGTACCTACAGTACACCCACATTTCGCCAGTTATGTTTTTAAGACCCATGTAATAGGTAGGGTCACAGAATAATTTCAGATTTTTCTCTATGCCAACAACGGATTTTTTTAAAAATTTGTCGTCAAAAGTTGAAAACAAAAAAAAATCAGAATGTGCAAATTGTGGTCTTTCATATGATACCCCACATGCTCTAGTAGCCCCACTTCGAATTTTTAAGAACTTCAGTCGTTCAGTCCCTATTGCAAGAAAAAAAATCTTTCTTATTAGTTGGTCAAACGTCATCTAAAACTATTCCAAATTTCAAGTAGCATAGTAGTTCTTGAGATATCCAGCTGTGACAGACAGACGGACAGACTGAATCGCACCATAAGGGAGGAACCCTTATGGTGCGATATTTAAACCGTTTTGGTACGGAACCTTAACAACATTATCTTTACTGGCACAACATTTTTCAGTATACCATTATACTCTTTTCAAATCAATCTTAAATACCAGCCTTACAATCAAATGGGCCCAATAATTACAGGCCAGGACCAACAAATCCACGGCCAACCATATTTGCCGCCTGTGCAAACATTCCGCCTCACTAATGAAGACAAATGATTGATAAAGATAGTCTTAATCAAAGACGCTCTTGACACCCTATTATTACCAAGAGGGACGCAATTAATGCTTAATTTATAGTCAGTATTTTGTTTTCGTTATTGCAGGCTTATTTTCTTGTAATTGAGACTTTTTACAAGGTTCTGTATAAGGTCAAAATTAGGGGATTGATGGTCTCGAGTTCGAGCCCAAGGTACGCACCTCTGACTTTTTGGATTCATGTGCGTATTGTATAATTATCACATGCTTCTAAAACGGTGAAGGAAAACATCGTGAGGAAACCGGCATGTCTGAGAGATATTTCTCGACGGCATGTGAAGCCAAGTCAGAGGCCCATGGGCGGCTTCGAAACTCTGACACCAGGTTAGTCAATAACCACACGAAAAGAAGAAGATTGGGAGATTTGGGGTCAATCAATGTGAGACTGTAATTATAAAAGAATTTTTACTAAGGCTCTATTTACATTGGGAAGTGTCAATTTCATCGCATTATGTGAAAAGGCAAGCGAATTCGCGGGAATATTTGAAAATTGTCGCGACTGGGTTGTGAGCTGAATTAGCTGTTCGCGCTAGATTAGACGCATGACACCGCACTGCGTCTCCCTTTAGGCCACTTCCCGCGGATTCGCTAGACGCCGCCGACGGTAGACTCGGGAATTCCCGAGAATTCTCGGGCCTGTTTTTTTCCTATTTTGTACGTTACACCTTATTGAAATAAAGTTCATTGTGCTATGTACCATTCCGTTACAAAAATTATTTTCCTTTCCTTTCCGCCTCTATGTAAGTTGAGCCTAACGAATATTTTGATAAGAAAATTGTACCAATAAAATTATTTACATTTACAGAAGAAACATGTAGATGCTTACGTGTAATATGTTCAATGGCCTTGTCATCATCTGCCTAGCGGTAGCCTGCCATAAAATACCAGTATTTTACATGAAGCGACTACCTATCTAACCTCCACAACCCAGTTACTGGGTAATACGATACCCCTTGGTAAGACTCGTTGTCAGGCTTTCAGGCTTCTGACTACCCGTAACGACTGCCAAAGATCTACGAATGACAGACACACCAAAGCCTTAAGGAGCTTTCCGAGGCGCAGAGATGACTCGATATGTAATGGATGGTCACCCTTCCACGGACGGACCTCTGTAAATGAAGCTTAGCCTTCAATGGCCTTATCTTATAGGTAAACTAGCTTTGGATGTCGAAAAATATCCCACGGGTACGTACTAACAGGATTAGGGGACGGTGGAGGAATTACGGACGCGGGGTAAATACGGACTAACATGTATCTACTCGATCTCTGCCCCGCGTCCTGCCGCCACAATCACGCGTTACGTTTCGCCATCTTTAGTGCTCACCAAACATTCACGATAGACGGCTGCGCACACGTTTCAAGGTAATTGAAATTGAAAATTTTTAGTAATTTTGATCTAATTTTTTGGTATTTACTATTTTGAGTGTTATTCAAAAAGAATAAGTGTCAGTAAAAAAGTTATATTTGCTGTCGATTGCGATGTTAATAACGAGTAAATAGCACAACCGTTTGCCTTGATAAATTTTGTTAACCTAAAAATTTTGTCGTTGCATTTTTCCAAACTCGTTTGGGTCAATTGCGGACAAAGTACCTGGGGTAAAGAAGAAAGAAGAAAGAAGAAAGAAAATAAATTTATTTAACCCAGGTTAAGGCACACAAATAAAAAACAAAAAATATAGAAAGCTTAAAACAGTACTGTGTGCCTCACGGCTGCGACAAATAGGTCCAGTTCAGCATAAATGCCAGACAACTAGTGCCTGATGCTGGTTTTCAACTGAACTTTATGTTACGAGTACGTCTTACGGATGTAAATCAGTTTTATAATGTGTGTAAAGATTTAAACAAAATAAAAAATATTAATAGATGAGAGTAGCAATTAATAATAAAATCAACATGGTACAATTAAGTTTAAAAAATAATTAAAGATTTATACAAAGGGTAAATACGGACGAAAGGGTAAATACGGACGTCCGTAATTACCCCATTATTTATCAAAACCTATAGCAATATTTCAGTATTCCAGATGCCTCGAAAATATATTAAGAAAAAAGAACCAGCAGCAAAGAAACACCATTGAAACTTTACAAAGAGCTGTGCAAGAAATTAAAGAGAAAAATACTACTTTTCGACAGGCAGAAGAGTGTATTACTGAAGTCTGTATTACTACCTTGCCAAAAAGAGGTAAAAAGTCAGTTTTTAATGAATTTCAAGAAAACGAACTGGTCGAATTCATTTTGAAATCTTGCAAAGCCTTCTTTGGGATAACAATTGCTACCCTAAGAAAAATAGCATTTGATTTTGCCACAGCTAATAACATAAAAAATGATTTCAATAAAGATACCAAAATGGTACTGCCTCGTTGGTCTAGTACTGCCTCGTTGGTCTAGTGGTCGCAAGCGCTACTGTTGAGCATGAGGTCCTGGGTTCGATTCCCAGGTCGGGCAAAGTGTTATTGGGTTTTTCTATCTGAAATTTCTCAGTAGCAGCCTGGAGTGTGGATTTGTGTCCGGTTGATGGCAATAGGCTCGCCCCCTATTACATGGGACTTAGAACATAACTGGCGAAATGTGGGTGAACCTGCTACAGGGACACCTCTGCCCAACCCTTCGGGGAAACAAGGCGTGATGTTATGTTATGTTTATACCAAAATGGCAGGTATGGATTGGTATTATAATTTTATGGCTAGACACCCCAATATATCACTTCGAAGACCAGAAGCTACTTCATTAAATAGAATCACAGCATTTAATCAAGAAGAAATTGACATATTTTTTGAAAATTTAAAAACATGATAAAATACAAATTTAAGTCGAATTCAATCTACAATGTAGATGAAACGGGGATTAGTACTGTACAACGAAACTCTAGGATTCTCGCCCAGAAAGGATTAAAACAAGTAGGTAAATGTACCAGCGCAGAACGTGGTTCCTTGGCCACAGTTATAAATTGTGTTAATGCTGGAGGCACATACATTCCCCCATTTTTCATATTGAAAGAAAGCGAATGAATGCTCTGCTTATGAAGGACAGTAATAGTAACATGGTGGCTTGTGTTTCTGCTTCAGGCTGGATAACTGAATCGATTTTCGTTGATTGGCTTCAGCATTTCAAAGCATTCGCAAAACCATCTGCAGATGATCCTATTTTGCTAATACTGGACAATCACGAAAGCCACGTTAGTTTGAGAGCTCACGAGTTTTGTCGCAAGAATTTTATTCATGTTTTAACTTTACCTCCTCACACATCCCACAGAATGCAGCCTTTAGATTTAACTTTCCATGGCCCACTAAAAACGGCATATAACAGAGAATGTGAATCCTTCATGGTCAACCATCCAGGCACCAAAATTACGGCATATGATGTTGTAGGCCAAAAGATTGTTGTTGTTATACAAAGGCTTTTAATAGAACAACAAGTACTGACAAAGCTATGAATGGCTCTAAGTCTGCTGGAATTTGTCCAATGGATCAAGATAAATTTAAAAACACTTCTAAAAATTTTGGTGATATTTTTGCATCAGAATCTCCTCTCGAACAACGGACACAAAGCAATACCAATAATTCAAGCCAAAGTGAGTCCTAGATTGAATCTTAAGTTGTCTTTGATGCCGCCAATGAAAATATTTCTAATCCAATACAATCTCAGGAAACATCTCAATTTTTCAATAATGAGGCTAACTTTGAGGATTTAAACAAAAAAATACCTGCATCTGCATTAGTGGGTGATGTTAGTGAAGCTGGTGTAAAGCAAAGTTTATCAAGTCAAACTAGTCCATCTCCCTTACTAACACTTAGTGATGTAGTGCAAGTACCAACTCTACAACCTACTCGTACAAAACGATTGTTAAAAAAAAAACATTCCATTATTTCTACCAGCACACCGGAAAAAGTAAACCTAGAGCAAAAAGAACAAAAGAAAATAGAAAGAAAGAGAAAGAACCTGGAACAAGAAAAGACCAAAACTAAAAATAAGAAACCAAAAAACACTAAAGAAAAACGACCAAAAGGTAGAAAGAAACTTGAACAATTTTGAATCTGATAAAGAAAATTATGAATATTTCTGCATTTATTGCCAGGAAAAGTATAGTGACCCACCCATCGAAGACTGGATGATGTGTTTAAAATGCAAGAATTGGGCACATGAGAATTGCAGTGCTAGGCTTCTTCAAGAGGCTACATTTGTGAATTCTGCAAATGAAATGAGACCTCATCCGTAAATACACCATGTTGTCCGCAATTAACCCAGCACTGGTTCGTATTTACCCCAAGAGCTAAGGGTAATTACGGACATATATGTTTTTGTTTTTTATTAAAATTTAATGAATGTTGATTGATCTCATATAATAATAAATGTCGATTTAATAGGTATATAACTATAGTTTAATAATTAATAAAGACAGACTGATTATTCTTAATAGTATGAGATTTATTTGTAATTCCGCTTAAGCGTCCGCAATTCCCCCATCTTCCCCTACATGCCTAATAGCCGAGGAAAATGTCATTGACTTCTACCGTTGCGCCGGCGGCGTTGTCGTCAACCATAATTATTTGTCACGCGTAATTTTGAATCTGTGATATCTTTTAAAGTATTCATTTTAATGATATGATGTCAAGGCATATTTTAATTTTAATTAAATGCCCAATTTAATAACATATTTTATTGATAATTACAATACCTCGAAAATAAATAATTATCAAATTCTGAAAGATAAAAATATTTATTGTGGGTCATCCTTAGAAGATAGACATATGCCATCGCGGTCTTTTTGTTGAACTTTTTAAAATGAACAATACTGTAGAATAAAATTCTGTAGAATTTTATGTAATTTAGTCTTGTGCTTCATACTAACGCTTTGCGCGAGAACACTACTACACGCACAGCTATGTGTGCGTGCAGTTTCAAACAAGGCGCGCGGGGGGTGCACCGGCGGCTGAGAGTATGTCATGGTCACTCAAATGTCTCGCTGATGGTGCCGTGTGTGCTGGATCATTAAGTTCCCTTCAAAATGGTTGAGCTGAATGGTGCTGATGCATGCGTAATGTACGTGAACGGGCGCCGTCAGTAGGGCCTGGTCATCTCTTTGCTGCCACGGTTTATTTTAATTTTCGAATTATTTTTGGTTTTATATTTTTATTACGAACGCTTTTAACGTGCACGTTTTTCAACTTTGTTCTCACATGTATAATGTCAACATCGTGATGTAAACAAAATTTTGATTTAAAAGAGTGTCCGTGGAGTTTCTTGCCCGTTCTTCTCCATAGGTACCTACTACGCTTTGGAATGGGCAACTAGCTTCATCTTTCTGACTGACCGACCCCTTGACAATTCAAAAGTACCTGGAATTGGTTTATTTGAAATAAATGCTTTCGGTTTGAGTTTATTTTTGCCATCAACACGCTAAGAAGAATAGTATAAAAATCAAAGTGATCTTTATTTTCAGTGTACTAAGGTTGCTGGTGTGGATGCTGCTTGGTTTCCTCATTCCTGTCATATAAAAAATAACTGTGAATTGAAATACATCCATCAAAGTGCAGCAGATAATGCCAAAGATGTAACTAGTAGCGACATCTATGCTGTTGCATGTAACTAGGACGACTGGTAACGCCATCTATTTTCACTAGAAAGGCAACTCTGTGTAAGGTTAGGAAATCACAATCGCAATGTTGAATTGGATTGAAAATGGACCAACACCAGAAAGGTGACTTTACTCGTCAAAATTATTGTATTGTGGTCTATGTGATGCTGTGTACGAGGTGTTTACGTAATGAGTATGACACGAGTCACGACACTATTGCACATTGTTCGAGGTATAAATTTAATGGAACCCCAAATAGTTCACATTTTGAATTCCTAAAAATATTGATGGACCCTAATATAATAAATGTACCCTCTTTTAATGAGCCTTAAATAATTCCCATTCTGGTGTCCTAAAATACTACTAAGCCAAGTAACTGAAAGTTGCGACCACTGAATGTAGTAATCGCCGGCGGCTGCCGCGGCACCACTCGCTTCGCTCGCTCGGCTCGCGCGCCCTTCCACAGCCAGGTCACAGTTCTAACCTAACTTAACCCATTTGGTTGGGGAGTCTAGGGAACCCCAACCAAATGGGTTAGTTACTTGTATGTGTACGAAGGCTGTTTTTTACTGCTTTATCAATAGGAATACCTATGTCAAATAGGAAGTGAGCGAAAAATAAAACGTGGAAATAGATATAAAATATTTATTTATTCATCTTTAAACAATAAATTGTTTTATATAAAACATATTTCGGCATTAGATACCTATACATACTACTTATATGCTATTTTGATTCCACCCCACATGTCCCAAAATATAATTAAGGGCTGGTCAATAGTCAGATTACTATACGATTTGCGGTCAAATCGATATCCAGCTATGATATTCGATTATGTGAATCTATTCTAGTACGATTCGTTTTAACGATTTGCCTAACTATTACCCAACGTCCTAATCAAAATGATCGCTCGCGCGAATACGCGATCGTCGCGTTCATATGACACTTTTTGTTCGGATACCGTAAGTCGGCGCGACCACGCGTTTCGGTTCACCAAACAAACAGTGAAATATGGTGGCGATGATCGCGTATTCGCACAACGATTGCTTTATACATATTAGGACGCGGCCGAAGGCGCCTTCTGTCTTCGCGACTACACATTTTAGGTTCGCCGAAGAAAATAAACGCGACGGTCCTTGGTTAGGACGCAGCCTTAGGGATACATAGCAATACAACGTATAAAAAAAAAAACATTTTTTTTACACTACTTTTCGTCAGAAATTTACCGCCATGTTTTTATTTTATAGCTTTTTCTTATATTTGTGACCATGTGGTGCAGTTTCAAATTACGATACTGTCAACATTATATTAAAATCATTCGCAAACAACTCCATTATTTTAGTTGGTGTATGATTTCTATAAACACAAATTAATTCAAAAATACTTTTTGGAATAAAAATTAAAATGGTCATTACCTAGTCAATGTCGCTGATATTTATTAAAAATACTTGTTAATAAAACTTATAATTTAATTCTCAATTCGTAATGACTGTCAGTATTCATGCTACTAACACCCGGTTCCAGAAAGGCTTAATAGACTGTGCTGTGATCGACTGACTAAAATAACAACGGAAAGGTCTTGCCACCTGTGATACAGTTTTCCAACTGTACAGATCTTTTTCACTAAAGTTAAGTAATTTATTGTATTGCACAGTTTTTGCTCATCCATAACTGGTAGAAAAATAACTATAACACTGTTTTTGGAACAATAAATTATTATTTATAACAAGCTTACAAATTACTCCACTTTTTTTTTGGGTGCGAAATGATCAAATAACTTCTACCGCTCTAGGCGGAGCGGGAGGGCGTGTCAGACTCTTATTGATTAAAACCCACCCGTGTTCCTTCAGTTGCCATGTTGCCGGGGGCCACGATCTCCCTTTCGGATTTCTTCGCACCCCCGGCAGGCATCGGCCCTAGCGGACCCCGTCAGTTCTGCTGACATCTCTTTAAGGCGCGCGTGGAACACAACGAGTCGTCAACACGGGCCTAGTCCTTATAGGACGACGAGCTACCCATTGCTCACCGTCCGCAAGCCCGCGCCTACGGTGGCCGGAAATCGGCCTGCGATTCCCGACGCCCAGGGCGTCTCCTCCTGCGGCGGTTAGGAGCGTGAGGGCGCGAACTTTGCCTCTCCCTCACGCGTTCCGCCTCCTCCTTCGCGAGCATTACTGCTTCGCAGAAGGAGGTGACGGCCTCCCATTTCCTCTCGCTCACCACTACCACCACGCTGAACCAGGGCCGGACACGACAGATCACCGCCGCCGATGGTCTCCACGAGGACACGGCGATGCTCCGCCCAAGCCGGGTAGACCTCCACCGGACGGGTGTCCTCCGGGCGATCCACAAAATGGTGACACCCGGGCGTTTTCTACCGCTTTATCTTCACCTCGCATCCGCACACACGTGGGAACAGAACCCCGGTTTAGGACGACCAGGCCTGTCTCCAGTTGACAGTTTGGTAGCATTTTTTTATCTTGTTTAGCCTTTCAGAAACCGGATGTTAGACTCATACAAATTCATACATAAAAGAAAAAATATAATTTAATCATTCATAATTTTGAGACTATTTAATATTACTATCTAATCTATAATCTAAAGCCTGATAGTTTCTACAATAGGAAATGGAATATAATTATGACAAATTAAACATTGGATACATTCAAAGGGATATAGGTTTTCTATCATCAATTAATATAATGGCAAATATTACACTGAAAATAAATTCTAAGGATGCATAGTAACAAATAAAATTTTAATACATTATTTCTTAAAAATAATAGTCGACTCGATTATAGCTCAACACACACACAAGACGGCAGTACGGAGAGCTTGTATAATATTATAATTCCTTGTATTATATGGGCGCGGATCGGGTCGGGAGTGGGAGCTGCGCGGTTCCCGCCCCCGACCCACTCCGCGCCCGACCCGCGCTCGTGTTTCGTCTGCTGACATCTATATAATACAATGAATTACAATATATACAATTTGACCGGTTAAATAGTCATGACTTCAGAGGTCAGCTGTGAGATGCCCTACAGAAAAAAAACAATATATACAAGCCCACCGTGCTGCAGTCCCGACCCGCGCCCGACACACGCTTTGTGTGTGTTGAGCTAATAAAATTATTCTTAACAAAATATAAGTCAGCTTACAAATAATTTATTGTTGTTAAATGCTTTATTTTTTAATACATACGCGAAACAAATAGAGAAAAAACTTCGTAAGGAAGCTAAACTGGGCGTAATACGCCGCAAAACTTTCGTCGTCGGTCAGATAGGCAGTCGCTCCATGCAAAATACTATTATCCAGCTGCATCCGGTTAGAATGGAAGCCGACCCCATTAAAGTTGGGAAAGTCTAGGCACATGATGATGAGTTTTGCCTCTTAACGAAGTTTTGTTTTTTTTTCTATGAAAATGGTGCAAAATCTGGTGCATTATAAAATAAAATGCGATTGCGTGTAGAGGTAGGTTTTGGAAGACAATATAATTCTATCTTATTTTATTGAATAACGAATGTGCGATCTACTCTCTTAATCATTAACTTAATATCTTGCAGAGTAATATTTCCTGAATTTACGAAGTGCTTAAACTTTTAAACGGTTAACTTGTCTAGCAGGAAAATTTATACAAATTCTGTTCCATTTTGAATAAATACAAATTCTGTACCATTTTGCATTAACCTGGTAGATAGTGCCTTTACAGACGTCGATAACCCTTTAAGGTTCAATTCAATATCAAAGTTTATATTGAGCTTTTTCGTGCCAAAGCAATCGTTCGCCGAGCATACACTTCGTAAATTACGCTCCATTATTACCTTCCATGATAACACCCTAATTTAGACCTACTATCTACGTCATAAGTCACACAATGCATCATTGTGAATTGTTTACCTTTACCATTACAATTTGAATCTTATATCAATGTCATATGTCACAAAATGCATCGTAGTGAATAATAATGTTATTACATTATTAGTCCTACCTTTAGTGAAAACCTACGCATTAGGCGATCGCTACATAATAATTAAAATCCACCTTATGTCAATGTAGTGAGGTTTCTCGCGTTATCTCGTGTCATAAGTACGTTATCAAAGTTATGTTAATTACTAACTATTAACTAGAGTGAGCATACTTGCGACGTTTAGTAAGGACTAAGGGCGAATGTCACCAGGGACCGCAGAAGTACTCCACGACGGGGGGGGAACTTCAACTTTCGTCACTCCCTTCCAAAAACTATTTAATGTACAAATTCCGCCATCCTATGTTACGCGTAGAATAGCGCAACGGGGCGAAAAAGAACATATTTCTACACCATTCCTTTCTAAACCTTCTTTACCAATTAGTAAAATTGGAGGGGGTGCAGAAGTGGGGGGCAGAGGGGGCCAAATGCCCTCCTAAACTCAAACTCCTAAAATAAAACTGAACGCAATCAGCACGTCTAAACCGCATTCGACAGCTGGTAGTGTCATCATCGTTGAGAGCTCTTGAACGCGGTTTTGGTGTGCTGAGTCTCTTGCCCTTTCTTCTCCATTGGAACACCTACTAAGCTTTAGAATGGGCAACTAGCTTCATTTTTCTGTCTGACCGATCCCTTGACAATTCAAAAGTGGCTGTAATTGGTTTATTACATTTCATTCGTTTATTTACATCATCAAAACATAAGATAGCATAACACAAGCTCATTCATCTATCGCGATTTATTGCAATCGACTTCTTCTGAGTAGTCTTGTCTAGGTAGGGCTCCTTCATCGTCAAAGCCTGTAGCTTGGCTATTGGTTTAAATTTATGCCTGTAATTGGTTTATTTGAAATAAATACTTTGAGTTTGAGTTTGAATTTCATCGCATTCAGATTTATTGTAAAATTCGCGATCTGCGGTATTCGTTTATTTTTATCAGTATCAGGCGAACTAGCAGTTACTACTTTTTCTTCACAAGAATGCTCACTCTTTTCTCTTTCTATATTGTATGCAAAAAAATCTTGTTCGCTTTGAGCAAGTCATAAAAAGTAAAGTGAATTATGAACATAATAATCATGCTCAATCTTTTTATTTGTTCTAAGTTTCAAAGCTAACAAGATGTTTATGCGTAAATTATAATAATATTGACAGTTATGAAATGTTAGAATAATTCCTTTATCTATAATAGTTCTGACGAGTGATTCTCAAAGTTAAATGAGTATAATATTAATCGGATTTCAAATGTCATATTAGATAATAATGCATACATCCCGTTATTAAGAATATTAAAGGTAATTTTATCGATCTAAAACTGTCCATATTATCATTTCAACATTTTAATAATTATATCATCAAAATTACTCATTTATCAAAATTAAAGTCTTTCATAACAATAATAACTAGTTTACATACTTTTCATTCATTTTATACATCTAATATTTTTTAAACTAGCCTTTGCTTAAGGTACCGAAACGATTATTTATGATGAATATAATGCCTATTATAATCGTGTTTTTTTAAATAAAATAGCGTTGTCTCGAAAAATATTGTGACGTCCCGTTCGATTCAAAGTTAATGGCAGCTCTGAAGTGCGCTACTCGCTGCGCAGTACCCCCCGCTCCCCCCGCTGACCCATTAATTCGTTACTGCGCAGTCACTCGCCTCATGTTCCGAGCCGTCATTAAGATGAAACGTCTGTATAACATCCGCCTTCCGTGTTTATCGTCGAAGTTTCATTCCCGCTTCGAGACAAATATTTATAGGATAGCCTAAAGATATCTGAGCGTATATTTTGTGTATGCCTCAACATACCCAATACACGAAGTCATAAATTCAGGTTACAAAAATAAAGCAGTAACAAGACATGACATATATTTGGATTCAGAATCTCAAATAATTATCAAGTTTTGGGAATACAAAGTCAATTTCATACATAACAAAGTTCAAATTCCATTGCAACAGAAATTTATTTAAGATTTTTTTTTTTATTATAAAAGGTCAATCAAAAATGAGCTTAGAGTACATAACGCTAAAGTAGATAGTTAATTAACTGGCAAAACATGACGATTATCTAAGATTGGGTATTCAAGTATAGAAGAGACATATTCTCGCATATTTTAACGAAATCCAATGTACAGACAAGTCATACTCTTTAATATTAGTGTTATATCTAGCGGTCTACGTGGGGAATGTTTCACTTATCTTGAAGCTGAACGTAATTGGCTGGGAAGAGACCATAAGCGCCCTTGCAGAGTCCTTGCCACCAGCCTTCGTCGATCTGAGGAAGAGAAATAATACGTTTTTATTTACTTTCTGGGGATTTTTCATATGTGACGTACATCGTTACATATTTACTATGATTTTCCTAGGAGAGCGCAAGAACGAGCTCGAAAATTGGAGCATCCTGACGTGGATAGGTTAGTTTTTCTTTGTAATTTTATTGAATGACTGCAATAACTTGAGAATTAGATTGCTGCTGTAGCTTGAATCCTTTATAAAGCCATAACCAAAGTATATTTTTTTCTTCATATTTTCAATCATATTGCCTAGGCAAAGGCTAGCCTTTTCTCAAACATATTGGGGTCGACTTCCAGTCTAACCGGATGCAGCTGAATACTATATTTTACATGGAGCGACTGCTTATCTGAACACCACAACCAAGTACTCAAACTCAAACTCTTTATTGCATTCATGTGTACATTTAGTTGTTACATTTAAATAAGTAAGTTCCAACATGAAACCCGGTTAGGGCACGGCAACATAATAGGTAATAGTAGGTAGGGTAGATTAATTTGTATTAATTTTTGTATATCATTAATTGGTATTAATTATTATATTTAATTAATTTGTATTAATTATTATATTTCATTAAATTGTATTAATTATTATATAATTGTATTAAATATTATATAGTAACTTGGTAATACGATCCCCGTGGTAAGACTGGTTGTCAGACTTTCCGGGTTCTGACGACCCATAACGACTGTCAAAGATCCACGAATGACAGCCGGGACCAACGGCTTAACGTGCTTTCCGAGGCACGGAGGAGTCTCATTATGTGTAAAGATGGTCACCCATCTACAGACTAACCCCGGCAAGCGTAGCTTAACCTTATGGATCGACCCGTGCGGCTGTTATTACTTAGCCACGAGCTCCTCCTCCTCCTAGCTTTTTTCATATTTTCATTAGGTATTAATCAATTCCGGGCCCTTTTTTCAATAACAAATAAAAATTTCAGCGCAGGAGTTTCAGAATCATGTACTGAATACATGGAGCAGAAGTCGGTTATTTAAAAGAAAACGAATTGTTTAACTTACCATCACGATATTGGTGATGATATCATCAGGGTCGAAGGATATCTCATCAGGGGCGGCCGCTTGGTAATCGTAGAGTGCCCTGGCGGTGTACCCATCTTCATCATCTCCCTCTATTTCACCTTCTCCTGCCATTTCACTCTCCCACCCTACGGGGGATACCACTATTGTGGGCTGGCGAATGAGCTGGGGAGAGAAATTAAAAAAATATATCACAGTTTTTGAGACCACTTCCCTACTTCAGGCGCATTTCCACGGAGAGTTTCTCGTCGGCTGCAAGGCGATAGTAACCATGCGAGTCTGTAGATGGTCATAATATCTGGGATTATGGTGCACTCAAACGAGAAACAAACACTTGCCCAAAAGTGTCATTCGAGACTATTCAGGAGATTTTCTCGAACTGTTATTTCAAAACACTTTTTCTTTTCTTTTGATTCTTCGTCAACAGAGAAGCTCTTGGCCTGCATCCCACCTGATGGTAAGTAATGATCGGGCCGAAGGTGGAAGCGAGCTTCAACCGGAATCCTCAACCACAGGGGAACTGACTAACTTACCTCTAACTGCCGAAACACAACAATGTGTTGTTATGGCGACCGACTTAAATAAGATGGTTGTAGCTAGCCAGGCGGACTCAGAACAACCCCTACCCCTAAACAAACCGAGCAGAAAATTTTGGCCCCGCTGGGAATCGAACCCGGGACCTCTGGGTCTGAGACGGGTGGACTAACCACAGAGGCAGTTACATATGGTTAAATATGATTTTTCTTTACTAAGACGTTTTCTGTACTGAGAAGCGAAGCCAAACTCATTTCTTGACATGCGAGTATCGCATACGAGTCGACTTTTTATCTCTTTTCTATTATATTATATTTCCTGTCGAAATTTCTCGCCTCGAGAAATTCCGTAGTGTAAAGCTATTTAAAAACAGCATACCATTACGACATTATAAACACTATTTTTGTATTATTTAAAGAACAAAATATATCGCATTAATTGATATATCGGTTTTGAACCCACAAAGAAAAGCGGGTCTCAAAACCTACAATAACTCAATAAATTATCAACAAACCTCTTCCTTATCCTCCTTGGGCTCTCCGACTAGCGTGACATCCGGCAAGTTGGGCAGTTTGTCCACCGCTGTCGTCACTTCCTCTACCTCAGCCTGCGCGGGCGCAGATCTTACGACTTCTGCTGGCGGCGGTACATCAGGCATTACCTAGAAAGATGTAATGTTTCAATTCTTGTGTAAGTACTTTAAACCATGTATGGAAACTAGGCCTATTTGTTCAAACAATAACTCCATTTTTAAAAAGATCGGTGCGACCCCTCGTCTCGTCACGGCACCCGCAACTGCCAGCACCGCGACAATCGCTTGGGGGGAGTCAATGAACAGAACAGATGCGCGTGTGAGTGTGCCGTTTTGAACATTTACTACGTAGTTTCTGTACTGTCCATATTTATACTGTGGTTTTCATGAGTAAAATAAAATAATTATTTATCTAGAGAAAGTGTCAAGTTATGTCATATCTTATTTATTTTGTTTAATTTAGAGCCATTAGGCATTAAAATTCAGAAACACCTGTAGTCATACAGGTGTAAGTAAAAAAGTATTGTCTAAAAATAATGCATCGCTCGTAAATATAAAATGCATATTATAATAATAATAGGAGCTCGTGGCTAAGTAGTAACAGCCGCACGGGTCGATCCATCAGGTTAAGCTACGCTTGCCAGGGTTGGACCGGGATGGATGACCATCTTTATCATCATACCGCGACTTCTCCGTACTTCGGAAAGCACGTTAAGCTGTTGGTACCGGCTTTCATTCGTGGGTCTTTGACAGTCGTTACGGTTTGTCAGAAGGTCGAAAGTCTGACAACCAGTCTTACCAAGGGATATCGTATTACATAGTAACTGGGTTGTGGAGGTCCTATATACGGACGCTCCATGTACAATACTGGTATTCAACTGCATACGGTTACACTGGAAGCCGATCGCAACATAGTTGGGAAAAAGCTAGATTCATTTATTGATTTTGACACTCCCGGCACATAAAATACGACTTGCCAGAGGTCTAAACTTAGTCATAAACCAGAGTACACGTATACACAATACATAAACCTTCGCCTTTTTCTAATGGGGTAAGGTACTACAGTACACCAACTGCTACCATTTTATTTACATATTCTATTTTCTTCGTCCACGTTATCTGCCGATCGATTCTGAAAATTCTCACCTTGAACTGAGGTGAAGTGAACTTGATTCAATAGTGACAATCCCTAGCATCAGATCAAGGATGTTGCCGATATTCGTATCCGCATTCGCATTTATGGAGCTACCGCATTTATTTAGACATGTGCGGATGCATTAATCAATGCGGACCTCATGCGGATGTAGATGTGGGTGGAAAAGGGTGAATATGAGTAAAATCATAATCAACAAAATGGAAATAATAATAGCTCTAAATTGTCACATTTTCAAGAAATAGTCTTATATCCATCAAACACATAAAATTTCGAGAGCTATATAGATTTTTAAATAATTATAATTATGTAATTATTTTGTTATAATTGCCAGGAATTCAATTATGATCAACATACAACGAAACAGCGCTGCAATTAGCAAAAAATGTAAGAAATTTTGAATTTCGTCTTACCGCTTTGACGGATCCCTTAAACTTGAGATCCGCATACGTATCCGCGGATGTTAATAAATATACATCCACAACATCCCTGCATCAGATGGAACAGCTCAAATCACCTACATTTTCGGTGATTTTTTTACAGAATAAATGGCTGTTCATAATATAGTCGAACCTGGGTAAGCGAGACTTCAAGGGACCGCGATCTCTTTTTCGCTTATGGAGGTTTCTCACTAACTCGAGTTTATAGCTTATAGAGGTACAGGAGTGGTCTTTCTCACTTATAGAGAGAGGTTTATAAAAAGTACACGTTTGGCTATTCGAATAAAATACGATACAAAAGCAATGCTAGTTAGTGCCTCGAAATTTAAGAAAACAAAAACAATGTCAGTTCCACAAAATTTAAGAATGAGTCATAAATAGCAGGTGTTAAATTACGCTGGACTGTCACTTATAAAGGTGAAGGCAAGTAGTAGTCTCAATTATAGAGGTCCACTCGAGATGTTAATTATGCTCGACTGTCGCTTATAGAGGTACAGTCAAGTAGCAGTCTCAGTTATAGAGGTCCACGAGTGAAAACCGACTTTCTCTTATAAAGGTTTCTGTATCTCACTTATAGAGGTTTTTGAGGGTTAAAATGACGGGACCTGGCAATTACTCTCACTTATAGAGTATTCTGGTTTACCCAGTTTTGACTTATCCAGGTTTGACTGTATATACATTATTATAGAAGTGTTATTGCGACAAACCTTGTGCATGATAGGCGACGTAAGTGGCGAGGCGACGGGTGAGGCGGCAGCAGGCGGCAACAGCGGCTGCCTGCTGGCGAGGCGGCCCGGGGGCAGCTTGCTGGGCGCTTCCGGTTCCACGTCCGGTTCAGGCTGCTCCGCTTTCTCTTTGTCTACGCGGACTTTCTCCTGTGGAAGAATTTGTGAAGAATATGTTACATATTATTTAGATCAACAGATCATTACACCTAACGATGTAACGATTAGATGGGAAAGCCGACTATCCGGCCATCATTGTAGTCGGCGACTAGTCAGCAACTATTCGGCAAAAAGCGTAGACTATTCGGCTCTTTACTTTATTCATATTTTTATGCTTATGCTGCGGCCGCATCTGCGTCTATCGTGACGAGCTTCGCACAGTGATACGATACTCGCAGATGTGACCAACTATTATCGGCTATCGTCACGATAGTTCGGGCTGCGTAGCAGTTATCGCCCGAATACATCATGCAGTTTTGGCGCGGTAATTAGCGTGGCGAATTATTTTAGCGAGCAAAACATACGAAGCTTCAGCACGCATTGCTTCATCACGATAGGCGCAGGTGCGGCCCTAGCATTAAAAATAGGGTGATTGAAATTAAATCATTACCTTAATCCTAACTAATATTTATAAATGCGAAAGTGAGTTTGTTTGTTTGTTACACTTTCACACTAAAACGGCTGAACGAATTTGGATGAAATTTTACACAGGAGTAGACCTTGACTTGGAGACGAACATAAGACTTTTCATCCTGGATCACAGACGAAGTAGCGAGCAACAGCTAGTTGTTAATAATTTTTATTTTAGAATCACCGTACTACATGATCTAGGAATAGGAACTCTTCTTTTGCTAGTCAATAATAAAACGTAAACAAAAAAAATATCTACACGACAAATTTGAATTACAGAACGTACATAACCTATTGTTTATTATTATTTCAGAATAAAAGTTTCCGTTTTCAACCGAACTCATCCGAAAACAAATGTCGGCTTGGCCGAGTATTCAGCCAGGCGGTTAGTCAGCCCCTCTCTAATAACAAACAATATGAAAACTTAAATAAGTTATTAGATTATGAATAAAGCATACCTTTTGTGATAAGTCTTTGTCAATAGCCTCTCTCTGTTGCCTTATCTTTTGCACCGACTGTAACGCTTCCTGTGAAATAAAAACTAGACATGAAATATTGGTTGACTTGTTGCGTAGTTAATTGATTCAGGCGTGATCTCGCGGAAATCCACTATAAAATTCAATAGAAGTGGATATATGTAGTAACCTGTTTCGCTTAGCTATTTCTAAGGAGTCTTAAAAAAAAACCCTGAAAGAAATCGACACGTGTTTCACCTCTCAAAGAGGCATCCGAGGATGAAGATTGACTTGTTAGCGCTGAACGCAGCGCTCAGCGCTTGGTGTAGCAACACGCCTTTAGAAATAGCTAAGAGGAACAGGTCACTAAATTATCCACTTCTATTGTATTTTACTTGTTGCATCCATACTAATATTATAAATGCGAAATTAACTGTCTGTATGTCTGTTTGTTACCTGTTCACGCCTTTGTGATCAATGCTCGTGCCTTCTCTGTATAAGAAGAGGCCTTTGCTCATTTACAGGCACTTATGAATTGCCTCAATGAAATTGTTTCAATGTTTTCTTTAAGGTTCCACTAGTCGACGGCTCGATCTCGTTGGTGGCGTGACTAATATGCATGCTATTTAGTAAAGTGAGTTATTTATTTAGGTTTATTTATTTAATGAAAGAGACGATGATTTATAACGAAAACGAGCGCGTTAAATTTCATGAACAGACCTTTGGGCGTATATATATTATGGAAAAACTACTAGATGTATTTACTCGCAATAAAATTATTTGAACTTTTCAATAAATTTTATATCCCTGTACGGTTTCTATTTTGCCATTTTTATACTACATAAGTTATTTATTTACGCCCAAAGATGAGTTAAAATTAGTGTTGAAATATGGAAGTTTCGACGCTGATAACTTCCAAACCAATTCTTTTTCCCAATTCTGCTTCCATCCAGGGCTAGATAATGAAAAGGCAAATTGATATAATTTCTAGTTTTGAACGTACACTGTCAAAGAGACGAGTAATCACCATACTACGTTTGTATGGAAGAATGACGGACTAGTGTACCCTTAAGCAAAATGACAAACTTACTTGTTCCTTCTCCTTAGCCATGTTCTCAAACTTGGCCCGTATAGAGGAAGGCTTGGCGGCGCCTATATCCGGCTTCTGCTTGGTGTAGTTGGTGCCCACCTTCTCCACCTCGTCGAACCGATGAGCTGACTTGTCTACCCTGTCTGTTTCCACGCCGAACTTGCCCCCGAAACCCTGGAGAACGAAAGGAGTGAGTCAATCACCAGCGCTGCGGTATTTGTTTTTTCAAAAATCGTAGCATTATACTGAGATAGGAGCCTTTTTGGCCTCGCATAAGTCTTCTTTTTTGTTAACACATTTTTTTTATTTTTTATTTAAATGTTTTTTTTTTTTAATTGTTATTGTTTTTTTTATAATTTTCCTAGTTTTAATGTTGTATTTCTTGTATGTGTCCCAAATAAAAATATTTTCTTTCTTTCTTTCCTTCTTTCTTTCTTTCTTTCTGTATTAACAATATCATGTTTTGGTGGCATAAAAATCAAGTGTGATATCTGTGAATCTGCCTTGAATTCACTAGACAACAATTGACGCGCAATAAAAAGCGCATAGCAAATAATTATTTTATAGCTTAAGCATGAAATATGTAAATAGATATTCGGTTGGTTATTCGATCATGTATTATATTATAATTATACTTGGAACAAGGTGTAAAGTTCACTCATCCGCCATAGAAAAGAGAGGATCCTCTGACCAGACGAATATTGTGTTTGGTGGGCTACTGACCGACAATGTATGTCAGGACGTTGTACATATGCTAATCGCGCGATAAACTCTGCTTGCGCTATGCAGGATTTTGACGTCAGTGTTATGTATATTCACATGTGGCGATGTAGATCATGCCGCCACATAGTTATAGAAATATGGTAAACAGCATAGCCCGCAAAAGATACGAATTGAAAATGGCAGCTAAACAAAGGAGCTTGACTTGCCCTTTCACTCGCACAGTATAATGTGCCACTGAGGGCCTGATTGGAGGTATTATTACTATCTATATTGATTTTTGATAAGGTACGATGGGGTTGGCATATCCGTATGGACAAAAACCCCCTGTTATTAAAAAAGATTAAAAAAAAAAAAAAACTATATTGATTTACTTATGTACCCAAGTTAGGTAAAAAAGTATAAACCGTTATTAGAGTTCCGTACCCAAAGGATGTCAAACGGAACCCTACTAAACCTCAGCTGTCCGTCCGTGTCTGTCATCGGGCTGTATCTCATGAACCGTAATCGGCAGACAGTTGACATTTTCACAGATTATTTATATTGCCGCTATAACAACAAATAATAAAAATTAAATAAAGTTAATAATTAAAGAGGGTCCCCTATAATTACACTTTATTAAATTGTTCATACAGGAAACTTGTTTTTTTTTCGGCGTTTTCGATCTTAATACGGTACGGAACCCTTCGTGTGCGAGGCCGACTTTTTTTTAGATGCGTCTCGCAAACTATCAAAAAATGAACCTTATAGGTACAGCATTCAAGATAAAAACATTTATTTTACAAAGTTCTAAATAATCGATATCATAGGCATACCTTCTTATGGTCCACTTGACTAGCGTGAGCCTGTGTCTTCTCCTGATGGTCCCAACCCAGCGCAGACGCGTCCTGTCTGTCGGTCTGCACGCCATACTTTCCGCCAAAACCGATGGCGTAATCTGTAATAAATAAGTTTGTTAAACAGGGTTCTTGATGAGAATTCTTTCGTTTTCGACATCGAGGAAGGAAAACATTGTGAGGAAACCTGGTCTTATCCTATTATCACTACATTTTAAAAAACAAAGTCTCTCTGTCTGTCTATCTGTCTGACAGCAATAAACTCAAAAACTGCCGAATGGGCTTTCATACGGTTTTCACCAATGGACGGGGTGATTAATTGGGAAGGTTTAAGTATATAACAGGGATGATGCCTGGTTATTTTTTTTTTTTTAATTATTAGTCAGTTATATAATAAAAAAAATATTAGACACGTATTTTTTGTTTTATCATATTAATAAATAAATACTTAGATAAAACGCATTAAAGTTGGGGAGAGGGGGTTCGCTACGTCACAACTCAGTATTAAATCTACCAACGAGTGACGTCATGCCTTATTTTACCTAAATATATAGCCGTAAAAAAAAAACGCAATGTTCTTTAATAATCTACATTATGGATAATGTTATTTTTTAATCGTCATCCCTATTCATTACGGTATCGTGTAAATTGGCTGAAATATGACGATGATTGTTGAAGATGTCGGAAAAAATCATACCGAATGGAAGGTTTATGTGCGCCGCGTAAACCAATAGAATTATATGAAAACAATATATTACAGAATTAATACATTGTTAACCTAGATTACGACATATTTACCGACATCCACGCGGACGCAGGCAAAAGCTAGTAATATTATAAATATAAAACCTTGTATGTTCGGATGTTTGTTACTCAATAACGCAAAAACGGCTGAAAGGATCATAGTTTAACAATAACCTGGATTAACACATACTTAGGATACTTTTTATCCGGGTAGTACGTTCCCGAGGGTTAATTTCCGCCCTCGACGCGGATGAAGCCGCGAACCTTTTGTTCTAGTCTAAACTAATATTATAAAGAAAAAAGATTTTAATTTTTGTGTGTCTGTATGTTTGTTTGTATGTATGTTTGTTTGTAATTAATAAACTCAACAACTACTGGACCGATTAAAAAATATTTCACCAGTTGAATGCTATACAGGGTGGCAGGGACTTCGACGCGAAAACTGAGACCATGGATTCAATACATAATTCTGAAAATTTTAACGCCCGGGGTGTTGAAATTTTTCGTCGGTTCGACGCCCTACGCCGAGGTTCGTAACCCACAGGGGCTGCTTAGCGAGCTCACGCCTAGTATACAAGTTTAGTTTACGCCCCTGACTGAAGGCTTTGAGTGTATAGCGTAAGGCAGTCACAGGATAGCCCGGTTAAGTAATCATAACCTCCGTAACAGTGGCGCTCCAGGGGTGCCGACAGAAGAGAAAACTAAAAAAAAAATACTTCCAAAACCTTTATTTTAAAAATACTTGCATACAACATTGATCCGTAACGTAATATTTTTATATTACTATTTTTTGAGCACAATCGCGTTTACAAAAATGAAGTGTCGGTAACGATGTCGCGAGTTCAATTGTTTTTTCCCATCTTCAAAATGCCCAATGCGCCTACAGAAGTTTTCACTTTAAAAAAATGCATGTTTTGCAGTAGGTACTCGTTACTTTAAGTGAGGTAATTTGACATTTTATATTTTAAAATGTATGAAAATTTCATACATTTGACTTTATTTTTTAATTTCGTAATGAAATTAAAAAAAAAAGTCAAATTACTCGAAAATAGTTGACATTTCATAGGAGTCATAAGGGGTCATTAGGTTGCAAATAACTTCTACTACAACCCCTAATGGATTGCCAACATAATTGTAACCAGTAACCCTGTATAAAAACTTTTCTCAATTACCTTTCTGTGACTGATGATGCTGTGCGTCTTCCCTGTGGTCCCAGCCCACAGCGGAGGCGTCTTGACTGTCGGCTTGTACTCCGAACTTGCCTCCGAAGCCGTGCGAGTAATCTTTTTGTGAGGAATGCTTCACTACTTGTTCTTTGTGCTCCCAACCGGCTGCACTCTGCGAATTGAAAAGTAGTTAGTTTTGTGTTAAATTTTGCTTTCTTAACGCCTGTAGAGGAACAAATTCTCGATAGGTAATAGACGAGATACTGTAAGTGGGAAAGTACATGTTAACATGACAATTTGGCATTGAAATTCTATTCTAATTCTAAATTGAATGTTTAAACTCGCATGAAATGTTTGATCATATTTTCTTGTAGGAGTATGAATATTATCGTCATAAGAATACGGTTCATGTTCGTATGAAACGCTGGATGCGCTTAGCTTGTAAAATCTGAGTGAGTGCTCTTTATAGATCAGCAGCATATGCCTAGCCTTGTTCCAACTATGTTGGGGTTGGCTTCCAGTCTAACCGGATACAGGTGAATACCAGTATTTACATGGAGCGATAGTGCAGCTAATCCAGACTTGGTACTTTCGGTACATTTTGTGGCAAAACTAAGCCGAATCAAATAACTAATAACTACCACATTTAGATTGGTTCTTCATTTTCAAATGATAGTAACTTTTTTGTTCAAAATAATAGTTTTTTTATATTGTAAAAACGATCTTCCGTCGCCATTTCCCACAAAATTAACGATACCGAGTAGAGTTTCAGGACATTTTTTTTTTCTATCAACCTAGTTTAGGATTTCTAAAAATACTATAAGTAGGCAGACATATTCAATTGTAATCGTAGGAAAAAAAAATGTTTCAAAATGTCACAAATAGTCTCAAATAAAATAAAAACCGAAACTAACTTTTTTACATACGATATCTTTTTATATATGATATCTCTCTACTAGTAGAGGGCTTCCAGTGCCAACAGTCACTGAAGTAGGTATTTGTATCTAAGTATTATTTAGTAAAAATATAAACAACATTACGAAATAATTTTTTTAGGTGTCTAAAAAAGTATCAAAATTTGTTCACTTTGACTGCTATTCCCGCAGTTAACCGTGCGTACACTTGTGTGTGTGACCCGTGTCAATGTAGTAGCTCGCGTCTATACCTATCAATTTTGCTAACGCGTCCTTAAACAAAGTTTAAACAGGTAAAACACAGATGATTTCCTTGTAAATAAATACTTACAATAATAAAATAAATAATATTATATATTTATATATATATATAATATATATTATATATATATATATATTTAAATGTTTTTTTTTTATATTTTTTAAGGAATATTTAAAAGTATAATTTATATATTTTTTTAAATAACATAGACAATTCCCTTTAGTATATCCTCACCTTATCCACCCGATCAGTCTGCACGCCGTACTTGCCGCCGAAACCCTGCGCGTAGTCGGTCTGCGACACGTGCTTGTGCACCTCAGCCACGTAGTCGTGCCCCACGGCCGACGCGTCCATGCGGTCCGCTTGCACGCCATACTTGCCGCCGAAACCTAGGTTTCAAACAAAATAGTAAACAATAACACCAGCCTATTACTGTCCCATTGCAGGGCAAAAGCCTCTTCTCATTCAGAGAAGGCACGAGCATTGATCACCACGCTTGCTCAAAAAACATTATGAAAATCATTTATGAAGCTGCCTATGTGCTGTCAGGGTAGGGGAAGACGTGGAGGTCTGCCCAGCTTGGGCGGAGCATCGCCGTGTCCTCGTGGAGGCGATCGGCGGCGGTGATCTCTCGCGTCCGGCCCTGGTTCTGGTGCCTGGCCATGGTACGGAGCGAGAGGAAATGGGAGGCCGTCACCTCCTTCTGCGAAGCGGTAATGCTCGCGAAGGAGTAGGCGGAACGCGTGAGGGAGAGGCAAATTTCGCGCTCTCACGCCCCTAACCGCCGCAGGAGGAGACGCCCAGGGCGTCGGGAGTCGCAAGCCGATTTCCGGCCACCGTAGGCGCGGGCTTGCGGACTGTGAGCAATGGGTAGCTCACCGTCCGATAAGGACCAGGCCCGGGTCGACGGCGCGTTGTGTTCCACGCGCGCCTTAAAGAGATGTCAGCAGAATTGACGGGGTCCGCTAGGGCCGATGCCTGCCGGGGTTGCGAAGAAAACCGAAAGGGAGATCGTGGCCCCCGGCAACATGGCAACCGAAGGAACACGGGTGGGTTTTAGTCAGTAAGAGTCTGATACGCCCTCCCGCTCCGCCCAGAGCGGGAGAAGTTATTTGATGATTTCCCACCCAAAAAAAAAAAAAAAAAAAAAAAAAAAGGGTAGGGGAAGACGAAACAAACGATGAATGCGTTGTGTAAATAAAAGTAAGGAAGACACATGCTGCGCAGACCCTAAATAAGTTGATTTAGAAAATTTTGAGAAAATCCGTGATCTAAAGATATCATTATTCCGTAACGGTAAATCCAGAAACTTTCTCAAGCCTAATCCAATTGCCCAAATAAACATCTTACTGTAGGTCCTACAGTATGACGTGTTTATTTAGCTATGGATTGCTAGTTTATTGATTTTAAGTTTAGCTAATTGATTCCGGCGTGACCTTGCGGAAATCCATTATAAAATTAAATCCAATAGACGTGGATATATTTAGTACCCTGTTCTGCTTAGCTATTTCTAAAGAGCCAAAAAAAAATCTGAAATAAAGCAACACGTGTTTCACCCCTCAACGAGGCATCCTCAGGATGACGATTGACTTGTCGCGACCCCGAACACAGCGTGTTGCCACACCGAGTACTGCGCTCTGCGTTCAGAAATTTGTATGGCTCTTTAGAAATAGCTAGGCGGAACAGGTTACTAAATATATCCACGTCTATTGGATTAAGTCTTTTCAAGAATAAATGTTACCTTGTGCATAATCTTTCTGCGACACGTGTTTCTCGGTCTTGCCGACATAGTCGTGTCCGACCGCAGACTTGTCCATTCGGTCTTGTTGCACACCGAACTTGCCTCCGTAACTGTTGAAATATATTCTTATAGTAAATGTCTATAGTGTCTAATTCGCCATAGCAACACATGGACCAAAACTTCTGAATTTGTTATTTTACGGTGTAGTTTCGTAATGTGAATACGTAGGTATTAAATATTCATTTAACTTGATGTAGAAGCACGGAAAATATTTGTATCTTTTACTAAAATAACCTATATTCAAAATGTAAAATTAATTTGGCACCAACTTTATAAAGTTGGTGCCAAATTAATTACCTGTACTTTCTGCACATAAATGATTCTTGATTCTTGTATATAACTAGGTTTTCTTTTTTTATTGAATTTATTTTGCTGGTAAGTACAGTTCGAATCAAACTTAACGGAGGGTCTGAAGTGCGCTACTCGCTGCGCAGTACCCCCCCCCCCCCCTTCCCGGGAACTTCTGACCCATGAATTCGTTACTGTGCAGCCACTCGCCTCATGTTCCGAACCACTATTAGGTTAGAATCAGGATAAACAAAAAGGAATTCAGAAAGCGATGAAAAGTTGGCTCATTCGAAAATCTATCGTAATTTTGACTGCATGAAAGTTTATTGTTAAGTGTGTATCGTTTTGACACTGAAATCTTACGAACCCAAATGAAGATTTAGGTCCAGCCTCATATTGCTTCTTCTTCGACTGTGAATCTGCCTCAAATACTTCTTCTCTTAGCTTCGCCATACTGAAAATAAACAGACATTTTAATTATAGTTAAATATTTCAAAAAAAAAAAAATGTATTAAAGTTATTTTAATTAATTATTGTAATGAATAAATGACTCAAACTCTGGCTTAATATATTTTACAGGACGTTTAATCAATGTGGAAATGAATATACTCCTCGTTGGTCTACTTTAGAATGGTTGTAAAGACCAGTGTTAACAGTGGAGTATTAACAATAGGCTTGCCCACATATTCATAGGACTTCTAAGAAGTCCTGTGATATATGCTTATCTTGTACATAATCATCTTTTAATGTTCCCACTGCTGGGATATAAGCCTTCACACTGTGATATGGATATTGTGCAGTGTTAAAAGAAATTACATTCATAAACATGCTTTCTATTTTTTCCTGGAACGTGATTCACTGTATAAACGAAAAAATATCGCCCACACGCTTCCCTTTCACTGATTTAATATCAATTTATTATAATTAGTATTGTCTGGCCGATACTGCAGGGCATTGGCATCACACTGACGGCGCGCTCATATCCTATGCTAAGTCCCCACAGGCCGCGACCAATGCGTGTGTATATGTATTTTCTTTTTTAAATTCACACTGACTTTTTATACACTGACAAGACTGCAACATTTTTTTAAAAACATAAACATTATGGGTAATTTGTGAACTTCGTAGATAGGCATATGATATAATATGATAGTGTAATATCCCCTTAAGGGGGATATACCCATAATGAATGTCTATTTTACAATTTCATTATATCTATGATCGTAGATAGACACGATAGTGTAATACCCGCCTTAGTATTTAACACAACATAACATCACGCCCGTATTCCCCGAAGGGTTAGGCAGAGGTGTACCTATGTACACCCACATTTCGCCAGTTATGTTTTTTAACCAAATTTAGTTCTATTTTATTTATTTATTTAAGGATTACCAACGATTTACATTACATTTATTATATTTTACAATAATAAAAACTTAGTTATTATACATTATCCTGTAATGCACACTCAATTACAGGTAGCCACAGCTTACACATTATCGAGTACATAATGCTCTGAATACATAATTTAAATTAAGAATACAATTTAAAAAAGAAACAATATACATGCTTTCTATTTTTTTTATTCATTCCCGCCCTAGAGAGGGAAGCAATTACTATGAGTTTTTCCCGCCCAAGGACGGGAAGCAGCGTCTTCCACCCGCTACTCGGAACAAACAAACAAGAAAAAAGATTTTCCTTTTAAAATGTATGTGTAACACTGCCGCGGCAGCTTAAACGTGTGAAAACTATATTGCAGGTTCGATTTTCGTATCTAAGCAGTAAGCTGAACACCATGTAGACTAGACTAAATTAATTGAATGCGGCCGCGAACGAGATCTTTATTAGTTAATTACCCCTTTTTTATTATTAACGTTTTTCTAAGAAAAAAAAAATAGTATTCATAATCGCAGAGAGCTCTAGATGCTCTGCGTGTGCATTATAATAATGGCTTCAGGGTGTTGTTGAGGTTCCCGGTCTGCAGCGCGTCTAGCATATTTGCTGTAGCACGAACTGACGACTTTGACGAAGAAGGCCACATCCTTAATAAGCAGAATGAAGGCTAGCAGCAACAGTATTTTGAAAACCCTAGCTGAACAGCATGATGCACCAATACTAAGACACTCTGTCAGGAATAAATACTAACCCTTAGTTGATAAGTTTGTTCTTTGTACTAACCATTGGACCAATGTTGTCAAATTAAATCAAAATAAACAATAATTTTTATTTAGAAAATGATATGTTTTGTGATTTGACTTTGTAATTAAATCTATGGCAGACATGACAAACAAATCATTGTATTTTAATTGATTATTGTAATGAATGAGTAATTCAAAGCCTCTACAGGTCATAGTTGGTCCCTCAGAGATAGCAATAAAAACTAAAATTAGATAGTATTGTTATTGCATTTCTTAATTAGATATAGAATAATTAATTGTATTAATTGATAAAACACTTTACTAAATGTTTTTACCCAATAACAAAATCTAAAAATAGTTTGATATAGAGTACAGTTTTCCCTATGTATGTAAAATGAATATCTGTTTATAAATTAAGGAAAACATTCTTTGGTAATGCTAGAACTGGTTCGGTTTCCTGCAAGCGAACGTGTTTTGTATTGTAACACATATTTTATGAAATAATTATTGTGTAAATCTTTGTTTGTATTCTGCTAATTTTGTGATAATTTTTTTAAATAAAACACCTAAGCTTGGATCAATTGATTGTGATTGATTTAACTGAATAATAAGTGCCAATGAAACTAATCACCTAAACCCAGGTACGCACGGGCGCTATTTTTTCGTACACTGGGTTTACGACGCTCTGCTTAGCGCCGAGAGTTGAAAATTCAACAGTGTTTTTTTCAATTAGGACGCACTCTGTTGGATTCTCAACGCTCGGCTCAACACCGAGAGTTGAAAGTTCAGTGCGCGACAAAATCCCGCTGCGATATGTTTACGTCCGTGCGAACGTAGGCTTACAGCATATCTGACAATACAACTGAAAAGGCATTTGAAGTCCAATCTATCTATTTATTTATAGCCTTATTTAGCTTTTACTTAGAGTTACAGTTGTCCAATCTATCTATACTAATATAAAAAGAATCTATCTATAATCATCAATCTATCTATACTAATATAAAGCTGAAGAGTTTATTTGGTTTCGTCTCAAAAAAAAAAAAAATGGGTTTGATAACCCAATTACCGCACTATGAATTTAGGAGCCCAGCAAAAAGAAAATTAAGTCAGAGAGCTAAGCGAAAATAGTATTAATATTGCATTGATTACCTTTAAATATTTTAGTTTTAAAGATTGATTATATAATAATTTGATTTTATTTAAATAATTTTAAAAAAATAAAGTAATAGCGGGGGCGGGCGATGCGATACAACTTTTGGGCGGGCGATGCTATATGACGCGGGGCGGGCGACACGATGCGACGTGGTGGCCCCGGGCGTTTTATAAAATGTGGCTGATATCTTTGCATATTGTGTATCTTAAGACTTCCACGGGAACGAAGTCGAGGGGCAGAAGCTAGTCATAAATAAATGAAGTAACAAACTCAAGTACTCACTCAATAGCCTCCACATTCCTTCCTCCCGGTCCCCATCTCTGGTCCTGCTCCGTGACATCATTTACAAAGTCAGGGTCGGTCTCCCAATCATCCGCCTCTGGGAGCTCTGGCGGAGCCACGTTAGTTGATGCTTTCCACATCTGCAATATAAATTATAAGTCACTACTTTGTATAATAATTAACAGTCAACTGCATGTGGTAACACTTGAACTGCAAAACCACTCTTATTGGTCTGAAATAAGCGCTATGTCGCAGTCAATTTTTAACCATAGATAAACAGTTAACTGTACCATGGTTAAAAAGTGAAAGGAATGACGGCAAATGAAGGAATATAATGTTAAAATGCTTTGTGAGGAAATTTTGTGCATTAGCTTGCCGTAACATGGCGTGAACACTGTCTACAGACATTTCCCATATGTTATCAATTTAATTTGACCAGATACAAGACCATTTCCAGCAAAATACTATAGTTAAATAACTGCTTTCTTTTGAAAAATACGCCTAAGATGACTCTGACCATTCTTTCTGTAATAAAAACATTCATTCAGAGAATTCAGGAGCACAAACAAGAGAAAAAAATTCAATGGGTGGTATAATCTGATGTAAACAATAACCTGTCTTACTGCCTCATTCATATGATTTTATACTTTCAATACATGCAAATGAATCATTAAGGGACATGTTAAGATATAGCTATAATGCACATTCAATTGTTTTTTATTTAAAAGTAAAAGTAAAGTAAGTAGAAAAGCTTTATTCAGTTGACAAAGACACAGTACAATATATAAAAACGAGTAACAGATTACATAGGAGCCTTAGGTGCTAGATTTTTACAAATTCCCTGGACCCCACACTGAGATTCCCTGTGTAAAATATTTAACTTGAAATGACTCACTTACCATGATGAAAATATTGATTAGCGCGATTATATCACGAATACTAGTTAGCTATCTTTTATAGAACTGAAGTTATCGCATTATCTATTATTATCTTGACGTAACATACAGGTGTAGCACTACCTTTAAATACGCCAATCAATGTTGTGTACATTAACTTCACTTACCAAAAATACTTTTTAGAGCTCTCTATTCAATATAATTTTTACAATAGAGTTAAAATAAGTTGAGCTAGTCTAGTTTAGCTTTTAATAAGAGAAAATGTATGAAATAGAAAGCGCTTTCTTACCTTTCTTTAAGCCGGTTTTTCAATTACACGTAAACACACAGTTTCACCCTTTACTGATACGATATGGACATTCCAACTACAAGGATAATACCTGATATACGTTAGGGAAGGCTTAATTATGATTTTGGCACTAAATAAAACCCGACAGATGGTATTATTTCGATTTATTTTGCGAAACAAGTAGGGCGATACCCCGCGATGCGTCACTCGTAAATCGTATTTGACGTTGTTGACAGCCAGCAGCTGTCATCAGATCTCAGAACAGCAACTTTTGACAAGATGTTTTATGTTGCTCGGTTATGAAAAAATAAACTACGCATTTGAAAACAACACTTTACCCAGTGCTTGAATATATTTTTGTAAATTTGGTCGAAAACAGGAAAAACTCGATAAGATTTGTGAAGTTATCAAAACTTGCGAATAAACGGCTTTGTTACCAATTCAGAATAAATGATGAAGATCTTTTTTAGCATTGCAAACTATTTTTATTTCTACCGGATTTTAAATAGTAATTTTGATTTAATAAAATAAGATAAGCGTTTTTAGATAAATATGTTCAACCTTTTGTCTTTTGTCGCAAATCTGTTGGTTTCAGCTGTCAGCTATTACCAGTACGCTTAGCATGACGACAACGGGTTTTGTCGACGGAAGAATAGATAAAATGACAGATAAACAATCAGAATCTGTTATTTTGTCATGTCCGTGACTACCGCAGTACCACCAACGCCAATCGCTTCCATCTTACTATTCCGATATCCCTAAAATGTGCACGAGTGTAGGATATCTCCTAAACAGCTCAATACCATTGACAACTTAATTTGCGGATATTTAGAATGGAAAAGTAATGAAAGCTAATTTCTTTTAAAATACAACACTTAGGAATCTGAATTTTTGTTCGCTATAATTTCTTTAGCAGCACTAATTTTTGTACAAATTTGGGAAGAAAACACAGAGTTTTTAATATGGAAATCTTGAAATTAAAATTTTACATCGTGACTACCGCCACCCCAACAATGGCATGATATATCTTGTAAACTACTGAAGAAATCATTTTAAATTTTGGGTACTAATTTTATCTTGCAGGGTACTAATTTTCTATGTAGGTTTGAGAAAAGCGACAAGCTCCGCAAACTTGGAATCAACATTCAAAGTCGTGGTCCTGCTGAACGAGCGCGCGAAAGTTATCATCGTTGATTTCTCGGTAAATACAAATGTTTCAGTTCTGTTTTTTTTACGCAATGAATCATATTTTTGGGTACTAATTATTTGTATTCGTAAAATAGCTGCAGCATGCCCCCTTTTTCGGCGCTCATGGTGGTTCTGCTGAAGGGAGCGTGACTACCGCCACTACCGAGTCAAAGTCAAAGTCAAAGTCGAGTTTCTCGAAAACTACTAAGGTACCAATTTTTTCGTTCGAGCACTAATTAGTACCAATTGGGTATTAATTATTTACTAAATATGGAAGCGATTGGCGTTGGTGGTCCTGCGGTAGTCACGGACATCATTTTGTCTATTCTTCCGTTGATAAAACCCGTTTCTATGGTTGTCATGCTACGCGTGCTAATGTAGCTAAAATAGTCAGGATTATCTAGCGATCTTTAAATAGTTGAACCTGTCTATCAGGATTGTTTATTTGTGTATCAGCCAAACAGACCACATTTCAGTTTTGATGTCTAATGAACAGCCACCCCAACCAAGTTATGTTTAGGGCAAGGACAGCATAGCCACGAGGAAAAGGTTAGGTAATAAAACAGAAAACCAAAGAATACCAGTATCAGTACCCTATCCATTTATCGTTCTCCGAAATCCAAGTACATAAAGTAATTTAATGCAGTAAAACAGTATGTTGACACATCTTAATTACATGAAATAAAGCTGGTATTTATTTATATTTTAGCAACATTATAACGCTTACTTCGCGAACGTTCTATTTAAGCTGTACCCTAATTGCGTAATACGCGATCAATTACAATCTGAATCATTTTGAAACAAATTGCTAATCCATTGCTTCATAAGATAGAAAAAAATCTCAACAACGTAAATAACGCAATGAATTTTGTTGAACTGTCAAAATGAAAAAGGTTAGTCTTAATCGTTTACGAAAATGTGTTACGTAATTAGAGTAATGATTATGGGGAATTTAGAGCCAGCACATAGGGATTCTTGCGCTACTACTTAAGTTGAAAGCTACAGGGTAACCCACGAAATTCAAATTTTATTACAATATCAATATCATTTATATTTTATTATATTTTTTGCAATATCAGGTTGTATGTTGATCAAAATATGATTCGCGATCGTTACAAATATGTATAACAGAATTATAATCATTAAAATCATTCATACAGCTCTCTAAGTTCAGATCTGTGGTTCAGATTACTCTTTATTGCAGCAGTTCTAATATTTTTAAGGACACTCGACAATTCCTTTTCATTTTTATGGAACCCTACATTCAATTATAACAAATAATAAGGAATAAATTTGTCGTAAAATAGATTGACGTAAAGCTAATCCTTTACGAGATGTTCACAGCTTTTTTTTTTCTTTTCGCAGTGCACTTTTGTAGTAATCAAATAACGATAATCTTGATAAGAATTTTCCAATAGAATTTTTTCGCAGAAAATAGTTTTTTTTTTCCAGATAATCGCTGCGAAAGCTCGACTCCTTAGGGACATAGAGTGATGGAGCCTATAACCTTCCCCAATTGTCCTATCAAATGCAAAAATATTTTTTCAAATCCGACTGGTAATTCCAGAGATTTGCGCGTTTAAATAAACAAACTAATCAAATAAACAAAATCTTCAGCATTATTATACTATATTAGTATTGATTATTTTTTTTATTCGAATTTGCGAAACCCTTGTGAATTTTTTTACGGAATCTACTTTAGGAATCGCTGCTCTATTGAATAACCATTTCATAAAATCATGACATTTTAGGTCAATTCTTACTTACACTATTTGCGCTGTAGCATGGTGCGGGTGACAGTTTCAGTAACATTTCGTTTCACTCTTGAAAGTTGCCGCGATTTATAATTTATGACTTAATATTTCAGTTGTACCACATTCGTAATATATTAAATAATTAATAACTGTAGTAAATTAAATTAAACCCAACCAGAATGTTCTAATCAAGAAATAAAATCAAATTGAATGAAAAATTAAGCAAAGTGTTATGCGTATAACGTAACGCCATAGACGTATTTAGTGATGGGATGTACTGCTACGATGGATAGTCGATATTTTTTATAATAAAAAACGTATATTGTGCGTAGGTCAATTTTTATTTTTAAAAGGTCTAATTATACAACAGAACATTTATAGGGTAAGGTTGCTTAAAAGGTTGCTAAAAAAAAATACATGTTATTCGTCTAAACTCATATCAGAGTCAGGAACATCTGAATTGTCACTCAATTCATCATCTGAATCTGTGACGGATATTATTAACGATGACTCAATTATGTTGTCAATATGTATGTCACGATCCCAATCAGACATAATGTCCCTTTTTGTTTTATTCACGACCTTCGACCAGTCTTCAGGTTGAACATTGTTGATGGCCTCTTGTAATAGGGCCAACATCTTATTTGCCGTAAATGGCGGCGAAGTATTATTTCTTGCGGCGTAACCTAAAAATAAACGAACTTATAAAAAAAAGTATTCAAATAATCATCAATCAGCCTAATCTAGTATCTGGTAATGTTTTTAAACTAGGTACATGCTACGATCGGAAAGCTGATTTTTTTATAAAGCTTCAAAATGGGAATTGAAATTAAAAGCATACCTTTTATTTGGGCCCAAATCAGCTCAATAGCGTTATACTGGCAATGGTAGGGTGGTAGTCGAAGGACCTGGTGGCCTTTTTCTTTTGCTATCTCGTCCAGAGCATAGGTAGGAGTTGGTGGCTTATGGCGTCGGACTAAGGCAATAAGCTCCGTCTTTAACATTTTTATATCTGCTGTAACTCCGTTTTCACTCAGCCACTTCACCAACTCGCTTTTGCGGTTGGATTGGTTTGGGGGTTTATTAACTTGCACCGAATGGTAGGGTGCGTTGTCCATTATTATGGTCATAGGCTCTTTTAAATTGTTTAATAGACCTATGAACCAATCTTTAAATTTTTCGTAATTCATCTCCTCATGATACTCCGTAGTTTTTTTTTGACTTAAAAGCCAGCAAACAATCAGGGACGAATCCACTTGCTGTACCTGCGTGACAAATAATAAGGCGTTCGCCTTTGCCTTCCGGCACTTTGGTACACGATTGTGCCGTATCGTCGGTCCAACTTTTACCCACTGTGTGGTTGGCGTTTAGCCACGTTTCATCCAAAAAGACAACTTTGCTCCAATCACTTATGTTTTTGGCCTTCCTTAAAAATCTACATCTTGCTAGGGCAATGTCAGTCCTATCCATAATAATCTTTCTTTTGTTAACTTTTTTGTAAACAAAGCCAATATCTTTTATAACTTGCCGTAGCGAAGTAATACCTCCTTTGAACAAGTCAGCTTCTTTTAATGATTTTAGAAGCTTGAGCAATATGGGTAGCTCCATTCTTCTATAATAATCATAAATATGATTTCTAATAGCAACCTTAGCAAAATCATCCAAATCTGTGATTGGCTTCACCTTGGTCCGCTTTTTGTTGGGTGTCGATAATTTATTTTCAAACATCCCATCTTGGCCAATTTTCTCACGTGTTATACGCGAAACAGTATTGCGGCCAATATCAAGAGCTTCGGCTACTCGTTCTACAATATGATTCAATGGTAACAACGGTCCATTATTTTGTTCCAATCACTATTTTGTTCTCTTTCAAAGTAGTCTCGGAGGCGAACAACAAGCTCCCTGGCCTGACTACCCAAAACAGTTTTTTTTGTATGCTTAGGCATGGTAATAACAACAAACTCAACAAACTTATAACAAATAACAATTTAACAAAAATGAAAACAAACAATGAAATCGTAATACGTGTCACATTAAGTCACAATATAACGCGCTTGCACTCGTACTCGCACTCACAGCATCGCACGGGTAAACAACATGGCCGCCGCGCCGATGCACCATAGAGCAAAAATGTTGTCACGAAAAAAAAAACATAAACCCGATTTTGATTATTTTATATAAGTACAAAGATAATTATGTAGCCATAAAACATTTATATTGACAAGTTTATACACGTAGCACACACGTAGTTACACTGCACAACTGAATAATACACTAATTTTCATAACAATATTAAAGAGAACTAGATTCACGCTGCGAGTATCGTTAGCGATAAAAATGAATTGCATAACCTCACATCCCTACGTGGTACTGACAAATGTCAACGTCATACGGGCAACTGTCACCCGCACCATGCTACAGCGCAAATAGTGTAGAGAGTTGTATCGATGAGTTTGATGATTTTAATTCTATAGATGCATATTTGTTTATGTGCCTGGAACATTATAATAAGGTTAATAATAGTAGGTACACCTAGACTAGATCATAATCTTATATTTTTACTAGTAAACTAATTTAATTGTTTAATTTTTATATGAAATTAATAAAATTAGTACCATAAAAGGCTTTTTAAGCCATTCATGACACTGTTTTGGGCCAAAATGTATAAATGAACTATTCCATACCATCTATCCGAACAATAACACGGATTTTTGGTAATAGGTCGTATTACTACAATCATTTAAAAAATAAAAAGCTAACACTCTAACTTTCTATCACAATGAAATAAAAATAAATAGGTAAAAATAAGTAAAAATTATAGCTTGACTAAAAATATAAAAAATAATTCTAAAATATTTTCTAAAACACAGCACACAGTACAGCTTGGCAAAAAAGAGTCTTAACAAAATGAGGGCGCCACCATCGCACTTAGGTGACTTCGAATGGGAAATGAGTCAAGGGACCGACAGAGGTGACCTTGCTTGGCGACAGGCAGAGCTGTTTGAAATTTGGTCGTAAACCACCAACTCTACGGTTGTAAACTACCAAGGTCACCTCTGTTGGGACGCGGTTGGCTGCCGTGTAGCAAATGTAATTCCTTAAAAGAATTTAAACAAATTCTTAAAAACGTTGCTTGTGGGTAACTCAAAACCTACTAGCACTTGTTGGCAAAGTAGTGCCATCATCATAAATGTCTGCATTGTAAAATATTTAGTTCCAAATGTCACCACGTCAGACTTTACGGACCAAGAGCCTGGTACGGATCTGACCCAAGAGACATGAAAATATATGTTGCCAGAAAGAAAAAAAAACTTCATTTTTTAAAACTTTGTGCCATGCTGAATGTATGAACTAATAAAACATTTTTCTAAACAATTTACATTTCTGGATCAGGAGCATCAATGGCGTAACCGAATTTTTGCAAAGCGATCTTGATTTCTCCGAATACGGTGGGGTCTTCTATCGTAGATGGTAATTTGACTAGTTGAGACCTAGCCAGCTTGGCGATGGCTCCCCGGAGTGCTTTTCCTGATGTAGTCCTGGGCAATGCTGGAACGGCTACTGCCTTCCTGAATGCTGCAATCGGACCAATCAAATGTCGAACTAACGCGATTAACTCTTGAGTCACTGTGCTTTCGGCTACGATTTCTTCATCTGTGAACAAAATCGGTTGTTTAGATTCAAATAATATAAAAGGGGGTCTTAATTTAACGGAATTTTTAGATTATACTTCAGATCCTGTCTTTGAATAAATGAAATCCTAACGATAGACCAAAATAACGACGAAAAATAGGAAAAGTAATTGTTTAGTTTATAAAGATCTTAAAACAAGGTTTTTTTTATTAAATCCATAATAAATCACATACCATCTTGGGGAGGCCTCATAACATACAGGCAGAGTGGAACATCCCCCTTGGTAGGGTCTGGAGCTCCAACAACTACAGCATCAGCGACCCTGGCATGTCGCAGGACCACATCTTCAAGAGCTGCAGTGGAAAGACGATGGCCTGCTACATTGATGACATCATCAGCTCTGGCAACCACCCAAACGGCGCCTTCGGAACTTATCCAGCCAGCGTCTTGAGTATCATAGTAACCCTGTAAGGGTAAAGGAACGCTGTATCACTTGTTTACTTTGTAGAAAAAATACAATAGACGTGGATATATTTAGTAACTTTTCCGCTTAGTTATTTCCAAAGAGCCATAAAAATGCCTGAAAGAAATCGACACGTGTTTCACCTCTCAACGAGGCATCCTCAGGATGACGATTGACTTGTCGCGATCTCGAACACGGCGTGTTGCCACACGGACCGCTGAACGCATGCTGCTTCACGTACGGAACGTAATCCTAACCTATCCGAGACAGAGTACTAAAATTATCTAGTTAGCTTCGCTCGCTCTTTCTCACCCTACATAATCTACTGTCCTATTAATACCTATTATTTATCAAAAAGCTGGCAACCAATTTAGCAGCATCATAAAGTAAAAACTATAGCCACTTCCCTGAATAGCATAAGTAATAACAAACTAGAAAAGTACCTCCCTAAAAACATGACATGTATTTAATGGAACCCCAAATAATTCCTATTTTGTCTTTAAAATACTAAATAGCTAACTAATTAAGACCAACTTGGATGTAAAGCTTGTCCGCTCTGAAATGATGCGCCCCACTTCCACATTTTACGTACACGGTAATGCAGTAATGCGGTAGTGGGGCGCGTGATTTCAGAGTAGACAAGCTATAGCGCTCGCGTATTACCGTACCGTGGTAGCGCTCGTTTCGCTCGCTCAGCTCGCGCGCGGTATGTCACTGACCTAACCAGTTTGGTTGGGGTACCCTAGCTTAGTCACTGCGACCAACTGTGCGAAAACATAAGATTTAAAAAGAGGTTCAGTTACTTATTTAAAAAAAGTGTGCATCATTAGAAGATCAAAAAGTTTTTAGAGTATCAATTAAATATTTCCCTAAAAATTTTCCTCGGTACCCATGGGGACCCCCCCCCCCCCCCCAAAATCTTGGGCTGCGACCGCGCCTGAGTGCAGGGCAAGTTAAGGCTACGGTGAATATATATGCACCGCACATGCTATAAGGGTGTGACCAGTTTATAAAAGTTCAAGTAACTTTTGTATTATATGCAAAATAAAAATTACAAAAAACTTACCGGATACGTCTCGAAGTAGGTCTCCTTGAATCTCTTATCCGCTTGCCATAGAGTAGAAGCAAAGCCAGGAGGCAGAGGTAGCTTGGCCACCAGCCTGCCAACTTCACCAGGTTGACATTCCGAACCGTCTTCTTTTAGGGTATGAACTGCAAAATATTGTAACAGTTAAAAGATTGAAATAAAACCTGAAAAGAATTAACTTATCATAGTTTAATTCAAACTTTAACCGCTAACTAGGCAGGCGGCTCTAGTGAGCGAATCGACAAACGGAAGTTGGGATGTCATCAGGGTAGGTGAAGCTACAATTTCACAGTGTGGCGACTGCGATTAGAGAGGCCTATGACAAGCAGTGAACTGTTATATGCTGATGATAGGAAGACCTTATCCAATCAATTAAAGGAGTTTTCCATAATCAAGGTCTTAAACAGGTCAGATACACCCGTTCAGAACCATTTTTGACAAGTCATTGGACTCATTTGGAGTCATTGGCCTTTTTGGCGCAGCTGTGTGGCACACACTGTAATTTTACAAACATTTCAATTTTAATATAGTATTTCGTGTTTCATGAAATGTTCCCAAATTAATTTTACTCTTTTGTTTGTTTCTTTCTTTTGTTTCTTATGATACAGAAGTAACTTCAGAGTAGTCAGATACTCACTATCATATCCAGGAACCGGGTATCCAGCCGAGTGTGGTGGTATGGTCTTCACACCATACCCTATGCAGGGGGCTGTGATGGGTGACCCTGACTCCGTCTGCCACCAGTGGTTCAGGACTGGCACGCCAAATATACGCTCTGACCATTGCTGTATAAAAAGCATAAGAAGTTATGACGACTAATAGTAGAAACGTAATATGTGGAAGGAAAACTTTGTGATAAATGTCGGTACTAGAACCATACAAAAACAACTTAATCGGTCCAGTAGATTCGGAGCAAATCGGCTGTGACAGACGGACAGAAACACACGAGTGATCCTATGAGGGTTTCGTTTTTTCATTCGGACGTACCGTACCCTTAAAAGTGAAAGATAGAATGTAACATCCACCGACTCGCACTGGGCCCAAGGGCGTAGAACGGCCCAATCCCATTCACGGAGAGGAGACCAGTACCCTTATTGCGTAATACAATTCATATTAGCCAATTCTACTATGAAAATATTATGTATATTTGAAAAAAAAATACATCTTTTTATTAAAATAAGTGATAGACATAATTTTAATACTAGAAATAAGATCAACCATTTTTCAGATTATTTAAAGTAAATACATCTTTTATGGGGTACTGTGTTAAATGTTACATGACTTATTAGTATTACTTGTAAAATATTTAGGAATATCGTATAGGTATTTTTACAATGCTTGTAAATATGTGAACATCATGTATCCTTTACATAATTATTTTTTCTGTCATTATTTCTTTTATTTTTTACCAGTAGTGGTATAGTAATCTTATTCCAGGTGCATCGTCTTCACATATAATGAATGTATACAAAATATTGTACAACATTTTAAAAGAGAAACGGTGGAGTTTCTTCCCCATTCTTCTCCATACGAAAACTACCTTTTGGAACGGTCGATTTGAAACAGATTGCTAATCCATAGCTTCATAAGTTGAAAAAAAAAAAACTGCTCAGCTTCGTAAATACCGCAATGAATGTTGTTGATCTGTCATAATAATTGAAAAATTAATAATTTTAAAAATAAATAATTTATATATAAATGAGCTGATTGTCGAGCTCAGCAGTTTGCATGCTGGCTGCTACATAGATGGGGTAGCATTTAATAACATTAGCTACGCTGATGACATGGCACTGCTGAGCCCGTCTATGGCAGGTCTCAGAAAATTAATTAAAGTTTGTTAGTGTAACGCTGAGGAGCACGGTTTGAGATATAACACGGACAAAAGTCAGTTGCTTATCTTTAAGGCGGCCAATAAGGGCGCAGAGAGATACCCTACCGTCACTTTAAATGGTGGTGTCTTGAACCGTGTTCTTCAGTTTAAATATCTAGGGTACAATGTAGTGGAGGATTTGAGAGATAATCTAGATGTGGACCGGGTGCGAAGAGCATTGGCAGTGAGATGTAATATGCTGATCCGAAGGTTCTCACGCTGTACAGATGCGGTTAAAATAACACTTTTTAAGGCATATTGTCAAGTTTTTTACTCGTGTAGCCTTTGGACTAGTTTCACTCAAAAAGCTGTCAGTGCTCTTCGTATTCAGTACAACAATGCATTCAGGATGCTGTTGGGGCTGCCACGCTTTTGTAGTGCCTCGGGTATGTTTGCGGACGCGCAAACTGACGGCTTCGCTGCAATCAGACGCAAGCGTGCAGCATCCCTGTTGCGCAGAGTGTGTGCCAGCTCCAACAGTCTCCTGGTTGTCATTACTAGTAAACTGGATTGTCCAATCATTTACTTTTTAAGCCAGCTGCATGTTCCTACTAATGGCTGATTGCTTTGAGATCATGGAACTTTGTTTGTTTTTGTTGTTTTTTATAAATATGACTAACATAGTTTGTAAGTAAATTGTTAGTAGTGATATGAGTCCATGTTATTTTAAAATAAATGTTTTAATGTAATATATATAATAATGAAACAAATTAGGCATATTTTTTTACGAAAATAAGTTACGCAATTAGGGTATAGAGTACCATTAACGAGAAATAAAACTGAAAATAGTATCTATTAGTGTTGCATTGTAAACTTCTTTAAATAAAACCACGACTAGCCGTGGGTGACGCTGACGAAGGGATTTTTTTTTTTTGGGTGGGGAATTATCGAATAACTTCTCCGGCTCTGGGCGGAGCAGGAGGGCGTGTCAGACTCTTACTGACTAAAACCTACCCCTGTTCCCCCCTGAACCCCCCTAAACCCCCCGGTAAAATACGATACTTAACAACACCCTCACGGATCGGACAGGATTTTTTACATGTTGTATACCTTGTTTTTTTTCCCCATTTCATTGCAGGGACAGCGCACGCGCACATAGGTAAGAGCGTGCATAAAGTCGGAGGTCAATATCGTTCTGCTATGACAATGAATGCATTGATTTACTTAATGTAGCTTTCCCTTCCCGATGTCATTTTGGCGTGTCAAAGAGAATTATAGTTACCTATGTTATGAATTACCCTGGGTATATCGTCATAGACTTAGATTAGAAGATATTTTATTAGTTTTCAACGCACCCTTGTATTCTCATCACAGTGTTCACCAGCAATAAACACGGTCTTCAAAGATTTGCTGCAGTATCTCCTGGCATACTTGGCGTTAGGATCAGCTCGCTTCAGCACTCGGAATGCCGTGGGGATCGTGAAGAGGGCGTTCACACGGTGTTGTTCTATGATTCTGGAAGCAAAATGAAAAGAAACGAATTATCAAACCACCAATGAAAACTGTGGCTAGGTTTTCAAACTCAACAGGATTTCGACGCCTTAGAGTGAAAACCTCGTAAGTATAAGTAACTTTTCAGGAGGAAGAAAAAACTGCGTGCTGAAAAATTTTTGTACGGCGTCTTTTATGTTTTTTATTAATTAATATGGAAATGGTCGGGCAAAGTGTTATTGGGTTTTCCATCTGGAATTTCTCAGTAACAGCTCGCAGTCTGGGTTTGTGCCCGGTTGATGGCAATAGGCTCGCCCCCTATTACATGGGACTTAAACATAACTGGCGAAATGTGGGTGAACTATAGGTACACCTCTGCCTAAACCTTCGGGGATTACCGGCGTGATGTTATGTTATGTTATGTAATATGGAAATTTAACCCGTTTTTTTATCCAGAACTGCGAACATAAAAGACGCCGTACAACAATTTTACAGCACGCAGTTTTTTCTTCCTCCTGAAAAGTTACTTCTTTTACACTTACGAGGTTTTCACTATAAGGTGTCGATTTAGTCTCGTAGAAGACTGTGAAGAAGTGAAAAACGTCGAGATATAAAAAAATAACAAATTCAAATCAATTTATATAGTATGGTAATCAATGGGAAAACATTTTCCGGTCCTTTGATCCCCAGAATTAATTTAGTTGTAACCAATTACAGTTCCTTTTACGTAGGCAAATGTATGTCGGAGAATCTATTAGATAACCTAGGGAACGTACCCATACTACGTGACCCATTCTAAGGGGGGAGGGCGGTCTTCAAAATACCACGCTTCACAGGGGCGGGGAGGGGGGCTCAGGTTTTTGTCACGTAGTTAATATCCTTTAGGGAAGTCTCGTGCTTAATTTTTCGAGCTATATTCAAATATGGCGCCCAACGTTTAGAAAACTAGAGGGGTAGGGGGGGTATTGGCATATACTGCGAGTGGTCAAATTAACAATTAAAGTAAAACGGCACAAACCGCCCTTAACATTCAATATAAATAAATAAACATAAACATAACATCACGCCTTGTTTCCCCGAAGGGTTGGGCAGAGGTGTCCCTGAAGCAGGTTCACCCACATTTCGCCAGTTATGTTTTTAAGTCCCATGTAATAGGGGGCGAGTCTATTGCCATCAACCGGCACACATCCAGACTCCAGGCTGCTACTGAGAAATTTCAGATAGAAAAACCCAATAACACTGCCCGACCCGGGAATCGAACCCAGGACCTCATGCTCAGCAGAAGCGCTTGCGACCACTAGACCAACGAAGCAATATAAGTAAATCTCACCTAAAATACTGTCCAGGGTCAGGAGTCCTATCCGGTTTGCCCTCATACAGCACTGACGTGACGCCTGCCAGCAGGGGACCGTAGCAAATGTAGGAGTGGCCGACCACCCATCCCAAGTCTGATGCCGCCCACCACACGCCCTTCTTGAGCCCATACACTGTGCGCAGGGTCCAGCAGAGTGTGGCTGCGTGTCCGCATGGACGCTGGACGCCTTTGGGAGCGCTTGTTGTACCTATAGTATGGAAAAATATATATTATAAGATAACGGATTTGATGATGTTGATGGCTGAATCATGAAGGTACTGTCATATTCATTTTAAATGGATAGATAGCAGCATAACAAAAAAAGTATGATTCCTTGTTTCTGCTTGCTCTTCAGGGCATTTGGGTAGTCTTCCTTATCGACATAATATTATACGTTCGTTCCTATAAAACCTGCCTAGCCTTTTCTCAAGTATGTTGGGGTCAGCTTCCAATCTAACCAGATGTAGCCGAATACCAGCATTTTATATGGACTGACTACCTATCTGACCTCCACAACCAACATAACATAACATCACGCCTTGTTTCCCCGAAGGGTTGGGCAGAGGTGTCCCTGTGTGTGTGTGTGGTGTGTGTGTGTCTCCACAACCAAGTAACTGGGTAATACGATACCCCTTGGGAAGAATGGTTGTCAGACTTTCGGGCAATGAGCAGTGATAGCCTAGGGGTGTGACCGTCAGACTGCCAAGTCATAGGTCTTGAGTTCGAACCCAAGGCACGCAACTCTTTTTTTTTTGGGTTGGAAATTATCAAGTAACTTCTCCCGCTTAGTGGGGCGGAGCGCGAGGGCGTTTCAGACTCTTACTGACTATAACCCAGCCGTGTTCCTTTAGTTGCCTGTATTGCCAGGGGCCACGGTATCCCTTTCGGACTTTCCATCGACCCGAGCCTGGTCCTTATCGGACGGCGAGTTACCCATTGCTCACCGTCCGCAAGCCCGCACCTACGATGGCCGGGAATCGGCCTGCGATTCCCGACGCTTAGGGCGTCTCCTGCGGTGGTAAGGGGCGTGAGGGCGCGAAATTTGCCTCTCCCTCACGCGTTCCGCCTCCTCCTTGGCGAGTATTACTGCTTCGCAGAAGGAGTTGACGGCCTCCCATGGCCTCTCGCTCCATACCATGGCCTGGACCAGGGCCGGACGCGAGAGATCACCGCCGCCGATCGCCTCCACGAGGACACGGCGATGCTCCGCCGTGTACTCTGGACGATCCAGACAATTGTGACACCCTGGCGTTTCCTCCCGCCTTGTCCGGAACAGGAAACTCCCGAAACAACCGTGTCCGCTAAGGACCTGTGTCAGGCGGAAGGCACGCACCTCTGTCTTTTCGGATTTATGTGCGTATTGTATAATTATCACTTGCTTAAAAAAACGGTGAAAGAAAACATCGTGAGGAAACCGGCATGCCTGAGAAATATTTCTCGACGGTATGTGAAGCCAAGTGAGAGGCCCATGGGCGGCTTTAAAACTCGACACCAGGTTAGCCGCTAACCACACGAAAAAAGAAGAAAACTTTCGGGCTTCCGACGACCTGTAAAGACTGTCAAAGATCCACGAATGACAGCCGGGACCATCGACTTAGCATGCTTTCCGAGGCACGTACAGGTCTCGGTATGTAAAGATGGTCACCCATCCACAGTCCAACCCCGGCAAGTGTAGCTTAATCTGGTGGATCCACCCGTGCGGCTGTTATTACTAGTCACGAACTCCTCGTTCGTTCTTATGTTAGCACTAAAAGATGTTAGATTGAACATGTAAGTGTGAAACCATGCCGTCAAAATGAATGGGTGCCCATAGCAAATCATTTTGACAAAAATCAACATAAGTTTTCTGTAAAGTAATGTTGATTTTTGTTGAAGTTTCCTAACAGAGTGATCATGCGTTTCATTTATTTGCATAACCGCAGATGAATACAGATTGTTCACTTGGTATTTTATGTATGAAGCTACCCAGCCAGCCAGCTACCTAGCTACAAGTAGGTTCGCGGTGGGCTCGACTTGTCATACATTGTTGCCATTCTACAAAATTTTAAGTCCCTAGATGATCTGAAAAATTCCGTCAGATATAGGGAAATATATTTTCTAGGAATCTGCTAGATTTTTAGAATATTTTTTCGTATGTTTTTTCGTTTTCAAATGCTATTTAAGATATTTAAGTTTTGCGTACATTTCAGTAGAATAACTATAAAATACTTTAGTTGAACATTGATTAAAATCCGTGCCAGGTAGCTACCTGGCACGGATTTTAATCAATGTTTGATCTTTTTATAATGTTCCCACTCGGTTCTAATTCTGTGTGTAATACTTTTTTTCATCGGAACTGCCTTGCTGACCATGAAAATCGAGTTTATTTCACGCACAGTAATCACACTAAACATTAACACTAATACATTTACTTGAAAGTAAAATTTTTGTATTCGTACCATCATTAAAAATCGGATCGCATCGGAAAATACGTATCCGTATTTTCCGATGCGATCCGATTTTTAATCCTGAAAAAGTCGCCTACCCTAAGTGTCAAAAAGTTGCTAAAAGTCGCAATTTTTTTCGAGTCGCTAGTTCGAAAAAAGAAATCCCTAAACACATCCAAAACCCGCTAGATCTAGCGACAAAGTCGCTAAAACGGCAATACTGTTATCAAATTCAGTGGACGTAACGTATTCAGAAGATATAAGAGCTACGCGATAGAAAGAGAGGCAATTTCTAGGTAAATACCTATATCTGTAGGTAATTAGCGTTGTGCGACCTGAATTGCACTTTATTGTGTCATAGTAAGAGTCACTTTTTATTTAATTGATGTTGCGGAGTGACCCATTTGTACTAATCATTGACATAGCACAGATTTATAGGATGCTGTTTCAAAAGTATTGGATTAGGTACACAACGACTAAAAATAGCTGCAACTACAACAGCTACTAGGTACACACGGCTACACATCAAGCTATACATTTCCAGTTTATGTTGATCTCGTGTTCTAAAGGATTTCCGAACAATGCGAAGTCAGCTTATACTGGAAATGTATAGCTTGATGTGTAGCCGTGTGTACTACAGTTATAATATAACTTGAGACAGCTATATCACAGATGAATTGTATACCCGAATCGCTTTAGCGTGGCAATAGCGGTTATTGTCCCCTCTACATTTTCAAAAACTGAAATAAAGTCCGTTAACGTCCTGAATCAATATTTATCGTGATCTTCAACATTTTCCAATAACGAAAAACCATACATAGTTTATTGTTTGGGTTCCAACGGAGAGATATTAGGGAAAGGGCAATTATCACTATTGCCACGCTAAAGCGATTCGGATATAAAAATAAACTTTCTACACAAAAATAATGGGTACTCTAGTTACAGAAGTAACCACGTTACCCTCACGTGTCTCAGATAATATGCTAAAAAGACCCACTTTACTAACAATAGGGTACTCCGTTAAAGTGATTATCAATTATAATGACTAGAACAAAGGTTTATAGCCCAATTAAGTCACAATCAACTGAACGCAATGAATGTCATTCGTACGTGTTGTTTACTGTCAGGGCCAGAGGTCGTTGATATACTTAATCCATACTAATATTATAAATGTTAAAGTGAGTTTGTTTATTTGTTTGTTTGTTACGCTTTCACGCTATTAGGTTGAAATTTGGTACATGGGTGGCCTGTACCCTAATTGCGTGATGCACGATCAATCACAATTTGTTACGATTTGAAATAGGTTGCTAATAATTAGTCATAATCGTTTACGAAAATAAGTTACGCAATTAGGGTACTGAGTTATGACATATGAGATGATATAGGATACTCTTTATCCCGATATTCCCATGGGATCGAGATTTATGCGGGTGAAACCACGGGGCGCAGCTAGTAGGTGTATACTAAATCAGCATTAGCGCCCCGCCGCTGCTTTATACGGTTTTACGTCTTGGCAATACATCGTTTTTTTTATAGAGTAAGTTTCATTCTAATGTATTGTGACAAAACAAAACATGTTACAAAAAAAAAAAAATGACTTCCAAAAAGAAACACTACAATGCGAAAAATAACTTTAATTTCGGAAGTCGGTATCTTTGGTTTAGAATTTTCGTTTTTTGCCACCAACTTCCGACCCATGTTTTCTGCACATGTGGCGGTAGAACATTAAGGACTTTCTTAATAAAAAATCAATGTAATAATTACCCATGTTTGCAAAATAATAAATTATTTGATTTGATTTTGATTTGAGAAAAATACGTAACTCAAAAACTATCCAAGCAAAGGTAAGTAATATTTGTATGGGACGGACTAGAGAGCACAAATTTAAAAAAAAAAAATTGGGCCATAATTGACGGAGAAATCGGTGGATATACATAAAAAATAAAAAACAAACACCTCCTTTTTGGAAGTCGGTTAAAAAGCCGGGCGAACGGGGCGCCATCTATGGAGAAGATCAAACGTATTTTACAGACTTCAAAAAAAAGGAGGGAGGAAAAAACGGTTATCAATTCGATACGTATGTATGTAATATTATTGGAACTGCAATATATTCACATATGTTAATCTATTAGGGCTTCCAAACAAATATTCAAAATTTGACATAATGACATCTTATGTACTGACAATCCCAAAAGGTCAGCAGTTTTTTTTACATCAAAGTCTTTAAAAGATTCTATAATGTCTTAAGTTGTCACATCTTTAAGTATTGAGTAAGTAGAAGTGGAGGACAATGATGAAAGAGTTTTGGTTGTTAAAATGGGAATATTTGTGAAGAACCAGTTGTCATCTCCACGTCTGCCTTAAATACATCATAAATTTTTATACGAAGTCACGATTCCGTACTATCGTTCGTTTCGTTTCTGAATTAATAACATTCCAAGTTGCTTTAATTGTATTTCCAGAATATTTATTTTTATTTTTAATATACATATATGGCTTTTGTTGAGGAACAGGCTCTTTTAAAAGTTTTAGAATATTTTTAAACAATTTTTGAGGTGAAAACCTTCGAATCGTAACTTCATATAAAAATTAATGATGTATTTAAGGCAGACGTGGAGATGACAACTGGTTCTTCACAAATATTCCCATTTTAACAACAAAAACTCTTTCATCATTGTCCTCCACTTCCACTTACTCAATACTAAAAGATGTGACAACTTAAGACATTAAGAATCTTTTAAAGACGTTGATGTAAAAAAAACTGCTGACCTTTGGGGATTGTCAGTACATAAGATGTCATGCCATTTCTTCAATAATTAATAATTTATGTTATTTCACCCTTTTTAGCAATTGTTCTTAACTCTTGTATTGCATCTGGTGTATTTCCTGATCTAATGAAACTTACCAAAGTGATTCCACTGTTCAAATTTGGCAGCACAACGATCCCATGAATTTTCTGCCTATTTCAATATTATCTACATTGAGCAAAATCTTTGTTAAATTAATTTTAAAATAAATGTTATGATATTTCAATCCTGGGAGTGGCGCGAAGAGGCGAAACGCCGGGGCTTAATTCCGCTGCCGCAAGAAATCACGGCACAGCGGACAGACCTCCTGCGGGGGTCGACGAAGGGTCTTGCAACTACAGACGCGGGCGTGGAATTACTAAAGAGCATATTCTAGGCCTTGGACACTCCCAGGCCTTCGATGCGTCCATTATGATACACTCATCAGGAAACTGCACCACTATGGTATGAAGGACAAGGCTCTCGACCTTCTTACTTCTTATCTGAACAACTAAATTCAGAGGGTCGATGTTAATGGCAAGCGATCTACAGGATCTGCGGTCACCATAGGCGTTCCACAGGGTTCAATTCTAGGTCCGTTCTTATTTCAAATTTATATAATTGATTTACTTTACCACATAAGGGATAATGACAAAATCTTATTATTCGCAGATTACACTTCCCTCGTTTTAAAAATAAAACGTCAGTTAGTCAACTTTGAACAAGTTAACGATGCACTCTCTAAAGTTGTACATTGGTTTAATGTAAATAATCTTCTCCTAAACGAAAAAAACACTAAACTCATTAATAATTATCAACGCCCAATTGTCAGGCAGCTAACTACCAATGTTCAAATGAATAGAATAGAGTTGGATAGTGTTGAGTCAACAGTTTTTCTTGGAATAACTATAATCTGTGTGGTTCCTTCCTCAAAAGACCAATTCAGACACTAATCTACTTGGTCGCATATGGCCTGACCAAGATTATGTCTGGACTTTAAAACAGACTTTGACCCCTGAGTTTGTTTCGCCATTTCTTCTCAGGGGTAGTCAGATAGGAAATTTCGACTTTATCTAGTTTTTTTTTTATATAACATGTAAAAGTGATTCCGATAAATTCCCATTTACAGAATAAACCATTTCATTTGTACGTATATGTTGTCGCGTCGTCCCGTTGACAGTGGCGGTGGACAGATATCGCGGCATCGTTGCCGTCAGAATTCGCTTACTTATGTAGTGATGCCGACGGATGCCGTGCCGTGCCGCCAGTGGGCGTAGGTCCTTAGTCTAGTGATAGGAAACCGGAATCACTTTATAACCAATTAAATAAACTAACCCAATAAAATTAGTCTGCCCTAATAGGAAAGTTCTATTTTCGTAAGTCTAGATTGATGTTTAGGCGATTCACACACGGCACCGCGCACCGCCACGGCAGGCGGTGAAGCGGATCTCATGTCGCATTGGTCTCTACTAAATCCGTAGATGCCTAACACACGTACACCGCTCGGCCGCGCGGTCGAGCGGTGCTTTCACCGCCACCGCCCCTCCGCGCTGCCGTCCGCGCGGTGAGGCGGCGCCTCACCGCGCGAATCATCATGGGTGCAGGACGTGTTGAATGTCCCATTTAGAGTTCTGCTTCTTAAAAATGGATGAACCCAATATCTTCTTATTTTTTTCTTTCTACGCCATAAAAGCCAGATTGTTGCCACCACTTCAGCGTCCATTCTTGCCAGTGTCTGTGATCAAACTGGTCAGTGCCGTGATAAATCCATCCGCGCGGACAGGCGCGTAAACCGGCTAACCGCGCGGGGAACCGCTACGAAATCCGCTTTACCGCCACCGCCTTCCGCGGCGGTGCGCGGTGCCGTGTGTGAATTGCCTTACGGACATTGAACCTGAAATGACCTCATTCTTATTCAATCATAAGTTAGAATCTTAATTTCAGTATTAACTGGAACAGTTACGATAGTTCAACCGATGCATTTAAAATTCAAACTAATCACAGACACAAACAAAATAAAAATGAATTGCTGTTCGTTGGTCAGCGCATCACTTGTGAACGGCTGGACCGATTTAGTTTTTTTTTTTAAGTGTTCGTATTAGTCCGAATAAGGTTTTAAGAGAAGAGACATTGGAAAATAGTGCCGGAAAATTTGAAAAAATTTAAAAGACTAAAAGTTATTTTTTCTATGTGATTTTAGTATGAACTATTTATCGTATGGACACTAAAACGTCTGTCGGGTCAGCTAGCAGATATAAAGAAGTAAAATTTTTTGTTCATACGTTTTGTTCGTAAAAGGGGCTCTGGCTGGAATACAAACCCGATTTCCGAAGGAAATCCTTTCAATGATGATAGCTGCATTACTGGCGAGTGCCATAGGATATTATGTTTTATTTTAAAACATGTGATCGGAGTAGCGGCACATGCTAGTATATAAACATCTACCAAGAGCAGTGGTGGACCAGTGGTAACGGCTGCGACTTACGAGTTGTAGGTCATAGGTTCAAATCTTGACTGGCGCTTTACTTTTAAAATAATTTCATCACCACTGCTCTCAAAACGGTGAAGGAAAACATCGCGAGGAAATCGGCATGTCCTAGAACTAAAAAAATCAAAGACATGTGACATCTAGCAACCCGCACTGAGCCCGCGTGGTAGATTATGGCCCACTCCCTCTCACAGAGAGGAGGTCTGTGTCCCAGCAGTGGGAACATTATAACTTGATTATGGTTATGTAACATCTATACGTACATGCATACAAATAAATAAAATATACTGTGTCTATGTTTCTGTTTGTAATGTCAAAATAAAAGCTTTTTATAAATTCCATGAAAGTATTTATAGTAGTAAATCTATCTGTTTTGTTTGTTTTTCACCATTAAAAAAAAATCTGCTGTTTCATAGAGAAATGCAATACCTTTTTTTTGGGTGGGAAATCATCAAATAACTTCTCCTGCTCTGGGCGGAGCGGGAGGGCATGTCAGACTCTTACTGACTAAAACCCACCCGTGTTACTTCGGTTGCCCTGTTGCCGGGGGCCACGATCTCCCTTTCGGTTTTCTTCGCAACCTCGGCAGGCATCGGCCCTATCGGACCCCGTCAGTTCTGCTGACATCTCTATGAGGCGTGCGTGGAACACAACGCGCCGTCGACCCGGGCCTGGACCTTATCGGACGGTGAGCTACCCATTGCTCACCGTCCGCAAGCCCGCGCCTACAGTGGCCGGAAATCGACTTGTGATTTTCGACGCCCTGGGCGTCTCCTCCTGCGGCGGTTAGGGGCGTGAGGGCGCGAAATTTGCCTCGCCCTCACGCGCTCCGCCTCTTCCTTCGCGAGCATTATCGCTTCGCAGAAGGAGGTGACGGCCTCCCATTTCCTCTCGCTCCGTACCATGGCCTGAACCAGGGCCGGACGCGAGAGATCACCGCCGCCGATCGCCTCCACGAGGACATGGCGATGCTCCGCCCAAGCTAGGCAGACCTCCACCGTATGCTCCACCGTGTCCTCCGGGGAAATGCAATACCTACGCGGTCAAAATGAATGGAACAGCAGATTTTTTTTTAAATAACCGACGAAAAATTTCAACGCAGGGGAGTATTTTATTTCTTTCTTTTTTTTTGTAAACTTTCGAAATGGCACACTCACACAGACGCGCTCATTGACGAGACCCTAAGTGATTGTCGCGGTGCTGTCGGTTGCGGGTGTTGCCGTGTCGAGACGAGTGGTCGCCGCGATTTTTATAAAAATGGAGCGTTGGTAATTATTTCAACGAATATGCCTAGTTTCCATACTGTCCATATTTATAAAGTGTTACTACTTCCTAGCTAACTAACATTAAGGTATATTTATGCGTCTTACCTGAAGTATACAAAATATACAGGGGTTCGTTTGCCTCCACAGATACACAGGGTACAGGGTCTGCTTCCAGAGCCTCTTCCCAGTTAATATCCCTGCCGGGTTCCAGGGTACACTCCAGCACTCTTCGACGCTGGAAGATGATGCAGCTGTTTGGCTGGAAGTCTGACTGGCACAGTGCTTCGTCCAGGATGTCCTTGTATCTAGACAAATTAACTTAATTATTTAAAACATACAGTAAGTAGGTAGTAGATATAAGAAATACATAGTAGCAGTCAGGAGTACTTTCTGGGGCACGCAGGGGTCTCGGTATGTAATGGAAGGTCACCCATCCACGGACCGACCTCGGCAAGCGTTGCTTAACCTTGAAGATCGACCTGTGCGGCTGTTATCATTTAGACACGGTAGTATTATATTACCTGACAATTTTGTTAGGCTCCACACCGCAACTTGCAGCTATGATGACAGTTGGTTCAGCATGCTCGATCCTTGTCCTCAACTCCCTGGCGGCGAAACCTAAGCAAAAAATAAATTGGTCCTTCAGTTCTAAATTTTAGCATTTTTGAGAAATGTTTTGGTCGCAGAAAACGAAATAAGTTTAAACGAATCTCGGAATTAGGTATTTAGATTAATTTTTAGATAAAAAGTAAAAACAGTCTAAATTAAGATGAGATAGGTACCTAAATAGTCAACTTATATTTTTATAAATTAATAATTTGTTAAACAATAAGTGGTTATTAATTACACGTTGCCGTTGCAGGAAAATTCCCAAAGAGCTTTTGGTGATGTCACGTAATATGAGAAGCTACCTAAGTAAACTTACCTACTGGGCAATGACCCGAGAGGAACAAATCTTTTTGCTAAACTACAGAAGTTAAACGTGAAACTCGGACAAATGATTTTAACTCGTTTTTGTGTTCTTTGCTTACAAATCTGCAGCTGCTAAATGCTATTGTCGCAACTTACAATAAGCATTTTACCTTTAAAGATAGCCTCCAAAATACCAGTGTTTAATCTGGAAAGGATAAGGCAACAAACTCCAAGAAAACAAACCACGTGAGGTTTCTGTCCTCGCTGAGCTGACTTTAGGACACCCACGTTTCCCCCGCCCCCGTTTATCTACCAGCCTGGCAGTGTCCTCAAATTGAATCACGCAGGACAAAATATCTATTTGGCTAGAAAATGGACATTTAATCTTACCTCCAAAGACAACAGAGTGAATAGCTCCTATCCTGTTGGTAGCCAGCATGGAGATGATAGCTTCAGGAATGAGAGGCATGTAGATCAGCACTCTAGAGCCTCGGGTCACGCCCAGTGAAGCCAACTTACCGGCCAGTCGGGACACCTGAGGTTGAGCAGGGATTTTTTTTAGTTACCGTTTGCTTATTGATTATAAGAACTTCCCTGCCTTACTACTTTTCTTCTCACTGAGAAGAAGAAAGAATGAAAATACGTTTATTGCGGTAAACATGACGCAAAGAAAGAACAAAACACGAAAATAACAATTTGGGGGAAAAAATGCGTCACATCCAACCAGCGCTCAGCATAATACTGCGACTCTATGCGAGACAGAGCCCCAGCGCTGGTTTTCAGCGACCGTTAGCGTTGACGTGATGACGTCAACCGGTATACATATAGTGAAATAACAAAATAAAAAATAATATAAATACAATACTTAGTCCAAAATGTTTCAAACGAATGAGTATGGCTATAAGAACAGCTGATTTAGATTATAGAACAAGCATTAATTTTGTGAAAGATGGTTTATGGCTAGGAAGGCAGTGAGCTTTGAGATGGCGGCTAAATCTTTTTTTTATGGGTCTGTTTAAGATAAAAAGACTCATGACTTAGCATAAACATAATAATCATCCTATAATAAACCCACTGCTGGGACGCAGGCTTCTCCGAGAGGGAGTGGGCAACAATCTACTTCTGTTATGTACTAATGACTTTTTGCATAAAATTTCCAAAAGGGTCATAAACATAGAAGCATCATAAAAAGGAAAGAGAATTGAGCAAGAGAAGCAGCAGACTTAAAAGAAGTTAATTAATAAACAGAAAAAAAAACACAAATCTCATTTATTGCTGAAAATAGACTGTGGATTTTGACCGTCATGGTTGCAAAGACCACTCTTTATTGTACCACAAGAATAGCAAAGAATAAAAGATGAGGAACAAGAAATATATACGTACAGGGTGTAAGGCAGTCGGTTTATAATACGAAAATGGCGGATCCGTGGGTCCGTCTGCTATTTAGGCCCAATAACAAGATCCAGGTCACACGATTTGTTTTTTAATGATTTTTTAAAAATTTTATTCGAAATTCGTGGTTCTCAAACAACAAACGTTAATAATTTCATTTTAAAATAAAAAAACTGGCAATTTTTTATTTTTCTGTTTCATTTTCGTTATTTTTAGAATCTAACATGTAAAAAAAATGCTTATATGTAATTAATTTCACTTTTCGCAAATGTAGAGTTTTGTGAAAAACAAGCCCAGGCAGTTAAAATTGACGAATAGACGACTACTTGTTTTAAAAGAAATTGTGCCTATTGCTTACCGTTAGGACGGGCATGAACCAAAGATGTTTTCCTGGAATTAGAACTGCTCTATTACTCTTAGTTTTTTTTTTTAACGCCGTTCAAAGTTGGGTCTTCGGTATTCATTTTTAATTTGTTTGTAGTTTACGGGCTCGTATTTAATTTTCTAGCAATCATCTGCATCAAATACGAAATTTATAAGATTTTAAAGTTATTCTAGATGATACAAAAAAAAATGTTACCAGTTTTGTTATTGTTAAATAAAATTATTGACGTTTGAAGTTTGAGCAACGACGAATTACGATTTTTTTTTAAAGTCATTTAAAAAAAACTGTGTGGTCTTGTTATTGGGCCTAAACACGTAACAGATGTCCCCACGGATCCGCAATTTTTGTATGTTCAACCGTCTGCCTAACACCCTGTATAGGTAAGTAATACAGATGTCAGGCGCATGGGAAAAAAATTATAAGCAAAGAAATAGGTACTGACCTGATGTTTAATCTCTGAGTATGTGATCTTCCGTACGGTGTCAGTCAAGGGTGAGTCGTGCACGAGCGCTACCTGATCACCCTTGCCACTAGCAACATGGCGGTCCACGGCGTTGTGACATACTGACATCTCTCCACCTACCCACCTGAGGAAAAGACAATAATTAACAATGGCTTTCACGGTTTTCTTTCATCGGAGCACCAACTGAGGCCGCGAATACCCCTATTATTGGCCGTACCTTCAGAACGCACGAGCTTCAGTATCACAAGCTAAAACAGCTGGGGGTCCACTCCCTAAGCGTAATCTAACGGACGCTTTGTTTTCCGTCTCACTTACGGTATGTCCATAAGTGAGACGGGGGACGGGGTACACCCCATGCGAAATCCGTAGGTTCGGGTGTAGACCCTCTGGTTCGGGCGCTTACGACGCTGAATGCTCTTCTGACATCAACCGTGACTTGTTTGCCGGGAGACGGATAGATGTGTGTCGTGAATGTTTAAGATTCTGTTAGCTGATGGATGAAAGATAGATAAGTAAATAATTGTACTTTTTCTAGATTGTTTTTTTAATCATTAGGTAGGTAGGTACTTTGTTTCTTGTTTTGTCGATTTTATTAATTTGTAAATATCACGTGTTCTTTTTATGTTAAAATTTTACCGTACAACACCGTTGATGTATTTAGATCTGTTAAATAAAGATAATCTTTCAAATAAAGAAGCTCTAGACACTATCACATAATATTTCTGGTAAGTATTAGCATAGCAAAAATAGTAAGCAAGGAAAATAAGAATTAATGTGGATAGCTATAATAGTACGAAGAGAACTAACAAAGAATGAATGGTATACTGGGACATGAGCAGGAGTAAGATGATTAGAATTTCAAACGTCAAGATATTAACGAACACACAAAGAATAGACAATTCGCACGCTAATTTATTTTTAGGTTTTCCTTCGTATTATTTAACACATTTTGAAAATGTTAAATGTATACCTACGCCATCGAATGTAGTTTTGTCATTATTTAAAAAATTGATGACCTTACGTGAAGTATTTACGCTGTACTAAGGCTTTATGTTGTTTTTTAGAAATTACTTTGGATTTTTTTCTATCAAGGAAACTACAAGTGCTTGTATTTTTAGTTTAATATTTATATAGTGAATCCTGAAATTACTTACATATTAAGCATAACTAAAGGTTAAGTAATAACGATGCCGCAATTATTTCGAAATTCTTCGGTGCGCTCATAAGGCATAGGAGGAAATTAAACCTCACTATTTATAGATGGAGTAGGTTTGATTACTAGCGATAGTAGGTTTACTATCGCTAGTAATCAAACCTACTCCATCTAAAAGCTATGTATCCGGCCGGCTATGTATCTCCGGCAGCGGGGAACCCCCCGCTGCCGGAGATACATAGCTTTTTTTAAACGATTTTTTAATATGAAATAATTCTCATAAAAAGGTTGATAAATGAAATGTAGAGGGAGGTAGAAGGTAGTTGAGAGGAAGAGGCTAAGTTATCTCCCACCCACCAGTTCACAGGAAACACATTTTCAAGGTCAATGACAAACATCTCGAAGGTCAAAGTCAAGTTGGTAAATATAATTTTTTTTGAGCTAGGCATAGTCGACGTAGTCGACCTATTTCTGTCTGCTGGGTTTAAAGGCACCTCACACGAAGGATATGATGGGGGCTCGTTCGCTCACTTTGCTAGCTCACTTGAGCCCCCGTCATCCTCTTCGAACCTAACCAATCCGAGTCAGGGAATCCCAAGACCCGAGCTCACTTCACTCGCTCTGGAAGAATAGACTAACCGAGCTGTATCAACGACAGTATAAACTGTCTTACTTTCCTGACAGCGTAGGCGGCCGACCTGAACCTTCCCACTAGGCTTGGTATATGAGGGCCTCACTAAAGTTTAGCATCTACTGTTATGCCCAGAAACACTGCAAAGTCTACAGTTTTAAGAACCTCTTCTAAGAAGATGTTGGGATTTCTAACATTTGGTAAGGCTAACTTTATACATTTCGTTGTCTTGGCATTGAGGACTAAGTTATTTGTCATAAACCAATCCGTTACCATAGAGAGAGAGTGCACTATTTACGTTGTCAAAATCTTGTCTATTCCTGTCTACTTTAATAATAAGAGAGATCATCTGCAAAGAGTACAACCTCACAGATACCCTTTAAATAGAATGGTAAGTCATTAATATACACTAAGAATAAGAATTAACCCAGTATTGAGCCTTGAGGTACATCTAACTGAACTGGAAGCCAGGAAGATTTTACACCACAACATCTATACATTGGAATCTATTATATAAATAGGAATTTATTACTTTAAGAGCTTCATTTTGGACACCGTAAGTTTAAATAGTTTACGCAAAAATGTTTTATGGTGCACGCAATCAAAGGCTTTGGAAATCACAGACAACTCCAATAGCATTTTGCGAGTTCTCCCATGTTTTAAAATGTGTTTCAGCGGAACAATATCCGTATCTGTAGTCATAAGTAAATTCAGTTAAGGTAGAAATAAGCCTGAAATTGCTAACGCCATTTTTATAACCTGATTTATATAATAGAATGACTTAACTACAACTCTTCATGAGGTTAGGAAACATTACTACATAAATTTTTTTTATTTTTTTTTATTAAATGTTAGATAGGGGCTACGATGTCAATTATATTATTTAATAGTTTAATAGAGATGTCCCGATAATCACCAGTGTTTTTATATTTAAGTGTGTTACAAACATTAAATATATCACGAAGTGTTACATGTTCGAAGCTAAATATGTACTACACACATCAAAAGTGTCTAGGGATCAAGCATTTTTATGCGGATTTCTTGAGATTGAGATGTGGCTTTGTAATAAATTTATGATTATATAAATTTATATGGATCCTTTTTGGTGCATTTCATAATTTGAAACAGGAACTGTTAATCAAATTCGCGTAAAAGATGAAAATCAGCTGTCAATATTTTCCCTATAAAAACATACAACGCATTGAAGACATTATTAGTGCTACTGTTTCCCTACTACTGATTAAAACCAACGTTATTATGGAGCGGCGACGTCATTTAAGCAGGGAAGAAATGCTCAGAGCCGTGGGAATGATAGAAGCTGGTTCCCGGCAACGTACTGTGGCTTTAGCTCTGAATACAAGTCAGAGTGTTATCAGTCGACTTTGGACACGTTACCGAAGCACTGGTACCGTGGCTGAGCGCCATGGAGGACGGTATCGCTGCACCACACGGAGACAAGACCGATACATTCAAATCTTAACTCGAAGAGCTCCAACAATAACCGCCATGATGTTAGCCGTGAGGCTTCATCACTCTTCAGGGAACTTAATTAGCGACCAAACAGTCAGAAACCGCTTGCATGAAGTGAACCTTCATTCCCGAAGACCGCTACGGGTACCACCTATAGCAATGCACAATCGTAGGATTCGATATCAATGGGCTCTTGAACACAGAAATTGGGCAGAAGAACAATGGCGTTTCGTGTGCTTTTCTGATGAGTCTCGTTTTGGTATGAGACCGGATACAAGACGTATACGACACTGGAGAACCCCTGGACGCCAACAGCGATTAAAATCCTGCCAGGAAGTCCATCCTTATAGTGGTGGAACCATCATGGTATGGGCGGGTATTTGGATCGGCGGAAGAACTGAGTTGATTTGGATCAGAGGCAACCTCAACGCTCAAATTTATGCTGAGACGATTGTATCTGACCTCATCGTTCCTCTACAAGTGCAAATCGGTCTCTTATTTCAGTTAATGCATGATAATGCACGACCGCACACCGCAAGAGTTGTAAGACAGACTCTCGCCGCAGCTAACATCAATGTCCTGCTCTGGCCTGCTCAGTCGCCAGACTTGAACCCGATTGAGCATGCATGGGATATGCTACAGAGAAGAGCTCTGCCGAATATGGAGGGTATCCAGTCGCAAGAAGACCTTTTTTTGTTGTTGCAACGAACATGGGCGGCCATTCCACAGCGTGATTTGGATGAACTCATTTTGAGTATGCCAAACCGATGTTCTTGTGTTGTTAGTGTTCGCGGTAGAAACACGGATTATTAATTGTTTAAGTTACCCAATAAAATTTTAAAGAAAACTGTTATTTCAGTCTTTTTTTCGAACTTTAATGTTAGTGGTTCAAATGTCAAAAATCCCTTTATTAGGAAAATGGCAAATTTCTTTATTAATGCAAAGGTGACTTGGTTTATTGTTACTGTGACAAACGAAAACACTTTATTTGATGAATCCTTAAAGAAAATTTTAATTAATATCAAACAGGAGAAAAGTTATTGCAAAAATATATGTTGATCCCTAGACACTTTTGATGTGTGTATTTAGACACATTACTATGCAAAAGGTTAAGGAGCGAGCCGTAGTCATAAGTATGCTGGCAAAAAATCATTGAATGCCTTTTTATTTTATTTTTTTGAGGGTGGGAAATTATCATATAACTTCTCGCGCTCTGGGCGGAGCGGGAGGGCGTGTCAGACTCTTACTGACTAAAACCCACCCGTGTTCCTTCGGTTGCCCTGTCGCCGGGGGCCACGATCTCCCTTTCGGTTTTCTTCGCAACCCCGGCAGGCATCGGCCCTAGTGGACCCCTTCAATTCTGCTGACATCTCTTTGAGGCGCGCGTGGAACGCGCCGTCGACCCGGGCCTGGTCCTTATCGGACGGTGAGCCACCCATTGCTCACCGTCCGCAAGCCCGCGCCTACGGTGGCCGGAAATCGGCTTGCGACTCCCGACGCCCTGGGCGTCTCCTCCTGCGGCGGTTAGGGGCGTGAGGGCGCGAAATTTGCCTCTCCCTCACGCGTTTCGCCTCCTCCTTCGCGAGCATTACCGCTTCGCAGAAGGAGGTGACGGCCTCCCATTTCCTCTCGCTCCATACCATGGCCTGAACCAGGGCCGGACGCGAGAGATCACCGCCGCCGATCGCCTCCACGAGGACACGGCGATACTCCGCCCAAGCTGAGCAGACCTCCACCGTATGCTCCACTGTGTCCTCCGGGCGATCCACACAATGGTGACACCCGGGCGTTTCCTCCCGCCTTATCCTGTGCAGGAACCTCCCGAAACAGCCGTGTCCGGTGAGGACCTGCGTCAGGCGGAAGGTGAGGACGCCGTGGCGCCTCTCAAGCCACTTCTCAAAGAGGGGTCTTATCGCCGCAATTGTTGCGTGCCCAGCGCTGGGTTGCGACAATCGCACTCTCCATGACGCCATGAGATCCCGCCGGAGCTCTGTCCACTGAGCCGCGATTTCTCGCGGCAGCGGAGCTAAGCCCCGGCGCCTCGCCTCCTCGCGCCACTCCCAAATGTGCGCGAGGACCTTTGCCTCCAGATCCCATGGCGGTAATCCGGCAAGGAGGCTCGCCGCCTCGCAGGAGACCGTGCGGTATCCTCGGGCCAGCCGGATGGCCATGACCCTCTGGGACGCGTTCAACCGGCGGGCTGGCCGCAGCCTTATTGAACGCGCCCACACCGGCGCCCCGTAAAGGGCCAAGGACCGCACGACCCCCGCGTAGAGCCTCCGGCAGGAGGCGTTTGGATCCCCTAGATTGGGCAGGAGCCGCTTCAACGCAGCCCCGGCCAGCTCCAGTCTGGGTACCAAACGTCGGAAGTGTTCGACGAAGTTCCACCGGCTGTCGAGGACAAGTCCCAGATACTTCATCGTCGACTCGATGCCGATGTGAACCCCTCCCGCCATTACCTGGGAACCCTACGGTGGCGCGTTCCGAGGTCCATGAAAACCCATGGCCTCGGACTTGTGCAGGGCCACCTCGAGTCCCAGCTGCCGGATCCTGTCGACGATTGTCGCAACCCCGCGTGTCGCTAGTTCGGCCGCCGCCTGGTACGACCCCCCCTGTGCCAGGACCAACGTGTCGTCAGCGTAGCAGACGACACTGACCGGGGTAGATGACGGCCCTGTCCGTCAAATAGGCCTCGACCACACGACAGAGGTAGGTCGGCATCCGGTGGTACCGGAGTGCCTCCCTGATGCAACTCCAGGGCAGGGTGTTGAAGGCATTGGCGATGTCTAGAGACACCGCCAAGACGACCCCACCCCGGGCCACAGCATCCCCCGTCGTGAGGGCCCGCACGCGCATGATGGCGTCCACCGTAGAGCGCCCCCTGCGGAAGTCAAACTGGCTCTCCGCCAGATCCGGCCCCACCCGCACCAGCCGCTCGACGAGGCGGTCTGCAATGACTATTTCAAAGAGCTTGCCCACCTCGTCGAGCAGCACGATGGGCCGATAAGCGGACGGAGAGTCCGCTGGGCGCCCCGGCTTCCTGATGAGGACCAGTTTCCCCGTCTTCCAACGAAGTGGGAACTGGCCCCTCTCCATGCATGCGCTTAGGAGCCCCCTTAGTCGAGGCCCGAGAGCCCCCAAGGCCAGGACCCAGGCTTTTCCAGGTATGCCGTCGGGTCCTGGGGCGGTATTTTTCGCATTCATCTTGCGTACCGCCACTCTCATTTCCACCTCGGTCACCTCCGGAGCATCGTCGTCGTCGTCGGCGGTGTGGTCCGCATTGGGCACCGCAGTAGGCGGAGCCATGGGCGGGGGAGTATGTTCCCCTCTTGGAGGGAACAGAGCGCTCACCACGTCCCCCACAAGCTGGGGCCGGAGACTCTGCGTCAGCGGGGGAGCCCATGGGCGGAGTTTCTCCCGCACCATCTTATATGGGCGTCCCCACGGGTCTCTGTTCAGAGTTTCCAGCAACTCCTCGCGGGCCACTGCCCTGGCCCGCAGGATCTCCGCTTGGAGGGCGGTCTTCGCCGCTCTGTACCCCTCGTACAGCTCCGCCCGAATGGCTTCCGTATCCGGAGGGCGGATACGGAGCCTGCGGTGCCTGGCGTACCGGCGTCGCGAGCAACGCACGCCCTGCGCAGGGTCTCCAGCCCCTGCGACCACCAGTACACCTGGCGCGAAGCACGTCCGGGCCGGACCCGGGGCATTGCCACGTCACATATATTGGATATATCATTGAATGCCTAAGTTATGTCAGCAGATAAACAATCACAATCTGTTATTTTGTATATTCTTCTGTCGACAAAACCCGCTTCTATTGAGGTCATGCTAAACGTGCACATAATTAATTAATTAATTTGTTATCGACCATAATCTCATGTTATTCATAATTTTCCAAGTGGTTTTTACTTTATTATTGGAATTTTTAATTGTATGCCTTAAAATTTAGATTTAGCAAAAATAGATAAGAGGAGGCTCCATAAAATGTATGTTAATTTGCATTAATATTCTGAAAAAGTCGAAGGTATGAAGCCAAGTCAGAGGCCCATGGGCGGCTTTAAAACTCAGGTTAGTCACTAACCAAACGAAAAGAAGAAGAATCTACTAACCATTTTGTGAACGGCGGGTTGCTGTTGTCCAGCACTTGATCCCAAGGTTTGGTCCATTCCAACTCATGGGCAACCTCGCCCCAGAAGCCTTCAGGGTCATTGATAGAGCGTCGGTAAGCATCCTGGAATTCTGGAGTCACACTACTCTCACCTAAATGGGAAAAAATATATAATCATACAGAAATAGTTTCATTAAACCATGGATATGATAATATGGAGTGGCATGCTAGGAGGGGTGAAACGCATGTGAATAAACTAATTAATGTAAATGTTAATGGATGCACAGAGAGAGAAAAAACAAAAGATGGATGAATTGTGTGAAGGATGATTTGAAAGAAAAGGGAGTGAATGATAACGTAATAGCTGACAGGAAAGAATTCTCACAGAGGAATTCTCCCCGGTCAGCTGTTAGAACATTCTCCATAGAATGGATAACAAGGGACTACGGCAACCTGAAGAAGGACCTCACACGGTACGGATTTTACGAAATGAGGCGAAAACGAATATTTCGGTAGGTACTTGGGCATTAAGCCTTCATCAATGATGAATGCAATCTCAAAAAAAGTGTCAACTTAAGGTAATATGTAATTAAATTAGCATAATCTATTAATTTGTCTCGTCTTCTTAACAATTTAATATTATCCTATGAAATATGAACGTTTGTGTCAGTGGTCTATAACAAGCGTTACTCTCCCCGAAATGATCAATTTCAATTGAAAACCTGCCTGGGGCGCGGGGCAGCTAAAGTAAATGCTCCCTCGCATGCCCGGAAAGCCAGCCCCGGATAGGTAACGTTTCTTTTGACTATTACACATAAATAGGAGTAACTTTGTCGACTTACGCAGAGAAGTTTGAGAAAAAAAAAAATGTAGATCGCAAAAGCAAGCGAAACGAGCTCAAAAATTTTAGCACCGTACGTGTGTTTAGCATGTATAGAACGTCGTATGTATAGCGTGCGTAGGGGGCCCCAAATGCAACCTGCCCTTCACTTAGTGAACATGGTCTTGTTTGAGTATTTCTGTAGTTTTGCCCTTCCCTCCTTCCAGGATCGGGGTCCCTTGGCGGACTGCACCTACCTCCCCTTAGTCTGCTAGCGATCATACAAAAAGAAGACAAAACGTAGAAAAGGAGCCCGCATGTGTGATTCGAAGGATCAACAGATTATTTTTCTCAAATTTTTGATTTCGCTTCGTTCCCTTTAACAGCCTAGAAAATCTTAATTCTTAATACTACTTAATACTACTTTTCTAATTCTAAAATTGTCAAAAGAAAATCTATCTTATCCGAGCCATAGTGATAAAATTGTTGCGATCGCTTCGCTCGCCCTTGCACTGATTGTATTAATGGGGATAAAAACTGCCACTTGCTCAGTTCAGATGGCGCTGATCTCCAGCGTCTTATATTCAGCTCAGTTGCGCAGCTGTTTGCTGCAAAAATACGGGGACTACGGGGGCATTTGCCAAAGATATTATAAGAAGACAAGTGAGAGAAAGCTCTCCGAAAAAAAATGGAATCCGATATTTAGTCGAGACGATATGATGTCCTTTAGGACTTTTATGGGAGAAAAGGGTTTATAGGTGATGCTCCCAAGACAACTTAGTCTGTTATCATTACATACAGGCACTTGTGATGTGTTATTATGTAAATTTTTGTAAAGTATTTGTGTGTTTATATTATCATTATTAGATCCGTGCTAGAAGTGCTATCTCTGAGGTTTTTCAGTCAGGAAGATCATGCCCGAGTTGGTTTTCAACTCTAATCAGGTTATTTCTATTGTACGCCTCTCCAGTCTTTAACAAAAAACGAACATATAGTCAACAAACACGAAATAACCTATAAATTATAAAACGTTCATCATTTATTGACTTTTCCACTTAAGCTGTTTTTTTACCAGTGTTAGACGCTACCCCTGTCCTTAGCTCGTCTTTTAAGTGCTACACTCCAAGTCTCATACACATTAATATTAATCGTAACTATAAAACACTCTTTTGCAAAAAAAACGGGCACCTAAGGAAATTTACGTTCTAAGGTCGATTTGAGGTAATTTATTTCTTTGACGTAGTCTATGTACGATTATATAATCGTGTAAATTAATGCGCGTGAAGTGAATTGGGGCAATTAAAAGAAAAAAAACGATGGATTCTTTAAAACCGATGTACATGCCCAAACAATAAGAAGTGGTCGGCAATAAATACAATATTTTTTTTTACTTTTTTTAATTAAATAAAGTTACAAATGTAAAAACCTAATAAAATAAAACGAGTGTGACCTTCCCAAAATCACAGCTTGAATCCTTCTGGGCATGCTTTCCACGATGTTTTTAATAACGTTTTGAGGAATACGTTCCCACTCTTCTGCAATGACTCTTTTTAGCTCCCTGATACATCCCAGACATGCTCAATTGGATTGAGGTCAGGACTTCGAGCTGGCCAATCTAAACGACGGATCCCAACTTCTTGCATGTACGCTTCCACGTCGCCAGAACGGTGCGGGCGAGCATTGTCGTCCATAAAAATGGAATCTTCCCCAAGTGCAGTCAAAGTGGGTTGTGCATATGGAATTAGGACTTCCATTATGTACCGATGTGCATTTAATGTTCCATTTTCTATGAAAACTAACTCCGTACGCTCCGTCGAATTAATTGCTGCCCAAAACATAACGGAGCCCCCGCCATAAGGAGTGATTTCTTCGAAACACACTTCCGCATAGCGTTCCCGTGGTCTTCGCAGCACTCGCCGGCGTCGGTCCTCTCCACACAAAGAGATTCTAGCTTCATCAGAAAACAATACTTTATTCCAGTCCTCCATGAAGCACAGTTCCAAGCAAACTGAAGTCGAGCAACACGGTGCTCACGGAGTAATTTAGGGCCCCGAGCTGGGCGGTAACTCCTGATATTGGCAGCCAAAAGCCTCCTCCTGACCGTCCACAAGCTAACTTGTACACCTCTTACTTCTTCAAGGCTCTTCTTCAGGTCCACACTTGACGCCTTACGATTCCGCAACGCCTGACTCCAAAAAGCGGTCATCTCTTGGTTCTGTGCATTGTTTTCTTCCCGAACCGGGTCTTCTTTTGACCGAACCGGTCTCTTGATACCGTTGCCAAGTCCTCTGGACAGTGGAAGTCTGCCCAGCTTGGGCGGAGCATCGCCGTGTCCTCGTGGAGGCGATCGGCGGCGGTGATCTCTCGCGTCCGGCCCTGGTTCAGGCCATGGTACGGAGCGAGAGGAAGTGTCAAATTTCGCGCCCTCACGCCCCTAACCCCCGCAGGAGGAGACGCCCAGGGCGTCGGGAATCGCGGGGCGATTTCCGGCCACCGTAGGCGCGGGCTTGCGGGCGGTGAGCAATGGGTGGCTCACCGTCCGATAAGGACCAGGCCCGGGTCGACGGCGCGTTGTGTTCCACGCGCGCCTCAAAGAGATGTCAGCAGAATTGAAGGGGTCCACTAGGGCCGATGCCTGCCGGGGCTGCGAAGAAAACCGAAAGGGAGATCGTGGCCCCCGGCAACAGGGCAACCGAAGGAACACGGGTGGGTTTAAGTTTGCGAACAACCTTCTTCAATAGGGCTATAATTTTACCGGCCCTTATCGCTTTATCACTCATATCAAAAAGTGGTATTTAATGTAAAAAGAAAGATTAAATTGTTTAATTTGCAGAAAATATCCAAAAAGTTTTAAAATATCGTAATCAGTTAAAAATCGTTTCAGCAATTCGCGCCATTAGTAAAGCAATTTTAGAATAATCCACAATAATCATTATTTTTCTTTTATTAATTTCAAATTTTAAATTTGGAACGTAAAGAATCATGCCAGGAAGCTTCAAATAACATGCCAATACATCGTCAAATTAATAAAACCTATTTCTTGTTCTTCTTCATTGAAGTAGAGAAAAAAATCTAAAGTGCCCGTTTATTTTTGCAAAAGAGTTTATATTAAAAATAATCAGGGTTGGAAAAAGAACTGTTTTTTTTATTTATATATAATCAGGGTTGGAAAAAGAACTGTTTTTTTTATTTATATATAATCAGGGTTGGAAAAAGAACTGTTTTTTTTTATGTTGTTTTTTTTATTTAATAAAACAAACAGTTCAAAATGTTTCAAATAAGTTTTTTTTTTTTCACTGTGCGTATCTAATTTATTATCAACACAAATCGATCAGGGCTAATATAATTTATTTCTAAACAATTTTAAAAGTTACGTGAGGAAACATTTACAGAAAACGAACAGAATAACATAATAATCACAACAACGTGGATATAATTCATACCTTACTTATTATAGTATATTTAAATAAATGGAAGTCCCCAAAATTATTGCGGGGCATTACCTCTTTTCGATAAGTGACGAAGTATAGGTAAGGTACATCGGTAGGATGGATTATATTCAATAAGTTAGGTATTCCCCATCGCTCCCAGCCGCGCTTCTTTAAAGGCGAATGGGGGCTATGGATACACTATGGCAAGGCCCAGAATCCCATCCCCAACATCAACAACTCCAAATCAAAGTTTGTGGAAAACGCTGGCAAAATTCAAAATTCGCCTGCTGGCTGTGGGAGAATGGGAGTCGGGCCTCTGGCTTCAGACCGGATTAGTGCCGGGGCGGCTAATGCAGGTGCAGAAAACCTCAAACGGCGCAAATATCAACCTTACTGGTTTTGAGCCATTTGTGGTTGAAACACTAGGTCCGAGTGCTCACCGAATATTCCGGGACATCGCCAAGCGGTTGGTCGACTCTTCACGTAACCAGAGGGCTGGCCAATTCTTAGTTCAAAGAATCAGCATTGCTATCCAACGTGGCGACGCTGCCAGATTGTTGGGCACTTTTCCCGCTGACAGCGATGCGGACGAATTTTTTGACGCCCAATGTGATCTTCCCTTTATTTTTTATTTGTTTTTCCTTTACATACTTGTACAGAATATTTAAATAGTAAGTTGTATAAAAATAGTATAAATTTTCAAAATAAATAGCAAGTTCATTAAAAAAATAAAAAATAAGGGGAATCCCCAAAATAGTTGCGGGAAATTACTTCATTTTGACCGGCGACGAAGTGTATAAAATTATCTATTTATTTTTTATTCGAAGAGACAAAGTTGGGGAAACAAAAATATTAATTATATTAGATCGGAATTTAGGATAGGACGGATATAGGATCAGTATAAGGAAAAGGATGAATCGAAGGAGTGAATAATGAGCAAATTACAATAACGAATATTTACAACTTAATATTATCTAACCTTTTTAATTTATTTTCGAGCTACTTCAAGTCCTAAAAATTATAACTTTTTATTATTTCCATTCATTCGCGATTTAAAACCATGTTCTTTTTCTTAATGTTTAAAACATTACCTATTTTAAATTTGTTTTATACTGTGATTTTAAACACTTATTAAAAAACATTGTTTTATTTCAAACTGTTTTAAACACTGTTTCAAATACGTGTTTTAAAACAACTTGTTTGTTTTACATCAACCCCGATAATAATTCATATATTTATATTAATATTATATATCCTTACTAATATTATAAATGCGAAATTGAGTTTGTTTGTTTGTTATGCTTTCACGCTTGTAACGAGCAACTGTATAGGCGTAATCACCAACTCAGTACTATGCTCAATACTTTTATTATAAATTTATCATAAATTTATCGAACGACGGAAACAGCAAACTGAGCAAGCAGTTTGTGACGCACGAACCTAGTTTACCCAATTATTGTAACTCTGTAAAATTCTATTCCATATTCATCCTTCGAATATGCGCTTAGGCTAATTTACTACGTAATTAATGCATTCTTTTATTTTACATAAATTAAGTAAAATTATTTTTGGTTTTCTTAAATCCTCCGATTGCAGCTAACGTAATTCGCTAAATCGGCTGAACAGATTTGTATGAAATTTGGCACATAGATAGACCATGACCTGGAGAAGAACAAAAACAGAGGATACTTTTTATCCCGATATTTCCACGGGATCAAAACTTATGCGGGTGGAACCGCATGGCGCAGCTAGTATGCTATAATTTCACGACTTATTCGAAACCCCATCCATGTATATTAATACAAAACCGGCCAAGTGCGTATCGGACCACGCACAATAAAGGGTTCCGTAGTTGGGATGAATTTATCCCAAGAACAATCTTAACATTGACGGAATGTATGGGAGAACATGTTTTTGCAACTACAAATGTAAGTTCATCGATTAATTATTACTCGTTAACTTGTAGAGCTATTTTGCGGTAGCAAAACGTACCGCGCGCAGTGTGCGCTAAGCCTTAAGTGTAGGGGAGGCAAACAAAAAAAAACATTTTTTAAATAATAAAATCATGAAAAATATTTTAAAAAACATTTTTTTAAATATTTTTCATGATTTTATTTTACCGCTTTATCGGCGTGATTATTATGTATACCCATGCCAAATTACAGCTTTCTGGTACTAAGAGTCTCTAAGCTAAACCGCGGACAGACAGACGGACAGACAGACAGACGGACAGACAGACAGACGGACATGGCGAAACTATACGGGTTTCTTGTTGACTATGGAACCTTTATAATAATTAGGCTTCATAAAGAAGCATTGTAATGTATTGGCGAGCTGAGATATTATAAAGTTGGCGAGCAGCAGACGGCAACTTCGACGACGGCCCGCCCTCGAAGAAATTCTAGATCCGGGGCTGCACTCATCATCACTCATCTAGCTTATTTTTTTTATATATGACGTGTAAAAATGATTCCGATATCCTATTTACAGAATAAACAATTTCATTTCACTATTACGTCAAGACTTACATCAACTCATTCACGTGCACAATAGCTGTTACGTTAAATAATTATTGGTACATGGAAATGTTCTCCTTTTTTTAACAATACAATTTGTTTTAGACCTTTGCCCTTGTTTGTTGTTAAGCGTTTCAACCGACTTCAAAATAGGAGGAGGTTATATACTTAATAATAATAATTCGTTTATTGTCAGGTAACTAAGGCCCATAGATAAAATACACAAAATAAATAAACTAATACATAAATTATTAAAAACACTAATTTAACTAAGTAGTACGTAGGGTCAGCGACGTATTGCGCTGAGTCGAAGTGTCATGTAGCCTTCCGCGAACGCCGATACACGACACCCATCGGCCAAAATTCTTCCTTCATGAAGATCTCCAAGGTGATGAGTCGGAACGCGCACCACAAAAGATTTAAACTTTGTGGCGCGATTCCAACTTTTGTTTCGATATTTACGTTTGTTTCTATAGTTGTTGAGTAAGCTTCGATAATACGTATTATTCCAGTATGCATATTATGTTATACTTAAAAAAAAATACCTACTTCCAGTCACTGTTGATTACATATCAAATAATGGTATACGAATTGGTGTGGGGTCGGTACCTACTATAATTAAAAAGAAAAAATAAAAAAATAATTTACAAAAAAAATAATCGACTTCCATAACAAAACAGTACACAGTGAAAAATAACTTTAATTTCGAAAGTCGATGGCAACAAACAAAAATATAGTTCAAAAACACCGACTTCCGACATTAAAGTTATTTTTCACTTAATAGTGTTTTGTTTTGGAAGTCGGTTGTTTTATTTTTCAGTTAGGTTTGAGGAAAGATATACATGTTATTATCACGTACTTTTATGGGATTATTTAACTAATTTTAACTGAAGTGAGTGGTGAAAGAAGGTTGGAAGCGCAAAGAGCGAACAACGGCACAAAATGGAAACAGCTGGAAGAGGCCTACGAGTCACAGTCACAGGACACGCTGATCACTAAATCGGGAAATCCGATGTTATAGTATGGCCCGCGCGCGACTGCTAGACACTGCATGAGGTATGCGAATTTTTTTTTTTTTTTTTTTTAAATTTATTTCGATTCATTGGCGATTTAAAACCATGTTTTATTTTTCTTAATGTTGAAAACATTTTTTTTACTTGTTTTATACTGTGATTTTAAACACTTAATAAAAAACATTGTTTTATTTGAAACTGTTTTAAACAATGTTTAAAATACGTGTTTTAAAACAACTTGTTTGTTGCCAACCCTGGTCCTTCATCATCAGTTCCACTTTACCAAATGGTGCTCACCGAGAGAAAATGCACGAGTTACTATAAAAATACCCAAATCACTATGCCTCAAATCAATGTGCCTATAATATTTAAAGAGTTCCCTCGATTTCTCCAAGATCCCGTCATCAGATCGTGACCAAATGGGAATGGGCTCAACTTGAAAGTATACCCTTTAAAAAAAAAAGAATTTTTCAAATCGCTCAAGCCGTCTTCGAGTAATCGGGGAATATACTGTTCAACCGTGAACAAGTAACAGCATCGCACCGTCAGCGCTAAGAAGTGACCTACTGAGATGTCCGCTTCATCGGCTCGATACACACACAACTCACGTAATAGGTACCTATCAATCTGAATTGACCACGAAACTAGTATATAATTAAGTTAATTATTGTAATAAATTAGTAACTAACTCTAACTGACAGCTGTGCCGCTGGGGAGTTTGTAGCGCCACTTCTTCCTCCTAGCTATAGCACTAGGAAGTGGTGAAGGGTGGGCGTTTTGGAGGACTGTCTTATGTAATTTTGACGCTCGAAAAGTGCTGATACTCAGCCTTATTTGAATAAATGACTTTTGAACTTGAATTTGAGTCATCAAGCTGGAGTCAAGTTTGATTCATCTCCTATACTTCCTCTTATTATGTATGGCACCTTTAGCCATAATCGGTCCTATGAGTCTATGGGATCGGCAGTGAGAAAACCATTTCCTGTGTACATTGCACGACGTACACAAACCCTTATTCCTTCCCAAATTTCGTCTGTTACCTATATATTAATAAAACATTTTTAATTTTTTTTCATTTTCAAGTCCTGGTGCGTACAATACATTTTTTTTTTAAGTTTTCGAAGAACTGACAACGTTCTCCTTTTTTGAAGTCAGTTAAAAACCACAGTTTGTAAATCATATATAGTATCAGTATTAAAGGCATAATGAAAACTGAAGTGAGTAGGTACGCAGAGGCTCGCTATGATCAGGATCACCCTTAGCCCTTAAGAGTCCTATTATTTTTTTTTACGCAAATTAATGATTTTTGTCGTTGTAATTTACAGCAGCAGTAACATATTTTAATTATTTGATTATGAATAACTATAGTGCCATTCTCTTTCTTGTACGTTGGAGTTACACATTATTTTCGTGTAATTTAATTAATAGTACTTTAATTTTATTTATTGTAATTTTGTCTTATTATATTGAGAAACTAAAAGATAGAAGTTATATATCATATTAGATTATTTGATCAAATTGTATTTATTTGGAATGTAATGGACGCTGAGTCAAGACATTTATTGGTTTTCTTTACGATTTTTTCCGTGAAAACTCAAGGAATATAAAGAAATTCTAGAACTCCAATAAATAATTTAAACAATAACAATATTCGTAAGATCATCATCTCTCTCCCGCTTCTAGCCCTTATCCCGATTTGTTGGAGATTGGGGCAGAATGTCTTAATCTTTATCAGCAATCATTTCAGTATTCATCTCCTCATCAGCACCACCATCACAGCGCATCCTCTTACACGCAATCGAATCATCCGTCCACAATCTATACTTCCGTCTCAAAACTTTCTTCACGACATGTCCTATGATAATGATACAACTTCTCAGATAATGGCGTATATTTAAAATTCGCCTTCCATTCCCATTATTTTTTTTATTTCCAAGCCTATCCATTAGAACAATTGAACTGTGAATCGCACCGTTATTGAATCCATGATCAACATGCAAATTAATAAAAACAAAACTAAAGTGGCATTTTAATTGGTAACATTTGAGGTCTGTCAGTTTTATCTTCATACTGAGGTGACCTGCTTAAAAACATCGATTAAAGTGAATGAATCGATACGGACTTGAAACATATGTGAATTTTAAAATCATCAGGCGAATCCCTGTCTCATTATTATTTTTTCTTTCGTAAATTTAAGGAGCAAAATAAGACAAGTACATAATTTAACAAAAAAATTGCGTTTATTCATTTGAACTATCAGAACTGTTATTAGTATTGTCATCTTCATCACTGCTGACAGCACTCAGAGATATTAATAATTCATTTTCAATAATATTGTCTTTTCTCACGATCTCGTTCAAAATCTTGTAAAATTATTTCCTTTTTTTTCTCTACGACTTTTCTCCAGTCTTCTGTCATCATTTTAGCAGTACTGAAGGGTGTTTCAGTATTGTTCCGCGCTGCATGATCCTTTATTTGTGCCCAAATAAGCTCGATGGCGTTATACTGGCAATGGTAGGGAGGCAATCGAATAACTTCGTGTCCATGCTCTAGGGCTAGTTCATCGATTACATAGCGGAGCTTGGACGGCTTAGTTGCTTTTCCCAGATTTAACAACTCAACTTTTAATAAAGTTGGACTTGCATCCACACCATTCCTTACCAGCCACGAGACAATTTCTTGCTTTTTATTTGCTTGATTTGGTGGTTTATCAACTTGTTAGAATGATACGGTGCATTGTACATTATAATTTTCGATGGGTTTTCTAAGCTGACTTGCAGCATCTCAAACCACTCTTTAAAAAACACAAAGTTCATTTCCTCATGGTAATCACTTGTAGTTTTAGAGGCGAATGCGAGGAGGCAGTCTGGAATAAAACTTGAGAAGCTGATCCCGCGTGACATATAATAAGTCGGGCTACTTTTCCCGATGGAACTTTTGAGGTGGAGGCCGCTGTATCATCGGTCGATGTCCGCGAAACCGTATGGTTTGCATTCAACCATCTTTCGTCAATAAACACATTGTCCCAATCAGTAATTTGATTTACTTGACGTAAAAATGTTACTCTCTTCAAAATAATATCGTAGCGTTCTAGCAGGACTTTCCGCTTGTCAGATTTTTTAAATCTAAAGCCAATCGATTTCAAAACCTTTGATAGAGACGATTTACCGCCAAAAAATAAGCCTGCGTCTTTTAACGAATCCATTAGCTTTTTCCGTGTAGGATATTCTTTTCTCGAATCGCCACAAATGTGGTTGCGAATTCCAGCAGCATCAAAATTATCAACGCCAACAATTTTCTTGTCCCTCTTTCTTTTCTTCGGTGTACGTAAAGTATTATCTTCTGAGCCTGATGGTCCGTATTTCTCTTTCAGAATTTGAGTTACTGTCCTCTTCCCTATTCCCAATGCTTCGGCAACGCGTTCTCTCGGTTGTGTTAATGGTAAAAGAGGCCCATCTTTAACTCGGCGGGGGTGATCTCTCGCGTCCGGCCCTGGTTCAGGCCATGGTACGGAGCGAGAGGAAATGGGAGGCCGTCACCTCCTTCTGCGAAGCTGTAATGCTCGCGCAGGAGGAGGCGGAACGCGTGAGGGAAAGGCAAATTTCGCGCCCTCACGCCCCTAACCGCCGCAGGAGGAGACGCCCGGGGCGTCGGGAATCGCGGGGCGATTTCCGGCCACCGTAGGCGCGGGCTTGCGGACGGTGAGCAATGGGTGGCTCACCGTCCGATAAGGACCAGGCCCGGGTCGACGGCGCGTTGTGTTCCACGCGCGCCTCAAAGAGATGTCAGCAGATTTGAAGGGGTCCACTAGGGCCGATGCCTGCCGGGGTTGCGAAGAAAACCGAAAGGGAGATCGTGGCCCCCGGCAACAGGGCAACCGAAGGAACACGGGTGGGTTTTAGTCAGTAAGAGTCTGACACGCCCTCCCGCTCCGCCCAGAGCGGGAGAAGTTATTTGCTGATTTCCCACCCTCAAAAAAAAAAAGGCCCATCTTTAACTGATTCACGTTGCGTTTTCCCCCGTTTCGACATGGTAAGACTGTAATGTTGTTCTTGTTTACTAATCGTTAAGCAATCGGAGTCCAATTTATAGCCAGGTAAACGTTGTCAGTAAGATCAGTCCAATAAAAAAGCCGGGTCAGAAGAAAATAACAGAGAGCACACCAAAAACGCACAGTCACTTCGCACACATATAATTTTGTGTTATATGACATTGATTTTACATTTTGTGATTACTTCCTCACACACTGACTTATTAATTTTAAAAACATTAGGAAAATCGTCTACTTTAACAATGTTTGTAAATATGTGAGCACCATGTATCTATCACGTAATTAAATTATCTGTCATTGCTTCATATTTAATTCTTTTTACCTATTGTGGTATAGTAATTTTATTCTAGGTGCATCGTTTTCACATATAATTATTTAACTAATGTACGTACTTATACAAACTATTGTAAAACATTTTAAAAGAGTAACGGTGGAGTTTCTTGCCCATTCTTCTCCATAAGAAAACTACCTTTTGGAAGGGGCGACTAGAATCAAGTATATTATTTTGTAAATTGTGACGTTCAAAAGTGCCATACATGGGCCTATTTGAAATAAATGATTTGACTTTTGGCTTTGACTTGACAACGACAAAAGACTGCGTCATGTAATGGCGACATGATATAGCGTCATCGACAGGCACTGGTGTTGCCAGCAACATCCCACCTAAATTGTACCTAACATCAATTATTTTTCTATTTAGTTATTTATTGTATTTTTATAGTTAGTTAAAAGAATAATAAACATAATTATGTTTTATTATAACCATAAATCGGTTAATGGTGATATTTCTTCACAAGTAATCATTGCATTCGATTCTACTTATCAGCTTTCGATTTTTAGAGTCACATCCCTAGTGTTTAAAAAGAAAAAGATCATAATATTAATAAGTTTAGTAAAGTTCGATTTCACAATATTGGAAAAAATCTATCGAAATATTAAATCAACTCTTCCTTATTTATTTAAACTTTTCACACACAAAAAGGTACAAACAAAGGCGGACTTAATGCCTACCAGTCAACCAAGGGTGGTGAAGAGATTAGATGGCAGATGCTCTGTTTAAGAGAAACAAATAAATAAAATAGGTAGGAACAACACAAATAGGGTACACAAATAGGTTATAACTTATAATACACATACATACATATTTAATAAATAAAATATATACCTATATTACATATATATACAAATTCAAGGGATAGAGGTGTTAAGGGGACTCTATTTATTTTGAAAAAAGAAACTGCAATTTCCGCTTAAATGCATACCGACTGATGGCCGTTCTGATATCAAGAGGAAGCGCATTCCATAGAAGAATGGACTGAATATGAAAGAAAGAATGAACAAAGTCAGAAGTAAGAGTTGAGAAGGGAGAAAAGCGTGGTTAAAGCGCACAAACTTCTTTCTTCTTTGGCGAATGGACATCCATTTGAGCTCAGACCTATAGCTCGACACATGATCATATTTCCAGAGGTTTAATATTAACCGGATACAATTGCATTGTTCCTTGACTTCAGTCTCAGTCCATCATATCTTACCATCATATCTCATTACTGTCAAAGTCATCATCATAATCAGCCTATAATGTTCCCACTGCTGGGACACAGGCCTCCTCTTTTCGAGAGGGAGTGGGCTATAATTATGTAATCAACCACGTCGGTCAAGCGCGGGTTGGTGGATACCGGTTTCCTCAAGATGTTTTTCTTCATCGTTTTGAGAGCAGTGGTGATAAAATTATTTTCACAAAGAAAAGCGCCTGCCTCGATTCGAACCCACAACCTACCACTTGTAAGTCGACAAACAGTCTGTTCGAATACCTTCTGCTAAATCAGCTTCATTCATGTAAGCGCGAAAACTCCTTTTGACAAAAAATCAAACTCACCATAACTTTCAATATCTGCAACAGAAACAAACGTCTTCTTTTTCAATTCACTAATAGAAGACTCGAACTTATTCTTCTCCAACTTGGCCCCAACTTCATTGTCTTGGTACATTTTTGATGAATTAAAAAAACTAAAATCCCGGTTTGCGTTTCGTCTTTCCCTTGAAAGTCTCGGGAAGATACTGGCGAATGGTGCCGACTGTAGTGGTACGAACACGATTTGTATGTCTTTGCATTTCAATGCAAGACCTATGAACTTATTGAATTGTTAAATAAAGATGAGCCGCCCGTGACGCCGTAGTCCCGTTCTAAACACGATACAAAAATAAATCACTTTGAGAAAACTTGAATAGGAAATGCTTAGGATTCCGAGTGGATGATTGCAAAACTATAGATGAAGAACCATTGTGCAAATTTTTGTTTTTCATTTTTCAGGAAAAAATCTTGACATGACACTTGATATGTTGATATTTCGGATGTTGACTCAGCATTTCGTAATCAAAGCCCAAAATATGTAGCATTTTGTTTATACGGGCCGGATAAGAGGAAGTCTGAAAGTGGTACCGGTGACTGAAAGTTGTGTGGAAATCGGTTGTCATGATAAGCATGTGATGCGGAAGAATGAGAGAAATGTAGTAAGGGAAGTTTATAGTATTCATGTGAATAGCTATAAATGTAGCGGAAGTACAAAGAAACAATGGATGAAATGTATGAAGATGATAATAATATGACGACGGATGAAAAAGACATGTCGCGCCGATCCCAAATAAATTGGAGAAGAGCAAGAGAATAATGGTGATGATCTTGGGTCAGGAGCTTGATCATACTAAAACCTGGATTCTTGGCATGACAATAGGCGTGAACTGCACGGTTGCTCTCTCAGATTAGTCCTAAAGGGTCTTGAACATGGAATATGGAAACTAGAGGCCTACCACCACCTCTTAGAGCAGTATTACTTTAATATTACTTTAGTGGGAAAAATAAATGGAACTCTACAGGACGTGTAGCTGATCTAAGTACAAAAAAAACGATCTCTTTCAAGTTCTCTCCATTTCTATTAGGTAAGATTAAAATCCCTGTTCCCCGTTACAGACAAGCCACATACCAAAAGAACTTGTGTACGGAAGAATTAATTTATTTGGTTAAATCAGATTGTTTCGATAATAATTCGCACAATGGCAAAGATAAATTCGTTATTTAAACAATAACAAATTGACGATTAATTACATTATACACATGTTAGGCACCTAAGTACTTGACTTTTACGTATTATGATTTAAACACTTATTATAACAGCAATTATTCATGTAAAACTAAGTAGGTACCTACATATTATAACAATGGAGTACTAACTGATAACTGACGGAGATAGAGTGCAATTTTTTTAATTGTACAATTTTATTAATGTTTTTCTATATTTTAATTTTTTTTGCTGCGGACTGCATGATGATTATATATTTAAATTATATAAATTATCTACGTCATTTTAGTAGGAGGTACCGATTGTTTAGGATTCCCACAAACATTAATGACATCATCCGTCGGGCTCTTGTCACCGCCGCGCCGGGGAGCCAACTGTTTTACAACCCAATGGTTTGGCACAACGCGGCAATGGGAAGAGGTCAGACAGAATGACCAGGGCCGTCTTTACCCGGGGGTGCAAGGGGTGCGTAGCACCCGGGCGCAAGGTCTTAGGAGGCGCCTGCCGATAGTATCGCTCGATTTGATTTGAAATCGAACGTAAATTTCAAATCAGACGACACAATATAATTCAAAGTCAAAGTGAAAGTCAAATCATTTATTTCAAATAGGCCCATGTATGGCACTTTTGAATGTCAAAATTTACAAAATAATATAATTGATTCTAGTCGCCCCTTCCAAAAGGTAGTTTTCGTATGGAGGAGAATGGGCAAGAAACTCCACCGTTACTATTTTAAAATGTTTTATAACAGTTTGTATAAGTACGTACATTAGTCAAATAATTATATGTGAAGACTGCACCTAGAATAAAATTACTATACCTCAATAGGTAAAAAGAATTAAAAATTAAGCATTAAAAAGTTTGTCAACTAAAAGCCAGAAAAATTGAATTTGATGTATAAAAATGTACCTCATTTTATTGTGGAGTAAGTATTGCTTTTAAAAAATGGAACAGAACTATTTTTTTTTTCGGTGTCAAGGGGGTCGCAGGCTTATTTTTGCACCCTTTTTTTTTGGGTGGGAAATCATCAAATAACTTCTCCCGCTCTGGGCGGAGCTGGAGGGCGTGTCAGACTCTTACTGACTAAAACCCACCCGTGTTCCTTCGGTTGCCCTGTTGCCGGGGGCAACGATCTCCCTCTCGGTTTTCTTCGCAACCCCGGCAGGCATCGGCCCTAGCGGATCCCGTCGATGTTTTTGCACCCTGGCGCCCAATATGGTTAAGGCGGCCCTGGGAATGACCATAATGCTTTGGAATCTGGAAAGACCTTTGATGTGGGATGCAACCTGTGTCGATACCCTCGCGCCATCCCATCTTCCTAGCACAGCGGCCTGTACCGGGACGGCTAATGCAGTTGCAGAAAACCTCAAACGGCGCAAATATAACAACCTTATTGGTAATTATATGTTTGAGCCGTTTGGGGTTAAAACCTTAGGGCCGTGGGGTCCGAGTGCTAATCGAGAATTTCAGGATATCGCCAAGCGGTTGGTCGAATCTTCACGTGACCAGAGGGCTGGCCAATTTTTAGGTCAAAGAATCGGCATTGCCATCCAACTTGGCATGAACGCTGCCAGCTTTTTGGGCACTTTTCCCACTGACAGCGATGCGGACGAATTTTTGTTGCCCAATAAGCTCTTCTCATTATTTATTTTAATTTTTTTCCTTTATATACTTGTACATAATATTTTTAGTGTTATAGATTGAATATTATATTTAAGATTTGTTAAGGACAACAACATTTAAGATATTAAATATATTATGATGTTGCTTAGTACATTCATTTAAGTCATCATAACTCATTGTGTAAGGATATGTATTAATGAAAAAGCTTACTACACAATAAAAGAATACATACATGACACAAAAAAATACACAAACAAACACCATACACAGTTAGTCATAGTACATACATGGATAAATATTCTAATTTGATATTATATTTAATTGAACTTATCAAATAATAATTGTGTCCGTATAGATTGAGGAGCCATGTCTCATATTTAAACGCAGGTACCACCAATATTGAGTAGTAAATTAGCCAATTTTATAGGCCCGATCCTGGAATTTGTAGTAAATCCCTTAAAAAGATACAGGATGTTTAAGGTGGTTCCGCAATCTTGACGGTCTATATGTTACATAACTGCTATAAAGGCGTAATGCAACATCCTGCACATTGAGTATTTCCAAAGATATTAATAAAATCAACATTCCTTAACAATTTAGTGTGGTACATGAGCCCACGACCAAAACCATGTCACATCGATTTACGGCTAAAACCATATCAAAATCTTTAGTTTAGATGATTCTAAGCCCGACTCAGTGGAAAGTACAGGTCAGAAACGTCCTAGTTTTAGGGTAGCCCCTTTTTGCTGTTTAAAAAAAATAGGCATACGGTTTCATCATAATACATCTGATATTAAAAATGTACGTAGGTTTCGTAATTTTATTACGAAAAAGTTTGTTTTCAGACATTTTGCATGTCACATGTAGACTGAGCGCATTTCCAAAAAATTAAAAAAAAAAAACAATCTATCTCATACCAACATGGTTCAACTTCTTTTGTATAGTTACCGGAGTTATTGAAAACCAGTTTTCTGAAAGTTAAAATATCACCTATAACAGCAAAAACCAAAAGAACGTTTTGGAGTCGGCCGGCAAACGCGCGGTGCTTGTTTAAGCTCCTATGCCTTACAACACCGATGAAGAATCCGACAATTACTAAAAATGGTGAATTTTATTTAAATAAATAGACTACAGACAGATTATAATATAACACATTTACTACTAAATTATATTAAAAATATTAAATTTATGGATTTTTATGAAAAAACAAAACATTCTAGCTATCTCAAATTCAGCCGTAAAAAATCCATTTTGTAGAGTTTACTACTAAATCCAACCAAAATTTCAAAAATATCCGTCAAATTTTCGAGTTCTAAAGTGGCCCCTCAATTTAGACGTCTGAATTGAGGAGCAACCTTAAACGTCCTGTAACTTTTTTGGGTTTTACTACAAATTCCAGGATTGGGCCTACAAAATCGGCTAATTTACTACTAAATATTGGTGGTACCCGCGTTTTAAATATAAGACATGGCTCCTCAATCCATACGGGCACTAATTATTATGTACCACAACCTATAACTGATCTCAATATCTCAATTAATATTAAGAACATATTTAAAAAATGTTTGATTGTTAATTAATTTGTTTTTTATTTAATTTTATTTTAAGAATACTTTTTGCTGTGCCCTACAGGGTCCGTAATTGTACATTAGCTTTAAGCTATTGTAACACCTTTATACCTACACTAGCTTTTGCCTGCGGCTTCGCCCGCGTGGCTGTCAGAAAATATCCCACGGGATCGTACTACCGGGCAGTACCGGGATTACATACCTAATAGTCCAGGAAAAGGTCATTGACTCCTAACGCTGCGCCCGCGTTGCCATCAACCAAAATTACTTTGTTACGCGTAATTTTGAATCTGTGTTATCTTTTAAAGTATTCATTTAATTGTCAAGAATTATCTTAATCTAAATTAAATGTCCAATTTAAATAACATATTTTATTGGATAAGGATTGATATAATACCGATCAAAATATCTTCGGAAATAACAATGAATTTTTTATGAAATTCTGAAAGATAAAAATGGTTGCTGTGGGTCATCCTTAGAAGATAGACATTTATTGCGGATTATTCGGCTATTGCGGATTTTTTTTTTTTAAACTTTTTAAGATCTTCAATCCTGTAGAACATAAATTTGATGTATCTCTTACGGCTTACGCGGCGCACGCCAGTAAAGCTCCCAGTCGGCATGATTTTTTCCGACATCTTGGACAATAATCGTCATATTTCAGCCAATTTACAAAAAACCTCAATAAATTATACATCAAAACCTTTCGCATGAATCACTCCGTCCATTAATGAAAACCGTTTGAAAATCCGTTCGGTAGTTTTTGAGTTTACCGCGTTCAGACAGACAGACGCAACGGGGGACTTTGTTTTAAATATGTAAGGATTATGGAATGCAAATAAAGATATTTATGATTATTATGAATATGGATAGGTACCATCGAAGAAACGCATATCATATACACCGTAAGGACTATTTGCCGATATAGTAACGCTTACCTACAATCTATTCGCTTCAATCTGCTAAAGTTGCTTCGATAGTACCTATCTACTATGGATATTTAAATCGAGTTTATTAGTAGTTTTTATTTAATTAATAATTATTTATTTAATTTTTAACCTGTGTTGTCCACTAGACAAAGGCCTCCCTTTCTCATATCCACTCCTCTCTGTCTTGAGTTAGTGTGGAGCAATCCTGTCTGTAGGCGTCAAGCTCGTCTCGCCATCTTCTCCTGGGTCTGCCTCGATGTCGACGGATACTTATTTATAGAATTCTATTGAGACAGTGTTCACGGCTTTGAATTTAGACAAACTACATCTGAACTCGTAGACATGAACATTAGACATGAGCTTCCAGACATGCTGATTTAATTAGATTTTATCTGAGACTAGATTTGACTAGGAGATTTCTTGAAATGTCGATAGGATGTGTCCTTGATACGCATAGGGGATCCTAATAGGTACCTAGGCTGGAATTTTCCGGATAAACCGGAAGCAAAATGCTTTAGTAAGTAAATGATGTCGCACTGTTTATCATTCTGTACAATAGAGGCTGAACGGAAATACTAACATACATGGGTCATGCATATAATTATGATTCAAGATGTGGTTGTGATAAATAAGTAAAATGCAGTTTTTACCACCATTAATTATACAAAATGTAAAAAAAAACCCTGTCCGATCCGTGAGAGTGTTGTTAGGTATCATAACTGAGAGTCCATTTATTCAGCAAAATCGAAAAAAAATCGTCTCATTTTTTTTCAATGAGGAATTTTATGCAACATGGGGCGCGGGAGACCGTCGTTTAGCGGATGTCTACAAGTCATTTGCTGTTTTTTTATGGATTTCGAGTAATTTTGGTACTAAAAATGTGAATTTTAAATAACAATAGCTATGTAACAGTACCTATGTGCCCGTTTCGGATCGGACAGGGCTTTTTTAGATATTGTAGACGCTGGGCCACACCGAATACCTGTGTAGGCACTGCAACTGGTGTCAGATCACACTAGACAAAATCCAATATGTAACACTTTGCCCGACATGGAAATCGAATCCAGGACCTCATGCTCCCATCGTCGCAACAGTACAGCAGCCCGGAGCTGCCGTAAGAAGTATTCTCAGAATTCCGTTGAGAAAGAGTCCTTTTGTATGTTGAACAATACAAAATAAAGAACCTACCTTCAAGCCAGGCCGTCTCTTCATCAAATTCAAAACCATTGGAAATAGTCGACTGCATATCAACCGAGAACTCACACCGCTCTAAACCAATTCTAACTACCAACTATCTATATACTAGGTACCAAACATCTCAATGTTTCATGAGAACAGACGGCGCAAGCATCTGACAAAAAACTTCAATAATTTACTAAAACGCCACGGCTGTAATTGGACAAATTTATACTTAATATTATAAAGAGGTAAAATTTGTGAGTTTGTATGTCGGGCGTAATCTTCGAAACTACTAATTCGATTACGAAAATTCTTTCACCATAGCACAGATAATATAATACTAGTCTATAGGCTGAATTTTTTACAGTCCCATAGGAGAACGGGGCACAGGCGACCTCACAATGTATTGCGTTGTCAAAGATGAGTCTGCCGATTTGTCTATGAAATATTTAACGATTTAATTCCGCTGAAAAAAAATTCTGACTGCCTCGTTGGTCTATTTGAGCGCTACTGCTCAGCATGAGGTTCGAGGTTCAATTCCCGGGCGGGTAAAGTATTATTGGGTTTTTCCATACGAAATTTCTCAATAGCAGCCCGGAGTCTGAATTTTTTCCCGGTTGATGCTAATATAGGCTCGCCTCTTATTATATGGGACTTCAAACAACTGGCGAAATGTGGGTGGACTATAGGTAGGTCCTACACCTCTGCTTTTAACTTTCGGGAAGTACAGGCGTGATATTATGTTATGTTATGAAAATTACTATTATTTGTGTGTTTCTTCTAAGTCTTAACCGACTTCAAAAAAAAGGAGGAGGTTCTCAGTTCTTCAGTTTAATGTATGTTCCCCGATTACTAAAAGACTGTTGGACCGATTTGAAAAATATGTTTTTTGTTTGAAAGGGTATACTTTCAAATTGGTCCCATTGTGATTTGGTTACGATCTGATGATGGGATCTTGGAGAAAACGAGGAAACTCTTCAAATATTAGAGGCACATCTATAGCAATTTGGGTATTTTTATTAGTAACTCCTGCATTTGCTCTCGGAAAGTACCACTTGGTGAAATGGAACTGATGATGAAGGACACAGATGGCTACCGGAACTACTCAATAATATGTATTTCACGGGTTGCGATTCGATTACTTTAATATGGTTGGTAAGCAATTAATACTCGCCACAATTCATATGGTGCAGTGGAGCTGATGGTGAAGTTCCTGGAGAACTCCTCAACAATTAAAGTTTCTGCATCGGGAAAAGCAATATTTTGTAAAAGGTGATGAGTAGTTGACATGCAGGCTATAGTAACTTAGATTAAATTACAAACCAACCCACTAAAAGTGAAAAAAAAAAAACGTTTTTTTACAAAAAATGCAACCGGCTTCTAAATTACAAAGTGAAAAATAAGTTTAATGTCGGAAGTCGGTGGCAAAAAACTAAAATACTGATCCAAAGACCACTGACTTCCGAAATTAAGTTATTTTTCACTTTGTAGTTTGGAAGTCGGTTGCATTTTTTGTAAAAAACGTTTTTTTATTAATATTATGATACAGCATAAAATACTTGTCTAACTTTTTTATTATGTGACTGACGGGATAAATATAATTTCCTTTATTTGACCCAGGCATCATCCATATTTATTGTTTCGGGGACTCTTATAATAATTCTTCCAAGTTAGGTAGATATAATTATTTAATAAGTTCTTCAACAATTGTAGACAAGTAAATAAAAATTCTAGCTACTGAAAAACATAACTAACTTATTACCTAATTACCTACTAAAGACTGTGAATCATTATGTGAATATTTCATTGGTGTAAATTCAAAACTTTGTTAGAGACACAATTTAAAGTTATTTCTTTGATAATTATACTATTTAAAATGTATTAAAATTAAACAAAAGTAATTTAAAATACCGAAATTAATACTCCTGCAATAGATACATTTCAGACAGAAATCAAGACATAGGTACAAAAATGGTCAAGGTAAAGCCGTCATCGCATGTCATTATAATTTTGTAACACATATTATACAGGCATGCGACCACGGCTTTACCGTGACCATTTTTGTACCTATGTCTTTATTTCTGTCTGAAATATTTGCTTGTTTCGTACTTTTTAGATCATTTTTATTTTCCTGTAGTCAGGTTACAGTTTTTTATTAAACTTAATTTTTTAGGGTTCCGTACCTCAAAAGGAAAAACGGAACCCTTATAGGATCACTCGTGTGTCTGTCTGTCTGTCCGTCTGTCACAACCAATTTGCTCCGAATCTAACGGACCGATTAAGTTGTAATTTGGTACACATATGTATTTCTGTGACCCAAATACGAACGTGTAACGTAAATAAATGAATTTTGAATATAGGGGTCACTTTTGGGGGCAAACAAGTTAATAAAAAAAAAAGTTTTGCTAACAGTACCGTGTCACATATCAAATGAAAGGGCTTGTTGCAAGATTCTTAACACATTTTTATATACATTTAAAATAAACTCTTTTAAAGATATTTAATAAATTCAATGAAAATTGTCTATTCCTTTCCCTTATCTCCGAAACTAGTGGACCTAAAATTTTGAAAAAAATTACATTTGCAGTTGGAATGTATGGGAGAACATGTATTTCAACTACAATGTTAAGTTTGTATTTGGGATAAATCATTCCAACTACGGAACCCATCATTGTGCGTAGTCCGACACGCACTTGGCCGGTTTTTTATTTGATACTTTCCTATTTTGCGCTTGATAAACGTTACGACAACGAGAATAAGAGTAGGTAATATAATAGGTCAGTAATTAAGCTTTTTTTTTATTCCAATAGCAGTGCATAGTGTGTTGGACGAAACCACAGCGTGATTTATTTCGACGCCAACACCATTTATCGAGCTTCGAAAAAATCCAAAATATAAATTAATATTTCGTTGTACTTGTTTTTGTTCATAAGAGTGGAATTACAAATCGTTACTACTTATTAAGATTTGATTAACTGCGCGTTGGTATCATATTGCGCTACTAAGCAGTCTCACTTTTGCTTGCTTTTATTAACCATTTAAACATATTTATTTACTTTGAAAATATGATATTATACAAATATTTGTAATGTGCTCGTCAAGGCTTTTCTTTTGATACCAATACCATGTCATGATCATCATTTACGTGTAAAGTCCACCTCATTAATTTTAGGAAAAAATTATATAACCTATGTCACCCGGACCATTATTACGAATCTATTGATACCTCATTCATCAAAATCTGTTCAGTAGTTTTGGCACTACGGTGGAACACACGTAAAAGCAAACATACATACATAGACTGCTAAAATCATAACCCTTCCTTTTGGCTTTGCCGTAGTCGGGTAAAAAAGGGAACACAGAAACCCCAAAACGTCTACGAGAACGCGATCCCCAATCGAAAGCTTTATCACCAGAAGTAAATAAGGTCACGATAATAACAAAGTTCTCTTAAACTTTTTGTTAAAGATGGTGGGTGAGTATTGATAGCTGTTAAAAAAATACATTCTAAACGCGCAGTATTCGGGCAGTCGTGTTATAATTATTTGATTTTATTTAACACATATACAATTACATTTTAACATATTTTTATAAAAAAGCATTTAAAAAATAAAAAAATGGTAGCCCCCCGGTATGGGGAACAGTATCCAACCGCTGGTCAGAGCTCTTGAGCAAGGAACTTCCTAAAGATACGCACCATGTCCAGAAGTACCGCTTCCTCGGTCAGCCCGAGATCTAGCTGCCTAAAGAGAGTCTCCGTAGGTGGTGGTCGAGACTCTCGGTTATTATGCCATTGGCCATCACGACTATCGGCACAATGAATGCTGTATCCACACCACATATCATATATCGACAACCTCACGAGCTAGAAATGAAGTGAAATGAAATTGTTTATTCTGAAAATAGGTTATCGGAATCACTTTTACACGTCTTATTAAAGAAATATTAAAAATAAGCTAGTTGAGTTCGGTGTTTCCTATCTGACTACTCTGAGAAAAAAGGCCGAAACATACTCAGAGGTCGCAGTCTCTTTTAAAGTCCAGACAAAATCTTGGTCAGGCCATATGAGAACCATATAGATTAGTGTATGAAATGGTCTTTTGAGGAAAGAACCACACAACCTTGAGTGGACCTATCCAGTCAGTGCAAGCATTTGTCAGTAATCGTGGAGAAAAACTCGACGAAGAATACCAAAGAAAGGACATTTGGGTAGGCTGCATAAACTACTCAAACTACCAGACCATCATTACAACTAGCTGAGAAAAATAAATAAATCTCCATAGTCCTCACATTCACATTAATTATAATAATATAATACTTTTCAACAATGTTAAGGCTCTTTCAAACAGGCGCGAAACGCGACGCGACACAAAGACACCGCTCGTCGCGCGACGAGCGGTGTCTTTGTGTCGCGTCGCGTGTCGCGCCTGTTTGAAAGAGCCTTTAATGTGTATGCAGGGTGGCAGGGGCATCGACGCGAAAACTATTTCCATGGATTCAGTGCATGATTCTGAACGCTCCTACGTTGAAATTTTTCGTCGTTATTTAAAAAAAAATGTCTGTATTGCACTTTTATATGAAACATCAGATTTTTTTTTTTAAATAACCGACGAAAATTTGTAACCCAAGTGGTTCAGAATTTGAAGGGGTCCACTAAGGCCGATGCCTGCCGGGGTTGCGAAGAAAACCGAAAGGGAGATCGTGGCCCCCGGCAACAGGGCAATCGAAGGAACACGGGTGGGTTTTAGTCAGTAGGAGTCTGACACGCCCTCCCGCTCCGCCCAGAGCGGGAGAAGTTATTTGATGATTTCCCACCCAAAAAAAAAAAAAAAAAAGTGGTTCAGAATCATGTACTGAATCCCATGGTAACAGTTTTCGCGTCGATGACCCTGACACCCTGTATAAAACTGGTATATTTTGATGATTTTACATAATAATTAAAATGTTAAGTTTTATGGTTTTATCACAAGGCTTAGCAGAGCGAGCAGCTCAATCCCAAGCTTTTTTATCTTCTAAATAATCTGAAACTTCAGATACTGATACTTATATTGCTTATCATTCTGAGCTTTAATTCTTCTTGTATATTGTTACATTAGTAGTAACACTTGCACTATGAAAAACGCCCTTACTAATGCGACATAAACGCGCTGTCAATTGTTGCGGTTGACCGTACAAAAAATATCTTTTAAAAAGTGCGTATTCAAATACCATAAATCATATTGGGCTGTCCACGACCTACCACCACAACTCACCTGCTCTTCAATGCAACATTGCTGAAAACGATCTCCCTGTCTTCGGTAAACTGTCCTACATGCATCATTGCCATACAGCATAATCTTGGTTTCATCCGTAAAACGAAGCTGACTCCATTGACGTTGAGACCAATGCAAATGTTCGCATGCTAACTGTAGGCGCGTCATTATGTGAGAAATGTCAGTTTGTGATCATTGGCTGGCTTATGGGGTTTCAGGATACGTTCATCGAGTCTCCTTCTAACAATTCGAGCGCAAACAGTCAGTCCATGAAAGTCTCGAAGCTGTTCTTGGACCTGTACTGAGGTCATGCAGATGACGATTACGAAGGCTGGTGGTAAATTTAAACCGATCTTGTCGTGCTGTAGTGACCTGGTTTCATGGTCTTCCTAGACGGCGCACGAGCAACAACAACGTTAACGATGAACAATGTGTCTGCGTCTATGGAACGTATGGAAATCCGTTGTGTGTTATTGCATAGATTTCCACATTTTATACAGATAGTGCCATCCACAAAGACGCGCCCCACTCCCTCAAATTGTTCATCGTCTGCTCAGCGCGTAAGCAGAACTAAAAACTCCGATTAACATATGCTACGTTGATCCACCCACATGTTGCCAAAATAATGCTTATTAGCCTAGTTAAAGCTAAATATGTAGATAGTGGGTACGACAAGTAACTGAATATTCAAACACGATTGACTCTTGAACTTGCACGCTCTGTTTGCACGTGACTTTGCTACACACTGGACACCAAATCGAACTAAAACGAATTAAGTATATGTTACACGTGATAGTTTAATCAAGAACCTAGAGGAAATGTTGTTACCTACTTACTAAATATAAAGGTTGTAGAAACCTATTGTGCCCTTGTATAATTTATAACGTGACGATATTATCGTGGACGTCTATGTCTACTTTAATGTATGGATATACGTGCGTAAGCTTCCCTGCCTCATCGTGAAATAGAAATTATAAGACCGCACAATAGATCTTTTTTTTTTCGTTGATAAAATTAGTATTGACTTGCAATTTCGATATTCTATTTACAAAATAAACAATACTAATTTTGTCAATAAAAAAATATCTTCGCGACTGCCATCTTAGATTTTAATTTTAAACTCTCTATCGGCTTTAGCACCCTCGAAAACTATTAAAACAAAACCCATGACGAAAAAATTTTGGCAACTGCCATATTGGATTTTCATTTTAAGATCACTATCGGCATTAACACCATCAAAGACCATCAAAACGATACATATAATGAAAAACTTGAAAATTTTCGCAACCGTAATGTTGGATTTACATTTGACCTCTCTATCGGCTTTACCACCTCTGAAAACTATGAAAACAACAGCTATAATTTATCACATCTTGTCACAAACGTCTTGGGTACGCCTGTGCTCGCCCCGCTGCTATGTAAATAACAGTGACAGGAACTACATCATCATCCACATACTAAGTGATACTAAGGGACCACCTTGAGAGCATACCCTTTCAAACAAAATAAAGAATTTTCAAAATCGGCTCACAATTGACGTAGAACTGAGTAGACATACATAGAAAAGAAGAAAAAGCAAGCATACGTTACGAATATAGAACCTCCTCCTTTTTGGAAGTCGGTTAAAAAGATATATTGTAGGTACCTAATTGGAACAACGTAATTTGCCGTATGTTGTGTAATTTTGCCGACAATGCTGTACCTATACAATACCAAACCCTAAAATAACATGACAATTTTAATTGTATGAACTTTCAAGTACTAGGTAGTCCATAAGTTTATTTATTTAAGTTTTCATACACAAAATTACAGAATATACTCTCAAGGCGTTGTACAGAACAATATACTAACTAAAAAGTGACACATACCTACGTAAATAGGTTATGTTAAATAAAAAAAAGATAGGTATGTCGGGACGGGAGCATTATTGGCACCGTCGTCGGACATTATGTGGGCGGATATTAGGGTGATCGAGCAAAGAATAACACTTAAAGCACAATAATCACTTTTAATGATAACCAAACAATAATTAGATAAAGCCAAACGAAACGTAGGACAGTTCCTAGACTGGAGGTTGTGTTCTCTAGAACGGTCGGAAGGCAAGTGCCTTTCCTCCTGGCGCCCCTCCACTCTAGGCTCTGTCGTAGCACGAAGTTAGCCGAGTGTTAGTGCTGCCACCACTCTGGCCATGTGCCGCGCTTCGTTTAGCGACCGAACTATTGACCGTCTCCGACACGGCCATCCTGCGTTAACACACGTCCTCGTGTGGTAATCCTGCAATAAGGAAAACATAACGAAGTACACATCTTTCGGTCACTCCTGACGAAAAGCTTAATTAACAACTTGAAAATTGAAATGAAATTCATCCCGATGACTTTCCTTTATTTCTTTACAAATAATTCTCTATGTCTAAAGTTCTTAATCAAAAAACTAGATCAGACATACAATTAGGTCAATTAAAATGCTAGAGCAACCAAGTACCTCTTCATCCATTTAATCCTTACACAAAGCAGAAAACTCATTCGTGGCCTATGGCCAACATGGCCCTCCAACAAACCCCGGTTTGTTTTACTACGTTCCTCAAGAACGCCGAGTCTCACATGACTCTATGGTCTCTACCAGACCCGACCTCCGCCAGAGCCACCCGCGCACCGCGCATCCACGGACTGCTACAAGCAGACACCGACTTCTACCGGACTACGGCTACGAAATGGCTACTGGTATAGTCCGACCATCCGAACTAAGTTTCCACACTATCTCTCAATTCCAAATCCTCTACTTCAAACGGTACTTGGCCCTCGGGCATTCTCCTTAATCTATCATGTGCGTACTTGTAAGTACGCTTAGAACTTAATGCTCTCAATGTGTAGCGGTCTCCTTCTAACAATTCTACAACTTTAAATGGTCCCTTATATTTGGGGTCTAATTTGGTCTGGTTGCGTTCTTCATTTCGAAGCAACACAAAGTCACCCACCGAAAACCTATCCAGTCGCGCCTTAGTGCTATCAAACCGTTTTTTGTCATATACAGCTGAATTTTCGATTAACCGGGCTGAGTTTTCCCTAACTTGTTCGAGATCTGCCTCAGTATTATCGTCGTAAGCTATTAAACTAAGGGGGCGCGCAACTTTACCGACAAGTAATTCGAGTGGACTTGCCTTTGTTACCCTATTGACAGTACAGTTTATTGCCAACTGCACATCTCCTAACGCATCCTGCCACGACCTATCTTCGTTTGCTTCAACCGCCGTAAGCATAGATTTTAACGTGCTCATTGTGCGCTCAACTTGACCGTTAGCTCGCGATGATCCCGTAGCTATTAAATGAAGCTTAATGTTTTTACTCTCACAAAATTCCCTAAACTCGTGACTTGCGAAACAACGACCCTGATCAGCAATAATCCGAACTGGTGCTCCAAATAATGATACGCTCCTTGTCACAGCTTTTATACTACTGGCAGAGTCAATGTGCATCGTGTGATGTAAAAGGACAAACTTAGTAAACGCATCAATGAGTACGAACACATACTCCTTGTTATCGCGTTTTCCACTGAGCTTACCTGTATTAAATGAAAGCCACTAGCGCAATCTAATTTTGTGAAATAATTAGCTCCATTAAGACGCGAAATCTGATCTGAAATCAACGGTAACGGGTATCTATCCGGGACCGTATTTTTGTTTAATTCACGATAATCGATGCACATACGTTTCGTACCATCAGATTTCTCAACAAATAACGCTGGACTCGCAAAAGGTGAATTGCTAGGTCTTATTATTTTGGAATTTAATAATTCATTCACTCGTTCGCGCATTACGTTTCGTTCCACCGGCGAGCAACGATAAGGCCGTCTTTTTACCGTCTTGTTTGGATCTATTAAACGAATGTTTAGTTTATAAGTGCTAACGCGGGTATTTGGGAAACCGGAGATGAAATAATGTGAGAATGTTTGTAATAAATTGACAAGTGATTGTTTACGTTCTAACGAAATGTCAGTGTCTACCTCATCCAAACTTTGAGAACTTATTGTGGCACAGGAAAGAATAGCATTTCTCTTTGTTAATGTAAACTCGTTTGTACTAATATTTACAACAAAACCAGATAGCAATATCTCGCGACCAATCATTACATTACTGCGTAAATAAACGTCGGGCAATACATGGAATAAGATTTCGGTGGGATATTCGTGGATTTCTACGCTACATAAAATCTGTTCGGTGCTATTGACATTCTTATTGCCTATTCCTACAAGTGAAATAAAATTATTAAAACGTTTACCGGACAACTTATTAGCAAAACTCTCTTTAACTAATGAGCACTCGGCTCCTGAATCGAAGTGAAATGTTATCGACTGACCTTTATGGGTTAGTGATCCTGAAGGGGGCTCGACCATGCATAAGTCGACACGGCGCTCCGCACGGGGCACGGCGCTCGTCGCATCAGCAGGCGCGGCGCTGCCGCAGCGCGAGGCAATGTGGCCGGCCTGCCCGCACTTGAAGCAGATGACACTTCCTTTCGGTGTTGGCTGCTGACTTGCACGTGCAGGTGCAGAGGATGGTACAGGGTTTTTCTTGAATTCCTTTCCCTTAAAACGGCAATCGACTTGTTTGTGGCCAGGCTTACCGCAAATGAAGCATTTAAGCGGTGGCGTCGAGATCCTAGGTTGCTTTGCGTTATCTGGAGTATTGTTCGCGTCTTGTGGTAATTTACGTTTGAGATAGGAATAAGCTTGCAATTCCTGTTGCAGGTTGTGGCGCGAATTAATCTCAGTGGTGAAAGCAAGTCGTTGTAGCCGCGTATCAATTTGGGCTAAATGAGCTAGCACAACGGACACAGCAATTTGTTCAGTACTTGCATTTTTCCAACGATTCATCAAGGATGACATCAATCGGCTGGCGTACGCTGCGTAGTTTTCTCCCTCGTTAGGCTTACTAGAACTCAGATGAATAAGCGTAGCCGTATTTGTCTCGGTAGGCACAAACCTTGTTGAAAAAAGCTGTTTGAATTGTGGCCAAGTAATTCCAGGGTACGTAACTTGTGACAGCCACGTGGATGCAGCTCCTTTCAAGGCTTTGCTGAGTGCGACGATTAGCTGGCATCCTTCTAATGGTTTTTCTGATAGGCACAGGTCGGTGGTCGCGCACCATGATTGAGGGTCTGCTTCTCTATTTTCTGGATTGAACTCCGGCAGGGCCACGTGGTTGTTGGGTCGCGGCACGTTCAAGGCTTGTATAAGTGCTCGCATTTGCTCGTTTTGCATTTCGAGCATCATCCGCCATTGTGAAGTTTCGGGGTTGTCACCACGTGTATTCTCGTTTGCTCGATTGGATCCCACTTCTGATGTCGGGACGGGAGCATTATTGGCACCGTCGTCGGACATTATGTGGGCGGATATTAGGGTGATCGAGCAAAGAATAACACTTAAAGCACAATAATCACTTTTAATGATAACCAAACAATAATTAGATAAAGCCAAACGAAACGTAGGACAGTTCCTAGACTGGAGGTTGTGTTCTCTAGAACGGTCGGAAGGCAAGTGCCTTTCCTCCTGGCGCCCCTCCACTCTAGGCTCTGTCGTAGCACGAAGTTAGCCGAGTGTTAGTGCTGCCACCACTCTGGCCATGTGCCGCGCTTCGTTTAGCGACCGAACTATTGACCGTCTCCGACAGGTATATATAAACACGAGAAATAACAAATATAACAAACAAAATAACACTTGTATAATAAACAAACTGCATAAAGAGGAAAAGCATTATATTATCTTTCATCCATTTTCTCACAAAAACTTAAATATTCACGACACATCGATCTATCTCCCAGCACAAAAGTCACATTCCGCTTCGCCGGTGTAAAACCACTTTTAGGCCATGTAAACTAGTTTAGTGGCCAATGGATAGTTAAACTCACACATATTTCGAATAACAAATCGTAGTCTCCGTAAATAAGTAATTCTTCTCTTTTTCGGTCTCTCTCCCTCTCACAGAGAGGAGCCTGTGTTCCAGCAGTAGGAACGTTATAACCTGATTACGCTACGAGTACAATACGGCCGATGAATCATGGCCGGTCCAAACTTTGTGCAGGAGGCTGCGCATTTCTTTTTTTAAACCTAATGATGATATGCGGCGAGAGTGAGTAAGAAGAGATGCACATGCACAAAAGTTCGAAAAGCCTATTCAAATTCAAAAGTAATTTATTCAAACTAGGCTGAGAATCAGCACTTTTCGAACGCCCAACCTTCACCACTTCCTAGTGCCTTTAGCTGGGAAGAAGAAGTGGCGGAACAAAATCCCCAGTAGCACAGCTGTCTGTTCAAGTTAGAAAAAAAAAATCTATACAATAGTATGCAAATAATGTACCTACATTATGCAACACAAAACATAATTTAAATGATAAATTATTGGCCATATGTCAGCTAGCACACGCATATACCAACCAAAAACATCGAGAACTATACTCAAGAAAAAATAAAAAAATAAAACTAAACGTAAATAGAACTATATATCTAAATAAAAGCCTTCAGGCATAAAGAGCGCGCCCGCTTACATAAAGCTATATAATGCTGTAATTTGAAGTCATAAATGATACCTTGGACCACCGAGGTAAAATAAATAAACAGTTAATTACTAGTAACAATAACAAAACCATGATCAGCAAGACTACGAGTCACCACAAGCAGCATCCGTTCATGAGCATAACGCAAAGATCAGCCGTTACCCCCTCGCCATATTTGAGGAAAGGAGGCAACCCGACCCCCGACGCTACCGCAAGCAATAATATCTATGAGAGCATGGCGAACTTGCTGCCGGTTGCTCAGGCAAAAAATAACATGATCAATTTTCGAGGTCGCTAGCTAACCACAAATTGCAATACAACTCATAACAAAAACATTGTAATGAGTAGATTATGTCAACAATAAAATAAAAAATAAATGAATTGACTTAATAAAAATAAAAGAAATGACTTGAAAAATTCAAATAAAATAAACAATTATATAGCTATGATCAGACCGGCCATGATTCATCGGCCATATTGTACCTGTGTGCTCATGACAGCACAACAGGACATGCATAGGTCGCTTATCGTGCTGCCCTTCCTTACAACCTAACTATAAAAAGGTCTAGAAGAAAATATTAATGGAGAAACAACTGTTGTTTTATTTCTGATAGATTTCTTGCAACGATATACATAATCGAATCATAATTATCGCATTTTTATCACCAATAAATAATGTGCATTTACTGTTAAATCCTTTATTACTTTTTCGTTAATTAGAAGGAAGCGATTAAGAAAAGAAATAGGTTTCTACACGTTCTTAATCATTATGTAAGTTTGAGGAAGTACAATGTTTCATTTTTTAATCGTACTTTATGGTAAGACTTCTAATTTATATTATTTATTCATGAAATTATAAATAATAAATCATTTATTTGCATAAAACATGGTATACAATGGTGTTAAAATATAATTATAATAGCACAAACATGTTTAGCTGGGATAAAACATAGCATGCAAACTCAGAGGGTATTTGAAAAATGCAAAATTTGAAGGACACATCAACATTTTTTATCCATAAATTCTTTTAAACAATAGAAGCTGAATCTTTGCTCATTCAACCACTTTTAAAACTTTATTGGTATCTTGTTATAAATACGCACGCACATTGCTAGGCAGTTTTTGTTGTACATATTTGGCAAGTCTTTTATTGCACTATTGACTTGTTTCTACCACCTTCATAGGCATCATCATCATCATCATAAGTTCAGCCGAAAGACGTCCACTGCTGGACATAGGCCTCCCCCAAGCATGCTTCTCGCATCCAGCGAATTCCTGCGGCCTTCACAAGGTCATCGGTCCATCTTGTGGACCTTCCAACCACAAGAATAAAAAAGGATTCTTGTGTTCCAACGCTACGTCTTCCGGTACGCTGTCGACTCCAGAACGTTTCGGTCCCATCGGCCATCTGTTCTTCGAGCAATATGTCCTGTGCCCATTGGCATACCTATGAATATTATATAATGCGCTAGCTAGACAGCATTTTTATGACTGAAATTCATCAATAGAAGTTAGTTATTCAGAAAGCCACCTTTTGTTGTAACTTGAAGGGCTCGTGGTTAAATAATAACAGCCGCACGTGTCGATTTAAGGTTAAGCTGTGCTTGCCGTGTTCGGCAAGCATAGCTGGGTGGGACCATTTACAACTTATCGAGGTCCCACCTTACCTCGGAAAGTACGTTAAGCCGTTAGTCCCGTCTGTCATTCGTAAATCTTAGACAGTCATTACGGGTGTCAGAAGCCCGAAAGTCCTACACCCAGTCTTATCAAAGGGTCTAGTGTTATCCAGTAACTGGGTTGTGGAGGTCAGATAGCAGTCGCTTCATGGTAAAAACTGATATTCAGCTGCATCCGGTTAGACTGGAAACCGACCCAACACAGTTGGGAAAAGGTTAATCAGAATGATTGACCTTTGTTGTTACTTCACAGGTCTATCACTAACCGAAGCTTACAACATCAAAATCTCAGGTACAGTAGAGTTAGGAAAAGAACTCTCGAAGATATTTAAAGAGGTATACCCGGAATTTGGCGGGCCATCGAGGAACGTACCTGAAACCGGTTCGCAAGGAATTACAGAGGATGCCGACACCGATAAAATTCCAAAGGAATATAAAAATCAAATAGTAAATAATAATGAAAAAGCAGAAGTTTTGACAGTTTTGGACAAAATGGTGCAAAATGAGCAGGAGAACGTTCATCTCTATGGGAACCATAAGTTAAAAACAGAGGCCAACGATGGCGGACCTTTAAATAATATTCATTTAAGATCAAATTTTGAGAAATAAAGACGTGTCTGCTGTACCTATTGTTATTTTTTTTACTTTAAAAGCAATTAAATCCTATATGCATTGGGTGCGAGAGAGTATTGAAAGAGTATTTATTTGTTTTAATATTTCTACAATATGTAAAAAAATTAAACCCTGTCCGATCCGGAAGGGGCTCATAGGTACTGCAATAACATGACCTAATATTAATAAAAAATCTAATTACTATTGAAAATAAAAAGTTATTGCTATTTAAAAATCACATTTTTGTTACATACCAAAATTACCTCAAATTCATTAAAAATGAGCAAATTTTCAACAGGGGTCATAAGTTATGCCTTGTAGACACCCGCTAAAAGACGGCCGCCCGCGCCCCATGTAACAACCTGGTTGATCCCGGTAGAATTCCTCATAGAAAAAAAAGGAGACGATTTTTTTTTTGTGCTCGTTTTTCTTGTAAGTTACCACATAAATAAACTCAGTACGATACCTAACAACACCCTCACGGATCGGACTGAGTTTTTTTTACATGGTTTATAATATACTTAATTAGAAATTATATTGTATTTTAATAGGTATATGTTTATCGTTTTTTTTTATAAATGCTTATACCTAAGTTTTCGTTAATTATTATTACCTACGTCTAATTATCTACGTCTTTGACATTTCTCGGGACCCTGGGGTCCCGGACCTTTGGAAGGCGTACTAGGGGCCGAAACCAACTCGCAGAGGCCTCTGCGTTAGACGTTTTTAATGAAATATGGTACCAACCAACGACTATCCCTGTTCGCACTATGCAAGTGCAGCCAAGGAGAACCTACGGTTAGTGTAGGACAGTGTTTTCCAACGTATGGGGCGCGAAGCCTCTATAAGGGGGTCGCGAGGCTATTATATGTTTATTTATCCTTTGTTTTGTTGCTTTAGATAATGCCAGCAGATTTCCTTTTAGATTGGTTCCCAAACTTGCCTCATCTATAGCTGCATTTAAAAACATAATTATTCTAGATATCCCTCGTAGCCCATGATCGCCATAAATCCATCAATTATACGATAAAATTTACTTAAAATATACTTAGGATTTAATTAGGAAGCGAGAGGGATACGTTGTGGGCACACAGCGATCCATCGTGTCACTTTTCCGTGAAGGCGTTTGGCGATTTAATGTCTGTTAATTATGTAATTAGCCGATATGTAATTATAAAAAAATATAAAAATGTTGTACGTATTTGCTTTAAAATAAAATATAGATCATCAACAGTGAAGGGATTAAGCGTCGCGAAAAAAAATTTAATACTAAGGGGTTCGCGTCATGAAAAAGGTTGAAAAACACTGGTGTAGGACTATTGCAAGATATAGAAACAAAGATTTTAGATTGGGTGGCTAAGGTGGACTGGTCACCTGGAACTATGGAAGGACTGTGGCCCCTGCCTGATCAATGTTTTATAAGTACACGGATAAAAGTGCAGAGGGTGACATGCACACTCAATAATGGGCACCCGAAAACTATCGCTAGCACATAGTGACGAAGCGACAAGGGGGTAACATGTCCTGAGGTGCTTGAGGAATTGAGAGGTATTCCACGGCTTTCAAAAAAATCCCAGAGCCCGGAAGATGGTCAAGATCCTTACGAGCACTTAGTGGAATACTTCCTTCCTCCAAGCACGCTTGCTCTTGTGAATCTCCACTCAAGCCGGCCAATTAACGCAAGAATGAGGTGGGAGCTCCGTTCCTCGTCAGTGTTCATTCCAGCCAGCCAATAAAGGCAAGCCAGAGGTGAGGAACAAGACTTCTCCCGGGAGATAGGGTCCGTGGGGTCGCTACTGCCCGAAAAAATCTGATGTGTTACACAATCCTCATCTTTGAAAAATTCATGAAAATCAATTTTAACGATGCCAAAAAATTTACTATAAATAGTCACCAAGGTTCAAACAATAGCCGTATTGTGATTCCGAAGTTATAGCTTTATGATGGTAAGGATTGTGTGGAGACGTTCACTCAATCCTCACCTCAGTGCAAGCAAACGGCTGGGAGTATCGACATGTTTTCAATTCCAAAAAAATGTTTAGAAATAGTCGTAACGCTATGCTAAATCTCAAAAATAGTCATTAAGGGATTCCAGAGATATAAAGGTGTCTTGGTGAGGATTTCTTAAAAATAATGGTATGATTTAAAAAATCTTGATAACCTTTGTACGTGAGAGTTGTTTGTGGGTGTTTTTTTTTATTGAGGTTTTTCCCACGTCAGTTTTTTTTTTTAAATTATAAATTTCTTATTGTCTACTTTGCAATAGCTTTTTATAAACTATTTGTTATGTTAATAAGAAAAATTATAGATGTTTTTCTCGCAAACTGATCGTTATCCAAGATATATTCTACAGTATAATGGAAACCCTTTATACCTATACTACAGGCAGGAAACATTTTCATAAATATTATCACAAAACTTATTTCCTGTTATTGTTACCTACCTACACTTTAAAATATACAATGGCAATATGTTCGCCCTCTATTGCATGGGACTTAAACATAACTGGCGAAATGTGGATGTACTACGGGTACATCTCTGTCTAAACCTTCGTTGAAAAGTTATAAAACTAAAACCCAACTTCGTATAAAATACAATAGAAGTGGATATATTTAGTAACCTGTTCCGCTTAGCTATTTCTAAAGGGTCTTAAAAAACCCTGAAAGAAATCGACACGTGTTTCACCTCTCAACGAGGCGTCCTCAGGATGACGATTGACTTGTCGCGAACTCGAACACGGCGTGTTGCCACACCTAGCGCTGATCATAATATGGATAATAATAATGCACATAATAATAATGAATTTCCGCAAGGTCACGCCTGAATCAATTAACTATCCAACTTCGGATTTTTAATTTGTCTGTTTAGCCTATAACCAGCGGAGGATCAAGACGCTTCCGACGATACCTCATTTGTCAAATTATTATGAGAAGTTTAGAAGTTATGAGGGAACAGATGAACATACAACTATACCGGTCAAAATCATAACCCTCCTTGCCTCAACGTAGTCGGGGAAAAACAGGCCTGATTTTATATTATTTTAAAATATCTTTCACTTTACTATAAGAACCGGCTGGCCGCAGGGCCGAACTTGTTGGTGGCGTGTCTAATATGCGTGCTATTTAGTAATTTATTTATTTATTTAGTGAAATGCACGATGATTTATAACGAAAATGAGCGCGTAAAATTTCATGAACAGACCTTTGAGCGTATAGATATTATGGAAAAACTGCTGGATGTATCTACTCAAAATAAAATTATTTAAACTTTTCAATAAATTTTCTATTATGCCTGTACGGTTTTTATTTTTCTATTTTCATTCCATAAGTTATTTATTTACGCCCAAAGATGAGTTAAAATTTGTGTTGAAATATGGAAGTGTCGATGCTCATAACTTAAAAACCAATTATTTTTTTCGATTTTGCTTCCATACAGGCCGGACAAGACAAATTGATATAATTTTATTTTTTTAACGTAGACCGTCAAACAGACGAGTAATCACCAAACTACGTTTGTATGGAAGAATGACCGGGAAGCGTAACCTTAAATAGAGTTATTGGTTTCGTTTGCCCGTATTTTTAAATTAAATAAATATATGTATGTCCATTGTCCTAGGACTAGTCTGCTCTAATGGCCATCGGTCCTTCGACAAACATGACCAGCCACTGCAACTTCGGCTTGCTAGCTCTGCAAACTATGTCAGTAGCTCCAGTTGCAACTCAAGGAACACAGGTAGGTTTTTAGTCAGTAAGAGGCTGACACGCCCTCTAGCTCCACCCAGAGCAGGAGAAGTTATTTGATAATTTCCTAAACAAAAAAAAAGGGAGAGGACCACAATGAATTACAAAAACAATTTTTGTATTAACACTTTATTTTTACATTAAACGAATATCAGTGTGCCATACAATGCGATACATAACTGGCGTTGCTATGGTTACGGATAATTGCCAAACTTTAACTCTAGACTGTATTTCAGTATGCCACACCTAAGATAAATTAATGAAAAAAAAAAAAATAGTGAAAGATTATTTTTTTAGACAGGCCTGTATTTTGACTACAGACTGATGACATCACAGGCTTCCCTAGAAGTCTATATTATCTATTCCTTGGAAGAGTGTACTAGTTATTTTTATAATTATTAATTTAATAAATATTTTTCTACATATAACATTTTGTTATTAGATGTGGCACACTCTATAGTATTTACCAAAACTGTAAGCCTAACATTAAGGCGAATTTTAGACATATTCAGTGAACCTCTTACAATATGTAATTAAAACGATCGACTGTTTAATACCGTACGATTTTATTTTTTTTTCAAAAAATTACACACTCGCGCCAAATCGCAAGTGCGTCAGTTACCTTAGCTAAGAAATTGGGAAGCCGCTTAATAAGAAATTGGATACACACTACGATTAGTTTAGCGACAACACTGGTGACAAATTGCCAAATAAATTAGTCGTTTCAAATCAGGAGCGCGTGTCATGACGTTTCTGTCATTGATATAAGGATTGAGCTACAGACAATCATGTTGGGGTCGGTAGTATATTTTGCCCAACAATGCCAACAAGAAGCAATACACTCGTGCCGATCGGCAAACTTTGTTCGGCATCTACCCTCGCGTAAAGGACAGTGAACGAGACACAATAGAAGTGTAATTACGTCGCGAGTTGCGTTTAGTGTCCCGCAACTTATTAATCATATTCGGAGCGGTTCGGCTCAATTTGAGCTAAGCCGAGCGGCTTTTTTTCCGACCATATATTCGTATTTTGTCGCCCGACTGTGCCAAATCATACCAACCCAAACACGTGTATAGCACCACTAAGGTTCCAATGAAGTTTTTCTGAAATGACGTCACTAGGTGGCAGCAATGAGACGTCAGATCCGGGCACCTGTCAATTGTCAAAGCGCCTATATTTTCTTTAGTCGTGACTGTACGATGAACGAATGATGAACGTCACCTCTAGTCAAAATGGCGCCAACTGGTGGCGTGAATTTTCATGAAAACCCTCATTGCAATCACTGATTGCGCTCATGAAATGTACCAACTATACAAGTTCTTTAGTTGCTTCTCAACTGATCATTAAATCGTTAACGTTCTCATTACTTCATTAGTTAGTAAAATCCAGTCCTTATATCGCTACACTTAAATCGTAGTGTGAAAACAGCTGTTTGTAAGGATATAGTAATGTTGGATTCTGGTTTTCAAAGCATCGTATGCTTTGAAAAGTCCCAACTACAACTTCAATCACATGAAGACAATTCAAAATAGACGTCAAACAATATGGGGGCCCCTTTTAAGCTGTTCCAATGAAATTTAGATATATTATGAAGAAAATTAAATACACTCGACGTAAATAAAGTATGAATCTTCATTGTACCATCGCGGAAAGCCATAAGTAACCACCGTAAGGACTATTCTTGCTTGCAGCAGTCGGCCGCTATAGAACCGAGGCGGTAACAGATGTGGTCATCGTTTGCACGGGATTTTGTTTTCAAATTGGTTAATTATAGGTTTCAGCGATAGTACCTACCATAAGACTAAATTGCGCGAAATGTTTGTCATCTGCCATGAGCCATAATGTCATATCCAACATTACTAATAGCCTAAAAGAAAAAAAACTCAAGGGTAAAAAAATAAAATCGAAATTAAAAATATAAAATTTATTAACGAAACAAGACATTATTTACAACAACAAAATAAATGTTATAAATATTATTATTAAATCTAAATGAGAATAGGCCCCATTACATATAACGTTCATGGGAAACAAACTTGACAAGTGGTAATGCCGCAAATCTGTTTATTTTATGGTAAACAAAAAATATAATTAGCGACAAATCTGAGGAAATATGACGTGACGGTTCACGCACACACGTCAGTCACGTCAACGTCAAGTCGCTGGTCAGTCACGTCAAAAAATTATAGTTAAGTAGAAGTTGTAGTACGTTGGCTACCAGGCACGTCACTACCAGAGCGTGTCAGTCGACATCGCGTCACCGGCAAGTCAAAACTTGTATTGCTACGAACAAAACAGGCGTTGATATTACTGACTGACTGACTAACTGTTCACATACGTTCCTGACGTTGACGTGACTGACGTGTGTGCATGAATCTTATCATAAAGAAAAGCAAATGAGAAACATTAAGGTAGGCACAGACAGTGCAACGCAACACGAATTTGCACAAATGCTTTGCATAACATGTCGCCTTATGTATCTACCCCACTTTAAAGAAAAAAGTATTGGCTAATTCTCATAATTAAAAAATTATGATCAAATGAATCACTCATTTCCAGATTGCAAGTAACAAAAATACATCAACAGAATATTTCAAACTGGCAATACCAATCAATCAAACAAAATTGTACAGGGACTTCCTTCTAACGCTATTTAAAAACAATAATATATACAATAAACGCCACGTCGGCTTCACAATACAAGAAAAATAAATACAAATAAAGAGTATATCCTCAAATAAGTGTACTGCGTAAATTGGAACGTCTGTTTTAGCGTACAGATAAAAAAACATTTTTCGATAATGATTTTACTCCCGACTTATATTCTAGTTATACCGACTAAATCTTGAATACTAAATACTGTGTCTGTGAGACATAATTTGACAGAAACGTCAGAACTAATGAGGTAAGAAATTAAATTAGGTTAATCGGTTGAAGAACACTGAGCGAGACAAAAGGAGTTTTATTGTTATTAAGTCTGGGGTCGTTGTGCCCCACAACGTGTTAACAACACAAAAAAAAACTACGATTTCTACTCCTCTATGTATTTACTAGGTTCATCGGGTTCGTAGGTGTTCCCTACTAGGTCTCAAACCAGCAAGGATTTCCTAGTCATGAGCTCATCTAGGGCTAGGTCGGCATTTTAAGGACATCATGGCGGCAACTAGCATTTAAAACAAAGAAAGAAAAGGGTAGATTGCCATTTCAAGTTTTACTTATCTATTTCATTCTGGAATCAACACTCATCATTCAAGTTTCTGGTAACTACAACTACCAATTAGGGTCTTAGCAGACATACGACTTTTACCGTCGGCGTTTTTTACACTTAATAATGCTGATTCACGTATAAGAGACTGCATTCGATCTCGAAAATAAAATCCCGCGTTTGAGCGATTATTTTGATGCTCGATGCGTTTGAGCGCGATGTTTCGCGGATACCAAAATCTCGCCAAAGCGTAAGATTGGCACTCGAATGTGTACCAAGCGTACAAAAAAGCGACTGAATCACTGATTATTAATTTTTGCAGTATGATGACTGCTGAGGCCCTTATCCACCACGAGAGGTTACTAAACCCTCCTTTAACCGCTATCAGTCAACCTTTACATCCATTTACACTACCAAAGGAAAAATAACTTTATAATCATCAAATAATGTCACACAGACACTGGGTTGCCTAACTTGTTACAATGAAATAGGCATAATGAAATATTCTACAGAGTTTATGATAAAAAAGGAAACAGTATATCGCCCGTCACCGCTCACCGTTATGCAAGCATCCATTGAGCATCGATTGCTTCGATCATCCATTTATACTCTATAGTAGTTCATAGACAATTTGGTCATGACAACGTCAAACTGACAGCAGATGTCATGACTGGAACGTTACGAATGTCATTTCATAATTAATGTCAAGTCGTATTTTGATTTCGACATGCCTATTTGTAAATAGTTTTTTTTTTAATTTTTTGTTTAGTATTTTTAAACATTGTTCTGCAACTGAAAATTGCATTTAAACGAACTTAAAAACGAATAATATTGATAGGTTAGCTAAATTAACAGCTGAGCATGCATTACGATTCTCATATAAACGAATTCGATTCCTTTTCTATTAATTTATTATTATTGCAATAACTATCGAGCGGGTAGAACCGTAACGCATGCTGAGCTCAACTGTCAAAAACTGGAAGATTCTGATATCAAAAACATAAAAAGAAAACATCTCAAAAAAATTGCCAATGGAAAAAAAAGATTCGCTTTTTGAATATGGTAATAATAAAGGAAAATAAGGCTTGCCACTCACGCTACGCACACGGTTGCGGCGGGCACGCACGCGCGACTCACTCAACGCAGGTCGGGGTTGTCGTTGATCTGTTTCTTGATGCGCACCAGCATCGTTGTATACCACTGATCCAGTCGAGATATGCTGTCGTAGTTTTTGACGGCTTCGGTGAAAGCGTCAATGTTCTGATCTTCCAAGTGTTCAATCAGTTCCTGGAAAGATTGAACGATGGAATATAAGACTTTATAACTCTTTTAATTGTTGCGGTCACACTAAACATTTTTATCTGTTTGCATATTCGATCTTCAGGTCAAAACTAAACTTTAGCACAGAGCTAAAATATGCCCCCGAGAAGCACATAGGATACTTTTTTAACTTTTTAAGATCTTCAATCCTGTAGAACATAAATTTGTTGTATCTCTTATGGCTTACGCGGCGCACTCCAGTAAAGTCGGCATGATTTATTCCGACATCTTCGACAATAATCGTCATATTTCAGCCAATTTACACATAACCTAATGAATTATACACCAAAACCTTCCGCATGAATCACTCCGTCCATTGGTGCAAATCGTTTAAAAATCTGTTCGGTAGTTTTTGAATTTATCGCGCTCAGACAAACAGACAGACGCGGCGGGGACCTTTTTTATAATATGTAAGGATACATTATAAAAAAAAAATTGACTCACTTTGATCAGCTTACACTCCCGGGTGTCGGCGAAAGCGGGGTACAGTCCGCAGTACTTCTCCAGAGCATGCTGAGCGTTCAGGATGTCCACACACAGGTGGCACAGGGCGGCGCGGAACATGTACTCCTTGGCGCTGTATTTCAGGAGGCTGTTGTCTAGAGACGATTTGGCGATCTGAAAGAAGAAAAGAATTTAAGTTTTAAAATACTGTATTTAAAGACGATGGCTTAAAATTGTTATGGCAGATACAATGTCAAAGTATTCAGATATGAATTATTTAAATTAGTTTATTTGTGTATAAACAGTTCAGAAGTTTAATAGAAGTCATGTTCTAAATGTAACCATAACCACAGATTAGTACAGATTGGGCACTCCGCAAAACCATTAAAAAGAAAAGGGACTCTTGCTAGGACACAATAAAGTGCAATTCAGGTCGTACAGCGCTAATTACCTAAAGTTATAATCACCTAGAAGTTGCCTCTCTTTCTATCGCGTATCTCTTATATCTTCTGACTACGTTACGCCCACTGAATTTGACAAATCGAGCCCGCCGCGTACTTACTTGTAGCTTCATACCTAAAATGCGGAGTATCCCATCTGTATTAATCTGTGCCATAACTGGCATTTAATTTGACCGCGCCACACCGTCGCCCCTCGCCACTTGAGTATGTCCCGCACCTTAGTGGCACAACACTTGTTTGTTTGTGGAGTACGGATTTTGGTGATTGTTAATTAACTCCTTCTGGCGAGAAATATCTATACAATCGACACCAAGACAATCACTAGAGGATACTAACTTGAGAGACAGATACGACATAACTTTTAATCACCTTGCAAGTATAAAAACGACTTTTTGAAAAAAAAAAAAAGAAATTGCAGAACTGTATAATATGTTTACTGTTATTGTTTTGTACGAACCTGCTCATAGATTTGTATGGCCTTGTCGTAGTGTTCGAGCTGGGCGGCATACTGCGCCAGCTTCAGCATGCACTTGTTGGCCGAGGAGGTGGACTCCTCGCCGCGGAAGTAGTCGGCCGCCTGCTCGTAGTGCTGCATCGCGCGGGAGAGGTCCACGCATTCTGTCTCGTACAGCTCTGCTATATTCTGCAAAAACCACAATTATTCATCTTTGATATAGACTACCGATACCAAGAATGCAGACTTTTTTCTTTTAAAGTGTGAACTGATAGCTCAGGCTTGCAGTTAATATCTTGTTAACAGGGACGACACTCAACCAGACAGAACAGATTACGCATCGATATTGCTGCCACCCTGTATTTTTATTTTTCAAGTAATACTAATAAATAGACAGGTACATAGATGAATAACATTCTATAGTTAACATTTAACAGTAAAAGTATTAACTACAGTTATATTACACAATAGTTAGTTTTTAAAACAGTAGTTACCTATGGCAACATTGACAACAGCGTCACATCCACATCCTTTATGTCGTTTAGAGACAAAATAAACGCTAGTTTTTAAGGGCCAGCGTGCTACAGTAACCTTGAAATTAAATTATTTATTCTTTAGCTTGGATATTCATATCACTTTGAAGTACAGTTTTAAATAAGCTGGTTGGAGAGGATATTCCCTATACGTACTAAGGGGTCAATGTCTCTTGTTACATACTTTAAATACACATTTGACTTGCTCACAATGCAATGTTATAGTAACTAGGACATTAGTTCAATAACACATATGTTGAATCTATTTTGGTGATGTTAATAAAATTTGCATAATTTTAAGTCGTATTTCAAATTCAGACCAATTTGAATGTCAAAATTATTTTCCACTAGCTGCGCCCCGCGGTTTCACCCACATAAGTCTCGAGCCCGTGAGAATATCGGGATAAAAAATATCCTATGTCCTTCTCCAGGTCATGGTCTACCCATAGGTATGCCAAATTTCATGCAAATCGGTTCAGCCGTTTTAGCGTGATGCCGTGACCAAGGGAAATAGGGATTCATTTTTATATATATAGATTTAGATATAAACAGTGATCGGAGTAGGTAGATTGATTTGGGGTCAATGAACTGGCACGTATATTAGTATGGCTATGCCTCCGGGATTCCGGGATTTCGAAATTATTAAAGAGTGTCAGTTGTAATGTATACAATAAAGAATACATCAATATTAATAAGAAATGTTTAACCCTTTTGCTGTTATTGCATTGAATGCGAAAAATATTAAAAAGTATAAAAGACATTTTTATTTTTTTATTCAATAATAGTAACAATTACAAGCAGCAAATAATATACTTACAAGAAATAACTACTAAATTAGTCATATTATGTAAATTTTGAATGGACGCACAACAGTAAGATGATTGACAAATAAATAAGAAAACAACAATTTTAAATGTTTATCTATCGCATTCTATAAATTTCTAATGTAGTAGTTTAAAAATCCTTACTTTTACAATATTTGATTCAATCCCGTAAGTACCAAAATGAAATCCCGGAAAAAGTCTTATCCATGTTCTGATTTCTATGACTATTCACAATGAGAGTACGTAAAATCAATCTACCTACTGCGATCACTGGTTATAAATTAAAAATTATTTACCTGATGTTGTTTAGCAGCTACAGTGAATCGTCCCATATCGGTGTAGATCTCAATCGCTTTCAGCAGACACGAGACAGCCTCTGTAACAAAACTTATCTAATTAAACATAGTTCATAGTGACGTCGAGTTTAATTAAGTTGACAGTCGGGGAGTTAAAACTACTCGTAGTATATACGTAATTATATCGTTCCACGTAAGTTTTAGCCGAAAAACTTTATGTACTCTTATGTTAATTTAACATAAGTTTGCAATTAAAGCATATGACGGGCCCAAGATAACGCCTTGTGGAACCCACACATTTTTTTGGGAGAAGTGACAGAGCAGAATTTTAGAGTGAGTACTTAACAGTTTATTAAGACATACAAAATTAGGAAATTGCAATAAAAACGTTTCTGGCGTTGATATGGGAGTGTAAACCACAAATGACGTCATGTTGACCGTGTTGAATGTTTGAGGGAAATCGATTAACACCATTATTTGGCCCATTTTAGAGCAGACAGCCTACATCCATAAGATCACACTTACTGGAACACTGAATATGCTAATATTAAGATGTAAATAATATGTAATATTATTTCCACACAATCATTCAACATTCTCCTGTCCTTATCCCAATTTGTCCCTTTCTTCCATATTTCTCTATTACTCATCTCGGTAGTTACCCCTTTCTAGGCATATCATCTTTCACACAGTCCATAAATCCGTTCTTTGGTCTTTCCCTACTCTTAGAGCCATCGACATTCATACTCAAAACTTTCCGCATATTTTCCTCATTCCTGCGGATCGCTTATCTAATATTGACAGATCCTGTCAACTACCATCAACACGCTTACAGTTATCCCAATCTCATTTTCTTTCAGCTAACTTTTCATAAGATACAGTTAAATTGAATGTATTCCACAAAGTAGAAGAAAATCTACTATCAAGACCCGCGGCAGCGGTTCAGATAAAATAAGCACCAAAAAAGAAAATGCTGTGTCTTATTTTCATGAATTACAAAGTAAATTTCCTTTTGTTAAAATTATCATTTATGTTCCAATAAAAGAGCTCATTACAAACTTGTAAAACGATACTATATTTAGCTTCGAAATATCTAATGAGACCCGTCGTGTTATGTTGTAAAAATCGAGTAAACACAGATTACGGATAAGCTACCACTTGATATCCCCGACCTTAGTGCATGATTATCCGTTATCAGTGACAATCGCACTGATAACAGGGCAAAGGAGTGATATAATAGTTCGGATATTCGGAATAGATAGTGTTGTAGATCAAAATTTCGCATTAGATTTTTACTACTCTAATCTGCGACGATGGATGGACCATCTTCAATGATACTCAGTAATTTAGTCATGGACGACGATTCCACATTTGTCGAATGTTTCTAATCTAGCAATGCTAACATTCCTTTGATTGTAAACCATTATGATGTAGAAAGAACTCTTGCTGTTTTCAACGGAAGATTTTTATTTAAATAGAAAAAGCTTCCGTAAACGAATAATATTATTTTATTCTACAAATTGAAAAGCTACACTCATAATATTAGATATTTTATGTGCGAGTGCGAATAATTTAATATTAACTTAATGTATAAGATATTAACGGTTGAGAATGAGAACTTAAGACACCAGAGTTAATCCTTGATTACAAAGATAAGGAAACAACATTATTAATAAATAATGGGAATGGAAAACAGGAAATTGTATAACAGCTGGATGGAGAAAAGTAATTGGAACACCCCCAGGGGGCAGGCTCCCTACTGTGAGACGCATCGGAAAATATGTCAGGAGTAATAATTTCGAGATTTAATGTGTGAAGAAAATCTTTTTATTGCCCTGGGTATATGTTTAAATGCTGGAGTTGGTAAAAGGGATTTTATTTTTGGACTGGAAGCATTATATAACGGTAGAAATTGGATGAATTAAACCCTTTTAAATGCTTCGTGTTAATGCCAGTACCCAGTACAATAATGTAGGCCGCCAACTGATATGTATTTGGGATAGCCCTAATTTTACATAAAATTTTACATTTAAAAAAATAATGGCACTGTTAATCGTGTTACTGAATCCTTATCTTGTTTTAAACTTACTATTAACCACTCTAATATGCCTTTTTATACTCCTTCGTAAACGGACGTTTACAAGAAAGAAGAAAAAGAATCTTCTTATTCGTAAGTACTCTCTAGTTTTTCTTCCAGATACTCTATCCGACACTCATCTATAAAAGCTTTCCTCAGAGTAAATAATTTGTCGGTTTTATTTGCGCTGCAGTCGCCAGCCTTCCACTTGTAGATATCATTACTAGAACTCAAGGTAGCCAAACTTGAACATTGATTTAACGACGAAGTCTTTATTTGAACTGAAGGGAGCTAAATTTTAACATTGATTAAACGCAAAGTAAATAATTTGTCGGTGTTATTTGCGCATTTGTCGGTGTTATTTGCGTCGCAGTCGCCAGCCTTCTACGAGTAGATATCATTACTAGAACTCGAGGTAGCAAACTCGAACATTGATTTAATGACGAAGATTTTACTTGAACTAAAGGGAGCTAAACTTTAACACTGATTAAACGATGCATTGAACCGGGATCTACAATACTTTTACAGCTACTACAAACCTTCACGGCCTGTAAAAAAAGGTAAATCCACAAATAAAGGACAGTTTGGCGATCGTCCAACACAACATCGTCTGTAGCTTTATACACGATAGACTAGGCTAGGCGATATGTAGGCTTTACTTGGCTGGCTCGTTCGGCGGAAGTCGGTAAGCTGGTCGAAATGTAGGCCTCGTCTAGAATGAGATGTTTCATATATATAGTAATGGGTGTATTAGGTACAAAAGAATATACTTCGGCCAAAGTTAGGGTGAAATTCGTGTATAAGCAGTAACTACACACACTTTCATGTTCATTACTTGTATTAAACCAGAATTCGAACTTGGTATACGTTTGTTGCAAACTTCCTTGTTATTAAATTGATATTTATATTTACATTGGAAACCAATTTTGTGTAACAATAACCACACAATCAACGACATCAAAATGTAGTCATAGTATATGTACAAACAGTTTCTGATGTGAATGGCCTAATAAGAAGTCAAACAGAGGTCGTATTTTAGTCTCGATTTAATAGACTGATGTATTTGCGAGAGGAACAGACTGACTGACTACTTCTTATCAAAAGTTGAAGCCTCATTGGGAGTCACGCAACGGTGTAAGTATTCGTAAACGCTGGGATAAGTATAATATGCATATAGATGCATAGTATGTTGTTGTGTGTGTTCGGTGTTTCCACCGAACACCTTACTTATAGTTTCCAATATCGGCATGACGCGCTGGCCTAATTTTATTACGTATTAGAATACATTTTATATTACATTCAGAGTACTTTTATCTACCGCGTTAGCCGGGTGTATTCAAAGATTTCATTAAAATCGTAACATTAAGAACAGTTTGAGAGCGAGTTAATACTTAAATAGTGTTCAACATAAAAATTATTGTTTCACCTGAAAAACACCGACAACTTGCTAAATAACGCGACAAATATACATACTATGCACATAGATGCTTAATACATTTATCCCAGAGACTACGAATACTCATATAGATGCATAGTAAATTTATCCCCGCGTTTGCGAATACTTAGACCGTTGCGCAACGCCCAATTAGGCATTAACTTTTGATTGATTTACTACTGCGGGACCAGACGAGAAGGGTCTGAATTGTCAACCTTCTACCGCATTGTGACTAAAATCATGATATTTATAATCCGTTCACAAAATAAAATAAACAACTGTTTTCAACCTACGCTTACTAATCCCACTCAATGAATACTTTATTCCTAGCGCATTGGTAATGTCTATAATTTGAGTCTAGACTAAAACGCCCAGTTATTATCGATTTTGTATAGTACTGCCTTTTTGTGTGTGGGAAATTATCAAATAACTTATCAAGACTCTTACTGACTAAAACCCACCCGTGTTCCTTCAGTTGCCATGTTGCCGGGGGCCACGATATCCCTTTCGGACTTCTTCGCAAACCCGGCAAGCATCGGCCCTAGCGGACCCCGTTAGTTCTGCTGCCATCTCTTTGAGGCGCTCGTGAAACACAACGCGCCGTCGACCCGGGCCTAGTCCTTATCGGACAGCGAGCTACCCATTGCTCACCGTCCGCAAGCCCGCGCCTACGGTGGCCGGAAAACGGCCTGCGATTCCCGACGCCCAGGGAGTCTCCTGTGGCGGTTAGAGGCATAAGGGCGCGAAATTTGCTTCTCCCTTCTTCGCGAGCATTACTGCTTCGCAGTAAGAGCTGACGGCCTCCCATGCCCTCTCGCTCCGTACGCCGATCGACTCCACGAGGACACGGCGATGCTCCGCCCAAGCCGGGCAGACCTCCACCGTATGCTCCACCGTGTCCTCCGGGCGATCCACACAATGGTGACACCCGGACGTTTCCTCCCGCCTTATCCTGAACAGGAACCTCCCAAAAACCGTATCCGGTGAGGACCTGCATCAGGCGGAACGTGAGGACGCCGTGGCGCCTCTATACCCACTGCTCAAAGAGGGGACTTATTGCCGCAATTGTGGCGTGCCCATGTATAGTACTGCCTTGTTGATCTAGTGGCGGCAAGGGCTACTGCTGAGCATAAGGTCCTGGGTTCGATTCCCAGATCGGGCAAAGTATTATTATCTACAATTTCTCAGTAGTAGTCCGGAGTCTGGATTAGTGCCCGGTTGATGGCAATAGGCTGGCCCCCTATTACATGGGACTAAAAACATAACTGGCGATATGTGGGCGTACTGTAAATACACCTCTGCTCAACTCTTCGGGGAAACGAGGCGTGATGTTATGTTTTATTATAATATTGTTATCGCCGTCCACTTGAACTTTCTCTCTGAATATTATGAAATGCCTTTTTCTCGTCTTTTGCTGGATAAGATATTGTTTGTATATCCTTGGGGAACTATTTGATTTATCGAAGATAAAAGTATCTTTTCTTGACTTGGCTTACTTTTGCAGAGAGGTAACTTATATTAAAATATTCGAGGTTTGATTGGGGATTTATTTTTATAACTTTCTTAACAATGACACTGAATCCTAGCCTATTGAAAATACCTTCAAATCGAATTAAAATGTTAAGTTCTATCGTTAGTCAATAATCCTAAATAATATTACAAATGCGAATTTGAGTTTGTTTGTTACGTTTCCACGGCTAAACGGTTGAACCGATTTTGATAAAATTTGGTATGGGGATACTTTGAACCCTTGGGAAGAATAAAGGCAATTTTTTTTTGACATACGACGCGGGCGTAAGCTTTTATCTTATATTTTTAACAGAACTGAAAATCTTATACTTGTCATCATTATCTTGCCCTTATCCTAATTTATTTAGGGACGGCGAAGCATATCATTTTTCTTCTATACCTACTTCTCTATTTTTTTTTTTCGGTAGTTTAGTGATGTTTAGTTTAGTCTATTAGTCATCTCAGTAGTCAATCCCCTAGTGTACATAAAGTATCTATCTATCTTATAATCTTATCACAATTCTAGGCGGTCATCTTATGAATCACAACAAAATGTTGATTAATGGTAGCAAAACCGATACTACTCATCGTCCTAACACCTGGAATTTACACAGTATCACACACATTTATCAAAACTAATATTATAAACAGAAAACATTTGATTTTTTGTGTTTGTTTGTTACGCTTTCACGCTAAAAGGGCTGAACAGATTTGGATGAAATTTGGCAAATGCGTAGACAATGACCTGGGTTTGGACCAGGGTTGGCATGATTAAATCACTTTGATTTAAATTACGATTTAAATTAAGTGATTTTTTCAATAAAAATCATTGATTAAATTAATTTGTATTATTTCTTGCTTATTTGTAACACAAATTATTTAAAAAAAAATTTGATAACGGAAAGATACATAAAAATATATGTTAAAAATAGCTTGGTGTTAGAATTCTAATATTTAAACAAAAAACACCAACTTTCCAGCTTTTTCCGTTCCTAATCAGTTTCTGTTTAAATCAAGTGATTTTTTCAATAAAAATCATTGATTAAATTAATTTGTATTATTTCTTGCTTATTTGTAACACAAATTATTTAAAAAAAAAATTTAGATAACGGAAAGATACATAAAAATGTATGTTAAAAATAGCTTGGTGTTAGAATTCTAATATTTAAACAGAAAACACCAACTTTCCAGCTTTTTCCGTTCCTAATCAGTTTCTGATTTTAGAATGTACACATCCAAAAATGGAAAAGGCTCTTTCGACTTATGCTGACGATGCGATGGCCTCAAATAACTGTCTCAAAACAAAAACACGTTTCGTTTGACGCACAATTTTTTGCGGATTTAAAGGCTCAAGCAAAAAATCCAAAAAAATCACGATCTTTTGGATTTAAAAAAAATGTCTTATTTTTTTTTGCAAAAGTCGTGATATTTTCCAACCCTGGTTTAGGACGTAGGATACTTTTTATCCCGGTAGTACGTTTCTGTGGGAGAATTTCCGAAATACACGCGGGCCGCTAGCAAAAGCTGGTAATAAATAAATAACTATTTCTAAAAGACTACGTAACCGTGGAGTTTCTTGCCGGCTCTTCTCCATAGGAGATGACCAATTGGATCCGTGCACCTACCTTCTATGGATACTTCAAAGATATACATATGTCTAGATAGACAATCAAAGCAGTGAACTCGTTGAAAAAACGGTTCTGTCGAAAAAACGTCCAACGGTTGGCCGCTAAATGCACGCACACTACAAACCACGCACGGTGAAAACCAGCGCTGCGGCTCTGTCTCGCATATCGCTCCGGTCGCAGCATTATGCCGAGCGATGGCCATTTTGCGTGGATGTGACGCATATTTTGCCCCAAATTGTTATTTTCGTGTTTTTGTTCTTTCTTTGCGTCATGTTTACCGCAAATAAACAAACGTATTATCTTTTTTTTTTTCTTACAATGACAGCACAATGACGTGGCTCGAGTGTAAGACGTAGGTGACACGAACACCAGCATAGCAAAGTTAGCCTATTTGTTTTAGTTATTTTGCAGCGTGACACTCTATAGACATATAAATAAATAATCAAAGGGATACTTGAACTTGTACTATCGAAGAAACGCATATCTGTACACCGTAAGGATTATTCTTGCTTGCAGCGCTTGGCCGCTATAGCATTGCTTACCTACGAAAAAAAGGGTCGAATGCACGGGATTTTGTTTTCAAAATGCTTAGATATGCGTTACCCCGAGAGTACCTACACAAAAAAACGAAATGTGACAAAACGACCACAATATTTTTAAATCGAATGAAAGAATATTGAATTCTGTCAGGTGACAAACGAACAATGTAAAAGATAATTTGTGTATCGGTTTTCCATTACGCGAATTCGTCTGAATCAACATTGTTTGCTCAGTACACAGGAGTGTGATAATTTTTTACGCTAATTGCTACGTCTAACAGATGGAATGTTATTGGTTAACATTTTAATAAACTCTTAAATTCATAACAGTGGAAACTTCTTTACTTATTTTTTATTTAGGTAGGTACCATCGGGGTAACGCATATCTAACGACTTTGAAAACAAAATTTCGTGCACACGACCCTTTTTTTTCGTAGGTAAGCGGTACTATAGCGGCCGAGCACTGCAAGCAAGAATAGTCCTTACAGAGTACAGATATGCGTTTCTTCGATAGTACCTACTGCTAATAATGCATTCGTGATGGAAAGCCACTGTTCACTTATTCTCTTTATAAATCTTTGCCTAATTATATGATTATATTTATTATATAACATAAACTTGATTATTCTAACCTCTGCGGGGTATTGTTACAACCATTCAGATCTGCACAAATTAATTTGTTTGTTGGAAGAACTAACCTAACCTGCAAATAAAGAATATAACAAATGCATTAAAAACTCTGTGATAATCAAGTCTCATAAACTAAACTGATAAAAACGTGTACACAAAATCACAGCAACTATCCAATTTACATCCACGACTCCCTCCGTATCAAAGACCTCATTCAATTAACGCAATAGGCATACAGTTTGGCATTGATCAGCAAGAGTACATTGACAGGCCAAACAGTTCCCTGCTTTCAAACGACCCACAACGCCAATTAGACCAATGCACTCGCTCGCTCTATCAATCACTCGCAATCCTATCAAACTTTTCCGTTCAATCTCTATTTATTAGCTTTCGTTAGGTTTCGGTCAAAAGAGCCATTAATTTGTGCTACTTATTATGGCACTACCGGGATTAAAAGTACCCTAATCCAGGTAAACAATGTATTAATCCCGTAATACACTATTATTTTAAATATAACTCTAGTTGTGGTTTACGCGGCGCGCGCCTCTCAGGCGGCATGATTTTTTCCGACATCTTCAACAATCATCGTCATATTTCAGTCAATTTACACTCCGTCCATTGGTGAAAATCGTATGTAAATCCGTTTAGCAGTTTTTGAGTTTATCGCGTTCAGACAGACAGACGTAGTGGGGGGACTTAGTTTTATATTAAGTAGTGATAGTGTTTTATGACAACAACAGCAGTCTCAGGTCAGTTCTCTGGTAGATAGTCAGAATATAATAATACCAGCTTATGCCTGCGTTTTCACCCGCGTTGATATCGGAATTTACCCCACGGGAACAATAAGTAATGGGTTCAAGTTCCCTATTTCCTAACCCAGGTCATGGTCTACCTGTATGCCTCATCGAAATCCGTTCAGGTGTGAAAAGACTGAGTTACCTTCGCATTTAGTACCCGTCTACGGAGAAGCAAAAAGGAGGATTTTGACCGATATGTATGTATGTTCACCTGTTCATTGCCGTAGCTAATATAGTCCAGCCATGAGTTCTGTTACAAATGAAAATGCATCTATTTTTTATGAAGTAATCATACTAAAACTTATATGTACATAATATTTATTGAAGTCTCAGAAAATAAATAAAAATAATTATATTCGAAATGTCCATTTTTGGCTTCGAGACAGGCCTTTAATCTGTCTGGTCACGAATTTATGGATTACGCACTGTTTCCATGAGAAATCTCTGGAGCAAGCAGTGGTTAAATTTCCCACGGATACAGCGCATTTAAAAAAAATAATGCACTTATGGCCAGACTAATTATATATATTATAACCCCAAAATAATTTAAATATAAATAAAATAAATGTGTAAATATGGATGCTTTATTGCATTCCAAAATCGGTCTGGTTTCAGTACTAGTAATACTAAAATAGCTCTTGCTTGGCCAGTCAAAACCAATTATTATTATGGAAACTAAGCTATTTTTAATTATCCGACTTCTAAGGAGGAAGTTTACAATTCGTCATTGTATGTTTGTTTTTTAACTGCAATATCAAGGCAACTGGTGATTCATCGGATTTCTAGATTCAAAGATAACGCCCACATCAGAAGCTTATGTTTATATATTTTCCCGTCACCGTTACCGCGCGATGATAACAGGCTGATAAGGTCAATATAATTCCGTATTTAATTCAGTTTGGACTGTATATGTAAATAAGTAGATTACTTTTAACAAAGGTTAAAAACGTAAACGTTAAAGTTTATTTTATCGCTGACATAGATAAATGTTGTGATTGTAATAGGTATGATAATAGATATGAAGAATCACGTTCGTGGAAATAGGGAAATAAGAAAGGAAAAGAAAAACTCAGAAACCATTGTACGATGGTTGCTATTTCAAACGTCAAGTTACAAGCATATTAAATTTCGAATATCTTTTTATCGACATTATTAATGACATAAAACCTAACAAAAAGTATCTTCCAAATAGATTTTACAACATCCGCCCTTAATGGAAATAAAAAGATAAAGTAGTAATGCTAAACACAATTGAAAATAATAAAACATTACTACCAGACTAAACACAAATACAAAATATAAACCGACGAAAAATAAATAAATAGAAGATTATTCTACTTGTTTATCACTAAACCCATATTAACAACGCACCTAAGATGAGCTATGCGCCTTAAGGGCTTGGTTAAAACATCGGCTGTCATTTTATCCGTAGGTATAAACTTTATATTTATAACACCCTCAGTAACCTTTTCACGAATAAAATGATATCTCGTATCAATGTGTTTGGTTCTATTGTGGTGGATTGGATTTAGCACAAGTTTCTGTGCACTTTGACTGTCGTTGTATAGCAACACCCTATCAGAAAAACCAGTAATGTCACACACTAACCGTCTGAGAAAAATAGCCTCCTTTGCAGAACTGGTTAAGGACATATACTCAGCTTCTGTAGACGATAAGGCTACCGTCGGCTGCTTCTTAGACTCCCAGCTAATAGGTCCGCCCGCTAGCGTGAAGTAGAAACCAGTGTACGACCGACGGTCATGTACACAGTTCGCCCAGTCAGCATCCGTGAATCCACACAAACGTCTACCGACTTTCCTGTAAGTAATACAGTAATCCATAGTACCCTTCAAATACTGTAACACTCTTTTAGCGGCCAACCAATGCCTCTTATCGTAACAGTTATTAAACTGACTTAAATAGCTTGTGGCATAAGCTATATCGGGTCTCGTATTCACAGCTAGGTACATGAAACATCCTATCAAGTTTTGGTAAGGATATTCACCAAGAGATGATGGATTACCTTTCTCCAACTTGTTATTCTCCAAAGGTGTAGACATCTCCTTACAATCTCTCATATTAAACCGCTCCAACACTGCCTGAATAAAGGTCTTCTGACTGACCATGATTTTATCGTCAACACGGTTAATATTTATGCCTAAACAATATGATAATGCACCTAAATCTTTTAGCGAGAAAAATTTTTCTAAGTCATTTTTGACAGCGTCAAACAAACATTTTTCTTTGTAAAAGACAATTAGATCGTCAACATAGACTGCAAGTATTATGATTTCATTACCAAACTTTTTCAAGTAAACACATGATTCCGCAGATGTTCGTGCAAAGCCAATTTTCGATAGAACTTGATGCAATTTGATATTCCAGGCTCGAGCTGCCTGCTTCAAACCATAAATTGATTTTCTGAGCAAACAGACTTTACCTTCTGCCCCGCGCTCAGCAAATCCCTCAGGCTGTTGCATGTACACCTCCTCCTCTAAGTCCCCATTGAGGAATGCGGTATCAACATCCATGTGTTGGATCTTTAAATCCATTTCTGCCGCCAACGCTATAAGCGTACGTAGAGATGAATTTCGAACTACAGGGGCAAAAGTCTCGTTATAGTCAGTCCCCCAAACTTGACTAAAACCTTTCGCAACTAGTCGCGCCTTATGCTTAACTATTGCACCGTTCGCGTCCCTCTTTACCTTGAATACCCATTTACACGGTATAACCTTTTTATTTGGTTTATCCACTAATGTCCAAGTCTGCTTTTTCAATAAGGCATTGTACTCATCCTTCATTGCGGAAATCCAGTTATCTTTATCATCGCTATTAATAGCTTCACGATAACTTTTCGGATCATCACACAACAAATCAACACCGTGAGTGCCATATGAATAATAATCTGGAGGTTTACGTACTCTATTAGGATATCTTCTCTCAGGACATACATCGTTGGGTTCATCTGAAGGAACCAAGGACAGATCACGTTGTTCACCTGAATGTAGAGACTCTGTGTCGCCAACCCCACCAGCTTCATCAGTCGCGTCCACAAAATCGTCAATTTGCTCTACCTCCATGTCCACACTTTCTGAAGTAGGTGAAGAAATAGAAGCAGATGAGATAGAAATCTCCTGTGGCGATGTGGTATCTGAAGAAGTTTGTGAAAAAAGATTAATGACATTAGGGCTCACAACAACTTCAGGCTGAACAGATTTATCCTTCAATCCTGAAAAATTATTTTCAAAGAACGTAATATCCCGTGACTTAATCAACCTCCGAGGGTTTTCCGCGCTACGGAAATAATAACTCCTTGGATCGTCTGAATATCCAACAAAGATATGTTCAGAAGTTTTCATGTCAAGCTTAGTTCTCTGACATGAAGGCACGTGAACTAAAGCTCGGCAACCAAACACCTTTAAATGAGACAGGTCGGGTTTACTACCACACCACATTTCATATGGCGTCTTACCATCAAGTGCACGATGAGGTGACCTATTCTTTAAATAAACACTAGTCTCAACAGCATCCTGCCAAAAAGCTTTCGACAGAGAGCTATGTGCTAGCAAGGAACGGGCCTTCTCCACAATACTACGATTGCAACGTTCACTTACCCCATTTTGTTGAGGGCTGTATGGTACAGAGGTTTCATGTCGAATCCCTTGAGCCTGCAAATAATCTGTCAGCTCCTTGTTGACATACTCAGTACCATTGTCTGACCGAAGGGTTTGAATCTTACTGCCAGTCTGTTTCTCAACAAGTGCTTGGAAAGCACAAAAATACTTCTGAACTTCTGTCTTAGATGACATACAATAAAGGGATATAAAACGTGTATAATCATCTACAAAAATAATAAAGTATTTATTACCTTTAAAAGATTCAGTGGTCAGGGGACCACAAACGTCCGTATGGACCAATTCTAATGGTGACGAAGCCTTCTTATACTTTATCCCTTTGAAAGGCTTCCGGGCCTGCTTACCTTCTACACAAGGTACGCATGGTTCTTTGTCAACCTCAGTATACTCAACACCAACAGCTAGACCTTTTTTGAGTAGATCCATACCAATACGGCAGAGATGTCCTAGACGCTTATGCCAAAGCTGAAACTGGGACAAATTAGTGTGAACATTATAAGCTGAAACACCTTGCGGTTTTACTGTACAATCTAAAGTGTACAATCCACCACAAATAGAACCATGTAAAACAGGATCATTTATAAAAGAAACATCATTAGAATAATAAAAATTACAGCCATTCGTATCAAAAACAATCGAGAAACCTTTCTCTACTGCCTTTTTGACTGAGAGTAAATTACAATCTAGGCCAGGAACATGTACAACATTTTTAATCTTCTTGAAATCGGTTTTTGTGTCAATAGCAACATCTCCTAAACCCACAGCCGGCAAACTTTTACCATTTGCTACAGTTATCTTCCCATCACAGGGTCGGTAACTATTAAACCATTCAGCATGTGGAGTCATGTGAGTAGACGCACCAGAGTCGATAATCCACTTCTCAGACATCTGAATACTTGGTGCAGACAAAGCCAATTCCTTGACACCATCCAAAGCCAATTCCGTGACACATGCATCCATATTCCCTGAACTAGAAACATTCATTCCCTTATCTTTAGAACAATTTTCTATAGAGCAACTCGCCTTTGCCTTTTTCTCCTTCTTTTTGAGAGGACAATTAGGACTCTTGTGCCCTGGCTTCTTACAACGATAGCAAATAACCTGCCTGTTAGCATTCAACGCAGCCACATCATCTTTAGTCTCCTTCGTCATTTCACTCAACAACTTAGTCCTCACCAAATCTGTTGTGACTTCAACGCTCCCATTCTCAAGCGCCATTATCATAGGCTCGTAGCGAGACGTTAGACCTCCCAATATAATAGCTGCTAAAGAACTATCTTCTATAGTTTTGCCAATATCGGCCAGGTCTAGTGCTGTTGTAGTTATTGCATTTATGTAAGCTTCTAAATTAGAAAAGTCAGATAAGGTGTACCTGTACAACTTACGTTCCAACGACAGTTTACGACCCAAACTTCGATCCTCGTAGGATTTCATAAGAGCATCCCACGCTTGCTTTGCGGTCTTAGCTGGTCGAACAACCGAAATAGCAGCGCCATCCACAGTAAGGCATATTTTAGAAAGAGCCTTTTCATCCTTCCGTACATCGTCGGCCGTCTTATTGCCTTCGACAACTACTCCGCTTATGATTTCCCACAATCCTTCATGGATTAATAGCATTCTCATTTTAAATTTCCACACAGTGTATCCTTCTCTATTACAAAGTATCGGAATACCATTTAGTGACATACCAGAAACTGCAGACGACATATTTTCACCACCAATCTCCTTTTAAATTCGATCGTAGATAAAATATACAAAGCTTCGTGCTGATAACGTGTTGTGATTGTAATAGGTATGATAATAGATATGAAGAATCACGTTCGTGGAAATAGGGAAATAAGAAAGGAAAAGAAAAACTCAGAAACCATTGTACGATGGTTGCTATTTCAAACGTCAAGTTACAAGCATATTAAATTTCGAATATCTTTTTATCGACATTATTAATGACATAAAACCTAACAAAAAGTATCTTCCAAATAGATTTTACAACAATAAATAATTAGTTAGGGCTTCTGGGTCATTGGCTGTTAGACTTTGACAGTATAAAACGAAAAAAAAAACAGTTTTTGTTTACATCGAAAAAATATAGGATGTTCGCACAAAAAATCATACGTCGACCGTAAAATTTGTTAATGTCATTCAAAATTAGGGTTGCCATCTTTAAAATAACTCGCAACTCTTATTTTGAATGTTATCTATGACGAACGTCACCTGAAATCACAGAAAGTGCCTGAAATTAAGTCCAGAACTGTTATCAATAGTAAATTATATCGCATTTTATTCAATGAGCTATGTTAAATTAATTCTGACTTTAATATTAAAAAATATTGTTTTGACTATTGCAGTACCGACTGAATTCGTAGATGACACGACTAACCAATCACGGCGCATTACTTGGAACGGAGGTATAATGGGGGGAAACGCCATCTTGGTTGTTGTGCCAGACCGGCGAGCTCAGTCGGGTATAAGACGTCGAGATACGAGTACTAAAGCTCGAGCTGATGAACAAGTGCCTATTATTTTAAACCTTATTTTCAAAAGCTAAGCTGATAAACTATTACTAGATTATCTGGAAGAGTACAGAGACTGCAGAATCTTACTTGTTTTTATTTGTATTTCTCTTGCTTACTTGTTCTTCCAACTCACTTTAGACATTTACAGAATAGTCGACATCGGCTTTGCTTGCCATTTATTAAAAAAAATAAGAATAGAATAGAAGGTATATCAACCTGTCTAACCTTTGAGAACACCTGGATCGCTCATAATTAGTTTATAGAGGTCAAGTGACAATTTTTCTGTGATATACAAGTAAAGTAAAATTTGCTGGATAACTGTAATAATAAAACTAGTCAACAGTTTAGGCAGCATTCTCTTCGGAAAAAGGAGCTACCATCGTCGGCCTATGGCAGTCCACTAATAGACAGGCATTTCCCATTCTCAGCCACTCTCATCTAGCTGCTACCAGCCGCCCTCAGAAAAGTCTCTCCACTAGCTCTAACTTACCCTACATTTGCTCGCTATTGAAAGTCTCAACAAAATTCCACTTTCCATCACCACTTAGTCTGGCCGTCGAGAGAATACGTTCTGGAAACCTGTCAATTTCATACTAACGAATATGTGTTTTGCGAATTTGATGTATAATGCTACTAGAAGTTGTCCAATTGACAACATACGTTGCATCACAACCATAAAAACGGGTATTCTACGGGTTTCGTTGACGGAAGAAAAGACAAAATGACAGATTGTGATGTTTATCTGTCATTATGCCTATTCTTCCGTCGACAAAGCCCGTAAGGATCAATCAATCTGCATAACCTTTTCCCAACTATGTTGGTGTCGGCTTCCAGTCTAACCGGATGCAGATGAATACCAGAATTTTACATGAAGCGACTGCCTATCTGACCTCCACAACCGAGTTACTGGGTGATACGATACCCCTTGGTAAGACTGGTTGTCAGACTTTCCGGCTTATGACGACCTGTAACGACTGTCCTGATCCACGAATGACAGCCGGGACCAACGGCTTAACGTGCTTTTCGAGGCACGAAGGAGTCTCGGTATGTAGAAATTGTCACTCATCCACGGACCAAGCACGGCAAGCGTAGCTTAACCTGTCGGATCGACCCGTGAGGCTGTTATTACTTAGCCACGAGCTCCTCCGGATGAAGACTGGAGGATGTTGATGAATAAACTTCCACTTACCATTAGGCTCACACTTCTTGTAACAATTGGAAGCATCAACGAAGTTGGTGGCAGCGTCATGACGGACACCAGCCTTCAGATGCAGGTTCGCAGCGGCGCAGAACGCAGCACCGGCTTGTGCCCATTTCTTCGCCATTTTAAATAGGTTGGCCGCTCGAAGGTAGCAGTCTACTGCTTCTTCAACTTTCGATGAACCACTGCAAGGAAGCACGAGATTTCGTAAGCATACATAACATCACGTCAGTTTTTCGGTTAAGGGTTAGGCAGAGGTGTATATCTACAGTACACCTACATGTCGCCAGTTATGTTTAAGTCCCATGTAATAAGGGGCGAGCGTATTGCCATCAACCGGGCACAAATCAAGATACCAGCCTGCTATTAAGAAATTCCTGATGAAAAACCCAATAACACTGTCCGACCTGGGAATCGAACCCAGAACCTCATACCTCGGCAGTAGTGCTTGCGACCACTAGGCCAACGAAGCAGTATTTCCGTAAATGTTTAGCCCACGTTCGCACGAATGTAACAATATCGCGGCGGGATTTTATCATGGACTAGATTTTCAACTCTTGGTGTTAAGCCGAGCGTTGAGAATTAAACAGAGTGTATCCCAGAGCGTCGAAAAAACACACTGTTGGATTTTCAACTTTCGGCGCTAAGCAGAGCGTTCAAAATCCAGTGTGCGAAACAATCCCGCCGCGATACTTTTACGTTCGTGCGTACGTGGGCTTACTATCACAGATGCAAATAACCAAAAATTGAAACAGTTGCAGCGAATGTTGGTATAGTTCTCATATGACAAATATATTGACAATGGCAGAAAAATCCTACTGTGTATTTGCGTAATATTTTTCATCTCGCATTCCAGCATAAAGTTTCTAAGAATAGGTCATGGCTTGGTAGTAACATTAGCAGCAGTCAGCAAGATGGTTGCGCGGTTGACTGCTCAAGGTGCGTAATACCGCCCCTTGTGTTAACTTTTCTAATGCACGCAACTAATTCTCGTCATATAATCCTTTAATCGCCTTTTACGGCAACTACTGCGGCATGCACACTACACTCGTATTCTATGCTGCAGCACGCTTAGCATGACGACAAAAGACACGGGTTTTGTCGACGGAAGAATAGACAAAATGACAGACTATGATTTTTGATCTGTCATTTTGTCTATTCTTCCGTCGACAAAACCCGTGTCTTTTATCGTCATGCTAAGCGTACTGGTGATGTAAAAAGTTTTAAACTATATTAGTAGTCTTTCTCAATATATTATTTTTAATAAAAACTAGCTTCTGCCCGCGACTTCCGTCCGTGTGGAAGTCAACTATACCATAAGACATACTATAGCACTCGGCAATGGTGTAGCTTCCTATCAGTGAAATATTTTTTTTTAATCATCGGAGTAATTGTGTCACACACTTACAGTAGCAATGACTTTCATTTTGACAGTTCAACAACATTCATTGCGTTATTTATGTTGCAGAGCAGACAAATTTTTCGAACATATGAAGCAATGGATTGGCAATTTCATTCAAAATCATACAGATTGTGATTGACTGTGTGTTACGGAATTAAGGTGCTGATCAGTGAAATTAATATTTTTCTGTAAATAGGTTTGTACACTTTTTACACGTCAATAATATTTTAATTACTAGATGAGGTCAGCCAGCGCCCTAATTACCCTCTTACAAACAAACAATTTTACCTCTTTATAATAATAGTTTAGTTTAGAACAGGGGTTACTGATCAGCGCCCTAATAACCCTCTTACAAACAAACAATTTTACCTCTTTATAATAATTAGTTTAAAACAGGGGTTCCGAACCTTTTAACATACGCGCCTATTATTATTATTTTTAAGTCACTAATTACTTTGTCGATATACGCAGAAAATCAAAAGAATGTAAAGCGAGCGAAAGTGAGGTCGTTTGCGGGGTGCAAACGACCTCACTTTCGCTCGCTTTACATTCGGGGTTGGCTTCGGGGTTGGAAATAAAACTGTCTTTTTCTGAAATTTTATAAAACAAACAGTTCAAACTGTTTTAAACAAGTTTTTCCCATTTGGTGATTTATTATCAACACAAATCGATCAGGCCTAATTTCAACATTATTTTAAACTTGTTTTATAATGTGATTTTAAATACGTAATAAAAAACATTTTATTTAAAACTGTTTTAAACACCGTTTAAAATACGTGTTTTAAAACAACTTATTTGTTTTATACCAACCCTGACCCTCTTGGATAAGTTACATTTTCTTTTGACCTCTCATACAGAAAAGGGAGTTACTTTGTCGACTAACGCAGAAAAGTTGAAGAATCAAGAAAATGTAGAATGGAAGAGCGATTAAAGTGAGCTCGAAAATTGTAGCACGTTTTGAAAACTAGCCTTAACCTTTTCTAAATCAAGAACATAAAATTTAATAAATCTATAGTTTATTATTAGAGCCGCCGCGCCCCCCCATTGGTCACTCTACGCCCCCGAGGGGGTCGTGCCCCACCAGTTGGAAATCCCTAGTTTAGATTTATAGATAACACAAAGAATGTTCACGCTTTAGAAGTATAAGAAGAGGTATTTCTATGTCCTACAGAGGGATACAACAGGCTGGTATTTGAAAAGAAACAATATTGTATAATACGGCGGATACAACTTGGCACTTCCGAACTTCGACCAGAAGGCTGCGAAATAACATCTTTTAGGAACCAAATGGTGACATGAGGCGGGTGTGAATGAGAGAACATGGGCGAAAGTTCGTAGTGCCATGTTCAGACCCGCCAAGTTATATGATACATTGGGGGTGGTGGGGGCAACGGCTGCCTTTTCACCCACACTGCTCTGAAACTCTAAATTAGACAGTAGTAAACATAGTTTTATAACCTGTATTTTTACTTTGTATACAATATATTACTAAGTTATAGATAAGTTGTATTCAAGGGCCCCAGCACATTCACGAATTTTAAATGGAAAATAGGAAAAAGATAAAAAAAATAAAAGCTTTCATGGCTTGAGAAATCTCCCGCACCTCCCTCAGAGAGAAACACACAGACTTTTTACCCCCCTTGAGCGTAAACCTAGATTCGTGCCTGTGTACATATTATAAACACTACCTTTCATAAAAAATCACAATTTCTATGTGTAATTCTCAAGAGGCATTTAACTAACTATGATAGTAACAAAGCAGAAATTTACATACTGAATTCAGTTCCAAGGTTTGTTTGCTTACTAAGTACTGAATACTAATGTATGTACATTATTATGTTGATACAAAAAGTGTTTTTGTATGTATCAAATTATGCAAAGACCTTCAGTACGTGTTCAATGAAATTGTTGCAATATAATTTCATTGATAATAATAAAAAAACAATTATTAAAATTTCTGTCTGTCCGTTTGTTCCTGCTAATCTCCGAAAAGGCTGAACCGATTTTGATAGGATTTTCACTGCCAGATAGCTGATACTATAAGGAGTAAGTTAGGCTACTTTTATATTAGAAAAAGAATTAGGGTCCATGTGGGCGATGCCCAAGCAGTACCTAGTTTAAACACACATTAGAATTTTCCAGAACTCAAAAATTGCCAAATGCAAAATTGCAAGATTCTGATTGGTTTCAAAAAGAATTCCTACGCAAGTGGTTGTGTGAAAGCTAGAAAAGGAGTGAATACTGAGATCACCACTGAAGTATGGAAGAAGACATGCATCACCAACCACAAATAATGTTCTGTAATGTTGTGCATGTATTCTTAAATAAATAAAAGATAGATAAGAATAAATGGAAGAATTTGGGGCAGGCCTTTGCCCAACAGTGGGACAGTATCACCAAAAAATTAAAAAAACAGGATGGAAAGATGATGATCAGCCACTGTTAAAACAATTGTTTTTTTATTTTTTATTAATGTATCATGTCCAGTCCTTTTTGGACATGCCATTGCGGTTAGGTTACTATATCATTCTCTTCTTCTCGCATTGTTTCTTTAATGTTGAGGATTCTGGCCGCTAAATAATTCTGATTTCGGTTTTTTCTAATAATGTGGTAGGTCAGGAAATTTTCCCATTATTACATTCAATTCATTGTGTAATGTGAAACTATTTAAGATCAATGGTAAATGATAAGTCATGTCTATGGTGATGAATCGCTAAGATTATTGGATCTAAAGCAATCTTGTTAACAAAGCTTTAAATTAAAAGTTATATGGTCAGTGGGTCATCTTAGGGGCGGTTAATCCACACATCAGCTGATCTTGTGGTGTTTCTTGAAGAAGTAATAAGTTTATAATCTCAACATGTGACACATAACAAATACTCAAAAACTCATTTGCATAATTTTAAAATTACATAAAAATGAGTGTTTTGGCCTGATATCAGGTAATGCCTTGTACATGAATCATACTTACTCTCATTGAAATCTAGCTTTGTTAACACTATTACTCATGGTTAGAACCCAACATACAAACGCGAAAGTGATATAATAACCGTGCTTAATTGCGAACATAATTCACAGCACCACGGTTCTTTCAATTAGACTATTCAGTCTGCTAAAGTGTACCACTTTGGCAGACTGCAACAATGAAATTACAATTTCCGAAATGTTTTAAGCAATTAGGTTTTATGCATGCATGAATTATACATTCACTGTTTCCTTAGTTTTAAGAAGCTTGTAATTAAATCAATTAAGTCGTAATTAGGGCAATATCAACAAAATAATGATAAACTCATTGTCCTCACCCGAAAAGTGATCCAAAGAAACTTTTCGAAGAACTCAGCTTCTTCTCCGCCTCGGCCATTAACTGCATAGCTTTCTGTTCATTGTCTGCCATCTTCGTGGCTTATTTTACACTATACACTACGAAAAGTTTACTAAATTCTCTTCAATTTTACAATTTATTGACAAAATGTCGTCAGCGACGATGGGGAAAATCCGTCGCTGTCATCGATTGATTTTGTGTTACCAGCCCCAAAAATATCATAATTTCGCTGCGTTCATAAAAATGTTCTCTATTGCACGAAACAAACTTAGAGGATTTTATCCATGGAATTATGAAGTACTAACAAATTAACTCGTTAAATTCACATTATTTTATGTCGTGTTCACTATGTTCAGCCTCAGCATATTGAACACAATCCTTTGTCTAAAAAGACCACTAAAGTCATCGATTTCAGTTTGCTCCAAAATACAACTCGTACTTACATTTTTCTCTAGATTCGACCCATCCGCACAAATTATCAGAGTCAGCAGTAAGTTATCTTGCCAACATAATTGTTCAGTGAGACCGTTTTTTTGTTTTTGTTTCTTTAGACTCCTACTTATCCGTTTGGAAATAAAAGTATGAAGTTAGTAATACCACGGTAATATTATATTATACAGTAGTGTAACTCGGCCGCATGATAGAAATAAATGCCTACAGCCGCGCGGTACCTAAACATGCGTTAGGGATGCCCGTCTCCAGCATTTTAATTACATTTGCCTACTTTCTGTTTCTATTTAGTTTTGTGATTGCAAATATCCTTTTTATATAAATAAAATATCTAATTTTTTTTAAATAAAAAACTTTTTATATAAAAATTCTTTGGTCACCAATTAATTAATAATTAATTAATAAAAAGCTGAACAGCTGACTACGAATGTTTTAAAATCACAACCCTCAAACATCTAAATATTATACATGAGTCTAGCTGTTGTTGTTAATACCGAGAAAAAAAAAACAGTTTTAAGTGGTATATGTTGTTATAGCAGCAGCAGAAACACTTTGTGAAAATTTCGAAAACTACCTATCTAATGACACACAGACGGTAATTTTTTTTTTCTAGTATTATTCATACACACAGATAATAAACAAATATTATTAATAATAAAATACCACGTCTTTACTTTGAATTATGCAAACTAACAAAACACACATGCACCGAAGTTTTAACACAAGCGTAAGTAGGTAGGTACCTACTGTATCATGATTCATTCAGAACCGCATATAACTACCTATTTCACTCGTCTCAATAACTTTCCGTTACTGTATTCGCTTTATTTATTAATCCAAACACCTTTTTTTTTTCGTGAGATAAAAGGAAATACTTATCCATAAAGACACACATTATGTACCTACCTACTAGTAAGTAAAATTATTTTATAGTCTTACCTTTCAGAGTTTCCAGGTAATTTAAAAAAACTTATGCCTGGATGCGTTATTGACGAATTCATACAACCAAAAACAGCACAATATTTCCTACTCGTCATATTAACTGATTTTGAGAGAAAAAATCGCGCGGTTATCGTTAAAAAAACAACACACCGTCCGTTCGACACTGCAGTACAGCCGTGACTGTCTGCGCTCCGAGCGCACCGCGAGATCGAGGCGCGTAGGTATAGCTCGCGTTTCGTCCGTTTGTATGAAGTTGGAGTACTGTATTATAATAATATTACCGTGGTAATACAGTATGGAGGAACCCATACAAGCTGTAGGTACAGTCAACTCCACATCAGTAGTAAACTAGAACTGAAAAATCCACCCTTACAGCTATGATAAAAAAATATAACTTCCATTCTTTTGGGTTTCACCAGTCAAACTCGCCAAAATGACCACACAAATAGCTCCATGGACAATGGTTAACCCATGACTCCAGATACCGGTATCTTAGGTACCTGAGTAATCTTCTCGGGTCGGTGTCGGTTGGGCGGACATCTTAGCCATCGCTAGTTGAATCTGGATGATATGCGCAGGTGCTCGGAGCGAGACTGTCACAATCAAAGTCAGACCTATGGTGCTCAGAAGCAAGTGCTGTTAGCCTGTGCGAACTTACTTCTTCACAGGAGAATGTCTTCATTTATAATTAGTAGCAGTTTCAAAACCTTAACGAATCAAAAAAATTGTATTAATTTCAGTACAAAACAGCCCCGGATGTAGAATTTTCTTGAGTCTGCCGTTTGCCGCCACCGCCAATATTTTATGGGATGTGCTAAGCTAGCCCGCGAAATTAAAATTTTCTCATTTGGCAGCAACATATTAATCAAATTTTATCGTTTGATCATGCGCCAATCCAACAGGGGCGCCAAAATTGTTGTAAAAAAAAAATATTGAAAGATTATATGTGCTGTGCGTCTCATTTATTGTAAAGTTGAGTTGTGCTGGTTGGTGCAGTTGTCTGCTACATTTGAATTTGTCGCCCCCTGTTAAATAGGGGTACATAAACCAACATCCGTCGAGGGTTCGAACGTTCCAGAACATTCTGGAATGTTGTGGAATATTCTGGAACATTCGAAGTCTTTTTTGTATGGGTGGGGGTACCCATTGGTGCAGCATGATGAGTCGTGGGTCTGAAATTACGTTGTTCAGGGTATGCCGGACGGCTAGGATAAAGACATGACATAGAGGGGCTGCCAAAATATCATGACATCCCTTAAGAGTAAAGGCTGGAATGTTGTCAGGGCCAACCGAGCTAAAAGGTTTGAGTTTAGCAATAGCCTTAACTACAACCGGCGGGGTTAAAGAGAGAAGAGGAATGCTATCTCCCTCACTACACATATTTATTTTTTTAGGGTCCAACCCAGGTGTATCAGGCAGAAACACGCTAGCAAAATACTGAACAAATGCCTCGGCCGCTTTGACACCCGAACAAGTATGACCACTGTACACCACATTTGGCTCAAAGCCGCCCTTTGATCGCAGGCTAGATACATGCTGCCAGAACTGTCGCGGATTTTTGCCTATGTTATTTTCTAAATTATTACAGTACAATCTGTAGGCATCCTGGGTTTTTGCTTTAAGATCCGATCGCAGAGCACTTACCTGCGCGTAATTAAAATCACAACTTGAAAGTTTCCATTTTTATGTAGCTTGGTTTTACGCTGAATATCATTTATAATTTTCCTTTATTTCATCTAAATACTTATAAATTATATTTTTAAATATTAGAACATATAAAACATAAAAACATTTAAAAATATAAAAAATAGTAGCCCACCGGTATCGGGAACAGGGTCCAAGCTACCAGCGGTCAGGGCTCCAGAGAGAAGAACCTTCTGACAATGCGAGCCGTGTCCAGGAGTACCGCTTTCTAAATCAAGACCTTGATCCAGCTGCCCAACAAGAGCCTCCTTAGGTGTTGGTCGAGGCTCTTGGCGATTAAGCCATTGACTGTCACGACTATCGGCAAATGATTGCTGAATCCACATCCCACATGTCGACAACCTCGCGAGCCAAGTCAAGATACTTGATTTGTTTATCTTTCTCAGCCTTCACTAGGTTTCTCGTCATGCGGGAAGGTTATGTCAATAATCATTGCGCACCGCTCTCCTCGATCCACCACCATTATATCAGGCTTATTGGCAACAATAGTTCTATCAGTGATGATGGATCGATCCCAGTACAATGTGATATTTCCATTTTCGAGAACTGGGTCGGACACATACCTGTAGTACGGCACTTCTGATTCCACAAGGCTGTACTTCAGAGCAAGTTGCTGGTGGATAATCCTGGCTACAAGGTTGTGTCTATGCAAGTACTCTTCATTAGCTAGACGAGAACACCCGGAGATAATAATGTCGGATTGATTCTCCCGGACGGTGGCATGCCCGTCAGATGTCAACCGTGCCGTCCTTCACAATGAATCTCCGATAATTGTTCGTCATCATAACTTCATCCATAATTGCACAGACAAAACCTTCGGTTTCCCCAAAGAGGTCACCAAAACGCAGCCAGGCTACGGACGCTGGTAAATCTACATCGGGCCCATGCAGGGCCCGGAAGTAGCGTCCGTGAAGCTCCTTACTCTGCCATATCTCCATGCGATCCTTAGTGTCAAGCACTACAGGCTTGCGCCAGTTCTCTTTAGCCAAGGAGAGCGGGGTAAGGCCCTTGTCTACCACAACCACATCTCGATGCATCCCCACGTCGGCTTCTAGGAAATATTCCCTGAGACTGCATATATCGCGGAGGGTCTTAGCGTTTAAAAAGCCTCGACCTCCACACTTTCGCGGGATATAGTCTTATTACTGATGACCGTGGGTGATGCGTTCGATATGCAGTCAGCAACGTACGGACCCTCTTATACAAGGCGTCGAGTTCGGTCTGAGTCCATTTGAGTACACCGAAAGAGTACATCAAAACCGGCATAACCCAACCGTTGAAGGCGCGCACCTTGTTTCCGCCTGATAGAAGACTTTTTACTTTTTTCAGGCGGCCAAAGAAGCGCTCCTTCAACGATTGCTTCATGTATGTAACATTGAAGCCCAACGCTTCCGACATACCCAAATACTTATAGGTTTCGGATGCGGAGAGCCCTCTCTCTAAGGTTTATGGAATCCGAGAATTTGGTTCCCACAGATTCCATAATCTCGCCTCGCTTTACATGCATGACCGCACATTTGTCCACATCGAATTCCATCCTGATGGCGCTACTGAAAGTTTCAGTTACTTTCAGTAGCTCCATCAGTTGCAAATTGTTGGGGGCAGAGTTTTAGGTCGTCCATGTAGAGGAGGTGAGATATAACCTGACCATCTCTCCTCAACCGATAGCCAAGACCTGAATCCTCCAGCAGTGTGCTTAGAGGATTCAGAGCTAAGCAGAACCAGAGCGGACTCAAACTGTCGCCTTGAAATATGCCTCGCTCGATCCTTATCGACTCGCTATTCCTCTGGATATTTCGACATCCTGGATAGCGAAGGACCGTCCTCCATTGCCTCATACACGACATCAGGAAGGTGCGCAGAGTTATAATATCTTTAGTAAACCAGAATGGATACCGCCTATTTCCAGCGATCATTCTCTTCTTCTTTGGAATGGAAGAGTCAAATAAATTATTATACATTATTCCGTAAAATGTACCAGCAGCGAAGTGTGCATCATAGCAGCGAAGAACGTCTTGCCATGGAGCAGTACAAATAGGTCGCTTAAAAGTGCGTAGAGTTATTCTCTTTAAAAAAACCCTTTTGCTTGACCCGGGAATCGAACACAGGGCACCACACTCAACATTCGCTAGTGACCACTAGACGAACGTGGCAATCAGTAAGAGTATAATATTCTTCAGTTGGTTAAAGATTTCGTGAAATAAAACATCAGTGGATAACTTTTATTAATTTATTGTGTTTATAGATAGATCAATCGCCCCACTATTTGAGAATCAACAAGATAAGTACACAACTTTCAAAAGCTATAAGTAGTTCCAATGAAGAAACATTGTTACAATAAATTATTGTTCGTAGAGAGAACACTTGGCTTCTAACAAAAATATATTTTACGATAGGTCACCTTTTAATTACGAAATACATTTTTTTTTTTTCTAGATTGATTTACAAATGTAACTTGGCTGGTTATAATGCTGGCTAAACTTGGCGAATTTGTGCAAATATTTCCATTATTTCGTTATTACAAAATGATCTTTATTAATATAAGCATAGAGTGTATTTTGTTTTGAACCCAAGTGCCAGCATAACACTAGATTTTTCGCACAAAGCGAATTAGCTAGGTACATAACCATAGGTTTGGAAGGCATACACAAAATATGTATCTAGTAACTAAAAAGTAACCTGAAAGTATTTATCAAACTAATTGCTTTTAACAGTTATACAATAATTTCTGATAGACACCTATGAAGTGCTACTTTAATACTGTGATCTTGAATATACGACTAGGTTCACCATCATTATGGACTGTCCTAGGACACGTGAACAACCGCGAACTATGACAAAGCTTCAAGCATAATTCTCTAGGACAGACCAACAATTTTCTTAGACACATACAGACCGTTACATAATTTTATTGTATTGTCATAGGAATAAGAGGTAAACAGACACGCAATATTCTAGTATATAGACAAATATATTCTTTGATCTACTGATAGCCGATCAACTATTCTATTTTTAAACAAATTCTAGGGCTTTTTGAACTTATACATATTTCCATTTTTTGGATAGGCTCGATCTGGACCCATGGGTTAAAGCAACATAGGGGTAAACAAAATAAAAAACGAAAAAATAATATTAATTGATTTATTTATTAATTTTCATAAATAAACTAAATTGAATATCTAAAGACAGAGCTAGTAAATAACATAGAAGGGGTATTTACATAAAACGTAACTCAGTAGGTACATTAATAAGAATAAATGAATAAAATGTACAACTTAAAAATTTTAAAGGCCGCTATGAGTACTAAAAACTAATTCAAAAATTGTGGTTTAACTAGTTTTCTCTTATAAAAAGAAACGTTTAGTGTTAACTAAGGGCGAATCCCACCTATCTCAAATAAGTCAGTCGAATTCACCTGATATCCCAGCATCCCTCTAAGAAGTACAGTATGGCCAACTGAAAACATCTACCAAATCACTGGTCTTTGCCCATCAATTATATTCAAATTATAATACTTCAAAAGCTACAAGGATACACTGTCGTTAATGCGCTGAAAGCAGGTATTCTGCAGATAATTTTCGATCAAGCACACATTAACGATAACAGATTATACCAACATGAGTGTTGCCAAGAATAAAAATTTACAAAAAAAAAAATATTGCACAAAAATACTAGCAATCATTTCAACTGATGAAATAACCAACAGATCTCAAACATATATTGCAAATGATATCATATATCATTAATTTAGATGATCAAATTAGCCTAACATCACTAAAACACGCCTATGAAACCAGCGATAGTACCGTGTAATACTGCTAAAATCAGCTGCATAAGGAACAGTATCAAACGTTTTAAGGCATGCTAACAATCGGTGTTGTGTTACCTAACTTTAGCAATACGACCGAACAGCAAATAAGTTGATATTATAACGAAATATAGACAGACACTGGCCTTGATAATGTGGAATAAGCTGGAGTAAAAGTTAAGGGTAAAGTAGCACTCTGTACTATGCAACACCTATATTTACATACACCATTGAACCACACGGCTGAGCTGTTCAAACATTACCTCTTGCGTCTATTCTACTGTAATAATCATGTTTATACAGCTACATGTACCTGTGAATATATATTTAATAAGTAACACTGATTATAGTGCAGCAACATTGACAGTGTTGCCATACGAAAATCACGGGTGATTTAATTATATCGTAATTTTATTATGAACGCGTTAACGATGGCAACATTACACAATACTTTGTCCAAACGATAGATTTAAGAAACATTCATAAAAATAAAGCATATTTTAATACTTCAAAATATTGATTACAGTCTTTAGAAATGAAATATCACAAGAAGCGAACGGTATTATTTTCTTTAACTATTACGTTTGTACAAAGTATTGCTACTAACTGTAAAAGACTATAAAAAGTTAGGGCGTAGACTTTATATTTGGCAATATCCAACTGTATCTTTGATAAGTCCATACAGACATTGCCATGAAACTTCAACGTTTAATGCCCCAAAAGATTTTAGAGCCTAAAACGAATATTCATGGCAGATTTCGGGTTCCATCCACATAAGGTCTTTGGATACTCTTTCATATTGCGGTCAATTTTGCATTCTTAATTTTGTAATGAAATGGGCCTTCAATAGAGCAAGCACCTAGTTCATATATTCACAACAGCCATACATTTATATTATACACCCGTAACATCTAATTTTATAACAATCTAATGCATAACCTTCTATATATAATATTCTATATGACAAATACAGTTTTTACATAAGATAACTGGAGGATATGGAAATAAGTATTTTTTTATCGATTGTATTTATTACCCAAAAGCAGATTAACTTTTAGCGCAAAAATTACATTCGTTTTTAAAACACGTAGGCTTAGTGTATGACTAAATATGCAAGTATTTATTTTTATACACAAAATATAATTATTATATAGTTCAAGTTATAGAATAGTATTATTAAGATGTGACATCTACCCGATATAACTATATGATTTTTTAACTTTATTTTATGCATCTGATGCTGAAAATAAATCTTACGTTTTCAGCTCAATGATTAGACGAAAGTGAATAAAAAATTATTAAAAAAAAACTAGAACTCACTTCAATTCCAATTGATAAAATACTGACTATGCCAAAGGTAGGAAATAATCTAAGTTAACAAGCACTTCATAATAAATTACTATTTTTCTCTTTGTACAAGTATGGAATGTGATGTGTATAATTTTGAAAAATAAAAATAAAAATTGCGCATCTTTTTCATAAGAAAATTTCATAATTTATCATAAGCAAAATAACGAAAAGTTAATTGAAAAGAGAAATCTTTGAAATAAGTTTTAATTTCAAATGAAATCAAATACATACCATAGTTTCCAATCATTATATTATTATATTCATTATATTATTATCGTAATCATAAGGATTGGCAAATATATTCATATAAAAATTACTAATATGTTGTCTCCATTTTTAATGTGATACAAGAAAACAAAAACTTATTACTGTATTCCTAACAAAGTCATTACTTTGATAGAATGGAAAAAAAATCATTAAAAACAGAAGCTGAGGATTCCATTCAATTGTTTCCCCATCAAACTATTACATACAGGTAACTTTAAAAAATAACTAGTGTTTTTTTCGACTTGCAATCCTAACTTCATACAGAACGCGTTTTTATTGACATTATTATGTTCCGTTTAAAAATCGCAACAAAACCGTGCACTTTTAAGATAAGTGACCTACCAATTACACGTCAGCTAATGATGACTTATATAACCCGACTGCTTTTGATCGTTTAACGAATATACCTGAGATAATCAAGTATTTCGTATAAGTAGTGTTAAAAGAAGTTTATTTCAAGACCGAAATACATTAAAAGATTTCATTCGCATTAATATTTTAAATATAATATTATCATGAATAGTGACAAAAGTCTTAAAACTAACGTTTAGTAATTTCCTTCGTTAAATAAATTCAAAAAAATTGAGCTCAAAAACAAACCTATCATAATTTCAATTCCAACAAAACCTATTAAAAAAAAATCCTATACTTTCAAAATTTTTACTAAATAGAATACTTTTCGCTATTACATCAAATAATCTTTAGACTTGAGTCTTTCTTGTCTTAAGTTACTTCTTAACACGTTACGTAGGATCGCTGTTGAACCAGCTTCATATACTGGTGTTCAATACTCTAGGCAGTCGGGTTGCCTTATGAAAGTAAACCTCAAATTATAAACGTGGTGCTTAACTGAATTGGTTGGTTGCGGGCTGCGGAGGCACGGCGGGCCGCATGGGCTGTGCCATGCCCATTGGCATCATTGGCGCGCCTTGCATGCCCATTACCATGCCTGGCTGTTGCTGTGGGTAGGAAAATCAACTTTTTGTTAAGATAACTATAACTAGAACATGACATTTCTTACACACTGTAAATTTATGTAGTTGCTGACTTGTCAGCAATGCTGCCGTGTATGTTGAGGTAGTGTAAAAGAATACAAGAAGTCTTCTAGAAGAATTTACCTTACAAAACTTAATTGTGTTCGAAATTGTAGACCACAAGATATTGCAATTTCCTCACACACACAGAAGAAGTAAACAGCAAGAGAATGCGTTCATACAAAATTAATAACACTGAATGACAACACTTAACATTCTCAGAAAAAGTATGAGGTGACATGAGGACACTATTCATGCAAACGTTTCATACAATCATACAAAAGTTCATCCATACATGCAGGAAATCTTTCAAACTGAAGAAACTATTACCTTATTTCAGATCAGATTTATTTTATGATTTTGGCTCATAGGGTTGAGGACCTTTTCTGAACGATAAAATATTTAAAACTTTATGTTGTTTCGTTTGTAAAATTTTACTCATTAAATTACAACTCAGTGAGCCAAGACCTTAATTTTGAAAAGAAATTGAATTACTGAAAAAGAATTGTCCTATTTAAGAATAGATTATTTGTAGGTTCACACCTAACATCACTTACAGGAGAAGCAGGTTTCGTTGTCAAAATCAACTTACAACTCTCGCCCAAAAAAAGGGAAAAAATCTAAACTACGCGTGTAAACTACGCGAAGCGCAAAAGAAACAAAAAAAAAGTAGCAAACTTACCATAATATAATGCGGGGGGTGATATGCATGGGGCATAGTATGGGGCATTGTTGGGAGTGTCATGCCTGGGCCCTGCAACGCAAAAAGGAAGGCATGCTACGGGAAGAAAGAACATAAAAGAGCGAGCTTTAAAAGCAAACAAGGTTTTAGCATAAAATGATGCGACATTTAAAGCAACATAATCGCGCAGCGGTTGTTGTTATGCTGCCTGTTGTTTGTGACTGTCATGGTCCTACGGTTCTCAAAGGCCGCTTTACTTTTTTTAAGCACAGCAGCTTAGTGTTGCCAGAATATAAAATGAGATATCAGAATCGGGAACCAGGTTCTTTCGTTTCTAATTTTGAATATTGAGAAACCATGGACATAGGGTGTATTATTGTCAGAATCGTGCACTCCAACGCGCTTTCTAAATGTAGAAGTGTATCTAATAGAGCTTGCGATGCCAAAATAACTATTGAAGCAAAGTTAACCAAATAATAAACACTAAAACAGCAATGGCGATGTTGACCATTATAATTTTAGCTGTATTTCACCAAAAGTTTTCCATCACAAACATAAACCCTCGCTTCTTTCTTGATTATGACACCAAAATAATAATTTCGGACTAACTTAAAAATAATTTTGGTAATTCACAAAAATTTTACTCTATAAAAGCGAAAATATGGCGTGTACAATTCTGCCAACTATAAAACTACTTGTGTAAAGCGGTGTCCCTTACCATTGGTCTGTATCCGGCTCCTGTAGTCGCTTGCATGGGCTGCGGCGTCCACGTCTGGCCAGGTTTCGACGCGTTCTTCGGCGAATTCCACTGCATCGGTCTAGTCGACACCACAATGGTGTGAGTACGGACATGCGTACCATGGTAAGTATGAAAGCATTACGTCGAAAATTCGAAAACAGAATATTCTGAACGCAACTTTTTGGCGAAGTTTTTTTTTTTGATATGGCAACTTTATTAGAACTATCACTTTGCGAAATTTGGCGGTAAATATGACAGGTAATGCTTTCACTACAAATTGCCTTTTTATAAATTAACTAAGTTAAATTCTTTCAACAGATACAGTGATTGAATATGAAAAGGCAGCTTGTCTCATGATAGTTTAATTATAATTAAAAAGAAAATAAACAGGTGCTGTTGTCATGATATTTCCAAAGAGATATCATGGCATTGAACTAGCTATAATCACTTGACGCCACTCGGATTGAACTCGTTAAGTTTCAGTCAAAAAGTTTTTGTATACGTAGAAGTAGAATTTTCTTATAATTTTTAGTGATAAATATGGGTTTTATCTGGTGTGATTTTGTATGCAATGAAGCAAAAGTATATTAAATGTGAAGTGTTTTTGCAAGGCGTTAGTGTTTATGCTTGAGTAAGCGCATAGTGACTAGCATTAGAAGTCGCTTGCGCATTGATCGAGCGATTTGGAATTGTTTTGAATGTAGAACTTTTGACTGAAACTTGACCAAACTACTTTTAGCACATGACAATGAGTGTAGGAATTTAAAAAAAGTATTTTTTTCAACTATAAGGGTATTCCACTTACTTCGGGGCCGCAGCCGTCTTGTTGATAGAAAGATTGTTGGCCAGTTGGGCAAGCGAAGAGTCCAGGTCACCTGTCAACACCTTGCCTTGCTGCTGCTGTGGTTGCTGACCTGTAACGCACCTTAGTCAATCGTGGTAAGGCTCATATTTGTTCGCAGTAGTGATTACTAGCAAAACTTGTGTCTTATGAGAAATTAATGACGATTTTCAGCCGTGTTCGATATTTATGATAAATAATAATAAACCAGAAAGCGAAATGTAGATTTTATTAAGTTATAAATGCGGTTTTTAATGTTTTCGATTTAAACTGAACATATGCAGTGAACATAGATGTGGTTTGATTTTTAAAACGAAGATGACGTTACTTTTTCATGCTATCATCAAGTTTCAATGGGGATAAAAACTGCCACTTGCTCACTTCAGATGGCGCTGATCTCCAGTGTCTGATAATTTGACAGCTAGCCATACATTTTTTTGGAAAGAAGCGACTTCTTTTACGCATAATTAATTATTGAGCCCAGTTGCGCAGCTGTTTACTGCAAAAATACAGGAACCCATGTATTTGCCGAAGATGTCATAAGAAGAAAACAGTGGGAGAAAGCTCTCCGAAAAAATTGGAATCCGATATTTCGTCGATTCTATCCTTTACGCCTTTTATGGGATACAATGGTTTGTAGGTGATGCTCCCAAGATAATTAAGTCTGTTTTCATTACATATAGGTACGTGTGTTTATATTATCATATTAGATCAGTGCTAGAAGTGCTATCTATGAGGTTTTTCAGTCAGGAAGATTATGCCCGAGTTGGTTTTCAACTCTGATCAGGTTATTTCTATTGTACGCCTCCAATCTTTAACAAAAAACGAACTTAAAGTCAACAAACACAAAATACCCTCTAAATAATAAAACGTTCATAATTTATTGACATTTCCACTAAAGCTGCTTTTTTACCAGTGGTAGACGCTTCCCCTGTCCTTAGCTCGTCTTTTAATAGTGCTACGCTCCAAGTCTCATACATATTTATTTAGTTTTCGTATAATTTGTGATCGACACAAAAGTAAACATAATCACAACAATCGCGGTTTAAAGACGTACAACTGTGCTGCCATCTGTTATGAGCTTTCAGTTTTTAACCTCATTAAGGATAACGATAATGGACGTGTTACAGCAAATACATAAAACAAAAGTTATAAACAAGTAAACAAAATAAATTAACTAAACAGAAACACTGGCTTATTTACAAATTAATGCGCCACAAACCTGTGCAAAGGGTAACAACTAAAAACTAAAAGTCCTGTGAATTAAAAATTAAAAAGCACACACGACGTTGATTACTGGCAACTCTGCAAGCTATTAAAAAAACAACAATGAAAACGGTCCATTTAAATGTTTGAATATCGAACCGGTCCCTCCCATCGGCATCATAGGTTGTCGTGCGGGCGATCCGAACATCATCGGCTGCGACATCGGCATAGACATGACGTCACTGAAAGGCTGCGCTGCCATTGGTTGAGGCTGTTGTGTGATTGGCTGCTGGGATTTGGCCGGGGAACCTCCCAGAGACATGCGCATGACGTCTTCGAGGTCGTCGAAGGCTGACTTAGGCTGTGGGGGGATAGAGGGGGGAGGGGGGCGGGCCGGTGACGCGGAGATTGGCTGAGTGAGTTCTCCCATACCCATGAATGGATTAGCCGCGGCAGCTTGCACAAGAAATTTTTGACATTTAATTTTACAAAGAATATAGTATAGAATTACATAGTATTCCCAACACCAGAAATAGATTTTTATTTTAAGCAAGGTTTGGGCTGCCGTGTTCTTGGTTTGATTTTGAGTTTTCAGTCATCTTTGTACACTGAAATATTTTTAATCGTATCTGAATTCAATTATTTAGCTTGACTCTCATTTTGAATTCAATCGCGCATGACATATTTTTTGGTGATTTTGTATCAATTCCAGGATATTGAACTTACAATAATTATTTTATTATACCAAAATAGTAGTAAACACCAAACAACACGGCAACCCCAGCACAATGACTACTAGTGAAAGCTCACCTGCCGAATCAGTGTTATCGAAAACATTAGAGAAGTTAGCCTCGGACACAAAGGAGTTGTTCTGTTGCTGAGGCGGGAAGGCCGCGAAGCCGTTGCTCGGCTGTTGTTGTTGTTGTTGTTGTTGTTGTTGTTGTGGCCACATCGGCGCGCCCGTCGCAGGCGCCGCTAAAAGTGTTGCCGCACTTAATAACAATGCAGTACTACTAAGATGGTAGTTTTTATGTATGTGTTTTGAAATTATTTGTAGCTGGTAATATGATTTTGCTGTATTTTCTTTGACAACGATTTTATACGAAGAAAACATAACATTACGCCTGCATTCCTCGAAAGGATAAGCAGAGGTGCTACCCATCTTATAAAAAATAATAGTTACATTATTTATTCCATCTTTACCAGTTACAAATGCCTCAACTAATTTGTTTCGAGTAATCTTTTATTGTATTGTGTACTGCATCGGTATTCAGTTTGTTGTGGCGACTTACCACTTTGAACCTATGTGTTTGTGAATAGAGTGTACAGTGCTTCGACCATCCCCATTAGGCTAAGGGATGTGCTATATAATACAGTGTGAAGGGTTTGTGTAGTGCTTTCCCAATTTTCCTAGATTTCTACTAGCACCAGATTATTTACAACAATGTAAACATTTTTATACAGTATTGACTAGAAAATCAAAACAGCAACAACTTCTCATGTTGATGTCATTTCAAAATATTGTGTAATGACGATTGTGTAACATCAGCGATTTTAATTTTTTGATATACTTCGTAAATATTATCATGTGTCCGACTAAAATTATTATGTCAGTGGAAAATTAATTATTAATTAACAATATTGACGATTACAAATATTTTAGTACTGTAAGCCATAATTTTAGTCAGTTAGGTTTCCATAGATTTTATTTAGTTACTTTTTTATTAGTTTTACACGAAATACACATTGTTTTTAGACCAATTCATAATCAAATCGAATCGAATGGGATCTAAGCATCTTTTAGTGTCTTTCTTTCCTGTCTTTAAGTGTTACAAATTAATTGTAAACTTTTAAAACGTACGTCAGAACAATAGTTATTAAATTATCCATTTTCTCAAATTACTGTTCTCCAAAATGTGGCACTTCCACATAGTCTTGTTTAGGGTACAGACTGGGCCAACAAACAATATAATTTGAAGTAGTAAAGTCAGATTTTGTTGTAGTTTGGAATAAAGATAACATGGGCCAATGTTTGACGTTTCACTTTGTTATCACTTGCGGTAATGCTATATTGCTAATCGACACATTCCCACTATTTCTAAGTTAGGAACATGTTAAGACATTTTTTTTTTAAATATACAGCTCTTTGATTTCTCTAATGAAGATATAACAATCATTAGGCCAATCTGTACCCAACATTTTACTAATTCCCTCCTCACTTACCTCCAAACATATTATCGGCAAACGGATTGCCAAGCGACAACAGATCATCTGACGCCTTGCTTGTAGCACTAGATATATCAGCGGGCGCAGGTCCGAACAAATCCACTATAGATTGGTTCTGGTTGCTAGGAGCTGAAGAGAGGAACGGGTTGTTGGCCGCGTTCGTCGGAGATTGGACTTTGTTCTGTGGGTAAGAAGGGTTGTTTTTGAGTGGGTAGTCGGGGGATGGTTTGGCCGCCACCTTAAGCGTAGGTGATATGAGGACAGTACTATGCGATCAGAATGAGTATGATCTGCTTAGTGTGACGTTCTAACAGTATAATAGACTTCAGTTGAGTATTTTTAAGATTTTATATACAGTGTACTGACTAATCTTATCGATGTCAGTATATTTTAGGGCAATTGCACAAATTTTCTTTGATCGCATAGTACACAAATGTTTTACGAGACTTTTTACAAAACAACGTGATTTTTCTTTTCTTTTACATTAAGAGATCTCGCGCACTAGACACCCTCGGCCACGACCAGTGGTCGCAGCGACAACCACCCTAATTGCGTAACATACGATCAATCACAATCAGTTTAATTTTGACAGTTCAACAACATTCATTGCGTTATTTACGTTGTTGAGCAGACAAATTTTTCGAACATATGAAGCAATGGATTAGCAATATTCTTCAAAATTATTCAGATAGTGATTGATCGTGTGTTACGCAATTAGGGTACAGAGGCCCTAGTGTGAGTTTGTTTTAACCATCTCGACTTAACGCATCGACCGCGTTCGATGCTCCGATTGGTCATTCACTGGCCTTAACTGGTGAACACGCGCGCTGGTTAAAAGAAACTCACATTAAGGCTTCTGCAACCGATACGTATCGCACACTTGGTCGCAACGGCCAATAAGCCGCAGGCCATACGATACCACTAGACGGCCACGACTGGCCTGAGTCGCGGCCGCCTAGTGCGCGAGTTCCAGTCTGTCGATAATGTAGAAAAAAAGTAGCTGTAGTAATGATGTTATGCGATAGAAAGTTGTTGACGACTAAGTTCACCATTATGTCTGTTATGATGATGACTTACAACCAAATGTGTGACAAAGGAAACTGTGCAATGTATGAATTTGTGTGTGACTTCTCCCGAACACAAAATATGATGAAAATATTCCCAAAAAAAACTATAGCAAAAATATTATAACCCTTTGCTGGCGCGTAGCGTAGAATGGTGATAATTTTCATAACAATGGACATTTACAAATAAATATAAAATAAAGCATATAACGCGGACATAAGACAAATAACAGTTTTCCGAACATTGCTTATGCACAGCAAAATATTAATAAACACTTTATGATATTTGCTGCAAGAATGACACACAGATATTCCTTGCTCCCAAAGCTGTACCCTAAGCAACACATTTAACCCTGGGTTTATATCTTACTACTATTTCAGTAATCTCACTAATATCTTCTTCACCTGTCCATTCTTCACCCTGGTATAAGCGAACCTGAAATTGTATACCTGGTAATGTATTGCTTCTTTTGGTTTATATTTGCCCTGCACTATTTGCAGGTTTCAACCTGATTTGGTTGCATTTGCACTGAAAGAGCTTTCAGAAGTGTCGATGCTTGAGAACGTCTGCTAAACGTAGATAGTCAGTTCCGTTTTCAATATTGATAATCTTACCACAAAGAGAAGTGTCTTTCGAATTGCTCGTCTTGAAATGAGATATCAAACGTTAAAGGTGAGGTTAGGTAAGAAAAAATGTGTAATATTTCATTCATTCGCGTAATGGGGACAAGTAAGGTCGTTTGTTCACCGGCACCGTCAACGGGACATCAACGAGAACGAGATGCCGGCGCCGAAGTGGCGATACATTAACGATGACCGCGTGTCAACCGCACACTACCGGACGTCAGGTTCGGTTCGAATAATCTTGTCTCTCATTGAGGTCCCGTTAAGGGTGGCGGTGGAAAAATGACGTAAGGCCTAAATCTATAGTGACATTATAAATCTGAAGAGTATTCCCTCGCCGGTTACGTAATTTGAGGGTAGATATGAAATCGAACACATGCTAAGATGTAGACTCTTCTTGTTAACAATAATGTAGAAAAGTGATCGTTACCAACCCTAACATTAATCACAAAGGGCAGGAAAGACTCACTTTAGAAGATTGGATGTTACATCTAGATAATATTCCTTTAGTTGTCCAAGCTCGAGTGCCCTATAAATTACTGTTAGGTAAGCACAATTAGAATAAGTATAGTTTGTTTAGTTTTGTTGATAAGGCAGTGTTAATAATAACTTTATAAGCATGTTATTAGATTTATTATCTTATAGCTGTGTTCGCTAAAGTTTTATTAGGAAGGAGGTTGTAAAACACGACTCCATGATTCATTGCAACCTTAACAGTTTGACGAGGCTGGGTTCCAGATTAGATGTTATCTGATATTTGAAGACCATACATCATAATATTTTTTTTGGCTATCAAGCTTATACAAGGTGGCAGGGACATCGACGCACAACCTGTTACCATGGATACAGAACATCATTCTGGCCCCTTTGAAATTATTCGTCGGTAAAAATTTAAAAAAAAAAATTGTTGTTCCATACATTTTGACCACGTAGGTATTGCACTTTTGTAGGAAACATCAAATTTATTTTTTTATAACCGAAGAATTATTTTAACGCAAGGAGTTTCAGAAACCTCCTTCTGCGAAGCAGTAATGCTCGCGAAGGAGACGGAATGCGTGAGGGAGACGCAAATTTCTCGCTCTCACGCCCCTAAACGCTGCAGGTGACGCCCAGGGCGTCGGGAGTCGCGGGTAGATTTCTGGCCACCGTAGGCGCGGGCTTGTGGACGGTAAACAATGGGTAGCTCGCCGTCCGATAAGGACCAGGCCCGGGTCGACGGCGCGTTGTGTTCCACGCGCGCCTCAAAGTGATGTCAGCAGATTTGACGGGGTCCGCTAGGGCCGATGCCTGCCGGGGTTGCGGGTTTGTCCGAAAGGGATACGGTGGCCCCCGGCAACATGGCAACCGAAGGAACACGGGTGGGTTTTAGTCAGTAAGAGTCTGACACGCCCTCCCGCTCCGCTCAAAGTGGGAGAAGTTCCCACCCAAAAAAAATAAATGAAAGGGGGGGTTCAGAATCATGTACAGAATCCAGGGAAACAAATTGCGCATTGATGTCCCTGCCACCCTGTTACCTCTGACAGCCCAAAACAAGTGTTGCAAGATTTTTTTTTGCCTGGTTTCTGTTATTTTATTGAATTTTTATGCCAAATCTCTTGCTTTCCATCAAATATGTTGTAGTTGTTTCAATTTTGGTCGCATATTATTAAAGGTATTTGTTATTCGTCCAATACGACCCCAATTATTTATTGCACTGAAACAACAATGCCTCCAACACGGCACTACACTGTTCTCAGTCTTGATTAATAAATCATGTTGACTGTAGTGATTGGTTTTCTACAACATATTGGTTTATAAGAGAACTGGCACTTTTTCTATAGCTTTAAAGTTTCTTCTTACCTTATACTGATTCATAGCAGCCTCTTCTTCAGCCAGAGCCTGTTGTCTGAGCGTGTCATCAATAAACAGCGGAGAAGCTCCATTAGGCTGGTTGTCGAGCCGAGTGGACGCGGCCGCGTTGCCGAACGACGACGATGTGGAGGACAGGGCGCCCATCACGCTCGCTACGTTCTTTTGGGCACTGGAATGTGGATAACGCAATTAATACTTACAACCTGTCAAAATTACAGATATTTTTAAGATGTTGCACTCATGTGCATAGAGATAGAGAATGGACTCACCGTTCCATATTCAGTTGTGCAGTGAATACAGACCGAAAAGTACGAGAGAGACAAAGCGAATGTGCGGCCAGTAGTTGTCTCTTTCTAGAGTTCTGATCGGTCCACGTCACTAGTGTATTGTTCTGCACAGACAGGTTCTTTTTGACGTTCGGTTATAAAAAGAGACATGTGTTGGCCGAAGTTACTTTGTCTCTTTCTAGAGAGCGGCCACTTTAGTGAGGCTAACGCGTCCATTATCTATATCTATGCTGATGTGGGACCAGGGGTCGTGCTTAGACGTGTAAGTGCAATCATTGTTAGATGTGAAAAAGGAATAGTGCTATTCGTCTTGTATAGCTTCAACTCCCCTCTCTCAAACTGGAACAATCTTGGCTTTAAGAGCATGTATTCTGAAAGTGGGCCACGTCGCAAATAGATGTCAAATATTTCGATGTTTTGATTAATTTGGCAATATTACTGTATGTAAATAAGAAATGTTGCTAACTAGCTAACCAGAATATTAATAATGAAGTGCAATTATAACACTGAATTTGATGTTGTAACAGTTTTAGGTTTAAAAAAAGGCATTTGAAAAGTTTCCAAATACTTTTTTTACTAAATATTCGATGTAACGATATTAATTATTGCATTTCATAATCAATATTTTAGTTCTCTAGTTAGCCACATTTCTTAATTCCATACAGTAATATTGCCAAATTAATCAAAACAAGTATAAATTTGACAGCTAAATACGAAGTTGCCAACTTTTAGGATAAACTCTCTTAACACGTCTAAGTAGGTACGGCGCCAGAAGTATGAACATGGATGAAGCAAAAGAAGTATGTAGGTACGAATTGCGTTTTATAGTTTTTGCCATATGGGGAAAAATGAGTGTGTTTTTTATTTTTGAGTTTTTGTTTAAAGTGGCTTTTTAAGCAAAGCCTGTGGTGCAAAAAAAAACCGGTCAAGTGCGTGTCGGACTACGCACAATTAAGGGTTCCGTAGTTGGGATTTATTTATCCCAAGAACAAACTTAATATTGTAGTTGAAAAATATGTTCTCCCATACATTCCAACTGCAAATATGTTTGTACGCACAATATTGAGAGTATTATCATGTTTTTTAAAACCATAGACTTCTTACAGGTTTTCCTGTAATCTATGGGTAAAGAACCATTCCCTGTATATTTTTTCAAAATTTTATTCTCAGTAGTTTTGGAGATAAGGGAGGATGGTCAATTTTCATCATTTTCTTAAATTTCTTTAAATGTATTTATTTTAAAATTATAAATAAAATTGAGTTCGCATAACTTGTTTTTTCTTATTTGCCCCAAAAAGTGAGCCCCATATTCAAAATTCATTTATTTACGTTACACGTACGTGTTTGGGTCACAGAAATACATATGTCTACCAAATTTCAACTTCATCGGTCCATTAGATTCGGAGCAAATTGGCTGTGACAGACGGACAGACAGACACCAGTGATCCTATAAGGGTTCCGTTTTTGCTTTTGAGGTACGGAACCCTAAAAAACATCAAATTCTTTTTCTCAGAGCATCTTTGAGCAAAATTTTGTAGGCACATGAAACTATTCAGCGTTGTGTCTAAGTGACCGCCATGCTGCAGCTGGTTTAGGACCTAAGAGTGCGTTAGTTCGAACACGAAATTGATTAAGTAAAAAAACATGCCTGCAAGTTGCTGTTTGCCTGCATACTTCACTCTTTTGCTGTGTGCATGACACCCTGCAAGTTGGTTAAGGGGCATCACAGACACGTATGTACGTGTTCTGCAAGACATTTGAGTTGCATCACACATTTGTTAAACATTACAGGAAAGGAGTGTGTCGGTATTTCAGCGTACTGGTATTTGAATTAAGGTGTATGTTAAAGGTATAGTGTGGATATACCACAATTTGCACAACATTAGTACACGATTCATTATTTGAGAATGCGTTCCTGACACGTGTGAGTTATATAGCACTAGTGACCGCTCCTGCTTCGCACGGTTTTCCCGACTTGACAAAACATCGAGATTTCTTCGTTTTATGAACTTTAAGACCAGGCACTTCAAAGACAATTCCATGCAAACTCCGCCCCCATACACCCCACCACTCCACTGTGCTAAATGCTAACACATCAGTAATAAAGTCGAATATCGCGTGCGCTCTTTGGTCGTGTTCGAGCAGCGAACTAAATGTCTCAATTCTTATTTCGTTTACAACTAAAGTAATAATTGATCTAGAAAAAAATTATTTTATATCTGGATAATAAAACTATATTTTCTTGTGATAATCGACTTGGAAGTATATAGAGTTGTTAATACTCTTTTAACTTAATGTAATTTATTTATTTTTAAATCGGAGGAAAGCTGCTAAAGTCGCAGGCACGACAGATAGGCAAATAGTTTTAAAGCTTTATATAGTTCATACGGAAATCAAAACAAAACAACAATAAAGTACTTAGTTCTGAATTCAAATAATTATACACGATAAATCTAATAATTGATGGACATGGAAATTAGCATTCGTTTGTATTGGGAAATCCGGTGATACACGAGGGACATTAAGAAACTAGAAATACTGTACAAAAGAATACGTGTTTTTACATATTTAGCTTTATTAGTTCCTAATCATGTCCAACAGACAGGTGTCAGGAACGCATTCTCAAATTGTTAATGGTGTAGTATTGGTCTGTAAGACTGTACATTGACGAATATGTTCAACTGTTAATTAAGGCGGGCCGAGCCCGAGCGCAGTAGGCATACAACGCTTACCCCAGCCCCCGCAACGAGTAGCGATACGTAACAAATTACGATGCGCGGGAAACGCGAGCGCCAAGCGCACCGCTCATGAGTTCACGACCTCGCGTAGGTAGTAAGTTGGGTCACATAACAGAGCAATGCAGTAGATCAACTTGAATTGATTAATATAAGTTTATTTTATTTTATTTTTCTATTATGTATTTTTGAAGGTTATAGATAGATTAGGTAGGTATTGATTAACTTGAACCTAATGAATAATAATTAAAAATAAATATAATAATAATAATAATAATTTAAAAATGTAAATTTTAAGATTTTAAATGAATAAACGGAATAATAATTTCATTCAAAACGTCTAACGGGCCTCTGCGAGTTGGCTTCGGCCCCTCGTACGCCTTCCAAAGGTCCGGGACCCTAAGGTCCCGAGAAATGTCATAGACCCTATAGTAATAATAATAAATATTTACAATAATAATATATTTATTTACTCAAAAACGATTAAAAACAGTCTGATAAATGTAATTTACAATTTCTAAATACTTTTCCTCTTGCCAATAAACACTGAATAAAGTTATGCCTTGGATAACGTGTGTATAGCCAAACTAGCTAAATATATGTAGTTTTTATTTATTTATTTGTCATAATTTGATACAGTGTTTTTAGTAAGTAGTGTACTGTGCATAAACGAGCTTGTGCCTAAACGTTACCGAAAATAATAAATAATATTTTTGTAGGAAATGGTCATACTGTACATTTCTACACTATGGCACGAGTGTAAAAAAGTGTAAATATTATTATTTGTTGTGTTGTGGTGGCTGTGGGATACATAGCTTACTTCTAAATGAACGCCTAAATATTATTGCACTGTTGAATTTTCAACTCTCACGTAGGAAATACGCGCTTTTATTTAGGCATTTACCTATTTAGATGTACGATAAGTGAAGCCGGACATATCAGCAGTAAATAACAAATATTATAAGACTAGGCAAAGGCTCTTATTATACATATTGAGATTTTATTAGGACTTTGTAACCTTGTTGAAATATTACGCAGGCGCTCGGTACCTTTTTATTACCTATCAACTTCGTTTATGCAGTTTGTCCTACGAGTCGCGTAAACACGTACAGTAGGCCGCACGTCATGTCAGTGGAAACAAAACCAGTGTAAACTGGTCTCTTATTCTAATGAAACTCCGTACGTTGGGCCAGCTCAAGATTATAGTGTTATTTATCACTTACCACAGACGCGCGACGTGTGGTCGACTGTACAGTACCTACCTACGCTAATAAACATTATAAAAACCACCCGGACCAACTCAGCGCGGGATGAACTAACTACCTATTTGACATTTGAAAATAGTAAACCATTACAACATTAGTGCGCGTGGCGGCTTTATGCACTGCGATATAGGTTTCAAATTCACCTATTTACACACCTTGATGCGGTTGGTAAATCTATTCAGCGAGAAAAATATACCATTATAATTTTTGCGCGCGTGGCGTCTTTATTCATATTGCCATAGGGTTGAAATTCAACTGATTTACACACATATTTGCGTTTTGTAAATCTATTCGTTAGTAAAGTAAAATATAATACCTTTATATAATGTAGTGTATAATAATATTTTCAATTACCTTTTTTGTTTATTCAGCCTTCGTAGACCCAGCGATGACAACTATTTTTTTTTTTTAGTTTTGCCCATTTTGTTTAAAAAAATATAACTAAAAGTATCTAATAAAAACTAACTATTTACAACTATTAAAAATTTTAACTATAATAATTACCTATCCTAATACCTAACCCAATTCCTTATCCAGATATCCTAATCCTAGTTACCTATTATAATTTACAATATGTTTTTTGGCTCAGCCGGTAATAAAACTTAGCGGGGTGGCGGTCTTGCAAAAATTGGCACACGTCCGACCTCCAACACGTTCCGCTCGGGACTAAATGGCACGGGGCGAGCGCATGAAAAGATGAAAACGCTTGATTTTGGAATTAGTGGTATTGGTATTCTCATATTTCACATTATTTTGGCCAGTTTATATCACTTTTTTTACGATCTTTATTATGGTATAAGTTTTATTATTCAAAGCCTAATATAACTCAAATAAAAAAAAAATTTGAACATAATTTAGACATGTTTTTGCGATTTAATTGGATGCAGTAAAGTGCAAGTAATCGTGTATCGCACGGCTGAAATATCTAGATCAAAGTGTGAAATATGTAATATGTTTTTTTCAAAAATTTTATCCGTGTTATCTACGAATAAAAGACAATAGAAAACGTCGTTTATACGGGTAACCCCGCCTTAAGAATTGTTTTAGTTTACTTCTTGTTTTAAGAGTGTACAAATACACTCTAGGATTCCAAATTTGTCTAGACATGTCCGGCTTTTCGGTCCCGTCTGGATTGTGTTCAGCCTTGTCATTTGTCAAGATTTTTCGCATGCAATTGTAACCCCTCTGGAGTCTTGCACAAACTGTCATATTCGCGACGCATTCGCCAATGTGTACTGTACGGGTTCTAATGTGCGAGATTAATTTATATTCCTATGAGCAACAGAAACAAGCTTACCTAGCCGTCTGTGTGGGAGTATTGGCAGCAGAGCCCTTCTTGCCTTCAAGTGTAGCCAGATGTCCTTCCAGGGCATCTAGCAGACTGCTGGGGGCTTTTGTTAAGTCGGGGATGTCGCCCTTGTCGATACCCACGTTCTCTGCCACCTGAGGAGGAAGTGATCATGATTATAAGGACTATTTTCCCGCACCATTTTAATGACGATAAAGATGACAGTGGTTGTCAACACATTTGGAATATTGTCCCAATTTATTTGGGGTTGGTGCGGTACGTCGTAGTCCATAACACCATTTTAGTCATGTAAATTATGAATAAAATTTATTTGATGAGTTACTTCATACTTTTGAGTGAAGTTCTTCTTTAACAATTTCAGAATTTGTGTTCAGTACAACTATGTTCTTAATGTCCCTCGGTAAACCTCGTGTTTCGTCAGTCGTCGGATTTCTATCAGTTGCCCTTTGCACTTGGTTCAGACCGGACGCTCTCAATCGACTTGGAAGTATATAGAGCTGTTAATAATCTTTTAATTTAATTTAATTTATTTTAAAAATGGTAGGAAAGCCACTAAAGTCGCAGGCACGACAGATAGGACAATAGTTTTACAGCTTTATATCTCACATGAAAATTAGCATTCGTTTGTATTCGGAAATGCGATGATTCGCGAGGGACATTAAGAAAATAGAAATATTGTACGGAGTTAGAAAGCTGTAGGGTGGTGGTGGGCTAAATAAAAATGCCAACGTAATCCTTTAAGGTATGATTCAAGAAATGTAATCTCAAAGAAAATTTATGGGGACCAGTAGTGACGCGGCAAGAATGCCGCGTGGGGAGTTGTTCGGAAATCATATCTTTAAATCGGCTGTTATACAGGACAGCAGTTACTTCTATAATTCTAGATGAAACTTAGTCAGAAACTAGTCTTCAATGCTTCAGATAAATTCGCATATTTACTTCGCCTCCTCATTTTTAGAGTAAGACAGAGAATGCAAATCCTAATTATTCCTATTACATGCTTTTTTAGGTACACACGGCTGCATATCAAGTTATAAATTTCCAGTATAAGCTGATCTCTCATTGTACGGAAAACCTATACAATGCGAAGTCAGCTTAAACTGGAAATGTATAGCTTGATATGTAGCCGTGCGTACACAAAAAATTCAGTACAGTTTCCGTAACCTTGACTTGATTTTTTACACAATGTGTGTAAACATTTTTTTACAAAAACAAAAGTTGGCAACATTTTAGAACTCTGACGTCATTACAGTTATTTATACTGTACTAAATATGATGAATAAGAATTACGTGGCGCCTCGCCTGTTATCTTTCAACGAATTAGTATTTTTGTGTAATTTATGTTTAGGGCTTAATTACCAAGAAATTGTTAAAGGTCATGGTAGACACTACGCTTATTTAATGTATGATAAATGAATTCGTAAAATTTGGTGTCTACAAGCTTTAGCCCACGGCTTCGCCCGCGTGGAGTTCGGTAAACCGGAATCTTATATGTATGTAAAAAAAAAATTCTTTAATAGAATAAAGGCCGCGCTACTAGCGCCATTACAGTGGTAGATTGCAATGTCGTCAGCCTTTATTTAATCTGTGGTCGAATTAGAACCATCGTCGTGAAAGCTATAAAGTTATTACTTATTAGGAATTGATATTGTTATTAATAGCATTAAATGTCGTTTCTTTTATTACAGGTAAGGTTTTTATTGTTCATTTAATGTTATATTTTGTAATTAGTGTTAAACAAACGTAAACTTTTTATTACAGAGAAATTTACTTGTGTTTGAATTTACTGAACAAATACCCTTATATGTATATATTAACCATATTATTATATTATTGGGAGGCCTATGTCCAGCAGTGGACGTCTTACAGCTGAAATGATGATGATAACCCAGCGCATGGTCTACCCGTGTGCCAGACTTCCAAATCCATTCTGCCGTGAGGGTGCATTCTCAAACTTGACAATGTCGCAAATGGCTGTCAATATTTCGCTGTTTTGGTTAATTTGTCAATATTATAAGAAACAAATTATTTGATTTGATAGGTAATTGATTTATCATAACTCGAGTTTACATGAATCTTGCATGCTTAATTTAATTTTCAGAATACACCCTCTTAAGGCATGATTGATTAACAAACACCCAAAGGCCAGAATAATATAGAGGGCGCACTCCGCATTTTAGGTATGAAGCTATGATATGATATGAAGCGCGGGTTCGTCTTGTTGGGCCAATTCAGTGAGCATAACGTAGTCTGAAGATATAAGAGATACGCGATAGAAAGAAAGGCAACTTCTAGGTGAATATAACTGTAAGTAATTGCTGTTGGTAATTGGTTGTTGGCAACCTGAATTGTACTTTATTGTGTCGTAGTAAGAGTCACTTTTTATTTAAGTAAATGATATTGCGGAGTGAACCATCTGAATTAATCTGTGCCCAAAGTCACAAACATCCAAACACACAAGCATATAAACTTTAACTTTTATAATTTTAGTATGATAGGAAGTAGTATTAATTCAGTATGTATCTGTTTTTAGGGTAGCTTTTAGACTCACCCAATGCGGTAGAAATTGTCTTTTCCCGAAGCGAATACCATCTGACCTCTGCAACCCAATTATTTCACGGTAATTGGGTTGCGAAATACAATATCGAAGTTATAATTTCGCAATATGACGAGGAATTTTAAAAATGAATCCGGTGTTTCAAATGAAATACTTGCTATTTTAAATATTTTTGTTAAATAGGACACAACGTTAAGTTTAGTAATATAATTATGATGTTTTTTTTTTCGTGTTGTGTGTTGCTCCCAATACGAAAGTAATTTAAGTAACCCCTTTTCTGAAAGCATGATTATATTTATGATATTTACAGATTTATTGTTTTCAAATCTCATGACGAGTCATTTGATTGGCCGTTGTTGTCTCCGACAAAGCAATCCGGCACCACTATTACTGTTTTATCTAACTTTTTTCAGAAAAGGCTGGCAGGGACATCGACGTGCAAACTGTAACTGTGAGTTCAGCACATGATTCTGGACCCCTTTTTTTTTGAGTGGGAAATTATCAAATAACTTCTCCCGCTCTGAGTGGAGCTGGGGGGCGTCACTCTTACTGACTATATATAACCCACCCGTATTCCTTCAGTTGCCTATATTGCCAGGGGCCACGGTAACCCTTTCGGACAATAACCGCTACCCCCGGCAGGCATGATTCTAGACCCCTAACGCAGAACTTTTTCGTCGGTTCAAAAAGAAAATTTGCTGTTTCATAGAAAAGTGCAGTACCTACGTACGCGGTCAAATGTATTGTGTGCTTTAAACCTGGGTCAAATAAATTTAATTTCTTCGTTTCTTACAAATACAGCAACTTAAGAATTGACATAAGAGATCAGACTTAATTAATGGTCTTTGGGAAACCGGGTGTAAATCATTCATGTGTTAATGATGCGATGGTTTACCTTCAGAAACTCTCCGACCCTATCCATCCTGATGAGGAATTTCTTATAGAGGTCGAGAGCCTCGCGGCAGTTCTTCTTGTTCATGTCGAAGTACTTCTCCAGCAGGTTGATTATGCCGTCGTTGTAGCACGCGAATAATCTGGAATGTGAATGATTTGTATTAATTATTGTGTATTTTAACGTACTGTATCGTATCGAGTATCGATATCTTCAGACGCGACTAACTGCCAGTGACCTTGAGTGGTTAGCGTGAGTGTTCTGTGCTGAGCTCACGCAACGCGTCGTAGGTCCAGCCAGTAATAGGAATTGCCCATTAAGGAGCGCTGTCCCAAATTAGACGCATTATTAAATTGTTATACATACAACAAGAGGTACTTTAATAAAACACGTATATTAAAAAATAAATAATTAATTGATCTTTATTTATATTTAAAATGGTGAAGGTTTCAGAAAAATACGCTTGATAGTTTTAGGGTGATTGTCAGATTTTATCCGTTAAACATAATTTTTCGAATTAATTACGCTATGTAATATAAACATTATCTTAAGTATTCACAGGTTCAGTAAGAAAATGCTCTAATTCAACATATGTTTTTTTTTTCAAATCATTTAGACGTGATCTTCAGTATAAAATCATTAAAAGTCGTTTATTCTCGCCTTAACATCATAAAACAAAAAAAAAGATTATAGATTTTTTTTAGGGTCATCGACCGTACTTAGGTACTGTAGTTACGATCTCGAGAAGTCCGTCCAGCTGTGCTTGCAAGACTGGTAACTTTCCAGCACTTTGCTGATAAGTCCGTGTTACCCGATGAGGTCTCAGAACAGCAGCATGAAGCACGTGTTGATGACGCAGTTGGTGAGATCTCCATCCAACTGTGCCTGCAAGACTGGTAACTTTTCAGCACTTTGTATATGATACGCCCGTGTTACCTGATGAAGTCTCTGAACAGCAGCATGAAGCACGTGTTGATGACGCAGTTGGTGAGATCTCCATCCAACTGTGCCTGCAAGACTAGTAACTTTTCAGCACTTTGTATATGATACGCCTGTGTTACCTGATGAGGTCTCTGAACAGCAGTATGAAGAATATGTTGATGATGACGTTGGTGAGATCTCCATCCAACTATTCCTGCAAGACTGCTACCAGTCTTTCAGGAATATTTAGTCTTCAGTAGTTTTTATATCATCGCTCGGCATCCAATACCGCGAATGTGACAGTTTTTACGAAAATCTGATTTTGTTTTATTTAATTCTACACGTTCAAAATACGCGATCCTGCATTTAAAAATAATTTTCGTAAAAAATGTGTGAGTCGGTGTTACCTGATGAGGTCTCTGAACAGCAGCATGAAGCACATGTTTATGACGCCGTTAGTGAGATCGTTGGCCGTGCAGTCGAACTCCAGCAGTCCGTCCAACTGCGCCTGCAAGACTGGTAGTGTCTTGAGGAGTTTTTCTGCGTTCATCATCCGGAGAGAGCCTTCTTCCTTACTGTGGATTTAAAAGAAAGGATGTTGTTTATAAAAGCTTCTATATGCTATAGAAAGTACATGCATGATGGAACAAGAGCTCTTATAAGCATCACACAGGAAATAAGCAGCATTTTAATAAATCCATACATATCGTAGTTGATGCGTGGATATTGACGTTTAACGCATTTGTCTGCTCCGTTACCTATAGTTTGACCGGGACCGCTTCCGCGGTTTAGGAATGCGCGGCGAGGCGGGGGGTAGCGATGACGAATTAGCGGCCTGTCCTGCCCCCCCGTTTCGCCGCGCACATAAGTACCTATGGCACGGAAAAGCGGTCTCGGTCAAACTATAGTACTATACTTACAATATCAACCTGTAATGCCTACCAATGCATGTGCACAGACCTCCTCTAATATTACACAAGAACGTAAATTGATCACCACGCTTACTTCTTGGGGGTGGGAACTTCAAGTTTTAAAGACCATTATACAATTTTCTTTATTATAACAAATATTCAGCAAAAAAAGAACTCATTTTTTCTACTCACCCCCTCTTAACCTTGCAGAAGTCAAAGGCCACAGTCCTGTAGGAAAGCGCCTTCTCATTGAGGTACTTGGCGTAACGCCGGATGAACGGAGACATGTCATATCCTGGACATATAGAAGTAGAATGAAACGTGTTCGGGATAGTATTGAAAGTAGTGAGTGTGATGTAGCGGTCATGCACGATGTTGGCATATGTGTAGTTAGTTACAGTGAGTCACTTCTACCAAAACCTGGTAAAATATCTGATAAGTTAAATCGTATGTTAGCAATTGTAATTGTTTGACCAACATAGCGTCAATTAACAGACAAAAATGTAACAGTCTTTAAGAACCCGAGGGTAAATTTTAATAACTATCAGGCGTCTTCCTAATTGGCTACGATCGTACGAGCAAACCATGCGATTTAGTCGCACGACGAGATTAAGCACACATATTTTTTTGAGTGTCCTAATTGAAACTTGCAAGTCATCGCGCGAGCACAGGAAATGCATAATAACGATCGTACGATGGGTTTGATTGTGCGATCTTGCAATAAAAGCTTCAAATCTCTTTTGAGTGTCCTTACTGTTCAAGTATCATCGCGCGAACACGGCAACGCGGCGGCATCGCGCAAGCTATTAGGACACCTGTTGGACCACGATCATTTTCATTATGCGCGAAATCGCATCGTTTGCTCGTAGGATCTTTAGCAAATTAGAACGACGCCTAAATGTATTTACCAAACTGTGCTATGACAGTTTGGTAGACGTCATAAATCGACGTGCGTGAATAGCTAATTAGACTCATTGTAACTACACACATACTTCTCTTGTCTGTGTGGCTTTTGTTGATCATGAATTGTGGTGTTTAGTGACATGATTGATTCATTCATTAATTGAACAGGCTCGTTAGACAAGCCAAAATCGGATTTAGTATCCAAGCCTGGATGCTTTTCCTCTGTTTCTAAAAGCCTTTCAATATGATATGTTGTAAAATTTCATGTTAATTATGGATCTTGGTTGTTTTTGTTAACAAATCATGAAATTCGACAGCCGATTTACTGATTTCGCTTCTAGAAACTGAGTGTTATTTGAATCCATAGAGCATTAAATGCATCATAGAAACAATTCAAAGCATTTTGCTTCCTCTTAATTTTTTTGTGAGAAAAGGATAAACAAAGCTAACATGGCAATCCAATATGGCTTTTTAGGGCCTTAATCACAGATTAATACAGATGGTTCACTCCGCAAAATCATTTAAATAAAAAGCGACTCTTGCAACGACACAATAAAGTGCAATTCAGGTCGCACAGCGCTAATTACCTACAGTTATATTCACCTAGAAGTGTCCCTTTCTATCGCGTAACTCTTATATCTTCTGCTGACTACGTTACGCCCACTGAATTCGACAAGTCGAGCCCGCTGCATACCTCAAATGCGGAGTGAACCATCTGTATTCATCTGTGCCTTCATATCAAATGGGCTGCAAATGCAACGCTAAGCGTTCCAAAGACAATCAAAACCATGCAACGATTTACAGTGCATGTGCAATTTAGGGTGACATTCTTAGTAACCACTATACAGGGTCAAATAAAAATAGCAAGCGAAACTTCATGGATGTAATGGGTATCTTTATCTAAACACCATTAAACAAAAGTAGAACTGCTAAAATCATGATTTCAAGTAACTACACTACCATTTGTAACATTTCTCCTCTCGCTTTCCGCCAATCTGTGCACAGAACATAAATATACCCAAAAAATCTATGGGAGTGATATCGTGAAAAGGCATGGAAGTGTATAACCGGGAAAGCGCGCGCTATTGACCAATGAGCGCGCGCGGTGCTAGATTTCGCCGTCAGAAACAACCTTGAAGAGGTCACGCCCCTTTAATTTTGCTCATTACCAAGGTGAGATGTCAGATGTTACACATCATATGCGACTACTGTAAGGCTCGCTCTTTTTTATGTTTTATCGTGTTTAGATATCGATTGACACCCCGTCTCTGAAGTTTCGCTAGCTATTTTGCGGCATGTGTTAGGGCTGCAACTGCATGAAAGGTAATTCAAATAATGTCTTGTAATGTAAGGATGACCGCCTAGACATACATGCGATGGATGATCATGGGCCATTGACCCATTGTGTAAAGGCCAAGGAGTTTCAATAACACAATATGGAATTATCTTAATCCTCAGTGGCCATTCAAATAATAGCCCAATCAAACAGATACCAAGAATTTCACCCCAACGTGTATTGAATGTACTTAGGTGCAATCATTACAAAATTATCTGTGTTCTATGACCTACACATGAATGAGTTGATTCAACTAATAAATTGTCTCTATTAAATGGATATCGGCTGAGAATTAATTATTACTAAAGTAATTTGAGGTATTAATTGCCGTTTTTTATTGCCCAATATTTATTAATTTGAGAAAATATTGGGTAATAAAACTGGGAGTTTATTGGCAAAATGGAATAAGTCCAGATTTATGATTTTCGTGACGACAATACACAGTGCATTAACATTTACATAAGCGTGAATTGTTCCTAATCGTTAAAAGTATGCTAATCTCTATTTGTTCAAAAATAATTCTAAAATAAACGAACGACAAAATATAAAACACATGAGTTTGTCTAACCCAACTGGTCGGTATCGTGTTTTCTTGTGATACCGTATCCGAGAAATGAAATAGCAAGCACATACATGCCTATGAACAAAAAAAAAAACAAATTCGTTTTTAATGGTACCTACAAATCCCTGAACCTGTCTTTTTGTTTTCAATTGTAAAACAAGGTTTCAATTAATCAACTATTCCTAAGAGAATGGTGCTGCAAATCAAGCTATTCAACTCAAGCAGCGGTACAGTGCAAAATGAACAAAAAGAAAACTAAAGAAATTGCACCCCATCCAAGCGTGTACCAGCTACACGTGAGCAGACGGACAGACATTTACAAAAAGCCGCCATTTTGTTTTTAAACTCACCAATCCGGGCACCGGCCGCGCCTTTGCAAGCATTAGGGAAAATTAAATTCAGTTAGACAGTAGAATTTTACGAAATAAATTACATAATATTTAGAACTACTAGATATTTTCGTGTATGGAAACCAGATTAAAGAGTAGGGTAGGTATAAAAATAATCAATTCTGGAGATATGCTGTTATCATTCAGCAAGTGCAAACTGCAAAAAGTGCTATGCAAAATGCGATAGACAATGTGCTCGAAACATACAACATTTATGTGACGTAAAATGCAATTCCTGGTCAGATGTATCCACCTGGTCTACAATAAATCCAACTGCAAAACCTGTGCACCTAATCCCAAATTTTCAATAGCTTCTTGGACATAAGGGCCGGGGCTGTCAAACTAATAAACCTCCATTAGCTCGAGAGCGCGTCGAAGCGGAAAGATGCGCGCGTCTCAAGTTATTTATTCTCAACTTAATTTTTAGGCGAGCAACGTTGATATGCGCCAGCCCTAAAGCACTAGTAAAATCCTTGAGTGAATGTTTATTTCAGGCTAATATAATTTTGCCAGACTTTATTGCGCTAACTACACTCTCTTAAGAGGGTTTATTTTGAACGTTAGCAACATCGTAAATAGCTATCAAATATTTACCTGTTTTGATTAATTTGGCAACTAGGCAACTAAAATATTGATTATGAAATGCAATAATTAATATCAGAACACCGAATATTTAGTTTTAGATGTAAAAAAGTATTTGGAAACTTTTCAAATGCTTTTTTTACACTTAAAACGGTTACACCATCAAATTCAGCGTTATAATTGCAATTTATTATTAATATTCTAGTTCGCTAATTAGCCACATTTCTTATTTCCATACAGAAATATTGCCAAATTAATCAAAACAGCGAAATATTTGACATCTATTTGCGACGTTGCCCACTTTCAGAATAAACGCTCTTAACAAATAAATCCTATCTTCTACTAATAACAGCCAAAACTGGAAAGGTAAGAAGATAATTTCTAGCTGTCGAATTAGGCAGAATGTTTTAAATGACACATCTAACGGGTAAACCTTTTTAAATAAAAGTTCTAGTTTCAGTCTAATTTGACCGTTAAAATTTCCTTGCATCTATTTCATAGATTATCTGTAGACAGCAATTTTTTTTAAATTCAGAGCCCAAACAATATCTTCTGTCGATTAAGTAGACTGTCATTAAGAATTTAAGATCCATCAATTTGCAAAGCATGCAGTATTGCCTTCATAAAAAAAATCATGTACAAATACAGGATAAAATAATAAACAAAATTACTATATAACTGGTTTCCTAACACATTCGTAATTATCACCATAGCGGTCAACAGCAGGTTTTTATCAATGGATGCTTAACATTAATTAATAATTCGCAGTAATTACAATAATTATTCAGATAAGGATACTAATTATGGTTTACCCAGACCTAGTTTACATAGTTTAGTCATGTGTGTCATATACCAGAAATTATATACTGGTTTAAATAACATGCATTGGAGATTTTTAACTACATATTAAAATACTGCAAATGAAATGTTATTCCTAACGTTTGTATTTAGAGTTTCATTAGATTCATACCTATCTTAATAATAAATGGATTGGTTATTTTATGTCGAACCCGATACTACTTTTATAAATTGGTATTTTAAATAAGATTTTATCTTAAGGGATTTGTTATAAAATGTTAAATTAAAACCAGAAAATATGGGAAGCAATATCCTCATAATACACATAACAGCACCCATCATTCCTTCCGTATTCATTCCGATGCCAAACTTGGATATTAACGTCATATTTTCAATATTACACTAGGGTTTTAACTTTTACCCATTTCCGGACATGCAACATAGGTAGGTATTAGAGCATTCAGTCTCGCTGCATATCTGAGACCCGGAAAAAAAAATCGAGACTCGATGCGATCTCCTTTCAAAAGTATGTTACAAACTTATAGGCATTTAGACAGTCAAAACAAGATATTTCAATCATGTAGGTACGTACTTTATAAAACATACCTACAATAACAAACTAAAATTATAAAATAAAAAAATATTTATTAGATTTCTTTTTGTTTGTGCGTGATTTAAGTCTAAAAGTCTCGAGATTCCAGAGATCGAAAATACCAAAAAATCGTCGAGACTCGAAATTTTCAAGACCAAGATTCCCGGGATAAAAGCCCTAGTAGTTATAACTAATGCCAAACCTTATCACCCTGCTGCCACACGTAATTAATTAAAAAAAGCCATCACATGCTGACAAATCACCAAATTCTCTTATTACATACATGTCTATCTACAATCAACCCACACAATATTGCAGACTGCTATTAACCCAGAAACAAATGAAACCTAGCTCCTAAACCTAGATATTCCTCCTAATATCAACATATAGTCAACCCCACATCATTTGAAGATGAACTAAGAAAACCGCCTTTAATTATACGTAGTCAAATTCAAATTGTTATCATGGACATGTTCTCCCCGCGTTCATTTGTCTGGCCTTTACGAACATAAGGCATACTAAAAAAAATTGTTAAATGAATACCAAAAATAAGAAAGATTAAAAAGTAAAATGTCCGGATTCCTTAGTCTAAATTTTTTTGAAATTTGAAATGTCTGGACATTTCAAATTTCGAAATTGTAACCCTACGTGTGGGTGACTGTACAAACATAAGGCAAGAGAGACGAGACCAAGTGTAATAAAACTAGTAGGTACATACATCAGGACTTTTCAAATTTCGAAATTGTAACCCTTGACATGGGTGACTGTACAAACATAAGACAAGGAGAGACGAGACCATTTGTAATAATACTATTAGGTACATAACATAAGTAGTGCCGGGACATTTCGTCGCCGCGAAGGACGTTTGAGAGGCAGACGATTTTAAGGGCACTGACTTCCTTATGCGTCATAGAAGATTGTATTTTATTAGTCATACTTTTATTAAGTCTATGGGAACAGACATGTTAACTGTTTATGTAGCATAGCACAGTTTATACTATTATATGAATATACATTTCACAACGTCCGTGTAACATAACCTACAGTAGACTTCAGTAAGTTGGGTCTATTTGAACTATCCGTACTGTATTTGCAATATTTATGCAATGCAATAATGTGGCTTCTGTCTGTACCCATAAGGTCACTGAGGAAGGTTTAATGAGTAATAGAATCCACCTGTACTCCATTATCGTAGTGTGAAAATCTACAGCCTCACCAAAGGGTTGCTGAGGTCAAATACTTCTGTGTGTTATCTGTAATTTGAGAAGATGGTGACTTTGCTTATATGCAAATGTATGTAATGTAGCTCTTTTGCGCCCGAGTTCAACAGCCACGGTAACAATAAAGCGATAAATGCATTCTATCCTATATTTTATTGCTAAGAAAATAGCTACAGTTATTTCTCGAATGGAGCAAAAACCGTACTGTCGACAAAGTTAACTTTAGCGCTTCGATCTATGCCATTTTTTTATTACATCTTCACATTATGCGACACTTATCCAAAATTAAATCGTCTCTTAACCGTATTCCGCGTTATCTTTAAACGTGTCTGCGTTTATAGGTTACCTACTAAAAGTCTGAACAACATCCGTAATTTTTTTGTAACTGACCGTATTACGACCATCACAATACAGTCGGGCACCAAGCTAAAATGTATTAGGCCTAGCCCGCACTGCGAAATCTCACCGCGCGATTTTATTTGATGTACGGCATTGCGACGAACGAGAAATCAACGATTTTTCAACGACGCGAAAACGGTTACCATGGATTCAGTACATGGTTCTGAACCGCGTTGAAATTTTTCGTCAGTTGTAAAAAAAAAAATCTGTTGTTTCATAGAAAAGTGCAATACCTACGCGGTCAAAATGTATGGAACAGCAGATTTTTTTTTAATAACCGGCGAAAATTTTCAACGCATGGGCGTTCAGAATTATGTAGGTACTGAATCCATGGTAAAGGCTCTTTCAAACAGGCGCGACACGCGACGCGACACAAAGACACTCGTCACGCGACGCGACGTACCTTCGTGTCGCGCCTGTTTGTAGGAGCATTAACAGTTTTCGGAGCCGATGTCCCTGCCACCCTGTATAAGATACCATGTGTTACAAAATCGCGAATTTTTTTCATCGCAGTGCGTGGTAGGCCTTAAAGTTAAGCATTCGTTACTTTGAATTTTTAAAAGGGCATTAGCACCTTTATTGCTGTGTACCTTACAGCTTAAGCATTCTACTTTGAATCTGAGTTATGTCCGTTACGCCTTTTTAATTCTTAGGTTATAGTTTGAAACTGAGAATTGTGTTGTTAATAGGCATGCCTCTTTATGACTCAGAGTTGACTGTTGAACCATAAGTATTGGAAGCAAAAAATGTATTTGCATATAAAAATAATATTGACTCACTAATTTGACCGTTTGATAATAAGACCAAAGGTCGACTTGAGAATATGTAGCAGACTATGTATGGTATAGTAATCTTATTCCAGGGCCTATGATGAAAAGCATTTCATCATGGATCGCAGAGGAAGTCGCGGGCAAAGCAAATTACTAATATGATAAAATGAATAAGTATCAAAAACGTACGTACTTAGGACTTTTATTCATTAGAGGACATAATAATCCCGAGATTTTTGTGTAAACAATTTAAAACTAAGTATGTTAACGATAACAGACCGCAATAAAAACAAATAGATTTGTTTTCAAGTCTCTACGCAATAAAAGCTATCAAACTGTGCAAATAATTTTTATCACAACATTAATAATTTCATAAACAGACTAAAAGAAATTCTTCATTTTCATGCAGTACAAGAAAACATTCTATACATACTACTGTTACAATAAATCATACAAAAAAAAAACAACGAAATTTCGTCATATATGAAAAAAAAAATTGCAAGGCAAAAATCAGAGTTACTCGGCTGACCGAGGCCATGGTGTCATTGACCTATAAGGTCACCGGTCAGCGTATAGTACCCACAAGCTCATACGTTAGGCGGAACGAAACCAATACATAAACTATTTGTATATATAGTAGCATTCCGGTGTTACGGCTAGATATGCACCAGTAAAGATTGTGGTCTACAGGCAAAATGGACTCAGACTTAACATAGCATAGCCTGTATTCTTTGAAGTTGTTGGTCAAAGATCTATAGAAACACACACATTTCGCTAGTTATGTTAATATTCTCATGTTAAAGGCGGAAACAAATATCTATGCCGGAGACTCCTAGCTGCAACTAACAATTTAGTAATGGAAGACCATAACAACAGACATAATTTACGAGGCAGTAACAAAAAAAAAATAAGTATCCTAGAGAGGTGATCCTTAGAGACATTGAACACGACGTATCAAGTGGATTATCCTGTTAACGAAATGATTACACTCGTTTTTACCTTCGATCGCGTCATATGTCTCCCTTCCTGAATCATTTCCAAAGTTTTCTTAGAGCATTTCCGGGTAAGACGGAATAGTAATACTTCAATTCATACTAGAGAATAAGCCTATGAAGTACATTAAAATCTTGCTTGCCTTATTTTAAACATAGCCAACTAATCTGCCAGAACTAACCTAGCAGCAAGCGACAGAGCCTTTGATAAAGTGAAGATGTTTTCTTCTAAATACAAATAAATGAGGAAGAGTGAAACTCTAAGAATAGCCAAATATCAATGAAGTATAAACAAAAAAACAATTAAAACCACAGACTCCGCAGACACCAAAAAAATCCGTTAGTCATATGCCAGACAAAACTTCCTTATATAGAGCAACGAACGTTTAATTCTAGTTTTGCGCCATATAAGCCACTAGGGCGCCAAGATTACTTGGCACTGGCAAACGTAAATAATGACGTGGAAATACTACACATACACTCCACTCGGTAGTTTGTGGATCCGTTGCATAATGCTATCCACGACGACATTACTGCTATGGTTTCTCGAGTGTGAATCTGAGTTTGCCAAGAGATGTGGCTTTGCGTTTAGATGGAAAATGTGATATTAGGAATTTTAGTAGCTATTATGGACGTTTCTGATCAACTAATTAGCGTGTCGATGGCAATTTAAATAGTCAGCCCAGAATTTGGCTACGAGTTTGGCACCTTCAGTAGCGTCCATCAGTCCCTGTAACATGCAGGCAACGGGACACGCTATGGACACCATATTAAGTGCCCCATTGTTTGTGGAATAGCATCACAAGACAAGTGATTTGATCAAGTTTTGCTTTTAATATATTTTTTGACAAATGGATTGATCAGTTGCAGTATGCTGCTATTAAGCAGAGGAAATTTCTATTCTGTTGCTTGTATTAACCACCAAAGACATGATAACTTATCGTCAGGGACATGGTGTATTAAGATCCTCCGCAAACGAGGATACTAATTGCGGATCAGCTTATTTTTTGACTGCATTATAGGATCTTCTCGAAGCTCTCTCGTTGCAACAATTTCATTCAACACTAAAAATCAATAATAGAGGAAAAAACAATGTAGTAGGTCACATTTATTATTCTAAAACATGCTGCTATTGTAGATTTATCATCACGCAATGATCCAACGCATCGCAACACTGCGTGTTCAGACTGTGTGCGTGTTAAAATATGGGGTGTGATATTTACCAGTCCTTGTCAAATGGTAGGGGCTACTGAGTCCCACATCCGTTTCCAATATCTACGACATGTCCTAAGCTATCATTTTCGTACATATCGAATGAAGTTTACTTTGGATATTACATCTTGGAGACCATTTACGGAAAAGATTATTGCTTTCAGCATGTGGGTTAACAAGAACTTATAATGTTCTTGTAAAAATATAGATATGAGGTTATTATAGTTCGAAGGATCTCCCAAAACGTGATAGGAATTTTCGTTTATTTCTTTTTTGGCGTCCAACATATCGTAGTAGGCGATCAGAGTCGAACAGTCAGTATATTGTGCCGAATGTACATACCTAAACTAGACCTTCACAGCCACAGCTGTTGGGTTAATAAGAAATGGCCTGTTGAATACAAATACGGGGATTATTAGAAATATATAACATAACATCACATCATGCCTGTGATCTCCGAAGGGTTAGACAGAGGTGTAACTATAGTATGCGCACATTTCGCCAGTTATGTTTAAGTCCCATGTAATAGGGAGCGAGCGTATTGCCATCAACCGGGCACAAATCCAGACTCCGGGCTGCTACTGAGAAATTCCTGATGGAAACAACCAATTTTGCCAGACCGGTAAGTCGTATCCTCATGCTCAGCAGAAGCGCTTACTAGACCAACGAGACCGACAGGAAATATACAAATGCGTAAAAATTATAGGGGACATTGTTTTAATTTTTTTTAATGCGGCGGAGCAAAACGGAGTGTTATGATTTTGACCGGTATGTATGTATGTTCACCTGTTCCCTCATAACTTCTAAACTACTTTATCATAATTTGACAAATGAGGTTTCGTTGGAAGCGTCTTGATCGTCCGCTGGTTATATGCTATGTGGCGTCACATTAAAATTAAAGATCCGGAGTCACACGTATTCCGTTCGATTTATGCACTCACACGTGTGACTCCGGATCTTTAATTTGTCTGTCGGTGATGTCTTGTGTATACCTTTTTAATTGACTTTTTTTATCGTAGTTGGGTTTTGACCAATTATTCTGTTAATAATTACATTTTCCTTATAAAGTCGAATAGTTGATAATTAAATGAGTTTATAGGTATTAGTTATTAATTATCGAACAATGGTGTTATTGTTGTAGTCCTATAACATAACAATGATAACATTTCATTTGCAGTCTTTTAAATATTACGTTTTTAACGAGGATTAATAAAATAACTTCAAAACATACCTTGTACTCCGCTTTTGTCTAGAAAATTGCTAAGTTGAAATGTAGAATTACTCGATGCTAGATATTGTGTGAATCTCTGGAAAATAGAGAAAAATACGTATTAGTACAAGTTTATTAAAATTCTACAAACATATTAAATTGTGCAAAACAGGGCAAAATTAATCTTCAGACGGTGTGACTCATAACGGAGTGACCCATATGCAAACAAACGGTGTATTAATATTGAAAAGGCTATAGTCACAATTTATCATACAGACTTCTGTAACATTCATACAGCCATACTAATCCATCCTTTATAAATGCGAAGGTATCTCTGACTGTCTGTTACGATTTCACGCCTAAACAACTGAACCGATCTTTATGAAATTTGGCATATATATGTCAGTCAGGCTAGGCTTTTCATCCTGGGTAGCAGACGTACTTTCCTATAAATAAACGTGTTGAACCTACACCTTCCAAAAAATCCCAGTTATGACTACAAACGATTCCCATAACCCAGTATCATAAACATTAGATGCAGTGATAAACAAAAAAACACGACACGTTCATAGAACGTATGTAACGAGGATATTTTTAGACCAGTACACCAACGGCCCTATTTTCCGGAAACATTTTTAGGTCAAATGCAACATGTCTTTAAAACGCTGGCTACTCATGGAAAAATGGAGATTCAGGAGATTGTTAACTTTTGAAGTTCTAATCTTATAGATATGTAGAATGATAATGGAATTGGAAATACTGGATTAGTGGAGTCATTGAAATGAAATATTTAATTTTTATTTTGTCAACAAGATAATGGAACAGCTAAGACGAGCCAAAAACAGAAAGGGCACAAATAAGATAAAAGTTTTCTCTAAACGTTTCGAAGGTGTATTTTCAAACCCTCATAGCTTCGGCCTGGATATTGCTAGAGAGCTCAAATTCTCGGGATAGAACGTAGTTAGCAGACTTATAAAACACACAAAATTGTCTACCTTTTATACTTTTTTTGGACTGTGGATTTTTATTCATACCTAAATTACGTCGATTTTGACACTGACTGACTAACTCACTCACTAACTCATCAAAACCTTTAGGGCAAGTCCTAAAAAGGGGGTGCAAATCTGTATATAAAATAAATAATTTCCTATCTGACTACCCAAAGAAGAAATGGCGACACCAACGAAACGAAGCGGTCAAAGTATCTTTTAAATTCCAGACATAATCTTGGTTAAATCATTCCTTTGTCTACCAGATGTGTTAAAGAAAATTCCTTTGCAATGAGCCCTGAGAAAAAGTTATATTGATTCGCAGTTTTTAGGATCTCACCAAAATGATATTTTATGTGTATTAAATAAATACTCGGAAACCTACGCAAATGAGGGTATTGTAATGGTAATGTGTTTCATGTAGGCGGAGAGCACAATCCCCGCAATAATCATCCCTTCCACGACACGAAAGAGATTGGGTCGCTTATTCCGAGGTCGGCATGAAACGGATATATTTTCGTACCAAAATAATATGATTAACCTCTGTTACCCTTTCAAGGGACAGATCCCTTGAAAAGGCCTCAGCAATTTTCCAATCTCCTTCAATAATATAGATCAATTACTAATTCATCAACAAAAGTTACAGGGACATAATAATTGGCGTAGTCACTGCCACTATATTTTTCTAACGAAGAGTGACATCTTTTACAACACATTGTTATACTCATTGTTATCTATCGTTAAAGGAACCAATTTTTCTAATTCAAAATCGAAAACATTTATTTTAATTAAACCAAATGCAGGCACTTTTGAATTGTCAGGGGGTCGGTCAGTCAGAAAGATAAGGCTAGTTGCCCATTTCAAAGCGTACAAGGTACCTTAGATGGAAAAGAACGGGCAAGAAACTCCAAGGAATTTTAAAACAAAATATCGTTCTGATGATGGGGGCTTTGTTTGGTTAATTGATTGCCCTAGTACATACCTACATAACAATCTATTTACAGGATCCGAATCGATTCAGTGATCTATTTTCGTCACAAAGAAAGCGAAATTGATCTTAATAACTGACGATGACGTAACGATCCCTCATACTCTCAAGACTTTGAGATTCAGTTGCCTGGCAACCATCTTGACTAATCCTAGGACAAGATTCACAGATTGCACTTTGACTTTACTTTGTTGCATACGAATATAAACCTTATTCTTTAAGTAGCACAAAAGGTTTATATTCATATATAAAACGAGGGGGTCGGCTTCTAGTCTAATCGGATGCAGCTGAATACCAGTATTTTACATGGAGCGACTGCCTACGAATATGAACATTAAAGCTATAATGATACAGTTTACATTCGTATGAGACGCTTACTAAGCAAAGTCAGAAGTCGGTCTGCGAAACTTGCCCTTAGTAGGTACCTCTAATGTCAAAGATAACCCTTTTCATAGACCGAGTATATTGGTGTTATCACTCGACAAATCGATTAGTTTTCGCTGCCCATCTTCATATCAATCACACACTGACCTTTTACGATGGCCTGATGTCCTTTCTAGCACAGCAATAAAAGGCCCAGGGGCCTAAGTCTACTTATCTAAACTTTGCAATGGGGAGACCCCTTGTGAGTTTTTGACAGATTTTCTATGGCAAATCTGTCAAAAATTTATAATAGAAAGACCATTGCGACGTTTGTGTAGACTTGCCCCCAGCTATACTGTACTTGTTTACGATATCTTGGTCACAAGAAGTTACACTCTATAATGCATTATGTTATGTAGGTATACTTCGCATTAAATAGTCTTCGTTTATTGACACAAGTGGTCACATTGTCGACACTTTATTTGCAGTAGTTGTTACAGTAAATCCATCTTGCTAGGTACAAGTTGCTAACTAAAATATTTTGTATAATGTTTGGAATATTTGGCACGTTTTGTGACAAATGTGATATATCGGCCTTTTCCTTATGATAAGATGATTCAATTGAAAATAACATGTTAGTTAACTTTTGTTATCAAACTGTGAGTTCGATAACAAAAGTACAATTTCCCTTGAATGGTTATTACAACTATCAGGAAACAAATATCTACACTGTACGCCCCCAAGTTGCATAGCAACACTATCGTAACAAGATTACAGGCAAAATTTGATATGTACCACATTGTGCTACAAACTTGTTTCAGTTAATTGATTAAGTCTGTTTCAGTTGATTCATAAGCAGCGAGATAATCCATTTTCTATTCCGTGAAATATCTGGTAGACACAGCAATAATATTACAGTTTCACAGTAACTTGAACTCGTATCTTGCGAATTTGACCATTTTAGTCTCTGAAAACTGCATCTCGTTTTTGTCTAATCTTCTGATGCAGAAGACAGTCAGCGTGATATCGTCTTCAAGTTTCATCATCATTATCATTTCAGCCGAAAGACGTCCACTGCTAGACATAGGCCTCCCCCAAGCACCGCCACTTAGACCGGTTCTGGCCATCCGTTCACCTCGTTTTTCAAGTTCCTCAAGTTTATTCATTAATAACATAATACTTTAGATCCCTAGCATGTTTAATAATAGAATAACAAGTAGTGGGAAAGCTGCAATTGAAACCATAATCAATTATTCAATTAGCTCGACCTAGCTGGACATTTGAAACCACTTTTATCATAGCTATTTTTAACTCAAAATCCAAACCACAATGTTTATCCCTACAATATCCTCGAATCCATCCATTAATACTATAATTGCAAGCAAATTAATTTCCTTTGTTGTCGAGTTACATCACCAATTACTATGTAGGATAGGAATCGTTTAGTGAAATTCAGTATACAAATTGTTCATAATTTTTCCGCTTTATGACGTAGTTGGTTATAGTGTAAATAAAGGCTATAATATCCTTTAAGGCGACGATAACAAACTTTAATGATTTTATACTGAAGATGACGTCTAAACGAGTAGTGTTAATGATTTGGAAAATATATATGTTAAATTAGAGCATTTTCTTAATATTTTAATATAGGCATATTTTGGATTATGTTTTTATTACATAGTGAAATTAATTTGTAAAGTTATGTCTAACGCGGATTAAAAACTGAGAATCACGCAAAATCTGAAACCTTCACCATTTTAAAGATAAGAAATTATTAATCTTTTAGTATACGCGTTTTATTAAAATACCTTTTGTTTTATGTATAATAAATTAATAATGCGTCTAATTCGGGACAGCGCTCCTTGATGGGTGATTCCTATCCTCCTCGATTCGCTCCTTGATGGCTGGACGTACGACGCGATGCGTGAGCTCAATACAGAACACGTAAGCTAACCATTCAAGGTCACTGTCATATATCTGCCTCTTAACGCCTCTCACGTCCCCACTGCTCGGAGATAGGCCTCCAATCCGTGAGAGGGACTGGGCCGTAATCTATCAACCACGCAGGTCCAGAGCGCTTGTTGAATTTCACTTGCCCACGAATTTTTGGGTCTAGGATATGCCGGTTTCCTTACGATGTTTTCCTTCATGATGAAATTATTTACACAAAGTAAAGCGCGACCTGAGATGACTGATTTTCAATCATGTCAGGTCGTTCCACGACGTAAATTAAAAATGCACGTTTTAATAACTGGGAACGAAGGTGGGAGTCTCAGATGAGGCTCGTTGATAACCTCATTAATTAGAGTCACTGCCACAATGCAACAAGTGAGTGGCAGTCAATGCACCGTGGGAACTAAGATTGACATTTTCAGGAAGATCAGACCAAAAAAAAAGATCGATGGATTGTTTGAAAGATGATATGGCTAGGAAGGAAGTGAACAATTAGATGACGGCTGATAGCAAAGTATGAAGGAAAAAGATAAGAGTGTATGATGATGATATTAAGGCAATCTATGGTGATTCCTCCTTTTGTACAAATAATCAAGTAGCAACATCTCGTTGACTTTTGTAATATGCTCGTGAAGCGAACGATCCGGGATTTCGGGCATTATCGTTCAAAAATCGTTTATTGGAACACTAGCAGCGCCCCGCGGTTTCACCTGCATAATTCTCGATCCCGTGGGAATATCGGGATAAAATGTAGCCTATGTGTTAAGCCAGGTTATAAATTATTTGTATGCCAAATGTCATCCAAATCCGTTCAGTAGTTTTTGCGTGAAAGAGTAACAAACATCCATCCACACAAACTTGCGTTTATAGAACATCTATAGCTAGCTGTCGCTATCTTGAGACCACTTTCTAACAAAAGCATTGTAAGATCTAGCAACAGGTCACTAGGAAAACCGTTTCAAAGATACTTTCATATTTCTTAATTAGAAAAAATAAATTACGATACAGGTCGGGAGATGAAGGAATGCTCAAATAGTTGCTAAAATACCATCCGAAATAAATTACATAATAGTATTATGTACTTCGTTGCGCTTGCGCCGCTATTTGTACGGAAAATTAATAGCCGTAGCGTGACGTGGTAAATTAATATTTGATAAGGCACGAGTTCGGATTTAAAAAAAAATTGTGTAACAACAGCGAAAATAATTTCTATCAAATTGTTTCGATTTGGCTCGTGTAACTATGAAAATACATTTACCGTTGACATAATTTAATCTTAAAAAGTACTAGCTTTTGCCCACGGCTCCGCCCACATGGATGTTGGAAAATATCCCACGGGCCCGTACTACCGGGATTTAAAGTACCCGGCTGTTTGTCCACCGCAACTTGAACGGGTCGTTAACGAGAAGGGTGATCGACAAACGGTCCTCGTGTTAATGCAGGTTATAAACTATCTGTGTGCCAAATTTAATCCAATGTTTATGCGGCGCACGCTAAGAAAGCCAGTCAACATGATTTTTTTCGACATCTTCAACAATCGTTGTCATATTCCAGCCAATTTACAAAAACGTATCTTAATGAATTATACACCTAAAGCTCATGAATCCTCATGGATCACTCCGTCCATCGGTGAAAACCGTATGAAAATCCGTTCGGTAGTTTTTGAGTTTATCGCGCTTAGACAGACAGACGCGGAGGAGGACTTTGTTTAATATGTATAAATATATTTTAATAATTTTAAGTAGTGACAGTCATGATACGAAATACCGGTTGTTGAATAAAGTGACATTTAAAATTACGTTATTTTTAATCTATGCGATTACGAAGGTGATCAATACATTATACGGTGTAGTACAAAGTACAGATATTGCCAATAAACGAGTTACGTAGGTAGGTATATTTTATCACGTAATCAAGCTCTATGTGTGTAGTTCGTTTATCTAGTCGCGAATAAAAAAAAAGTTAAATAAAATAGAACACCGCTTTTCAAATCTCTGACAATTAAAAAATAAAGAAACTCGCGCGTGACGTGTTCATCCTTTCAGAAACACGTTAACTTTTTTTCGCACTTGGCAACACTGCAACTAACTGTCAGTGCTTCTGACGTCCGCTTATTTTTTGTGTAAAGATGTCGAGGTGCATATTACGTAGAGCCCCGCCTCTCGCCTGTCATTGTATTATGAAATACACGTCTGGCTGATTAAGTACCTTATATGGCAGAGGTCACGAGAGGCATCTGATTGATATAGACTTCTCTATAGTGCATCATTAAACACGTTCTCTTTTATAACTGTGTGAATTTTTTTCTCAAGGACTTGGTCTGGTATCCGAATGTATATTTTTATCCATCTCAAACTATTGAAGTGTGGCTTGGATGAAAAACTTCAGACGGCAAAGAAAGTATGCTTTAAAAATGTACGACTTCAATATCGCCTCCCCATTTCCCACATAAAAATAGGACATCATGAGTGTAAGCTGAATCGATTCCCGCCGGTTTACTTTTCAATGGAAGAACTAATAACGGCCTTTCTCGGTCCACTGGCTTCGTCATTCATAGAATTTATTTCCCTTAGTAACAAATTTAATGAATGAAAACCGTAATTTCATAAAAACGATTAAAATTTTACGATATCCGGGGTCAGATAAGCAGTTTTGATTCATGGAATGCGCAGACGGCGATTTCATTAAAGTTTTCAGCTGTTGTTGCCAGCTGGTTTGTGACATTGAGATAAGGGGGCAAAACATTGGTATGTTCCATGGAAATGACGTTAAAAAGTCCCCGTTTCTATTGACTTATAAACAACACATTGATTCCCGAACTGGTGATAAACGTCTTGACCTCAATCTGTGATTTGATAGGCGAGAAATTGAATGATTCACATTAATCAGTATTGGGTTCACGGCCTATGCTTTGATCTACTCTTTTAGACGAGGTATTGATTATCTTCATTAAGGTATTGAGGTCAAGTGCAAGGGCTGATTGAAATAATACTTCAGTTCTTTTTAGGGTTCCGTACCTCAAAAAAACGGAAACCTTATAGGATCACTCATGTCAACTCGTGTGTCTGTCTGTCTGTCTGTCTGTCCGTCTGTCACAGCCAATTTGCTCCGAATGTAATGGACCGATTAAGTTGAAATTTGGTACACATATGTATTTCTGTGAGCAAAACACAGACGTGTAACGTAAATAAAGGAATTTTGAATATCACTTTTGGGGGGCAAACAAGAAAATTTAAAAAAGTTTTGCTAACAGTACCGTGTGAAATCAAATGAAAGGGCATGTTGCGAGGATCTTAAACATATTTTTTATATAATTTTAAAATAAATACTTTTAAAAATACTTAAGAAACTCGATGAAAATTGGCCATTCCCCCCTTATCTCCGAAACTAGTGGACCAAAAATTTGGGAAAAATATATGATATGGCTTTACTCATAGATTACAGGAAAACCTATAAGAAGTCTATAGTCTTAAAATAGCATTGTAAATCTCTTAATATTGTGCGTACAAACTTACATTTGCAGTAGAAATCTATGGGAGAACATGTTTTTCAACTACGATGTAAGGTTTGTTCTTGGGATAAATAAATTCATCTCAACTACGGAACCTTTCATTGTGCGTAGTCCGACACGCACTTTGTCAGTTTTTTTCTGTTGGATAACTGTATATATTACTCCGCAAATGTGAGGAGGGGTCCCTCGAGTGTCGTAAATGGAAGATGGAATGGAATTACATTAGAATTAAATAAGCAGATGGGACCATATCTCTTTGCATACGAATATAATGTACTGTGTGTAACAGTGAAGTAAATTGTGGTAATGGAAGCGTAAATCGAATCAGAAACGATACCAATATTGAAACAAGATAGGTAAGGATTCCGAGACCAAGAATATCAATCAAAACAGTTATTAGAAATAAAAACTTGTTTAGGAGCGTTGGGCATTTTTGAGATAAGACTAAACCATTGATTTCGCGACACTGCTACCGACACCAGCTTTAAAAAGACATCAACGCGCGATACATTATTTCCTGCACGATAAAATTGTTCAAGTTTTCACTCCTGTCGGCACTCCCAGAGCCCCATTTTTTAAAAAATCTGGCAATTGAAAGTTAAAAATAAAAAAATGGAAATAACTGAAATAGTTCTGCGTTACTTACTTATGTTTGAATTAGACTTGTTTATGGCAGCACCTCTTTAGATGCAAGAACCATCTAAAGAAATGCTGCCAGAAGCTAAGTCTAAAAGAGACCCGCTATGGTAAAATCGTGACTCATTCATAAATACCTGGTTTTATTCAGAAAGTACATACAGCTGTTCTACGTGGGAATAAACACGCATACATACATAAATTAAGTGACAAACAATCAAACAATACCTGCGTTTACGTCTATGAGAATAATAATCCACGTTTAGCGAAAATTATAGCCTTGAAATTCCATATCCTTGGTAACATGCCTAAGTATACAATCGTTGGGAAGTTTACGTAGTTCCGTAATACTGACGCAGACATAATCGAGATGTTTAAATCAAAAGCTCTCTTGCATTTGTGCGAACATCATCGATGGAAACTCAAGTGGGATTATATCTCTGACGGATGAATACCATCCACCAATATATTCCCATTTTCTCATCATCAATTTGCCTGTCAAACATAGGTTTTTCAGACTATATAAATTACTTAGTTCTACGTGTTTAACAGTGCACATCCCAAGCCCAATAATAACGTATAATAGCCATAATAAAAATGTACAGTTTCCATCATACCAACAGATGGTCCCAGAAATGAAAGGCCTTTAAAATTCTTTGGAGAAATCGCATTTTGATACTAAAAAGAACACGTAAAAAGTTTATAAACTGCATCGAGTTGCCCGTCATAACAGACATTCATCTTCCGAATAATTTCTTCCTCTCATTCACTTAATAGGAAGTTCTTGAATTAAAAACCAATTCGGGCAAGAAATGCAATGGGGAGTTTCCATTACCATAATTCCCAGTAATGCTTCGGGTACTAGGACTGTGATTCATAAAGGGTGAAACGCCCCCATCTGATTAGGGCCTTATACAGCCATCGGAAATGTGGGGTTTGACTATACGTAGTCTGTACCCCTTCCCCACGATACGATAATGATTACCATACTTACATTTTTGACTAGATTTCAAAAAATGCAGTTGAATATTTTTTTATGAAATACTTTAAACATAAAAATGTACAGAGGCGGACTTAATGCCATACGCATTTTCCCACAATGCAAGAGAAATAAATAATCGAATATACTAAAACAAATAAGACAAACAATGGGAAAACATTACCGTTGAGATGAATATTGTCTTCTAAATTGAAAGAATCAATTATTTTGTTTGAATCATCAAGACCTTCGAAAATACGCTTCCGATCTTGAAATCACAAAAACCAAAGTTGCTAAAAACTAATTTCGGTATTGGATGCCGAGCGACGATATGGTAATAGATGATGCACAGTGAAGACTACAGCTTTGTACACAACTACCCGTTTGATGTGCACTCTGACGGAAATTCGGCGTAACTCCAGTGAACAATTTTATTGGAGTTACGTTTTCGTTTGAAACAGTGCACACGTTTTAGCTGACGAGAGACTTGTGGCGTGACAGGCAATTAAATAACTGGTTGTATGGTTACCAAATAGCTTGATATTTTTTGGCAACAGGACTACAGTAAAAAAAAAAAATCGTAAAGAAAGTTTTAGTATGATGGCTATACGAGTAGACGTAAGACCAAAGAAATGATGGAGGGACTGTGTGAAAGATGACATGGCTAGAAAGAGGGTGATTACTGAGATGAGAGAAGACCCCAAATCAATTGTTATAAGGCCAAAATAATGATGAACACAGTCCAGCTGGTTGTTGACTACAGTCCAGCTGGTTGTTGCGGTTACAACCAACGCAACACTAAGGAGTTTGCCGATGCATTACCAACCTTAATGACTAAGTTTAAACCTCTGTGCACCACAGCAGTGGTGCTTAATAAATAAGGTATGGCGGAATAATTTTCTGACCTGTCACAGAGTAATGCTCAAATCCAGAAGTAAAAATAGTAAGAGCTTCTTACCTCATTCCCATATGCTAGTAGATGATGTACGGTTATTAGAGCTTTATAGACCACCACCCAATTGGTGTTTTGTGTGCGCTCGACCAGCAAGTTGGCGAGCTGTGGTATCGACACGTTGGGCTCGTTTGTGCAGTGGACTAGATCTGGAAAGAGAAAGAAAAGATGCTTAATATTTGGCTTGTGTAGAAGAACAGCCGGTCAAGCTGTAAAATTTTCACCGTATAAACTCACGTGAAGCGTGTTTGAAGTGTGGTGTCAGTCCCTAGCATCAGGTGGAATGACATCAGTAAGATTTTTATAGAATAGATTGGTAGAAGTAGATTCTTGCAATACAGTTCTTTCGAATGGCGCATTTGTATTAACAAAAAGTCTCAGCAATTCGATGAGCCGAAAAATATCAAGAACTCTCTGACACGACAGACGTCATTCTGTTCCAATAATTCATACAAACTTCACATAGAAAATGCACTTTCAGTTTTCTCGAATTTTCAAATTTTTAAAATGTTTCTTTTCGCAAGAACCTGATTGCGACTATTACGAACATAATATAGAAATTTCTCGACGGCAAGTCAGAAGCCCATGGGCGACTTTGAAAACTCTGACACCAGTTTACGAAAATAAGTTACGTAATTAGGGTAATTGCGTAACTTATTTTCGTAAACAATAGGCCTGTGTACAATTCTTTTTTGTCCGGAAGGTAGATTAATACAAAATATTGGACACGTATTTTTCTTTTTTGACATAATCAAAAGATTACGGCGATACATTGAGTTAAAATGTGGCATGACGTCACGCCTTGCTAGATTTTATACCGAGTCGTGACGTGGCGAGCCCCCACTCTTCAACTTTAATGCGTCTTTTCTAAGTTATTTTTTATTAATATGACAAAGCAAAAAATACATGTCTAATATTTTTTTTTATTATCTAAAAGACGGCCTAAATAGAACTTCTTTTTTTTACCTAGACAACTACCGTATTATGCTTGATTTGTTTCATTTTGACGAAAAACATCTCTTTTCGTCTCTGCTTCGGGTATCTCCGCATATCTCCGCTTTGGTGGAGTCGAGGCCTTTTCGTGACTTGTGGTAAAGTGGACAAAGATGGCCGGGTAAGTGATATTAAAGACGATGTTGTCTTATCAGTCATTGTTTTTACTAACATTCCATACAATGTTTTTGTAGCCAAAACAAGGTCGCTAATCATAACTTCAATGATAGACATAGTAAACTTATCCTCACCTATCGGTCAGAGATAAACAAAACAGATGTAATTAATGTAATACGATTCCAATAGCAATTCCAGACACAATTTGGACATGTCACATGATTATTTTATTAACAGCGTATTAATTTTCCACATATCCACTCGTATCATTAAGTATTTAACCTACTATAATAATTAATGAGAACGTATATCAATTGACCATTGACCATCGATAATTCCACTTGGAAACAACTTCAAACATTATCAACTATGCTGAAACATCACTCTAAACTTCGCAAAATATTGTCAGACCCCAGATAAATTATATTTGGAGTACATGGACGAACAAACACCTGGGATCTCTAACACCATTGTACTTCGATAACCAATACTCCATCAAGGCGTAGTAATTTACCCCTCACGACATAACATCATAATTTCGCCGACAGCCTTTCAAAATCCGTCGAAAATGTTACGGTCTATCTAAAACTCGAGTTTACATGTAAACATTCACGGAGTTGAATAAATTAATTATGGCACTTTATAGTTAGGCAAAGCTATACACGTAGTAGTAGAAGCTCTACCTAACATCCATTAGCGCCGCCATAGTGCCGTTGTGCGGTAATAACTCTGAAGCAACAGTGGAATTTTTATCGATTTGATGTCTCTTGTAACCTTTGGTAACATTAGAAAATTATGACAAAGTTAAAATAAATATTATATTTCACAGTAACTGGATCTTCTTTCCAATTAATTACTAGCAATCAAATATTCAGCAAAGGAATACAGGTAACACCATAATAATACAGGTTGACTACCTCGTTGGTCTAGTGGTCGCAAGCGCTACTGCTGAGCATAAGGTCCTGGGTTCGATTCCCAGGTCGGGCAAAGTGTTATTGGGTTTTTCTATCTGAAATTTCTCATTAGCAGCCTGGAGTCTGGATTTTGTACCCGGTTGATGGCAATAGGCTCGCCCCTTCCTATTACATGGGACTTAAAACATAACTGGCGAAATGTGGGTGAACCTGCTTCAGGGACACCTCTGCCCAACCCTTCGGGGAAACAAGGCGTGATGTTTTGTTCAAGTCCTTGGTTAATATTTTCTTTTTAAAAGCTCCTGGAAATCGAGATGATCACTTAATCCAATTTTCGAGGTAGGGGCTTTTGCCCATTCATTTGATATAATTACCGAGAAGCAGTAAACCCTCACTACATGTTCCAGACTGGTGAAATCTAATTAAATCTGTTACCAGCCGGATATTTGCAATACCTACCCTACCTACCTACCCTACCTACGTACCCTACCTACCTACCCTACTTACCCTACCTATCCTACCTACCTACCCTACCCCGAGACCTTTCCAACGAATGCAAAACCGTGAAAATCGCTTCGTGTGTTCTGGAGTTATAGCGTCAGGAAGGAAAACCCGACTTATTTTTATATATGCAATGATTAATTCAATAAAAAGTGTGGAGCGCTTTGTTTAAATTAATTTACACAGCTAAAAAAGCTATTTATATTTATATTTTTTTTTTAGTCTAGTATATTCTTCATCTAGTTAATATGTCTAAACTCAACGAAGTTATGAATAGACAGGTTTACTAGTAGCCACTAAAGAGTTCCACTATCCACCTCTTGCCCCATGATCAAACCCTCAACACCAAGTGCATCTATTGGACTCGTCAAAACGAATCATATGACCCCAAACTCGATGGTTTACCCACTGAAGAATTCCACTATATATTTCCTGACTCCATCATCAGACCCTTGTTACCAAGCCTAATTTATTGTTTCAATGTTAAGAACTTTTTCATGTCGATAATAAGGATATCATTTACCGCCTTTAGTATTTGCTTAACCTGTAAATAATTATTGTTTTTTATTATCCTGACCAAAGTTATGAAATTATTGTATTGTCATCGGTCCTCGATTCGTGTGCAAATTTTCAAATTATTCGAACGTCTTGAAGTTCGTGAAAATTACGTTGAAAGATTCCGTAACATAGGATAGACACTGGTCAGCCAATAAAAGCGAGTAAAAAAAAAGTAACATATCAAGTTATTTATAAACATTCAAAAACCCCATTGCGTCACCTTAGAGACAACATGAATAGTATAACAAGTTTTAGCGCGAAAAGTGGTTTTAAAGGTCCAACAATTAGCAATATCTCGGCATTTGCGGCGACTTTTGACATGGCCTAGTCCATCCTTTTGTGGAGTTTACAAATTATCTAAGTAATCCGATCTTAAAAGAGGGATCTTAACTGATATAATTTGATCCGCGGTTTGAGGCCGTTGCCCTGGGTCCCCGGATGAGGTCCTTAAGTACTTGGCAACGTAAGTTACGAGAATCTTAGAATTTGTTTAAGAGTATTGAAGGCGGATACATTTGAGCACTTTTGGGCAGTTCAAGGGCAGCTGGCCGTGATGACTTCACTAACGATTAATTCAATCGTGGTTTAGAGATAAATGCAAATATTTTGAATTAAAATCAAATAAGTAAAATGTGCCGAAAATAGGGACCATGAAATGTTATGGTCCCTATTTTCGGCACATTTTACTTATTTGAAACAAACAAGTTAAACATTTAAATGGTCCCGGGAAATGTCCCGGGACCATTTAAATGATTAACTTTCAACGTAAATATGCCTGTCTCCACCTACTTCTCCTGTAGCAACACAAAAGTTTATTATGTACGCGAACCAGTTTGAATTTCGCCTCTATTTATCTCGTCCTCCGCGAAACCTGTCACGATGATAAAATTGTTTAGGTAAAAAAAAAAACATTATTCCGTGTAGCAATACCAAGGCAGATTGCCATCACCGGTGTTTTCATTCATTCAGCTAATGGTGATACAACTTGCACTTTCATTCAAAAGGTGAAATCGGTCCATCAAGCGATGTGGTGTTCAATTCTGCTCGTAATGATCAATACTGATATTGGAAATCTACAATTCATTAGACTACAATTTCCCGGGGGCGTAAACGATTCGAGAATTTGATGAGATATCGTTAAATCAAGGAACTTCAAGTGGCCGAAATTATTATGGCGTGTAATGGAAACAAACATTTCAGGAATATTAAATCTAAATGAGAGTTGGGAGCTTAAAGCAGTACAGATACGGGTTTCTAGTGAGTTATTAGCACCCAATATTAGCGCCAATCCGGTTTCAATAAGTTTACGAGACTGAAAAATTCCCTGAGGAAAAGTCTTATGCCGATTCAGACCAAAACAGACGCAGGTGAAAGTCATACTCTTAAAGGTAAAATCAACAGAATAAAAACGTTTGGCGTCTGCCAAGGAACTCATTAGACTGTCTCGGAGTTTGCAACGAAATTAATCGGAAGCGAAAACAAGAGGGGTGGGAAACAAATCGGTTTCCGCTTCCCTTCGTAGTCCTTAGCAAAGCGGTATACCTGTGGGATGTTGGTTCAGTGTTATTTTATTTTATAATAAGGAAGAAGCGTTGTTCCCACCACCGAAAGGTCATGAAATGACCTTGTCATTGTTATCCCATCTAGTCACCTCGTGCGTGATGGCACACAATAAAAACACTTTCGCATTTCAGCAACAGACAACAGGCGTAGAAAAAAGACAATTACACCACTCGCAATGAAGGCCGGGTCGGATAGCGTAACAAAATTATTATTTACCGCACTTGACCTGATAGTAAACCATTATTTTGTTACGAAAGCCGCGGACGAAAACTGTAATCGAATATGTCAAATTGTCAAGTGTTGTGAATTTACGATACTTTGTCATGAAATATTGCGTGACTTGTGACGTCATAAAATTCAGGTCAGGTAGGGTAGGAGCGTCAGATGACGCGCGGATCATCTTATCCTTGTTTTGGCTGACGCTCGATTTGTGATTCAATTCATACACGCTAGCCGTTAACTCCGTCAAGTGCGTCGACACCTGTCGATACCTATGCTTAATGAATGAGTGTTTAATAAAGATAAGAACGTTTCTAATTAATTATGTAGGTGTGTTTAGTTTCATAATATTTATTTTCCTTAATTAAAATAATAAGAATGCGATAACGGTTCACTCATATACCTTACATTTTGCCTTGCCCATATCCTTACATCCCCACCGCGTCTGTCTGTCTATCTAAACACGATAAACTCAAAAACTACCGAACGGATTTTCAAATGGTTTTCACCAATGGACGGAGTGATTCTTGCGGAAGTTTTTGGTGTATATAGTTCATTAAGGTTTTGTGTAAGTTGGTTGAAATATGACGATTATTGTCGAAGATGTCGGAAAAAATCATGCCGACTGGGAGCGAGCTTTACTAGCGTGCGCCGCGTAAACCGTTAGAGATACATCAAATTTATATTCTACAGGATTGAATATATTAGAAAGTTCAACAAAAAAAGTTCGCGATGGCATTATGTCGATCTTCTAAGGATGACCACATTAACCATTATTATCTGTATTGACCGGTATCATATTAATCCTTATCCAATAAAATATGTTATTTAAATTGGGCATTTAATTTAGATTAAAATATGCCTTGACATCATATAATTTAAATGAATGGTTGAAAAGATCTCACAGATTCAAAATTACGCGTAGCAAAATAATTAAAGTTGGAGCGCAGCGGTAGAAGTCAATAACATTTTCCTGGACTATTAGGTATCCCGGTCCTGCCCGGTAGTACGTTCCCGTGTATTTTCCGACATATACGCGGGCGAAGCCGCAGGCAAAAGCTAGTCGAATTTAAACCAACACGTAATTCAATGAGAGCTGTATTATGAAATAATACACGTAACAAACAATAGCTTTCTTAGGGCCGACAGATTACCTGTCTGGGAAAGAATAAATAATTAAAATGAAACGGAAGACGCTTCCATAAAAATGACAAACGACCAATACAACAGTTTTTATCAAGAACAAAAATGCCTTTTTTATGGTAATCATGAGTACCAAGAAGTAGGGATGATACAGCTTGGCCGAATGCACCCTAAAGCACAGAGCCAACAAAAAGAAGCTGGCTAAAGGCAACCTTTGAGATGGGTTCATTCCAAAAGCTGGAACGTGATTGCGGCGGCAAATTCCAGTTATTATATTGACTATCCTGAATTTAACCCGAATTGGATAAAGCTGTCAGCTATTCAGTCTGGCGCTCCGGCGACCTAGTACGGTCGTAGACGGATCGATCGAGACACCTCATTTGTCACGACATAACATCAGTACAGGCGGAGAGCTAATCTTAAAGATATAGAGACTTTTATGGACGGCGTCATGACATTTCTGTGTAGAAGATTACGGGTTTATTAACCGCTAAGAAAATCAATAACTCTCTCTAGTCTGGACCTTTCGACAATAATAACGCTTCACCTCTGAGTGTGACCTTCAGGTAATAAGTACAAGATTCCGGAAGTGGTAGAGGTTACAAGTTTACAACAGAATTTTCTAAAAATCTCTATAAAACAGAACAATATGGAAATATAACAACGATTCGATCATTTGACCCAGTAACTGCGAGCCAGTATCTCGGGTACAGTGTGAAAATGACGTTTCTAGACAACAAACTAATTGACCTTTATTGGTATAAAAATAGCATGAAGCCGAGATAGTTCAACGAGTAGTTAACGAGTACTCAATAGATTCTGTCACCACTCGAGAAATATAATACTGTTTGTCTCCTTACCCTATGTTAGTGAATCTTTCCTTGGGTTCAGTGGCTTTATAGAATTGGATCACATCTATAAATGCTTTAATTACTCCGTCTAAGTGGCCTAATGTGTTAGGATTTCAGAGAATTGGGCAGCATGGGTCATTCTTAATTTGTCAAACTGTGACTAAGATTTCGGTGTACCATTTAAAATGGTTTGTCTAACTAATTCGTCAGAGGAAATGAATATGCTGTGTTAGCCCAGTCAATATCGACACAAAAAATGCAAACTGCGCATGTAACTACGATTTTTGATATGTTGTTAGCTGAGAGTAATTTATACCCAAGTTTGCAACCATGAAAACCCTGTGCTCCTCCCATGTTGCTCGAAAAACTGCAAAATTCTGGCACTTATTTCAGTTTTTTTGAAAAATATATCTCATGGACACGTTTTTAGGTCTTCAGTGAACAAGGATAAAGGATACGGTGCTAGCTCATACGCAAAATGCTGCTTCAATTTTTCATCTGATTGTTTTGTTATCACACAGACCCTTTGGAATATGGTAAGGGGATCGACATCAACTGTCTTGTTAAACACTTTCTCTAAAAGCACCATTAGTTCAGCCGGTACGCGTCTTAGAAAATTACCCTAAATCGATCATTTTTCATTTTTATCTAAGTGCTTGGGTTGAGCTAAAATTGTAAAAAAATTACCTTGCTTCCCAAAAATTTAGAACAAAGATACCTAAAAACGAGTCCTTAAGGTAAATTTTTCAAAAAAAAAACTGAAATAAATGACAGAATTTCGCAGTTTTTCGAGTACCATGGGAGTAGCACAAGATTTTCAGGGTTGCAAACTTGGATATAAACTACTCTCAGGGGACCTAACAACATATAAAATAATTGTAGTGCGCGTTTGCGATATTTGATGTTGTTATTAACTGGGCTATGTGCTTTTATACGGCTGCTGACATTTAAACTCAGGCTGTTCTTTAATGTTTTCCCATCATCTCATTTGACCTCAACGCTAGCTGCGAGTCTGCGACCTCAAACATAACGAATGACATAAAAAGACATGCATTATAAGGTTAATATGGAGATTTAAATTACTATAAGCACATATGGTATTCTAAAGCAGAAGTTCTCACGATTTACATTCTAATATCATCGACCGAGTTGCATAATTGTAGAGTACAGTCCTGGCTTTGGTTATAACGAGATAATTCACAGTTGAAGTTATGGAATCTAGAACTTTAGTCTCTAATTGCATTTCTGATCAATGTGTTCATTCTATTGCTTCAGTCGTTGTAGCAATTCTTGGGAAGTTGGGACACGGCTATGTAAAGCATAGCATAATCAGCCTATAACTTTCCCATTTCTGGGACGCAGGCCCAGTGCGGGTTGGTAGATCTCACATGTATTCGAATTTTTGGTTCTAGGACATGCCCTACGTCCAGCAGTGGGCGTATTTCGGCTAAAATGATGATGATAAAGAAGCATTATTTTGGGATACGTGCTTATTAAACGTTAGAAAAATACTATTTTATTACAGACTAGCTGCGTCCCGCGGTTTCACCTACATAAGTCTCGATCCCGTAAGAATATCGCGATAAAAAGTATCCTATATCCTAACCCAGGTCATGGTCTACCCATGTGTCAATTTTCTTCCAAATACGTTCAGCCGTTTTAGCGTGAAAGTGTAATAAACAAACATACAAAAAAATTATGTTAAGTCGTGAAATTTAAATTTTCTAAATACAGACATTTCAAATTTCACAGCGTCTACCTTCCGGTCGATCAAGTAAAAACTTCTCGTTACTAAAGTACTATCGTTACCTGGTATAGAAAAAACATTACCTACACCTGTATGCTTTTAAAAGCGTAATCCCTAGAGAAATAAATCCATTAGGAAAACATTGATCAAAAAGAAAAGGTAATTGGAGATTTACTGATAGCTTTTCGTAAGAACTTCATGCAAAGGAAGTTTTTCGTCCATGTGTTTAATTGAGAAAAAAATAAAAATGTTCTGTAGTTTTTTAACGTTACAATATTGCGGTTTGGTGATTACAATTTTGCGGTTTCGTCTATCATAATTAAAACTTCGGAGGGCGGATTAATATCGAACTGCATAATATAAACAACAAATATTGTCCAATTACGAAGCTTCCAGAGACCCTACAATACGACGACAATTTGATATGATAGCTGGACAGGAAACGGGCCTGTCCTGTTTATCATATTTCATTCCAATCACACCAATTATCGTCCCGAATAGATACAATACAGTGTTGCTGCATCCAATTGTAGCAAATAATGTGTGTAATACTAAGTTACTAACAACACAAATATTAAAGTTTATTTTTCGTTTCATGTCTTACTTGGTGAACAAATAAGAGTTTTAACATCAATCACAATCTTATGATGAAATCATGATGTCTTTCGTCTTAGCAAGAAAAACATTATACAGTATGATGACATCCAGAACTAACTGCTTGGAATCCATCATTTAAATAAAATATACAGGGGTTTATTGATAAACGATGCTATACAGTTAAGTGACGTTCAAACGTAAAAAATGAATGGATATACAGTCGCTAATCAATACTTAACTTTAAGCAACGTTTATAAATACATCCCACATTTTCTTAAAATCGAATCCGCCATATTATTTGTTTACCAAATAGACACGTAAGGGTATTTCCGCCAATGGCAAAATAACTGGTAACAACTACCTAGCAGCTAATATTTGAACTATTTAAGCGGTTTAAAAATTTGACAATCTTAAATACTATCTTACTAATGATTATTATAACTATTGCTAACCAAACAGATCAACAATAGCCCAAAATAAAAAGTTTTGCAGTTTCGCAGACGCTAAATGCGGTGTAACAAACTGGGTTTTCGGCATTAAATAATAATTTAATAGAAAATTCACTGATAAATCGAATTTATTTTAATATTTCTCGATTCTTATAACCCTTGCCAATATCGGGATATAAAAATGACGTAATTATATTATTTACACATGTTCTTTTGCTTGTAATATAAAGGGATATCGAAAGTCGGTCCTTACCAAATTCACTATAAAATGTTTGTTAGTATGTTCTGAACGCACCCGTTCGCCATCTAGGATGACGTGTCGCGACGTGCACTCCGCAGTGTGCTGTCAATCGTCGTGAATTGTGGTTGTGACTCAAATTACGGGGTGGGCAGGTGTTCTTTCTCGAATATATAAAAAGTGTCCTTACCATCAAGGCTTTATTTTTAAGGTAAGTAATAACTTTATTTTGTTAATTCCCATGGAAAGTTATATGTAGAGGTGCAATTAATCTCGGCATGATGATTGAAAACAATTAAGTCGTAATTAAGTTACGTAATAATAGAAAATGTTCTAAATGTCCTTACCACTACTGTCCTTACCGTGTCAATTTGCAGGCTACGGTAAGGACATTGAGGTGACGGTAAAGACATTTTATACATATTAAGTAGTTATTTATTATGGTAAAAAAAATATGCTTTTTGAACTAATATATATATAATTAATTTGGGATGTGAATTTATTGCTTTTTTAAACAATTGTTTTAAAATAATTATACAGTGTGTCTTTGACATCGACGCTCAAACGAATACCACGGATCCAGTACATGATTCTGGACCCCCCAGTTGTGGAATTTTTAGTCGGCTTTTCCTAATTTTATAATATATATTTTTTTTTACGTTTTTTAAACTAAACTGTATGAAAACGTTATTCTTACATTTTTAGCAACAAAAATGAATGAATTACTTTCAAATTAAAAATGTTATCAGGGTTGAATAGAATAACGACTTTATCTTTATTTAGGTACCTCGAAGACTTTTTACTGAATTATTTTTATTGAAAAAAAAAAATAGATATGTTTTTGTTTTTTTTTTTTCTCTATAAATATCATTGGGGTTGGTTAGAATAACGATTTTATACAGTTTGAAATTAAAAAACACAGATTTTTTAAATTGGGAAAAAGTCGACGAAAAATTCCACCACTGGGGTGTCCAGAATCATGTACTAGATCCGTGGTATTCGTTTGTGCGTCCATGTCAAAGACACCTTGTATTTTTCCCTATCGTTGTCCTGCTGTCCCTGTTCTTGTATTTTTTTTATTTTTTAAATATAATTGCCTGTTTGTTTACAGTCAAACACAAAAATGTCAGGTGGATTTGGGTGGCCAAAGACACGAAAGAGGGAGGTGATTTCTAGGAACTGTATAAAGGCAGTTCTTTCTGAACCAAACATTGATGCCAAACTTAATTTTCACTTGGAAAATATTGATTTTATACATTTTAAAATCTGTGATTAATATAATTAAAGAATGTGTACACAACGCAAATTCTATGAACCAGCAATAATTACTTTTAAGGATTGATCATGTTTTATTTACGTTTTTTTTTAAATCTTTAATGTTTGAGTCGTATGGTTCTTATCGACTAACTAAAAAAGGATATTATAAAAATGTGTAATTTGATTGTATAATGGAGAAGGTTAAATTGTATCGGTTTTACTTAATTGTAAAAATTACTCATTGTTCTGTGATTATAGTAATATTTGAGACTGATTTAAACTTAAAAAGTGATTTGTTATTACGAATTATTTACGTTTACAGTAAAATAGTAAAGTTGCTTACGTAAACTTGTTGTTTTATTTCTATTTCCATGTTGTCATTTTATCAGGGGCAATAAAATACTAATAGGGAATATTACTGAAATATTCTGACGCCAGAGTGCAGCACTAGTAGCACAAACCGTAAACAAAGGTTTGACAAGTGATGTGTGTGTAAAAAAAATTAGTAAATTCTTTAAATTACTAAAAAATTGACTGTGAGTTAAACAACAAAATAAAACTTGGATGAGTTTCGCAGAGTGGTTATTGTGAGACTTCTCAACTAACACAATGACATTTGGCGCCATGACGGTTTGTTTATGTGATAGTGGCGCCCTCTGCGCCAAGCTTAGCGTAATCTTCGATATTAAAACTGTTTCGTCAACAACGGTCATTACCGTGTTAAGTATGTCCTCACCGTTAATTCAATAAGTTATATTTTGTAGACCTTAAAAATAAATATATAGTATGTCCTCACCGTTAATTCAATAAGTTATATTTTGTAGACCTTAAAAATAAATATATGAGTGACAACAACCTATCTGTGGATGTTCTACTAATTGCAGTTATCTAATCTTAATAATTAAATAATTTTGTCCTTACCGGGATTTTTTAGTCCTTACCATTTTTTAAAACGTTAATTAACAACGATACGTTTGACATAATTAGTGTACACGCAAAGTAGAATATTTGTGATTACTGTGGCAATGCATTACACGTATTTTTAAACAAATATCTGTATCTTTTTTCGTATCCATCGAAAAGCGTGATTTGGCGGAAATGCCCGTAAACACAAACACACTTTACGATACTGAAACGTCACTTTAAACCTATTTCGTTATAAAATTGTCTCGCTGATCTTTTGATAGCCTGGATTAGGTTGTTGGGTCGTGCAAAAAAAGATTTTATTTCTGTTACAAATCCCTATTGCGTCATGGAATTGAAAATGATTGAATATATTTCCCTAAAAGGAAAAAAAGGAAATTTGCGTACCTAAGCCCAGTAGGTAAATGTGAGTTGAATGGATGGGCTGGTAGGTAATTCCCCTTTTTAGGGCATGAAATGATTTGAGTAGGTACGTTATAATGGACAAATTCTGAAGGTCGAAACGGTGTTTCGATACCATAGTCAAAAGCACGACGCCGATGTTTTAGCGAGACTAGTATTGCCTGAAATTGGTACGGGTGCATTTTCATTGAGGCGAAGACAAGCGGAGGAGAGACGTATAGGAATCGATCAATCACGGACGAGACGAGAGACGCGATGAGAATTTCAACCAATTGTATTGGTCGATTTCTGCATGTCTCCTCTCCGCTCCCCTCGTCTCGATGGAAACGCATCCTAAACGAACGTAAGGTGCTACGCTCTTGCTTCGGGTCGGCATTGTCAAATTTTCTTCGGGTCGGCTTTGTTGTTAAACATATACTGCCGAATCAAATGTGCCGAACCGAACAAGCACGCATAGGTAATCAGAAGTCAACAGAATTGGAATGGTGGATGACTGACTTGTCAAGTAGTCATACTCCATCAGTTAATTATAACAATTTTCACATAAAACTTCGTCTATTCTAATCCAGTGTACACCAAGTAACAAAAGCAGAGGCTACACATCTCCCATACTCAAAATTAGGGTTACCATCCGTCCGGATTTTTTCGGAAATGTCAGGCTTTTCGGATGCCGTCCGGCCTTCACGACAGTGAATATAGTAAAGGAAAGATTTAAAAGAAGGATTTATCAAATTTCGAAATGGACACAATGCTTTCATACATACCCCAAACAAACAAACACAAACAATATTGACGCCATGATTCACTATAACTATGTATAAAGTAGATGTAAACTTGTAATCCTTTCACTAACCTGCTTATTGTTATTAGTCATAACAGGTATTCGGAACATTTTGTTAATATCATTGTTAAAATAATTGGGTGAATGGGATTTTCCTTAAAATTATAACAAGCAAAGCCCTGACATTCATATGTTACCTAACTTGATTATGTCAGTTTGCCAGTATATTTGGCAAATCATTTGTGTGAATTATTGCGAAATGTTGATTGTTTGGGGCGGGATTTGTTCACTCATTTTATGTTAATTTGTAGTGTCATTTTTAGGCTAATAGAAAAAGTAAAAAAATATTCAGAATTTCTTCCTACTTAGTTCTTTTCATTTCAACAACCATTTTCTATTGGTTTCTAATTTGAATTGTTGTGTAGTGTATTTTAATTTGTATTGGTAGGAATGAGCAAATTTCACAATCATTTAATTTCTTGAAGTACCTTTTTGATGTCCTGATAAGATAATTTTCTAGGCAACATTGCAAGGAAAATTACATTTTAACACAAATTGTTTTGTGTTTGAGGGCCTTGTTTTACAGAAACAATGCCATGAGAGAAATAGTTTAAAATTGACGATTTTTGTCGAAATTGTGTATGATAGTATTATCATGAGCCATTTCATAGTAGCACCATAAAAATACAGGGATGAAAAAAAATTTTTTTTTTATACTATCACAAAAAGACATCATTACATTATTATTATAATCACTGCAAAATATTTGCTAACTGTGAAAATAGAATTATATAGTGACAGCCACTACTTACTAAAAAGGAGATTAAACTTCATTCCTTGATAAATTAAAAGTTCAACCACACATTTCCTTTTTTTATTGAAGTTGTTGACACGCTAACAATAGATAAAACAAGGCATTAATTAATCTGCTGCAGTCATTTGCCCCATTAATCAGTGTTTGAGCTAAAGCAAATAGGGTGTTAGACATTTAGTCAGACTACATTTTCAGAGATAAGTCATGCATAACCGACATCACACAATTAAATGCAAATGTAAGAAAATTTTAATAAAACAAGTTTTATGAGTAGTATGTGCCATATAGAGATTTTTTTATAGTTTTGTGGCTTTGACAATACATGGTTGGATATTTAAATGGAATCATAAGGGAAATTATTTAGATGGATTGTGCGAGGAATGATATGAAAGAAAACGGAGTGAATGATAACATGACGGATGTCAGGGGAGCATGGATAAATAAAATCGCTGACCCCAAGTAACTTGTCCAACCCCAAATAACATGGGAAAATGGTAGGAAGATGCTGAAGATTATTTCTGATAAATTCTTATGACCGAGAGGCATTTGGCGGTGTTTATTCAAAGATATCTGGGTGTACCAGGATGATAAAAGTATGCTTTCCAATTATAGGTAAGATTTTGAGAAATTCCAAGAGCAGAACTTCAGCAAAATGAGGTTAATTTGTATTAAGCCTGCCATCTTTAACTTTGAATGAAGTTTTGTTATAAATTATTCCACTATTCCTTTAATAAAAATAATAGAATCTCATAACTTTTAACAGATTCTACTAACTGGAAAGAAAAAGAGAATTACTTTCCTTAAAATATTAGATTTATCTTTAAATATAGTTTTGTATTCTTTGGTACATACAGTTGATAATAACATTTTTTTTTTCTGATAAAGTAATTAGTCATACTGTTTATTTATACTTGTTATTTTATTTCAGCAAACTGAATAACATGAGGCCTTTACTTAACAGTTATAAGTTAGGAAAACGTTTATATTGTTATAGGGTAGGTAGGTCTTTTTTTTTTAATGAAGGTTTTGGTAGTTCTTGGCTGTGATGTGGCAGAGTTAGTTAGAATCTATTTGTTATTTAGCTAAAATTTAAGTAAAAATCTTTCCATTTGTCCATAAACTAAGAAATCAGAATGTTTTTGCTTTTGGCTTTTTGAATGGGGCTGAAACTATGATAGGCGTCAGACGACCCCGACTCGTTTATGGTTCTAACTGCCGCGAAATAAGAAAAAATCGTCTGTAAATTACGCCAGGAGGTAACATTAAGCAGGTGTAACAAATAAAGTAACAAATCGTCAGTTGTTAGATAGGTTCTTATATAAAATCAATAAGTAGGTAGACAGTTTTTTTTTTAAATTCGATAACCAACACGTTATAGCCAATGTAACATGACATAAGTAATGTGTGTCAAGCTACACAATCGTGAGAAACAACATTATGTAAAAATATTTCGACATTTTAAATGCGAATTCAATTGGTTATCTTATTATTGTTTTATTGAAAGAAAATACGCGTTCTATGAACTTGAATGCGGTCGTCACGGATTACATTCAATATCATAGAAATGTTATCGACCATTGGCAGAGTAGCTGTGGCGACGACATCGTCTGATTATTGACCGAAAAAAAAGTTGTGAGCATTGAAAATGACGCTCCAGTGGATATGTTTTACCGTAACAGTACTTACAATCTAAATGTTTCTTTTTGGGTGCTATCATTTCTTCGGTGGTAGCTTTGCAAACGGATTTAGCTAAACCCTGCCCGGCGATGCTGTGGCGGGCGGCCAAAAGCCTATCGTTTATAGTCTGACCCGCCATCCTCACGTTCAGTCCTGACATAAACTATTTACACGATGTAACGACACTTATTTTCGCGTTTTTCCAACAAATTCACAAAATTACGACGATGACGGGTAAAAATATGTCACCGCCCCCCCGACTGGCACAATACTAAATTCAAGATGGCGGACGGGAGTTGCCACAGAGTAAGTAACCTTTATTAGGGAATGTTGCTATGTGCAAAAAAGCATCCTAGATTAAAAAGATGGCCTTCTATTCTGTACATCAAGAACATACATTAGGCATAGTATCCTCTTCACAATTACTTGGAGTTAAATTGATGTTCAAAGCTTACAGGATATCATGTTTCCTAGTAACTGGGCTGTGCAAGACGTATCCGTTTTGCACAGCCCAGCCTATGGGCAGTCGCTCCATGTAAAACATTGGTATTCAGCTGCATCCGGTTAGACTAGAACTGGAAGCCCACCCCAATACAGCTTGGAAAAGGGTAAACAGATGACTCGCTAAGAAAAAGTAGATTAAATAATATGCGTTCCATAGTTCCTGCCTACCCCATGGGAAGAAGGAAAGGATTTTATGTCATTCAAGTTTTCCAATAAGTACGTACAGGTCGTGCCATTAAAGATGAGACTTGACGCACCGCGTGGTTTGACTTGCACAGTAGACGATTTATGGGTCTCTTTAGCGGTATGAGGTCCTCGCTGGGGCTTCATCGGGGCGGGGGAAAGAGCGGCGGGAGGCGCGGTCAAGTCTCATCTTTAATGGCACGACCTGTACTGTAATATTGTGAGCAAAATTAGTTAAAATCTATTTATAAAGATTAAAACTTTCGAAAAATTGTTACAAAGGCAAATCATTTATTTTAAAGAGGCACGGCACATACGAAAGTCAAAATTTACAAAAATATGAAAAATAAAAAACGCACCGAGACATCGACCAAGCAGTAGATAATTATCCTTTTGTTTTTTGGATACGCCCCAAATCTTTAGATCTTACGAAAAAGTAGGCCATAAGGAATGAAAGGATGGGATATGATATGATAAGGATGCTCCCAAAACTGTTAGGGTACGAAAAACGTGCATGTTTTCACCGCCAGTGCGCGGACCCGTGACTGCGTTTGTTACTGTGCGTTTGAACTGGCGAAATATTCACAACAAAACATTGAAATCTGTAGTTCCTGTCAAATATTTTATGGAACATTGTCAGAATTGTAATTAGAGTGAGCATCTTTAATACGGGCCTTAGAACTGTGACCAACAGCACGCGAGCAAAGTGAGCGAAGCGAGCTGTGCCGCGGCAGCAGCCGGCGGCGTGCGCTTCTTTCCAAGTTGGTCGCAGTCACCCGGCTATTAAAATTTTGTATTAGCGCAAGTTGCGTTCATCGAATGCAAGTTTGATACCAGTTCATAATTTCTCGGTTTGCCATGGATATATAATAAACTAAGTATCGAAAAATAATGCGTTAAATTGTACCTAAATGGTTTGTTGCAGTTCACAATTTTTGCGATGATTACAATGTCGCTAGATAGGTAGATTTTAAACAAACGATGTTCATAATCATACGGTGACATGTACAACCGTGTCGGTGTTCACTGCTCTCCTAGGTTATGAAAACCTGTATTATGGAGAAACAGTCCGATCCCCCAAACTTGACCTAAAGTTACATAGTGCTTGTTATGTCACGGATCCAATTTTAGAGTATTTGAAGTTTAAGATTGGTTTAACTCTAGGTTATGTTTAATAGATACTCAGGTAAGGTAAAATTTTATATTGTTTTTCTTTCTTTCTTTTCTTTACTTATTTAAAAAAAAAAAAAATTATACAGATATACAGCGAAATTTAATTATTTGTGTGTAAAACATGGATGGAGGAGCTCGTGGCTAAGTATTATTAGCCACACGGGTCCATTCATCAGGTTAAGCTACGCTTACCGGGGTCGGTCCGTGGATGGGAGACCATCTTCACATACCGAGACTCGTCCGTGCCTCGGAAAATACGTTAAGACGCAGATATATGACAGTGACGTTGAATGGTTAGCTTGCGTGTTCCGTACTGAGTTCAAAGCGTCGTACGTCCAGCCAGTAATAGGACTCGCCCATCAAGGAGCGCGGTCCCAAATTAAACGAATTGTTAATTTATTATACATAAAACAGAAGGTATTTTAATAAAACTCGTATACTTACTAAAATATTAATAATTAAATTATCTTAAAAATGGTGAAGGTTTTACAAAAATACGCTTGATAGATTTTGCGTGATTCTCAGTTTTTTACAAATTAATTTCATTATGTAGGTAATATAAACATAATCGAAAATATGCCTATAGGCATATTTTCGATTTAGATATTAAAATATTAAGAAAATGCTCTTATATAAAATATTTTTTTTTCCAAATCATTAACACAACTCATTTAGACGTCATCTTCAGTATAAAATCATTAAAAGTCGGTTATCGTTGCCTTTAGCCGTTGGTCCCCGCCACAGAGCATGTAACTTTAGTCCCGGCTGTTTTTTGTGTATCTTTGATAGGTCAGAAGCCCGAAAGTCTGACAACCAGTCTTACCAAGGAGGACAGTATTACCCAGTTACTGAGTTGTCGAGGTCAGATATGCAGTCGCGCCATGTAAAATACTGGTATTCAGCTGCATCCGGTTAGACTGGAAGCCGAACCCAAAATAGTTCGGAAAAGGCTAGGCAGATTTTTGTGTGTAAAACATGATTAGAAAAACAAAAATATATATTCTGCATAAAAATATTCAAGTATCAATAATACATTTTCAGGGTTCCGTAGTCAACAAGGAACCCTTATAGTTTCACCATGTCCATCAGTGTCTGTCCTCGGTCTAGCTCCGAGACTCTTAGTACTAGAAAGCTGTAATTTGGCATGGGTATAATACATATTAATCACGCCGACAAATTGATAAGGTAAATAGTGGTAAGGTGGCGTTTCGGTATTTATTTATTTTTAAATATCGTAGTATCATGCTGAGATAGGAGCCTTTTTGGTCTCGCACAGGTCGTAATGATTTTTGTTTGTTAGTTTATAATGCTCCTTTTTTATTTTTGTAAATGTTTGTTTTTTTCATTACTGTTTTGTATTTCCTGTGCATATCCCAAATAAAATATTTTCCTTCTTTCATTCTAAAATAAAAAAAAATATATATGGTACGTCCCCTACACGTAAAGCGTTTGTGTTTTTTGAAAAGGTCCTTCAAAAACAAGTGTGAGTGTCTGAAAACATTGTTGGATACAGATTTCCGTTTGCGAAATATTAAGCTCATAGTGCTAAATTTGTTAGAGTCCCCCGCCCTGCCAGCTAAACGGTTGGTTTTGTATATGTGAAAAAAATCACGGCAGTAGTTTATATAACGAACTTAAAAGGAAAACTATCACAGCTGAGAAGGCTTTACAAGTTAACGAGTAATAATTGACCAACTTATATTTGCAGTTGCAAAAACATGTTCTCCCATACATTCCGTATGGGAGAACATGTTTTTCAACTCCAAACTTAAGTTTGTTTTTAGCATAAATTCATCCCAACTACGGAACCCTTCATTGTGCGTGGTCCGACATGCACTTTTTACATAGTTGATCCGGGTATACTCAACGTCTGTTCGAATAGGTATCACGGTTATATAAAAAAAGTGTTTATTCGTAGATTTTTTTACACGTTATATTTATTACCTTCTATAGCTCCTTTTTAGTATGGTTGAACCTGTATAGTAGATACACTTTTCATTGTTGTTTGCCGCTCTTTTTCACTCACAGCTTTCAATAGACAGACTCTATTTAATTTTTTATCAAAGCCTGTTAAAGTAGTAAAAAACTCTTTGCACTTCTGGACCTTCATAAAGTCACGTCATAGAAAAAACTAGATTCTATGCTGTTGATGTCTGTGTAGTGAGCAAACATCGCGTTGATTTCCTGAAATAAAAAAACATGGAAAATGGGGCCACCTCCTGGCAATGCTGAACAAGGAAAGAAAATCTTCTTACAGCGATGTGCCCAATGCCACACTATTGAATCTGGAGGCAGAAACAAAGTTGGTCCCAATTTATATGGTCTATTCGGCCGGAAGGCTGGCACGGCGGCCGGTTTTTCATATTCAGATGCCAATAAAAATAAAGGTGTTATGTGGAATGAAGAAACACTTTTCGAATATCTCGAGAATCCGAAGAAATACATTCCCGGCACGAAGATGGTGTTCGCTGGTTTGAAAAAAGTATCAGAGCGCGCAGACGTCCTAGCCTACTTAAAAGAAGCTTCTAAGTAAAATAACGTAGAAAAGTATTTAAATGTAGAATTTATTGTATTAGGTACTGCATTAAAATGTTAAAATAATATACCCATAGTTCTTGTTTCATAGCTCATTATTATCATCAAAATCCGTAATTTTGTAATATCGTATGGCCGGCCAAGCCGGCCACATATCTACTAGGTACCGAATTCCGTTTCAAAACATCGATTCGGAATTTCGAAGGCAGCAAATCCATACAAAAGGCCGGCTATATACAAACGGAATGCCATTACAGAATTTCAAATCGGAAAAACTTTCGAACGCAAAACTACTTTATCTACTTAGGTACAGTGGGCTGCATGAATTGGGTACCCCAGTTGTATTAAAATTTTAATACAATTGGGGTACCGCAGTACATGAGTGATAGATTTTGTATGGATTTGCTGCCTTCGAAATTCAGAATCGATATTTTTCGGAATTCTGTATACAATATGGTATAGTGCCGGCCTAATTGTCACAGATTTAAATCTTTGATTGTTGTATGTGTAGGATCTTTTATGTCCGTGACTACCGCCGGACCACCAACGCCAATCGCTTCTAAATTTGATAAATAATTACTACTCAATTGGTACTAATTAGTGCTCGAATAACAAAATTGGTACCTTAGTAGTTTTCGAGAAACTCAACTTTGAAGGTGGTATATGTCACGCTCCCTTCAGCAGGACCACCATGAGCACCGAAAGAGGGGGCATGCTGCAGCTATTCTAAGTATACAAATAAGTAGTACCTTCATATGTGATTTATTTTGTAAAAATAACAGAACTGAAACATTTGTATTTACCGAGAAATCAACGATGATAACTTTCGCGTGCTCGTACAGCAGGACCACGACTTTGAATGTTGATTCGAAATTTGAGGAGCTTGTCGCTTTCCTCAAACCTACATAGAAAAATAATACCCTGCAAGATAAAATTTGTGCCCAAAATTCAAAATTAGTTCTTCAGTAGTTTACAAGATGGCGGTAGTCACGGTGTAAAATTTTCATTTTAAGATTTCCCTATTAAAAACTGATTTCTTCCCAAATTTATACAAATATTAGTGCTAAAATTCAGATTCCTAAGTGTTGTATTTTAAGAGAAATTTGCTTTCATTACTTTTCCAGGTATAACCGGACCAAATTAAGTTGTCAATGATATTGAGCTGTTAGGAGATGTACACTCTTGCACAAAAAATTATGAATGTCATAACAACAGCTTAATTTATTTTCGTAATCGGTTATGACTAATTTGTTTCATTTTGATAGTTCAGCAATCATTGCGTTATTTACGTTGTTGAGCAGATTTTTTTTCCCATTTATGAAGCAATGGATTAGCAACCTGTTTCAAATTGAAACAAATGGGTATAAAAACTGCCACTTGCTCACTTCAGATGGCGCTGATCTCCAGCGTCTTTTATTTAGATAGCATATATTTTTTGTAAACAAGCGACTTCTCTTGCGCATAATTAATTATTGAGCCCAGTTGCGCAGCTGTTTACTGCAAAAATACGCGGACCCATGTATTTACCAAAGATGTTATAAGAAGAAAACTGTGGGTGAAAGCTCTCCGAAAAAAATTGGAATCAGATATTTCGTCGCGACGATGTGCTATCCTTTAAGCCTTTTAAGGGAGAAAGTGGTTTATATGTGATGCTCCCAAGAGAATTAAATCTGTTTTCATTACATACGCCTGTATGTAATGAAAACAGATTTAATTACTACTAGATCTAATTACTATAATTTATATAATATCACATCAGAAGTGCCTACTTGTGATGTGATATTATATAAATTATAGTAAATTATTTGTGTGTTTATATTATCATATTAGATCAGTGCTCGAAGTGCTATATCTGAGGTTTTTCAGTCAGAAAGATCATGCCCGAGTTGGTTTTCAACTCTGATCAGGTTATTTCTGTTGCACGCCGAAGACGTAATCACATGGCAAGTGCATATCAATTTAACTGATTTGACGTACATTCTCGTAATGCAAAAAAAAAAATATTTTGAACCTTATGAACATAAAAACGAGATGTAGCGAGACATGGTGACGTCACTAAAGCAATGCGAGAAAAACTCGATTCATGCCTTGTTTTATGTTGAATCATGGTTGAATCGAATGATAAGTCGAAATCTATTATGAGGTTAGGATTTTGAATTTCACTGAAAACATGACTAGTTATTAAAAAAAAAAAACTTACATATTCTTCTTCCGGTTCTTCCATCTTTATTTAAGTTTGACGTAGGTATTTGAACGCTTTTTAAATGTTTTAACAGCACAACTAGGCATTTTCACGGAGCACTGATGAGAACCCCGCGACTCGAAAACGATTAACGTTGTGCGTTCGAATCGATTTGAAAGGGGTTTATGTACCGTGTTAATTGTTATTTGCTCTTGTACCTACTTTTACAGAGGGGGGAGTGTTCCTAAGGCTTCTCCAGTGATATATACTCTAAATATAAAGGTGATGCTCTCAAGAGAACTAAGTCTGTTTTCATTACATACAGCATTGATATATAAAAACCCAAGATGCACAGTCTCGAATAAAAGTAACGCTCGAAAGTGTCCCGAAACTCTATTTCTGTCTCTTTCTATAAGCTACAAGCATATATTATTGCAAGTTCAACCTTACGCCAATTATTTAAAGTTGTTATTTTAACGCAGGTACTTAAAGCAATAAAATTTTACGACCGACCGTGGTCGGTAGGACAAGGTATTGAGTGGAGTCGAACATGACTTTTTTTTTTTCATCTTACGTTATTAGTTAGTATTTTAAGAGTTTGTAAAATTGTGTTTTAAACACATAAATATACTTTTATTTCTGCATAAATATGTTTTTGGGTAGCGTATGGGTATATAAAAAAACAAATAATAACTGTTAAAATTGTTTATTCAAATATAAAGAACGAAGTTTTACGAAGACGTTTTATGCCTTTTAAAGTGACATAAATATCTTCATCCAAAAATGCTCGGAACAAACGACGCTTGAATTATTCGACTTAAAAAAATCTTCTCGCCTTTGTTGGCTGACGATTGATGTCCATTCTCCACATCGTATTGGGTCACGAGGAAAACTAAAATATAAAAATTAGAAGTTTCCATGAAGTTTCTAATGTGACACTTACAGACTACAAACTACGCGACACTTCAGTCTATCCTTAGCATGCCGCATGTCGCAAACTCATAAGTTGGCCCATAAATGAATCGTTATACATCATAATATTTACGAACATTATAAAAATGTTAAATTGGCTACCTCCTGACCTACACGTTATGTAACGTAAATATATATATTTTTCAAAAACTACATACAAAAAAGGTTCAAAAGTACATAAATTTATTAATAAAAAGAAAAACAAACAAAAAAAATAAATCGACTCCACTTATTAGAACAGGGTCATTTTTATAATGCGACTAAAATAAAAAGGAGACTGTAATGCGTTGTTCTAACACTGACCAAGCAGCCATTGAAGTTAGCCGTATTTTACTTTGAGCGTTGAATGAAGTTTTTAGAAAAATAAATCAAAATCACACATTGCTTGTTATAATCGGTCATAAAAACAACAAAAACTAGTCAATAAGTTTTTTACTTACCGAAAATACGATATCCCATCCTTTTTTAACCTTCTTGACGTAATATTTTTACAATTTCTCACAGAACACTTCGGCATTTTTAACGACTGCTTCCAGACGCGAGCGACGCGAGACTATTTGAAATGAGCGCACAATTTAGAATGTTGCGCTCATTTTTTGGGGACGTTTTTTAGACGTTGAGTGTGCATCTTGGGTTTTTATACATCAATGACATACAGGCACTTGTGATGTGATATTATGTAAATGTTATCATATTAGACCAGTGCTAGAAGTGCTATCTCTGAAGTTTTTCAGCCAGGAAGATCATGCCCGAGTTGGTTTTCAACTCTGATCAGGTAATTTCTATCGTATGCCTCCAGTCTTTAACAAAAAACGAACTTATAGTCAACAAACACGAAATAACCTATAAGTTATAAAACGTTCATAATTTATTGACTTTTCCACTAAAGCTGCATTTTACCAGTGGTAGACGCTTCCCCTGTCCTTAGCTCGTCTTGTAATAGTGCTACACTCCAAGTCTCATACATATGTATAGTTTTTCTAGTTTTCGTATAATTTGTGATCTACACAAAAGTAAACATAAACACAACAATGGCGGTTTAAAGACGTACAACTGTGCTGCCACCTGTTATGAGCTTCAGTTTTTAACCTCATTGTATCTAGGTACATGTTAGAAAAAAAAAAAAAAATGTTACCCATGGCTCACCATGACCCCTGGTTATATCTTTGTTTAAGACGTGGGTAGGTAGGAAGCGTTTTTTGTACGTATGATGGCCGCAAAACCATCTATATGCCTTTCCGCAAACATCTTTGACGCGCTACATCGCCATAGCAGCCCCAACAGTATCTATCCTAAATGCGTTATAATACTGGACACGTAGATCGCTATATACACGCAAACTATAACAGTCTGCACGTGTAAAATTACGAGTAAAAAGATTTCAACAAAGTAATCTTGACCGCCTTTGTACATCACGCAAACCTGCGGGCCAGCATGTTGCAGCGTACCGACAGCGATCTACGTTCCCTGTCAATGTCCTTGTTATCTTTCAAATCGTCGGTAACCCTATTTTAAGGGTGCTCCGCAGAGCGATATCTCTTGTATAGTTAGATAACCTATAGCACCTGCTTAAAAACCATAATTTCGCTCTTTTTGGTTTTATACTTGTTTGAGTCCTTGAGCTACAGTTGTTTTATCTCACGAAAGCGGGTGAGCCATACTTTTAGTCGTAATGCGTATAGACACGTGCTCTTGTGTGCGTACCTACAGGTAGTGTTAGCAAGCTCATCGCTAATTAACAAAATAATAAAGTAATTAGATTTTTGCTATGTATAGATAAGACATGTTACAATAAAATAGAAACGTATATTCAAGAAACATTTAATTTTAGCAATATTTTGAATACAATTTATAAACATAACATAACATCACGCCTTGTTTCCCCGAAGGGTTGGGCAGAGGTGTTCCTGTAGCAGATTCACCCACATTTCGCCAGTTATGTTTTAAGTCCCATGTAATAGGGGGCGAGCCTATTGCCATCAACCGGGCACATATCCAGACTCCGGGCTGCTACTGAGAAACTTCAGATATAAAAACCCAATAACACTTTGCCCGACCCGGGAATCGAACCCAGAACCTCATGCTCAGCAGTAGCGCAATTTATATTTCATTTAAATTAGTATTTCAAGTAGAATAGCAATTAGACTCTTCTTCAGAGTCAGTTTCTTCTTCACTGTCATCTTGGTAAATGTATTATTAACTCAAAATCAGTGTCAAAAATTTTCATATATTTAGTTTCTTTTTTAATGGCACTATTGCAAGTATTACGCCATGTCTTTTTTTTTTTTTTTTGAGGATGGGAAATCATCAAATAACTTCTCCCGCTCTGGGCGGAGCGGGAGGGCGTGTCAGACTCTTACTGACTAAAACCCACCCGTGTTCCTTCGGTTGCCCTGTCGCCGGGGGCCACGATCTCCCTTTCGGTTTTCTTCGCAACCCCGGCAGGCATCGACCCTAGTGGACCCCTTCAATTCTGCTGACATCTCTTTGAGGCGCGCGTGGAACACAACGCGCCGTCGACCCGGGCCTGGTCCTTATCGGACGGTGAGCCACCCATTGCTCACCGCCCGCAAGCTCGCGCCTACGGTGGCCGGAAATCGCCTCGTGATTCCCGATGCCCAGGGCGTCTCCTCCTGCGGTGGTTAGGGGCGTGAGGGCGCGAAATTTGCCTCTCCCTCACGCGTTCCGCCTCCTCATTACGCCATGTCTCACTTATTATTTTTGTAATACTCTCTTGAATAAGTTTTTTCGTGTTTGTCATATTTTGCTCAACGTTTCATATAGCAATGTAGTCTTAGAAGTGAGCCATTCTTGCATCTCCGATTTTGTTGAGCCTGTCATCGGCAATTTCTCAGCACGTGTATTGTGGTACGATGCATTATCTAGTACTATTACGGAACGATCTGGCAAATTTGGCAGCAACTTTTCATTCAACCATTTTACGTAATTTTCAAAACTCATGTTGGAATGGTAGTCTCCAACTGTGGAATTAGCTTTGTTGATTAAGCAAGCGTTCTCAATAAATCCGCCATAGGTTCCAGCGTGTACTAAAATAAAACGAGTACCTTGACTAAGTTTTTAAAAAAATGGAGATAGTTTCTCTTTTTGGGCCCAGGTGTTATCTCGAACGTGTGTTGTCATTAGGTAACTTTCGTCAGTATAGATAATAGGCCGACCTTGAGAGCGATATTCGGTTATTTTTTTAAGTGTTTTATTCTCCACATCTGGATATCATGCCGTTAACCTATTGTTATCGGTTTTACGTCACTTGTAGCCCAATTTATTTAATAACTTACGTAGCATTGCGAGACATCCATCGAAACCAAATAAATGAGCTTGAGCTAGAAATATTGGGTTCCAATTTTTTTTCGAAGAGTTTTCTCCTACAGTTTTCTTCTTATAAGCAACATCTTTGGCAAACACATGGGTCCCCGTATTTTTGCAGTAAACAGCTGCGCAACTGGGCTCAATAATTAATTATGCGTAAAAGAAGTCACTTGTTTACAAAAAATGTATGGCTAACTGTCAAATCGGGAAGATTTTTGCCATTTTTCCCCGCTAGGTGTCGCGATTCTTATGATCCGCTATGCCGATCTGTGCATCGTTATATTTTAATCTTTTTGACGTTTTTATATTAAATCTATTAAAAATGACGAAGTGTGCAGTGCCGGGATGCAAAGAAAATGGTTATCATTTGTTCCCAAAAGATAAAAATAAGAAAAGGTTATGGGCTAAAGCAATAAAACGGCCAGAATTGGCGAAATCGCAATCTTCATATTAACGATTATGTGGACATCATTTTACAGAAAATGATTATAAAACTGTGAAATCGTCTACAGGTGAGTAGGTATATTCTTATATTTTGTCTTTGTTCAAATCTTTCACCAATGTCATAAGTAACATGATTGCATAAATTGCAGGTTTCAATTTAGAGCGCCGAATTTTGAGGAAGAATACGATACCACCAATTTTCCCTTGGTCAAAGGTTCTACCGCCTTACGCAGCTGCTAGGGAAGAGAGACTGCGGAATAGAAACCTAAAAAAACAACTATTCACACCAAACTTCTTAGGTTTTAGTGATACCGGAACTTTGGATAGTAAAATTTCAAATATAAATGAACAGCAGTGTGCAAGTTACAGCGATACTAAAATTCAGATAATCTTTTGTTATTACCATAACCTCGGTTTGTACTGGTTCAAGGGGACAGTTATTAGTGAAGTTAAAATTTCTATCATACGCTTCTAACATACAAAAGCAGAAGATAGCTTAGAACTTGTTTTTCACAAACAATAATAAACGAAGTGAATAAAGGTTCATAGAATTATGGTCAAGAGTTTAATGCTAATCAGTAAAAACATTCACCAAGAAAATATAAAGTACTGGAGTAATTTAATTTATTTACTTTTATTTACTAACCTCTCTACAAGGTCTGCCTTTCTTCCACTACAGGAAGCACCCCTCTTCTTTGATTCTTCTTTGAGTTGATTTAATTTCCAGGTACAATACATCGCACAGGTAAACGTCAGACAGGTAAACGTCGCACAGGTAAACGTTAATACAAAAATATTTCGAATGAACCGCTCCGAACCATAGAATGTAAATAGATCATACGCGTGGCGCCCTCTGATCATGAAATCTTCCCCATTATAAGAGGCTGGATATCAGCGCCATCTGAAGTGAGCAAGTGGCAGTTTTTATCCCCATTGTTTCAACTTGCGACCGAGGACCCACAGTTTAGTCCTTAATCGTGAATCGAGGTCTAACAAGATGACTGCGTCAGTTCCGATTTTTGCCACGCTCCAAAAGATTCTTGTACAATAGTACCAACTTTTTTTTTTTTTTTTTTTTTGAGGGTGGGAAATCATCAAATAACTTCTCCCGCTCTGGGCGGAGCGGGAGGGCGTGTCAGACTCTTACTGACTAAAACCCACCCGTGTTCCATCGGCTGCCCTGTTGCCGGGGGCCACGATCTCCCTTTCGGTTTTCTTCGCAACCCCGGCAGAATAGTACCAACTTGAGCTTGACATTATTTTGACTTATATCGTCGGCTCATCGGGCGACATCTATCCATTATCCTAAGATAAGATATATATTGTATCGATATTTAAAAAAAATATCAATATCGATTTTTGATTTTTGGCACTTCTTGCATCTCTACCTTAAAATCACCCTGAAAATAGTAAATGAAAAAATAAATAACTTTTCTTTCTTTAGGAAGTTCTATTGTCTTTGTTTTTACTTAAAAACAACATTTTTGATAATCAAGTAACAGTACTATTTTAAATAATAAAACATTGATAAAAATATAAAGCTTATAATCAGAATAAAATATACAATTTAAAGTTACATAAGCAAACCAAAAATTGCAAGAAACGTTTTCTTTATTTATTTTGTCGAAAAAGTTCCAAACAGCAGTAAACATGATCACAAATAGTTTGTATTATCGCCGTTATGGCCGTTGCCGAATTGCTGAATGTCGGTTGCGTCGGCTTTCTATGTTAACTTAAATTTATATATTGATTAATTTGAAGCCCAATCAGCTGGATTTTTTGCCACGTGCTAGTTGAACGGTATTTACGAGAGTCATTACGAAAAATCCAAAAATGTATCGTTTAATGACTTTTAGCGTAATAGTCAAAGGCATGTCAAAGGTCGTTAAAAATAATGACCTTATAGTCAAAAACGTAAAAACATGGCTTTAGCAAGCCATGCAAATGTCATAAAGTCATCAAAAATAAGATTGTTTATTGTCTATGGTCCTATTTTGCCTGAATGACATTTCTTCCAGCCAGCCATGTTGTTCTAAATCTTGTAATTTGTTACTATATTATTTGGATCAAATGATTAAAATATTGAATGAAATTCATTAACTGTGCTGAAAGGAAATCTTAAAAGTGCAATTGAGAGTTTGTTACCTTAGAACGTCACAACGTAAGAGTCCGTAAAGAGAAAAACTGCATCAAAATGGCCAAGAAAAAAGTGAAATCTAAGGCGAAACAACCTCCTAAACCTTCAATAGCTGCGTCTATAAGTTCAGAAGTAATAGCCGAGGCGTACAGTGCTGTTACTCCACCAGTTTTCATGAAAGTTTGTCGATTGTGCGAAGGTAAAGATGGACCGTTTCTCAACATTTTCGATGCTGATAAAGTGACGGCGAAAAAGATCGACGAATTGATGCCGTTTGGGGTAAGATAGATTTGTTATGTACCTATGTAATTTTTCTCAACTAGACCATCTTAACATTATCCTGTGGTTCAATCTTATCTACCTGTTATAATAATATGCACATCTCTTACTCAATGCTGTTAGGCTTGTAGGGGTACCAAGTGTTTTCATGTACATCATGTCGTCAACAATAACCAAGTTCTTTGATTTGTGTCTTGAGTATTTACACTACTAAATAGTTGTATCAGTGTCCTAAATTTAAACTTATTTTGCTACCTTTTGGAAGGGGCAACTAGAATCAATTCTATTTTCTAGTAAAGTTTGACGTTCAAAATTGCTTTTTATGTGCCTATTCGGAATGACTGACTTACTATCTACTGTTGCTGAAGCCTTATTGCAATATTGCATACTCCTTTTGCATTTAGGCACATGGGCACCTATGAAATGTCAAAAGCTAGGTGCACGGTTCCAATTGGTTGTTACAACAGAACAATGATAGCATACTTTGCCAAGGCACACACTGCTCGCATTAACAGGCCACATGGAGAAGCCATATATTATCATTATGTCGGTTACAAATAACATTTGATTATTTAATCTGTAAACATGTTCATTAACAGGAAACATAGTAACATGGTCATTAGCTTTCAGTCCATACACACATATTCCTGTTTTCTATTGGGTAATGACAATGACACTAGGGAAAATATTTTTTTACAAAAAATCTACAACTTATCTGCCATTGCAATGTAATGGAAAAGAAACCAAAGATATGACTTTGGTTTCTTTTCCATTTTATTTTTATGTTCATAAAAAACAAATCATAGGGATGTAGCAGTGATATATGAATATAATATCGTATCGTAAAAAAATTCTCAAGTATCAAAAAACAGGAATGTGTTTGTATGGCATGATTGCTAACTACCATGTGACTATGTTTCCTTTCAAGCACAACATTGTTCTTCAATTACCAGTTGTGGTATAGTAATCTTATTCCAGGTGAATCGTCTTCACATATAATTATATAATTAATGTACACAAAACATTGTAACACATTTTAAAAGAGTAACAGTGGAGTTTCTTACCCATTCTTTTCCATACGAAAACTACCTTTTGGAAGGGGCGACTAGAATCAATTCAATTTTTTGTAAATTTTGATGTTCAAAAGTGCCTTTCATGTGCCTAATTGAAATAAATTATTTGACTTTTACAATACAATTAAAAAAAAAAACCTTTTGATGTTTTTCAATTCTTTATTCAGCATCTACTTCATAGTTTAATATTTGAAAGACCTGAGGTGTTACAATATCTACTAACAATATTTTTAATGATTTTTAAGCCCAATCCACTGAATCATTAACTGTTTGGGAAGTGGCAATTCTACGCAACACAATCTCAACTTTATTAAATCTAGCTTAAAATAATGATTTTCTCTCATGTACAAAAGTGGCGATCTGTTCTATACAAACACTAAGTTTTAGTCTATCCTGTTTAACTTCATACAAAATTATAATTTGTAAAATTATAAAATGCATGCTAATTTAGGATGACCAGGGCAGGCGAATGAAAATTGCAATGCTTGTAAAAGGCTGCTAAGTCATAATTATTAACATAACATAACATCAACATTGTACACTTAGTTCGCAATAAACGTTTTTGACTTTGAGTGATTAAAAAAATTACAATGGCTTTAAATAGTTTACGACAAAAAAAAAAAAGATTTCTTGTGTTTTTGATAGTTAACTATTTATACGGTACTACTCGACCTCTAGAAGTCGCCCCCTACAACTCAACCCAACAACTTAATCCGACAACACAACTCAACCCGACAACTCAACCTGACAGCTCAACCCAACAACTCAAACCATCAACTCAATCCAACAACTCAACTGGACAACTCAACAAGCCAACTCGACCATTACCAATCGCCATCGCAATCTGGAAGGGAAAAATAGTACTAACATTAACATACAGCCATCAATTGACTTTTACATGGAGGACTGTCAGTGACACCACAAGGGGAAATGGTTAGTTCACTATGTTTTTCTTCCATTTTGTCCTTCAAGGAAACTGATAGTGGTATATTACTGTTAGTAGGACTATTGTTCCCATTCCCATGTCGGAGTCGAATGTTGAGGGTGTCTAGGGGTCGAGTTGTTGGGGTCGAGATTTCCAGGTCGAGTTGTAGTTGAATCATACATCTTTCTTCACCGCTTATTTCGAAACCGATCCTTAAATCATTTATTTTCTCTGCGGATTTCTCTTTGTGATCAAATTATAAGCGATTTGTTTCATGAAGATTTATGGTGGAGTAGCCAGTGCCACGTTTCTCGCTTATAGAAGGTGGTTCTCCGACTGCATTTTTACCACCTCTCTTGGGTTAAAAACTTAAACAACTAGTGGCTTCTGCCCTTTGATAGTACTGCATATTAATAGTTTAAGAGTATGTTATTTCTTTACAGATAGCAGAAAATGATGACCTTCCACACAAAATATGCTTTCGGTGTTCAGCAAAGTTGGAAGAACTTCACGAATTTATACACAAATGTATCAAAACACAAGAAAATTTACGAACGGCGGTGGGTAAGACTGGCCCATTTATCATTAAAACTAAAACTAGAAAAGCTTGGGAAGAAAAATTAAATAAAACGAATATGAGTAATGATGATATCTGTGATGCTTTGATAAAAAAAGCAATGGCGGGTATTAAAGATATCCCTCTTAAACCATTACCTACAGAAGAAGAATCACCCCCACCAACTAAACGAGTTACAAGAAGAACTGATCCAAAATCAACCATTAAAAAAGAAGCAATTGACAACGATAATGAAGAACTTAACCTTAAAGATGTAAAATTGACTCAGGAAAAGAATAATGTAAAAGTACCCTCAACTAAACCAGCTAAGTCTAATAATAGTATCCCTTCCAATAGTAGTTCTAACAATAGTAACAATGTTGAACCACCACAATCTAGTATTAATAAAAATTCACAAAATGAGAAAAAACCAAGTGAAAACAAAGTGAAGAACAATACCCTGATAAATAGTTTTAGCTTTGATTATGTAGAAGAAAAATCATCTAGTGATAATGATGTAGAAATTAAAGAGATGGTTAATGAAAAACCATTTAACATCATGGATTATATCAGCATGATAAAAGTAAATGGAGTGGGTGTACTATTTCAGTGCAAACTGTGCAATAGAAACTTCCTTAAAAAAGAAGTAGTTGAATCTCACAATTGTGCTAAAAACGGAATACCTAAAGTAGCAATTCCTAAGGCAATACCAACGCCAGAACCCCCTAAAGTTTCCACAGTAAAATATATTACAATTGAAGGTAATATGAAAAAACCGCTTTCATGGAAGTCTTATAAGTTTGATAATGACAACAGTCCAAATACTGATAGTAAAAATGCAAAACCTAATACAGACAATAATAAAAACAAAGATGATAGTCCTATCACAGATATCAATCAAAAGCAAGACAGCATTCAATCAACACCACCAGTAAAACCTAAGCCAAAAGCTGGACCAGCTAGCAAAACAAGACGTACGGAAAATAATCCGGCTCCAGGACCATCTCAGAGTTCTTCGGATTCCCAACAATCAGAGTCATCAAATGCTCAGTCACCATCTGTGCATATTCCTTCCGCCCCTAATTTGAATGGTCGTTTCAAATTAGTTCCAGGCCCAAATAATATATTCACTTTGGTGGAAGATACAACACCAGTTTCAGTTACAGAAAATCAAAAAACAGCTAAAAAGCGCAAATCTGAACCAGAATACGAAAAGTCAAAAGAACGTAAGAAAGATTCTCATGACAAATCTTTCGGAAAAGGTGCGGAAGTAATAGACATTGATAATCAATCAAAGCCATACCCGGTTGGATTATTTCAAACCGTTGCCCATTCCGCAAGTCTTTACGAACCGCCGGTTGTTGCATCTCCGGCCCCATTCACTACGCCCGCCATGAAAAAGCAGTCTTACACTATAGTTCAAACTGGAAATCCCAGCAAATTACTAATTTCAACGAAACCGATAGCTCCCCCTGCCGAATTGCCTAAAAAACGCCAAAGAAAGTCTAAACCTGAAGTGAAAGAGGATTTGGATGCTAAAGAGCCGTTCCGAGTCACATTAGAGGACGTTGGCCAGCCAAAGGACTCGGGTTTCTTTACATTCATCAATGTAGACCCACTGTTGCAACCGTCGTATGTTTTGCCTACTGATAATATCATCCAAGAATCGCAAATTTCGACGTCTACGGCGGCTATTCATAATGCCCCAGAAAGCAGCAAAGAAAGTAAAGAGAAAGATAAGTACCCGTGTAACATGTGTGGAGAATCTTTCTCAAGGGAGAAAAAGCTGTTGTCTCATATACAGTCGCATTATAGCAAGATGGACGAAGAAGATCAGCAGAGGGCTGAAAAGACTTCAAAGAAAAAAGGGAGAAAATAATATTCAAATTTTAAAACTAGTTTTTGCTTTAAGGCAATGAGGATATGTGCCTTAAGCCTTTGCCAGAGAATCGTTTCCCGTAGTTCAATTTATTCGGCCTAGAAATTGGACTTCGTAAAACAATAACCCTTCTTTGCAGTTAGGTTGCAAAATCACGTGGGTCATTGAGTTGAGATGAAATGAATAGTTTTGTGTTCAGGGAGATTGAGCATAATATAATTGAACGAACTCAATAATATGCTTAAAGGTTATTAGAAAAACTGCGTCAACATCACATAATTAACGAAATACACGAAATGAAAAAATAAAATAAAACCCAGATTTGGTTAAAACTTGGAGGAGTTGCTAAGATAGTGTGTAAATAGTATCTTATAGGTTGTTAGGAAATATTATGTTTTTGTGTCTTATCTGCGTAAATGGCCGCTTCATTGAAATAACCCAGATTTGGTTGAAACTTGGAGGAGTTGCTAAGATAGTGTGTAAATAGTATCTTATAGGTTGTTAGGAAATATTATTTTTTTGTGTCTTATCTGCGTAAATGACCACTTCATTGATTGTTTCATTATTTGAATATGAGTAAGTTCGTTTAGGTTTATCAAAGATTTAAATCTAGTGTTGCAAAATTCAAAATAAATTGTGGACGAAATAAAAAAAAAATTAAATTGCAACATTAGTTACAACCGCCTAGAATATGTTCTAGAGGTCTTACGTGTTTAAATATTATTTTTTAAGCATTTACTTTGAATGGTAGGATAGCCTCATTATACTTCTTCTTGTAAGATTAAGCTAGTTTGGAAGCTAAAACATGTTTATTTTGTTAAATGTTGTAATGAGATACCAACTTATGTATCATTCCATACTGTTCATTTTTTTATCATTATAACGAATGATACCCGTTTCAAAATCTGACAAAAAGAAAGTTAGTTGATTATTTAATTTTGTTCAACTTAAGCGTGGAATTCCCTCTCGACTTTGCCTACCTGGCGCAGGCGCAGTCGCAGCCCAAGATTGGGGGATCGGGGGTCACACGGGTGCCGAGGAATATTTTTAGGGAAATATATAATTGATACTCAAAATACTGATCCTCTTTATAACTTTCTGAACTTCTCTCACAGTTAGTCGCAGTAACTAAGCTAGGATACCCCGACCAAACGGCTTGGGTCAGTGACAAACTGCGCGCGAGCTGAGCGAGCGAAACGAGGCGGTACCGCGGTACGGCAGTACGCGAGCGTTACAGCTTGTCCACTCTGAAATGACACGCCTCTCTCATTACTGCATTACTGTGTGCGTAAAATCAGGAAGTGGGGCGCGTCATTTCAGAGCTGACAAGCTTTACATCCAAGTTGGTCGCAATTAGTTGGCTATATTGTATTTATTTTAAGGACCCCAAAACCTATTATAACATGACATTTATTAAGGGAGGTGCATCTCCAGTTTGTCATTACTTATGCTATTCAGGGACGCGGCTATAGTTTTTACATGGGGGGGGGGGGGGGGGGGGGGGGGTACTTTACGATGCTGTCGAAACGAGCTCAAACATTTTGCATACTCTAATACGTTCAATTTTCTTTGGATCTTTCGAAAAGAACTAAGAATTACTTGCTTTGTCAACTTATGAAGAAAAGCTCAAGAATGAAGATAAGCGAGCGAAGCGAACTTCAAAATTTTAGCACCCCGCCTTGGATAGGTTCTGTTTTCTTTTGATCTACAGAAAGAGTACTTTGTCGAGAAGAAAAGCATAAACTCGTTTTACAGCAGTTTAGGTTTTTGAAATCTGGCTTTAAACTTAGGAATTTCCCAAGTTTACTTTGCTCGCTCTTGCATCTCTTGTCTTCTATTTTTATAACAGGCTTTTAAATGTTTTTGTATATGGGGTTACTGTGGCTCAAGTACCTACAGTTTTTAGTTAGTAAAACACGTAATTTTTCAAGGCTCTCGACAGCTTGAATAATCTTAGCGGGGTCAGGACCTACCAAGATTCCCCCCTCGAACCGCGCCTGACCTACCGGGCGTGTTGGCTATACACGCGGGCATATCAGTCGCTTGCTGAGCGTTTCGCGAGAAATTCAAACTTTTTTTTTTTTTACGAATGACTAGACGTTGTCACTCAATATTGTTGCGTACATTCATTACGCAACCATAATGGCAATATATAATTTACTAAATAACAATAATTAAAATCATCAATATAATTTGAATTTCGTGGGCTTACTTGACGGATCTTGACCATTTGTGGTTGTGTCCTTTTTACATCTGAACAATTATTACGAAAGAGAAAATTGCGCTCATTGGAAGTGTCCGTATAATCATGGACGTGAAAAGAGATTGTGGTGAAAGCAATAGCTTATTGACAGAGAAATTAGTTATAAGAAATCGATTGATATTACGAGTTAAAACTTTTCCAAAATATTTATTATCAATCAAAACCTTAATTCTGTTAATGTATTAAACACTTCAGAATGACCGTTCTCAATGATATCACGTTGGATATGATGGCTTGTCCGTCGGGCACATACGTGCGATTGCATTCAAATGCGGATATACTCGCGCACAAACTAAAAACATTGGTCGGAAGGAAGGGCAGAGACCCTGCCGACGCGCTTGGTGTATACTGTCAGATGTACACGACGACCGCACCTGCCGAAGCCTGCGTCGCAGCTCCGGGAGGCGAGAAGTGAATTCCACGCTTTAGGTTCGTTGTTAAAAAAGAAATGTAACAAATGTTTTTCTTTATAAGCTTTAACTTTAAAAATTTTCTTGTATGATTGTTATGAGTAAGTGAAATATAATTGAAAACTTGTGCTAAACACAAGCATTACCTACTTAATACGAAGTATTACGTTTTGTTTTATTTCTAGGTTCTATTTTAGCACTGGTTAGTGCTTCTATTGCTATTTATAGTGAATTTAGGTTCTTAATAAACCATAAATAGCAAAGTGAAACTAAAATATTTGCTAGAAACACTACATATTATTATGATGTTAATACATTTAAGAATAGGTCTACACGTTAATTAAGGGTACCCTATTCAGTCATTCTTCTATATTAACTTCGTATGAAGTTTACTACACGGTTTGACAGAGTGAATTAAAAAAATATCTAAGTACTTGTCCCGTCATTATCTAGCCCTGTACGGAAAAAGAATATAAAAAAAGAAATTGTTTGGAAGTTTGACCGTCGAAACTTCCATATTTCAACACTATTTCATATTTCATTTTAACGCATCTTTGGGCTTAAATAAATAACTCCCGGAGTATGAAAATGGCAAAATTGTTACCGTACAGGCATAGGTAATTTATTCAAGAATTGAAATAATGGATAATTTATTTTGAATAAATACATCGAGTAGTTTTTTCATAATATCTATACGCCCAAAGGTCTGTTCATGAAATTTGTCGTGCTCGTTTTCGTTATAAATCATCTTCTAAGTATTTCATTAATTATATAAAATTAGATAAATAAATACTCAATTGGAATAGTAAAATGCGAGTGGTAAAAGTCGCGCAATGCTACCAAATTTCTGAGTTTGGGTTAGTGCAGACATGACTTGGTCAATCTGATGATAGCGACCTTTTCATAGACACCCCTCGTCGTGAGGACCAGCATAATAAACCCGGGGAATACGTAAAATTCTGCAGCGGTTGTTCTGAAAAAAGGAAAATTGTAATTTGGGAATAGGTATTTGGTTTCCTAAAAAACTTTTTCTTTCTATAAAATATAGTCACATGGTAGGTGGTTTTGATTATTGTCTTATAAATAGCCCGAGAAAAAGCAAAAAAAAAAACCTAAAATAATGTGCCGCGGAGTTGAGCTACCTGGGTTGTTGCCCTGTCCGCCTATAACTCCTTTTTTTTTGTTGGGAAATTATCAAATAACTTCTCCCGCTCTGGGCGGAGCGGGAGGGCGTGTCAGACTCTTACTGAGCCTATAGCTCTTCATGACGTCTTCATGGTATAAAAGTTGGTAATATTTGGTGCTAATTTTATTATTTATTGATTACTTGCGAAGTTGCGACCCGCCCCTGTTTCGCACGGTTTTTAAGACTTGACAAAACATCAAGATTTCTTTCTTATATGTAGATAAGATTAATGTTAATGTATTATAAACATTCGATTAAATTGTCGAAATGATGGTGAAAACCGCATCAAAAGAATAACGCCGACATACAGACAGACCCGAAAAAGACTTTAATATGGATAGATATAGACAATAAATCCTGTCCGTTAGTAAGGAATTCAAACATGATCTCGGGACGTTGTCGCAGTGATAACCTCTTTGTGCAAACTGTTAACGTTGGGCAGCTACTGTGCTAAGCAGGAGCAAAACTTTACCTTATTGAGGGCCCATTCGTGTCAGAAAACAAGATAGTGATAAGAATATGAACAAAGTTTAATTTGTGGGGCGGAAAAGAAAGCGGATCGGATCGGATTTTCTAATGATTAAATGTGTGCTGCCGAAATAATAATAATTCCATATTGAAATTATACAAACTTTTATAGTGGTAGTTTTATGAACCTTTTGTAAATATTATGTAAGTACATACTTTCAAATACATAATTAAAGTAAATCTTATTGATTATTATTTCGTCTTATATTTCCTCTTTTTGTCCAGATTTTGTAACGTTACCTCCTCGGAGGTAAAAGGTATATAGGTTGTGACCTACGTAGGTCACAAATACAAAGGATAAAAAATTAAGGATTAAATAATTAAAGGCCGGCTTCACACGACGTGGGATACTCGGGATAGGCGGAGGTAGACACGGGTAGGCAGACAGGCAGACAGGGTGTGTGGAGGAGCCGGGCTGTAGCGTCACAAGCCGAACAGCGAGCCCTGTCGAGCGGAGAGGTGGGTGTGAGTAGTAGTGAGGTAGCGGAGGCACTCTGTGGCACCTCAAGCTAGCCGGCGGACAGAGTCAACGTCACACGTGAGGCGTCACGTGAAAAAAAAAACGGTTTACAGAGAGGGAAGCCTACGGGTGCTCTTATTGCTAGGGTTAGTGTATACACCGGCTTTATAAAAGGTCTAGAAAACGATAAGTATACTCGTCCATGGTGAGTTATGTCTATGGTTTAGAAAAATAAATTGGACAGATGACAGTTTAAGCAGTTGGAAGATATTCTATTCTCTCGCAGAGACAAAATCGTAAGTACAGTGTGCCTGGTGTACTTGGCCAGTCGTCAAGATGTGAAACTAACTCGGGTCTCCAACTCTTAACGAGTAACCATAGGGTTTTAGATGGTAGACTCTGTTTATTGAAAGCTGAGGGTGTAAAAGAGCGACTAATTTTAAAAAAATACGTCGGGCGTCCTCGGATCAACTATGGAAAATCGTATATCGTATCGTATCGTGTATCGTACTTGAATATTTTTATGCAAATATTTATTTTTGTTTTTACAGATTAACAGGAAAGCATAAAGCAACAAATTGTGTGGTTAATTTTTTATGATCATAAGGCACATCATCATCATCATCATCATCATTTCAGCCGAAATACGTCCACTGCTGGACATAGGCGTCCCCCAAGCACCGACACTTAGCCCGATTCTGCTTCCCGCATCCAGCGGATTCCTGCGGCCTTCACAAGGTCATCGGTTCACCTTGTGGACATTCTGAGTATAAGGTACGCCACAGGGGCGATGGCTTCAAACAGCTCGATTCCTACCGGCATCCCTTCGGAAATTCATTCAATCACACTATAAGTGTTTGATACACCATAAAATTAAATACACCACCTTGGGAATGCTGGTGACCCTCCCGGAAATAGAGCAAGTTCCCGGATTGGGGGATTATCAGTCCTCCCCTCTCTTCGGACTTCAGATAACCCTACTATAGTTACCCCATCGTAACCTGCTCAATTCTTCGAGTTTGATGATCTTCTTGTCGGTCCGGAGTACGCGAATTGTATGTTGTCAGGTCCTCTTTCCGGTGATTGTAGTAGCCGGATCTCTTCCGGGGATTCTTTGCACAACTTGCCTCACCGTGGCCCTGACCGCTACCGTAGCCAAGGTTAGATGGGCCGCTGGGCACTAGGGGCCATTTCTTTTTAGTGCATGACTGTTATTTTTGGGGGGTATGCCAGAATCGGTATGTCACGCTTGGCAGGCGGGTTGGCGATCGCAGTATGATGTTAAAAATGCATAGAGAACGTTGCTGCCCATTCTCTAGTAAGTCCCTTAGTCGCCTTTTACGAAACCCATGGGAAGAAATAGGGTAGTGCTATTCTTGAAGTCCGGCACCACACGGACTGTGACATGTAAGTCACATAGAAATTAATATTACAAAATAATTTATGATAAATATATAGGTCATATTGTTTTAAGATTAGTTCTCCTGATTCTATGTACACTCAGCGGCACGAAATTTGGCCCAAACCTAATATGTAGTTTATTGTCAAAATGAAACACGAAGGACATGTTTGTTGTTTTATAAAACTTAGAGGATGGGAATTTTTCAATTTTGTTTTCAAAATTTGTTATTTAATTTTAGGTATCAGACCTAAAATTAAATCACAAATTTTGAAAACAAAATTGAAAAATTTATTAAACCTTAATTAAATTACAAAAGTGGCATAACATTAAAATAAAGGTTTTTTACAAAAAAAAAAAAAAACAAAATAAGGACATTTTAATAAAAATTAATAACGTGTATTTCCACCTCTGGCTCTGATCACCGCCTCCATGCAATTAGGCATTCTCTGGATGATGTTCTTAATGTTTGCTAGAGGAATTTCGTCCCAGACAACCACCAGAACGGTTTTCAAATCATGGAGGTTTGAGACTTCACCGGATTCGCTTTTTAAGCATGCCCCATGCTCTATATGATTAATATCTGGGATTTTTGCTGGCCACTCCAATTTGGTAAAGGTTCCATAGCAGAAACCTTACACTGGATTACAAAAACAATAACACAAATTTGTATATTGATGTCACGCGATTTCTCATCACTATATTAAATTATGATTCCACATTTAAAACTGTTATATTGATGGACCTGGTCTAGTAAATATAAATCCAGTTTACTTAGTATGAAAACGAATTCAATAGTTTACCAGTAATTTTCGAAATTATTGTAAACAAATGTACTTTTTCGTTAAATGCATCCTCGCGTTCGGTTTTCACTCGGTTGTAATTATTTATCATAGTGTATAACAGCTTTCTCGCACGGCTTCTTAAAGTTTAAGCCTTGCTTTACTTGAAATACGACAAAATATACGCAAATTTGTTTTCGTAAGAGGATAAAAAACAACAAGTGTCACTTGCAGCAGTGTTATCAATTTATGAAAACGTGAAAAAATCACTCTCAGCTTTCATTAGACAGACTTTAGTATCTATATAACGCTAGCCCCAAGGTTCAGGTTCTTTGAGGGTTCTCACTATTTCCATTACCCATTGCAATGGTTATACTGAGACTGCAAGTTTTTTTCTAATCTGTCTCACTATACCCATTGACGACAAATGGAAATAGTGAACTTATGACCTCTTACAAAATGTTTCGTATTTCCATTTAAAGCGTTTTTTAAACGCCTCGTGAAAAATCAAAATTGACGATATTGTTACGAGCTGGGTATGGGATAAATTAATTACTACCAATCAGACAATTAAATAACTTTATTTAAACACAAAAGACTTAAAACTTAATCACAAATACACTACTGATCACTATTCACTTAGATATCGCACTTCTAGTTCACTTCGATTCGCTTCGTTGTATCGCCTAAATCAGACTGACTCCTGGTACGGATACCGTCCGTGTCGTCCTTCGGTAGAATTGGCATAATTTATCCCACTTCTGACACCAAAATTGTTACGAGCTTGCAACCTATGGATGGAATGGGACTTGGCGTGGGCGAATATTGCACCCGCATAGGTCATAATGGGTCGGATAACTCATCGTGTGTCGGCTCTCTGCTTTTATACCGCCAATATTCAAGAACATGTGTAGAACGGTTCCAGAAAAACATCAACAAATAAACATTACCAGGAAATACAAAAGTAGTAGGTATAAAAAAATAATAACCTACTTGTACCGAATAAAGAAATAGGTATTTTATGCCCTCGGCGTACGGTCGAAATTACAATGACGAGTTCTAATATTGTTTATAAGTACCTACCTACCTACTTAACTTCAAACTAATAATAATGGAATGCTTCTCGAAGTTTTTAGCGCAAACACACTGTAATCCGTGCTTTCTCGAAAGATCTCGTACGTACGACGTAACACTGCCCCCTCCTTAGACATGCTCGTCCCGAGCATCATTAGCCCCGTAGTATCGGGCCAATCGGTCTACATGAACAATCTTAGGCGCACCTCGTAGACCCTTCTGTATTCGGTAGGTGACATCGTTGATCCTAGTCACGACTCGGTATGGTCCATCCCATTTTGCTTGCAATTTCGGAGACTTCCCCTTGCTCCGCACTGGATTATGTAACCACACCAGTGAACCCTCGTCGAAACCCCTACTGTTTGCCTTGCGGTCATAACGGGTCTTCGTCTTCTCAGACATCTGTTGGCCGGATTGTCGGATATGCTCATAAACATCATTCAACTTGTTACGCAAATCATTTGCGTAATCTGTTACACTACGTGGAGCATCAGGGGGAGCTCCAGTGATTAAATCTGCAGGCAACCGTAATTCCCTTCCAAAGTTCGCGAAGGCTGGCGTCACAGTCGTACTTTCGTGGACTGCGCTGCGGTAGGACAGTAGAAACGGCTGTATGTGCTTGTCCCAATCCCTATGCCTGCTTTCCACGACTTTTGCCGGATATCTCTCCAACGTTTGGTTGAATCGTTCCACTATTCCATCAGATTGTGGGTGGTAAGAGGTGGTTCTGGTTTTGTAGGTACCCATCAATCGACAAGTTTCCTGAAATACTTGCGATTCAAAATTCCTTCCTTGATCGCTGTGTATTTCTAAGGGTACTCCAAAACGACAGAAAACTTCCTGAACTAATTTATCTGCGACGGTTGTAGCTTCTTGGTTAGGAATGGCGAAGACTTCTGGCCACTTTGTGAAGTAATCCATGACCACCAGGAAGTACTTGTTTCCGCTCTCACTTTCTGGAAATGGTCCCGCAACGTCTAGTGCTATCCGTTCCCAAGGGGCTCCAACGTTGTACACTTTTAATGCACCTCGGCTGCGTGTGTGGGGTCCTTTCACGGCTGCACAACTGGTACATTTGCGACACCAGTCCTCCACATCATCTCGACAGTGGATCCAGTAAAGGCGTTCTCGAATTTTTAGTAGAGTCCTTTTTACTCCCATATGTCCTCCTGAACATCCATCATGGTAGAGCCGTAGAACATCCGGTACGTTAGCTTTAGGGACAACCATTTGTAGATGACAGCTGTCGCCTCGAGCGTTTTCCCATTTACGGCACAAGACTCCATCCTGGATCACCAAGCTGTTCCATTGCGCCCAATAACTCTTCGTGATGGAACTCATCGCAGCCACATCACTCCACTTAGGTTTAGGAGCACCAGCTTTGACCCACTCGAAGATCGGTTTGATGTCCGAGTCATTTTGCTGAGCCTGCTGTAGGGTTTCCTTCCATTCATCGCTGAGATCTGTTCTAAGCATCCTCACGGGCACTACTTCCTTAGTCTCTTGCCTGGCACAGTGCTTACAGTCTTCAGGACAAGGTCTTCTTGACAAGGCGTCTGCGTTACCGTGAGTTCTCCCACTGCGATGTTCAGTTATGAAGTCAAACTCTTGTAGTAGTTCAATCCATCTCGCCACTTGCCCTTCTGGATTCTTAAACTGTAATAGCCACTTCAATGCAGCATGGTCAGTTCGTAATTGGAATTTACGTCCCAGCAAATATTTACTGAAGTGCTGCAATGTCTTTACTACGGCGAGTAGCTCCCGTCTTGTAACGCAGTAATTTCTTTCTGGTTTGGATAAAGACTTGCTGAAGTAAGCTATCACAACCTCTTGGTCTCCTTTCCGTTGAGACAGCACGCCCCCAATTCCAGTATTACTTGCATCGGTGTCAACTATGAAGTCATTTTCAGTGTCAGGATATCCCAAAATAGGTGTATTGCACAGACGTTTCTTTAATTCCTGAAATGCGACGTCGCAGTTCTCGTCCCAACAGAATTGCCGCTTTTCCTCAGTGAGTTTGTGCAGAGGTTTCGCAATGTCGGAAAAATTCTTGACAAACCTTCTATAGTAGGAGCACAAACCCAGAAATGCTCTGACCTGTGTCTTGTCTTTCGGAACTGGCCAATCCTTGACGGCGATTACTTTTTCTGGGTCTGTTTGAACACCTTCCCCCGAAACTATGTGTCCTAAAAAGTTTACTTGTTGTCTGAAAAACGAGCACTTTTTCGGACTTAACTTGAGATTTGCTGTTTGGATTTTCGACAGCACTCGGTTGAGGTTTTTAAGGTGATCTTCAAAGGTACGGCCCACGATGATAATGTCATCTAGATATACAAGACATGCGTCTCCAATCAATCCGGCGAGTACTTGCTCCATCAACCTTTCAAACGTCGCAGGAGCATTGCACAAACCGAATGGCATAACTTTAAACTGCCACAACCCTTTTCCTGTTGAAAATGCAGTTTTCTCCTTATCCTTGGGGTCTATTTCTACTTGCCAGTAGCCACTTTTCAGGTCAAGTGTGGTAAACCACTTCATACCAGTCAGCGTATCCAGTGTGTCATCGATCCTAGGCAGCGGGTAGCTGTCCTTCTTCGTGACGTCGTTCAGTCGTCGATAATCCACACAGAAGCGCATACTGCCGTCCTTTTTCTTTACCAGGACCACAGGAGAACACCATGGACTCGATGAGGGTTCTATAACACCGTCCTTCACCATTCCCTCAATCATGGTTTCCACCTCTTTTTCTCGTGCAACTGGCAGTCTTCTTGGTCGCTGACGGATTGGTAACTCGTTGCCTGTATTAATCTTATGCTGAACAAGTCCAGTTCTCCCTATGTCAGCATCGTTTGAAGAGAAAGTGTCGGCGTACTGAAGTAACATCTTCTTAGCCTTGTCCATTTCTCCTTTAGTTAAATCGCAGTTTTCCAAAAGCGTTGACACGTCAAATTTTGCACTACCAATTTTATTTCCGGTAGGCGGATCCTGCAATTGACGCATCCAAGCTACTTCCTCGCAAGTACCGATCAAGGTGCCCTTCTTGATCACATGCTCCTTGTCACTTGGATTCAGTATGCGTACTGCTGAGACGTTTGTGGCCTTGACCAGAGTACGTGCCATCTTCCATGGGAAGTCATTGTTCACCCTTTCTATCAGAACACTTCGATCTTTGTGTCTAGAATTCTGTGGTAAACTAATTGGCACAATTGTTTCTGATCTGCGAGGAAGAACAATCTCTTTCAAGCAGTACACTTTTCCTGATGGTGCACCTTCCATGAAGACTTCATCTGAACCACATTTCAATACTCCTTGATCAACGTCGATCTCGCAACGATGTTTCCGCATGAAGTCCAAGCCCAAGATGCAATCGTCCACTATATCGGCCACGATGACATTGTGCTGGTAAGTTCTATCACCCAATTTTAACTCCACCTCCTTCTTGCCTCGGACGATTATGTGCTGACCGGTAGCTGTTAGTAATTGTATATGGTCGTGGTTATCGACGTAGTCCCCAAGAAACCGACTTGCTAGGTGAGAATTGACGACCGTGTGAGAAGCTCCAGTATCCAACGTCAGTTTGCATGGTGTTCCGTTGACTTCGCCTTTGATGGTCAGGCTGTTCCCATCATGTGCTTGCGAGATCAAGATTCTCGGGGCTCTTTCAATACCAGCCAGCACCCGCCCCCCAGTCCTGGCATTTACTCGTTTCCCTGCTGTGGCTGGGCAGTCACTTCAGCCACCCTTCCCTGCTGGTCTTCTCTCGGGGTGCTGCGCTTAGGACAGCTTGACCGAAGATGACCCCTTTCTCCGCAAGTGTAGCACCTAGGACTGTACCCTTGCGGCCGGTCGCGTACAGGTGATGCTACAACCTCCCTGACGCGGTGCGTTCGGTGGTCCTGCCTCACTGCCTCTACTTCTAAGGCATGGGCCAAGGCGTCTTTCAGCGTCTCATGATGCCCAAGTCTCACAGCGGCTCTAACTTCTAGGTCGCGTATTCCATCAACGAACGCTTGTACCAGATTCCCATCGATAAGTGCAGGGGCAGACTGGTATGCTTTCCGAACCAGCTTTTCAACTTCGAGGGCCCACTGCTGTAGGTTCTCGGCACTACGTTGAACACGATCCTTCAACTTAGCACGAAATACGTGCTCCAGGTGCGCGTCGCCGTATCTGGACTCTAACGCCTCCAGCAGCTGCTCGTAGGTTACATTCTTGCCGAGCGCCTCAAGAATGTTTAGGGCCTGGTCTCGGAGGCCCAAGGTGAGCGCGGTCATGGCTTGCGGTTTTGTCCATCCATTCGCCTTCATAACGGCCTCAAATTGAATTTTATAAGCCGACCACGAAGATGTGCCATCGAATGGAGGCACCTTAAAGCCCCGCGCTGAAGGTGCAGCAACTACTGAAGCTACAGTCACGTCTCCAGTCTTCAGTTCCCCCAAAGCCTTCTTCACCCCAGCGATCTGAACTTCGGCTTCTGAGAGGCGATTCTCGTGCTGCTGTACCTGATCCTTCATCACCTTTAGGTCTTTGCCAAAAGTTGCATGAAGATCCTTTATGAGGAGCATCTGCTCGTCTTGGCGGCGGACCTGCTCTTCCTTGTCTCGCTGCAACTGCTCTTCCAACCGGCGAACCTGCTCCTCTTGGCAGCGGACTTGCTCCACTTTGTCTCGCTGCAACTGCTCCTCCAACCGGCGAGCCTGCTCCTCTTGGCGGCGGACTTGCTCCTCTTTATCTCGCTGCAACTGCTCTTCCAACCGGCGAGCCTGCTCCTCTTGACGGCGAGCCTGCTCCTCTTGACGGCGAGCCTGCTCCTCTTTGTCTCGCTGCAACTGCTCTTCCAACCGGCGAGCCTGCTCCTCTTGACGGCGAGACTGCTCCTGTAGCAGCGCCATTAAAGCTGACAAGTCTGGCGCCATTGATGCTGTAGAAACTGCGGATGGGCCAGCGACTGGCACTGACGTAGGCTGGACACCACCCGGTGTCTGTGTTGGAGAATGTCCAAACCGCCTTTGGTCCATGTCCTGCTGTCGCTGACTCCTGGTACGGATACCATCCGTGTCGTCCTTCGGTAGAATTGGCATAATTTATCCCTCACTTCTGACACCAAATTGTTACGAGCTTGCAACCTATGGATGGAATGGGACTTGGCGTGGGCGAATACTGCACCCGCATAGGTCATAATGGGTCGGATAACTCATCGTGTGTCGGCTCTCTGCTTTTATACCGCCAATATTCAAGAACATTCCAGCTATGTGTAGAACGGTTCCAGAAAAACATCAACAAATAAACATTACCAGGAAATACAAAAGTAGTAGGTATAAAAAAATAATAACCTACTTGTACCGAATAAAGAAATAGGTATTTTATGCCCTCGGCGTACGGTCGAAATTACAATGACGAGTTCTAATATTGTTTATAAGTAGTTACCTACTTAACTTCAAACTAATAATAATGGAATGCTTCTCGAAGTTTTTAGCGCAAACACACTGTAATCCGTGCTTTCTCGAAAGATCTCGTACGTACGACGTAACAATATCCTACAGAAAATGGCCACAACAAGACATAATTAAATTTTATCTAAAAATAAATAATTTTCAAAGCAGGGTGTAAGAAATGGTGCTGCGCGCCGACCTCCCTAGCGGCGTAAGCGTCGTTTGTTACGCTGACGACACGTTTGTCCTGGCGCAGGGGAGGTCGCATCAGGCAGCGGCCGATTTAGCGACACGCGGGGTTGCGACAATCGTCGACAGGATCCTGCAGTTGGGACTCGAGGTGGCCCTGCACAAGTCCGAGACTATGTGTTTTCATGGTCCTCGGTATGCGCCACCTTCTGGTTCCCAGGTAATGGCGGGACGGGTTCACATCGGCGTCGAGTCGACGATGAAGTATTTGGGACTCGTCCTCGATAGCCTGTGGAATTTCGTTGCACATTTCCTACGTTTGGCTCCCAGACTGGAGCGGGCCGGGGCTGCCTTGAAGCGGCTCCTGCCCAATCTAGGTGGTCCAAACGCCTTCTACCGGAGACTCTACGCGGGGGTCATGCGGTCCATGGTCCTTTACGGGGTCCATGGTACTTTATCTGTGTGGGCGCGTTCTGTGAGGCGGCGGCCAGCCCGCCGGTTGAACGCGTCCCAAAGGGACATGGCCATCCGGCTGGCCCGAGGATACCGCAAGGTCTCCTGTGAGCCCTCCTTGCCGGATTACCGATTGGGATCTGGAAGCATAAGTCCTCGCGCACATCTGGGAGTGGCGCGAGGAGACGAAACGCCGGGGCTTAGCTCCGCTGCCGCGACAAATCACGGCACACTGGACAGAACACCGGCGGGATCTCACGGCGTCATGGAGAGGGCGATTGACGCAACCTAGTGCTGGGCACGCCACAATTGCGGCGATAAGTCCCCTTTTCAGGAGTGGCTAGAGAGGCGTCACGGCGTCATCACCTTCCGCCTGACGTAGGTTCATTGGACACGGTTGTTTTGGGAGGTTCCTGTTCAGGATAAGGCGGGAGGAGACGCCCGGTTGTCACCACTGTGTGGATCGCCCGGAGGACACGGTGGAGCATACGGTGCAGGTTGGCCCGGCTTGGGCGGGGTATCGCCGCGTCCTCGTGGAGGTGATCGTTAGCGCGCTCTCGCCCCTAATCGCCGCAGGAAACGCCTCCCGGGCGGTGAGCAATGGGTAGCTCGCCGTCTTATAAGGACTTGACTTACTCGGGTTGACTGTGCTTTATGTTCCACGCGCGCCTCAAAGAGATGTCAGCAGAACTGACGGGGTCCTCTAGGGCCGATGCCTGCCGGGGTTGCGGTAAGTCCGAAAGGGAAACCGTGGCCCCCGGCAACATGGCAACTGAAGGAACACGGGTGGGTTTTAGTTAGTAAGAGTCTGACACGCCCTCCCGCTCCGCCCAGAGCGGGAGAAGTTATTTGATAATTTCCTACCCAAAGAAAACAGAAGGGTGTAACAAATAGTACGTACCCGTATAACAAACCAAAATTCTTCGAACTGTTGTGATGGTATTTCCATTAAGATTTTACAACATTTTCTCGCAACAGAGTTGCGGTTTAACCGTCAATGGGAAAGCTCAACGGGAATAGTGAGAACCCCGCTCTTTTTGGCGCGTAGCCAAAATCGGAACTAACAGAAACTAAAGATAAAGAAAATAAATTTATTAAACCCAGGTTAAGAGCATTTATTTTGAAAGTGGGCAACGCCGCAAATAGATGTCAATATTTCACTGTTTTGATTAATTTGGCAATATTATTGTATGGAAATAAGAAATGTGGCTAACTATATCCTTAGAATATAATAGTGTATATAATATAATAATGAATTGCAATTATAACACTGAATTTGTTGTTGTAACAATTTTAGGTGTAAAAAAGGCATTTGGATAGTTACCAAATACTTCGTTTACATCTAAAACTAAATATTCGGTAATACCATATAATTATTGCATTTCATAATCAATATTTTAGTTCCCTAGTTAGCCTCATTTCTTAATTTCATACAGTAATTACTTATTGCTAAATTAATCAAATATTAAAAAAATATTTGACAGCTATTTACGACGTTGCCAATTTTTAGGATAAACTTAAGGCACATAACAATCACACACAAAAAAACTAAAAACATTGAAACTATATTGCGTGCCGCACGGCTGCGGCAAATAGGCCAAGTTCAGAGTGTTACAACTATTGCCTGACGCAAGTTTACAAGAAACCTTATATAACGAGCTAAAAAGAAAAGTTTTATAGTGTGTAAATACATAATAGTTATTTATGCAACTGTGTAATAAGGGGTATTAAAACACGAATATGGGTTTATCACATGAGTGTTTTAATACCTAATTATATACTTACAGTTGCATACAATACTTTACCTACACCCATGATATGAATCCTCTTTATAAGGTTCTGAAACCATTGGGTGTTTGTAATTCAAGATCAATAATTTAAAAAAAAAACCTCAAAATTCAGTATAATGTCGCCTGCAGCAGCACATCCCTGCACATGCGTGCAGCGGGTGCTGCTGTTCCCCGCTTCAACGTTCCATTACAAAAGTTGATGGAAAGAAGGAGTTGCATATATGACAATGTTTTTTTTTTTGAAATTCGAGTTGCATAATGAAATTTAGTACAAAATTATAACATTCATTTATATGATATAATGCTTACTATGACACTGGCTGTTTTAATGTTAGCAATAAGCTGTTTCAGAAACTTTTATAGAGGTTTTATAGCATGGATGTAGATAAAGAAATTAACTAACTCCGAACCGAACTACCGCCGTCATCTGTTTTTTTTTTTAAATACATTTCAACATCACCACTTAACCGCCTCTGTGGTCTAGTGGTTTGACGACCTATCTCAAACCCAGAACCGAACCCGGGATCTCTGACCCAGAGGTCCCGGGTTCGATTTCCAGTGGGGGCAAAATTTTCTGCTCGGTTTGGTTGGTGGTAGGACTTGTTCTAAGTCCGCCTGGCTACCTACCACCATCTTATCTAAGTCTGCCATCGAAATAATGTTAACTGCGTTGTTGTGTTTCGGCAGTTAGAGCTAGGATAGCCACAGTTCCTCTATAGTTTGAGACTTTGAGGATTCCGGGTGAAGTTCGCTTCCACCTGCCTAATCATCGCTTAACATCAGGTGAGATGCAGGCCAAGAGCTTCCTGTGGTAAAGTACTTCATGGACCTTTTATTACTTAACTAGCCGCGGTTTCACCCACATAAGTTTAGATCTCGTATATCGGAATAAAAAATATCCTGTTCTAATCCAGGACATGATCTACCTATGTGCCAAATTTCATCGAAATCCGTTCCGCCATTTTAGCGTGGAAGCGTTACAAACAAATAAACAAACTCACTTTCGCATTTACAATAATAGTTATGAAGTTGGGATGACATTAAAAAAATTCAAAATATTTTTGTTTTACATAAACCTACATGAGCACTTATGAAATGTCAGAAGCTAGTTGCACGGTTCCAGTTGGTCGTTTCCTATGGAGGAGAGCCGGCAAGAAACTCCACGGTTGTGACAAGGTATTGAAAAATCAAGATGGTGGATGTTCCAATTTTGACCACGTGGCACGTAGTTCTTTGTTATCGTTTAGGTACAAAGCAAGGCCTAAGCCACGGTACATGTCCTTGAAAATTTTACTCACTTTGCTACCACTTAAGAATTTTAATAAAATAAGACAGTATTCATGACTTGCTTGGTTCCCGCAGTTTTGCAAACTAGAAGATTTGTACTAGAATGTCCAAGATATGTTAATAAATATTTTAAATAAAATCCAAATTCAAGATGATTCATTTATTGGTTTGTTATTTAAGAACAATAAGCCAAATATACTTACTTCAAAACACATAATATCATCTAACATAGATCAAAGATCGCCATTTTGTTGAATATTTAAGATAATCCGACGCAAGTTAAAATTAATAACCTATATTTCTAAAACCATTGATATTCATAAAAATTCACTTATGCTAACTACATGTAGTTAAAATAGTAATATGAATTTTAGATCTAACGGAGAGAGAATATATTTACTACTGATAGGTACACACTGAAACATTGTGATTGAGACTAAGATTTGGCGATTGAAATACTAGAAGATCTATTGTAGTATAAATAAACTTCTGGCAAATACAGGCTGCATATTAAATATTTGATCTGGCAACATTGCATATTTATAACGGCCATCTTTTTTTCCATTCCCGCCATTTGTTTGAATTTACATTGTGAGTTTAAACTTCAAAGCAATATTGTGATAGCACTGATCTTTGAAGTGCGTTACTATCATTTTTATCAGTAAAGCAAGCGTTGTTTTTAAACATAATTATTCCATTGATTGTGTTCTATGTCAATAAACTCCCAATATTACATCGTGTACCTTACTCTTCTCATTGAAAATGAGACATTATCAATAATTCGTTGTCTTATTAGCCCGCATTTGACAAAAGTTCTATCATTACAACACCAATATGTAGATTTAAGATGTTAAAAATGAGTGACAATAGAATTTGGACTCTAATGGGTTAAATTTTAATATCTACGATGTTAATTCATTTCTACGTCTTACTCTAGAATAAGTAACATACAATAAATCTAACATTTATTTAATAATCACATTAATTTTGATATGTATCTGGATTCAAGTGCAGCACCGTTATATCTAGATATGCTTTTTATTTTGTTATATAGTTTTCTTTTCAATGACGAAAAAGTACATACTAAAAGGGTCTATAAAATGTCGTACACTACAATACCGATCATATTAAAATAATTGTACTTTATTCGCTACAGATTATAATCTATGATATGTATTTTTTACCTACATCTAAGTTTACAATGATATGTTTCCATGGTCCTATTCTGGATTTTTCCAAAAGCCAGATATAAAGCGTATGCATTCTTTCAACGATTCTTATATTCTTTTTATTAATCTAAGGACACATATCTTCATATCAACCAACTTTTAGCTTTATATCTCGCTTAGAATGGACGCTTGACGTTTCAATGGAGTCGCCTCTGATATAAGTCCAAGATAGAGAGGATAAATTTAGGGGGGCGACATTCAAAAACCACATACATTCTGTAATAGTTATCAGGGTCATCATGAAGTGGAATGCGATAATTAGCTTAACTTTGACTAGCATTACACTAAAGTCACAGTCTTAGCCTCTTTTCATTTCACACTTAATGATAGACGCGAGTGTTGGGCCCTGATAATCTCTTTGAATATTAACCTAAAAAAGATTTTGGTTTATAACCTAGAGAAGCATATGTTTATAAAAATATACCTATCCTATTCGAAAATGAATACCCTATTTCTCTACCTAAAGTTTCTCTGCAAGCTAGTGTTATCCGAAAAAGAAATGATTTATGGAGTCAGAAAAGTCTACGTGGCCGGTTGTAGAACTCAATTCTGAATCCCAAAATCATTTCTCGAAGGTTTTTGCTTTTATAATTTTCAAACATTCAACAATCGCACGGGATAGAAGATAAAGATTTACTTTCTCCTATATTTAATGGAGTCGTAAGGAAGGTAACTGTAGAAGGATGAGCTTATCGGGGCAAATTGGACGACGTGATAGTAATCAGAGGCAGACTCCGGTCCTATTCAATCCAGGAATCCTGTGTTAACCAGCTTCTCCAGGAAGAACTTGACATCGCCGAGTTCCGAGTCCTTGATGCCGAGAGATTTGAGCATGCCGAGGTCACCGTTCTCCACCGCCATGAATACCGAGCGAAGGTGTTCGAGGTCTGACCTCATCAGATGTAATGCGGCACCGAAGTCTTCAATCGTTTGAGATTCTGGAAAAGAGAAGTTGAATAGCCTTAGATCCTTCATTGTAATGCATAAGCAGCATAATCAGCCTTTAATATTCCCACTGCTGGGACATAGGCCGGGAATATTTGTCCAGGCCACTTCATTGTACTGTAGAAATATGTTTTGTTTTACAGAAGTCAGATATGGAAGTAAACGAATTTAACATCACTGTGAATTGGCGCCCAACCAGGTGTTATGGAGACCCAGTTTGGGTGCCATTTAGGAATTACGATCAATATTTCAAGTAAGTGAAATTGTCCCAAAAACATTCATCCTTTTAGGATAAGAAGCGGAAAACATATTTCTCTGGACTATAAAAATATTTTGAAGAGCCCTTGGCGATCGTAAAACGAAGATATATTACCTGAGAGAGCAATGGCGACCTTCTCGACGCCGCCCAGTGGTTCTAGAGCATCCCGCGCCTTACTACCGAACAACTTCTCCAGATAGTTGGGCCCGTGGGATGCCAGTAACGATTGGAGAAAGGATGCCGTCTCTTCAACAGGTGGCCTCTTAGCTGTGGAATTGAAAGTAGGTATTTTATTGATACGATATAGATTATGATCGCGTAATGTGAAGTGGATCCGTAATCTGTTTAAAGAGGACGTTTTATTTGATATTAACTCAGATATTTTCTTGTGATTGTTATCGATTTAAACTGTGTAGCGGTCTTTAACACAGTTTTTCTTTGTGTTTTCGCCTGTGCATGTACAATGTCATGTTTTATGGACATTAGCACTGCGAAGTGACTAAATGACGTCATTGAAACGTAGTACCTACAGTGTAGCAATCGATAATGTTTCATTACTTTAGCTCAGTCTGACCAAATGGTTATTTATAGAAAGTTTAACCCTCGTAAAACTAAGTAAGTATCTACCTCTTTACAGTTTAGGTGTGAGATCAGTTGTCATTTTCTTTTATTTCTATTAAGGTATATACCTACAACTACCAGCCAACAATTTAGTTTTATTGATTGTTATTTTCATAATGATATCTACCTATTCTTAGTAAGAAAAGCTAAATCTGAACAGAACATTTTTAAACGTCTATACATCCGAAAGAATGGTAAGGTGGGTAGAACTCGCGACCGGCGTGCGTGTATGGCCAGTACCCTAATTGCGTAACTTATTTTCGTAAACAATTATGTCTAATTTGTTTCATTTTGACAGTTCAACAACATTCACTGCGTGGTTTACTTTGTTGAGCGGTTTTTTTCCAACTTATGAAGCAATGGATTAGCAAACCGTTTCAAATCAAAACAGATTGTGATTGTGTTGAATTATGCAATTAGGGTACTGAAGGCCTATAGGGATGATGCCTAGACTAATAAAAAGAAATTATATTTAGTCCGACAGTCAGACAATTAAAAAAAACATAAGACATGTATTTTTAGCTTTATCATAATAAAAAAATACATAAAACGCACTAAAGTTGGGGAGTGGGGGTCGCTACGTCACAAGTAAGTATAAAATTTAATATACATGCTCGTGACGTTATGGCACATTTTAATTCAATGTATCGCCGGAATCTTTTGATAACGCAAAAAAGAAAAAAATACATGTCCAATATTTTTTAATAATCTAACTGACGGACAAAAACAAATATTAGTCTTTACTTTAGTCTTTAAAAAACGTTCAAAATCTAGTAGCGATCTCATCTCAGTGACAACCAATGTCAAAAACATGTCAAAAATGCATAAAAGTTAGAGGTGTTTTTGATAGATTGAGACTGAGATTAGAATGTGAACGTTTTAAAAATACGGGAATAACCCGCTGATGTATGTACGGGAACAAGGCAAACAGTACGTAAAGTTTTCTGCGTAAAGTAATCTAAAAATATTATAATACGCAGGAGACAGATTGTGTATGAAAACAAATGTTTCTGTGTAAGACTTTTGTGTCATGTTTCAAAATAACACGAGCAGGAGACCCGGCGCCGGCGTAAGGTGCGAAGCAGGTGGCGTTCTATAATTTCTGCCTACCCTCATGGGAAGAAGGCATTACTCTATGTACCTATATAAGTATGTAGTATGTTCAGTTTCTTTTCAGAACTCAAATGGATGGGCCATTTGACTCCTGAAAAAGAAACAGTGTGATAAAATAGCTTCAAGTCAAGGGATACCGAGTTTTCAACGTTAAGGAAGTGAAATTAATCCTTTTAATGTTCCTATCCTTTTTGTTTTATAAATTGTTATGAATTGTAAAAAGCTTTTTTAATATTTTTTGAGTTGTTTGCGTGAAAGCTTTGTGAGTTCCTCAATTTTATGGGGCTGTTACAAAAGCTGTGGTTACAAAAGCTTAAGAAAATTAAAAATTAAGATAGATATCTTTCATGTTGCCGTTTGTTTTCTTGTCCTCGCGTATTAAATCCTTTTTGCTTTATAATTTCTCTATATTCTGGTCCAAGTTATTTATTTTTTTGTGTTAGGCGCGTACCTACTACTTCTTTTTTCATTGTAAATTCTTTATTCGATCGGTACCTAAGTATTTTTTTTTAAATCGACGACTTCCAGGTTTCAGTTAGCACTTTGTCGTGCTACAATTATCACCTCAGTTTAACTCGCCAATTTATAAGATGGTAGCTTATATAGGTTATATTTATGTATGTACCTACATTAACTTCGCATTATGCATTCTACAAGGTCGCAGATTCATTAAAATTCCAAAAGAACCTGTTTATACTCTCTTCTATAACGGCAAGAAATTTCCAGATGTTTTTAAATGAAGCCTTTAGAAACCAGCTCTTGTCGCGTTGATTTGAAGTTTGAAGTGAGTTTCAAAGAGAAAATGTCGACCAGAAATGTGCGCAGCAAATTTATGTTCTACGAAAGTTATTAAATTTTTATGTTTCTGACTATGCCATTAACATGGAAAAGTATCGGGACATAAATATTTTGCGGCAAATTCTAAATAAATAAATAAGTAGGTAGATACCGATCTACTGATTCAGTTTGGTATAAGTAGTTCCTGCCTTATCCGTATTCTGAGTTTCCCTTTTTCGATAGGTACTGGTAGATAGGTACTATAATGTTGGACCCTGAAAGGAGGACACGCGGGATCGCGAAAGGTGGAAGGAGTGGAGGGAGGCCTTTGCCCAGGAGCGGGACAACGTAGGTTAGTAAAAAAAAAGTGTAGGCACTCCGGGAGTGCCGACAGAAGTGAAAACTTGAACAAGATCGCCTTGGTGGAAGAAAAATACTTGCATAGAACATTGGTCCGTAACTTTATCTAAATAAAGAGCACAATCGCGTTCATAAAAATGAGGTGTCGTCATGGTGTCGCGAAATCAATGGTTTAGTCCCATCTCAAAAATGCCCAACGCGCCTACAGAAGTTTTCACTCCAAAAAAATTATTGGAATATCATCGAGTACCTAGGTAATACTTAGGCAAAATCAAACTGGTTTCAAGTGTCAAATTTAATTGTATATCTAATTTATTATTTTTATATATTTTTTTTTACATTCTGTGATTACTTGAACTTACACACTGGCTTATTAGTATTAGATTTAAAAAAAAAATGGATTATCCTATACTTTTACAATGTTTGTAAACATATGAGCATCATGTATCCATCACATATTTAATTTATCTGTCATTACTTCATTTTTAATTATTTTTATCTATTGTGGTAAAGTAGGTAATCTTATTCCAGGTGCATAGTCTTCACATATAATTATATATTTAATATATACATAATATTGTAAAACATTTTAAAAGAGTAACGGTGGAGTTTCTTGCCCATTCTTCTCCATTCGAAAACTACCTTTTGGAAGGGGCGACTAGAATCAATTCTATAAATTTTGATGTTCAAACGTGCCTTTTATGTGCTTAATTGAAATAAATTATTTGACTTTGAATAAAGTAAACATGGCTGGGGTGAAATGCTAACGAAAAATTTTAGGGTTGCAGTCTTCCAGTGCAGAAACTTACCAAGTAAGTCAGTTGAAAGAGCTCACATGTTATTTTAGGACAAGGTACCTTATAATAACAATGTAGGACCTACCTAAGACTATTTATTGCACAGGTTGGTATTACTTTTATTTAATTAAAAGGTCCGTAACAACCATGTAGCTGGGTACTGTTTATTTTGAACCCATTTTGAAAGTGGTCCCATTCATAAGGTAGGTAATTCATTACAACGGTAGAAACAGTAACAGCGTTTCTATTGTAGGGTAACGTTTCTTTTTAAACCAATTTTTTTGTTTTCAGGTACAAAGTAAATATTTAGGTTTTCAGAATCATATGAATATTTCTCTTTACGAGTCCAGCTCAGCTTAAATTGGTATTTCAGCCGTAATAAAACGTAAGGTTTATTTGAGGTTTATAACCATTTTACCTATAAGTGGCCCAAATAGGTCCTTATTTTAGACGATATGAAATAATTTGGAGATATAAATGGCTATATTTTGTATCTTCATTTCTTCTTATTTGGATATACCTACCTATACAATGTGGCCCACGGGAATGTGCCCGCCCATATTTTTATGAATATTCATGAAAAATTATCGATAAATAACTCTAAAAGGGAGGTCTATCTTTAATATTTTTCATGTTATTTTTTTTTTTGTTTTGAGTAGATTTGCTATATCTCCGATGTTATTGGCTCGATTTCGTTTCAGTTTATTATTTCTATAAGCTTATGAGTTATTTTATCGGATTAACTAACATTTTTATTAAAATTTGTCGACTATGCAAAAAAAACGGAGGATTTTGTTTTCTATAAAAAAATCTCTGTTAATTTTAAAAAAAAAAACAAGTGTGTTGTCCATGATAAAAAAATAGAAAAAATGAAAAAAAAAACAGGATGTTTTAAAGTTATTTTTCTATAATTTTTCTTGAATATTCAGAAAAATGCGGGCGGGCACATGCCCATGGGCGACATTGTGTTTTTATGGAGAGGGAATTGAAATCGACTCATTGTCGAACTAACGGGTGATCTGTAACTCAAGACCCTCCTACCTCAAACAGCTTTCTCTATTTAAGATTGTGGATAATATTAACCAGTGCTTTTAATAAGATGTCGAGATAAAAACTTAGGTAAAGACATAACATTAAGATTATGAACATCTTTCGAAACATCTGTCTACCTCTTTGGGAAACGTAGGTAGTACCACAGTATAATAAAGTAACAGTTTTATGTCTCGGCAGGGACCTTGAAATAATTACCTACGGCCGCTCAGTAGATAAATCTTCCGCGTCTGTGCTTAACTGAGGCGCACTCGATACTAATGCGTACTGATAAGGCTGGTTCACTCTGAAATAACGCGTCCTACTACCGCATTTGACGCACACTGAGATTTCGAAGCGCGTCGTTTCAGCCGTTTAATTCAATGAAGACATAATACTGTTATTTATTTATACTGTTTTAGTACTTAGGAACAAAGCTACATAAAAGCGTCAAATCAAATTGAACAAAGCTACATGCATTATAATGGTCAAATTAAGTTTAATAAACTTAAGTATGAAATGTTAGGAGGTTCCTAACCATAAAATAAAAGTCGCATCAAAAACTCGTTTCTGAAAACCTTGAGGTGCAAAAGAAATCTATTTACCGTTCGCGTAAAAAATGTTCATGAATCATTAAGTACAGAATACATTTCACATTGACCGAGGAAAATACCACATTTCAATGATTTTTTATGCATCAAATTCCTTGAAATTTATATAGGGAAAACAGTCGTTCATATTTACAAGAAATCTTAATTATGACTGAAATTTATGAATAATGTTAATTTAAAAATAATGTTATGTAAAAACGTATAAATAATAACGTTTTATGTCGTTCAAAATAATTTCTTTTGATTCCCTAAAAGTTACATCTTTCTTTACTCTACCACAGATTAATTCAGATGGCTCGACTGTCTGTCGGGCCAATTCAGTGAGTGTAACGTAGTCAGAAGATCTAAGAGTTACGCGATAGAAAGAGAGGCGACTTCTAGGTGAATATAACTGTAGGTAATTAGCGCTGTGCGACCTGAATTGCACTTTATTTTATCGTAGCAAGAGTCGCTTTTTATATAAATGATATTGCAGAATGAAACACCTGTGTTAATCTGTGACACTACCAAACAAGGCCTTTATTTTCGTTTATTCCGTCATGTGTTGTCCCAGGAACACAATTATCTTCTCTGGAAATGACAGCAGTGCGTGCGAAAAGACACGTATAAGGAAACTTATTATATCAAGAGGGTAGTTGAAGATTAATCAAGTTAATGTTTTCTTTCGTCCCTACTCATCTCTTTGTAATGTAAAACATTAGGTATACGGCTTTTTATAAGCCTGTTTTGGAAATAGCCTAGTTTACCATTTTTTAATTCAACTAGTAAGGTGTCATAGTGTGAACGCGATGTCTATGCTCGGTTCTTATAAAAAAAGAATCATTTTGCTTACCAATGGTAGCATTTATTATTGCCAAACTGGGTATATAAATAGTTCGTAATTTGACCTGTGAAAACTACTATCATAAGGGAGGGTCTACTATTTGCATAGTAGACCCTCCCTTATGATATTAGTTATCCTTATGGTATTAGCTATGAGGGCTTTGCTTCATTACTGGTAAAGATACAATCCACAATTCTTTTGTTACCTACCTATTTATCTTGTTTTAAGATTCTTCGTACTGTCAACCTTTCTATGCTGTAGGTCGATATGCTTAAGAATTATAGCCATGTGGATTTCCTCCCTCTTAGTAGGTATAATAAATGATGGATGAAGGCTTCCTAATGAATGCTTTCCAAGGAAAAACAGCCACCTGATTATTTATACGATTATTTATATATTACCGCCGTTTTCAACAATAGATGCATTCACAGACACATTAGATTGCCACAACAACAACATAATTGAACAATATAATAAGATCCCGGGATCCCATGTAAAATACTGGTATTCAGCTATATCCGGTTAGACTGGAAGCTGACCTCAACATAGTTGGGAAAAGGTTAGGAAGATTGATTGAATATATTTTTATCCCGGAAAATAAATTCCATCATCAAAAAAAAAATGGCAGTCATGGGGACTGGTATTAGCGCCATCTATATTCTATAGCCCAGCACTACGGCGCGAACATATCGGTGACGCGAATCCATAAATAAATTTATCCCCTACCAAAAATCACACAACGCGCCTAAAGAAGTTTTCACTTCAAAAAAACATGTGTTAGGTACCTTATTATTACCTGCCGCCGCATCTCACTTACAATCACAGTTTACAGATGGCAGAAAACCATTCGAACCAAAAAAAAAATCCCTGGTCACTCACGACGCATTTAAGAATATTCTTAAAGAGGAGAAAGATATATTATCTCACCAGCAGTGCACAGCTTGGAGTCCTCGTCGTAGCCGTCGATGCAGTCCGGGGCTCCATCGCACAGGTACTGGATGGAGATGCAGTTGCCATCTACAGGACACTTGAACGGCTCGTATGGGTGGCAGTATTCTGAAAATGGTGGAAATAATGTTTTTACAGTTATTTGCAAGCTGTGGGAGCGTTAACCACAAGGGGCGATCCATAAACTACGTCACACAAAAAATAAATGAAAAATAAAAATGTAAAAAAAAAAAATGAAAATAGGTAAATGATAAATGATTTTATTTCTGTAAATACTCGTAGGTTTGTACAAACACTTTTACACGTCAATCATATTTTAAAAACTGGATGAGGTCGGCGTTTCCTATCTGACTACACTGAGAAATAAGTCCGAAACAAACTCACAGGTCTCTTTTAAAGTCCAGACATAATCTTGGTCAGATCATGTGAAGACCATGTAGATTGGTGTCTGAAGTGGTATTTTTGGTGGTCATAATAGCTTATAATAATATTGATATATATGGTAATATTAAAAAAAAAAAAAAATGTTGAAGTTTTGAGTATTAATTCTTTAGATTTATACATGTGATGTAACGTCACGAAGCTTATGACTCGTCCCCCCCTTGTCACACGGTGTCATACTTTGTTGACCCCCTGACTTCCCCTTAACGTGGAACGTAATTTATTGATAGCCCCAGCCCCCAACCCCCCATAGGTAATGGTGGGGGACCAAAGATGAGGTTCCATGTGGATTTACATGGTAAAGTAGTTCCCCGGGCAAAAGATTTGTATGACGAAAAGTCATTCATTCGTCTGACTTTGTACAATAAACTGAAAAGGGAACATTGACTGAAACGTGGGTAAATCCAATTTTAACAAAGTATTGTGTAGAAAAAGATAAACAACAAAAATAAGTAGATAAGTTCCAATTGAATGATATAAAAGAAAGCTCTTGAAAAAAAAAGTATCGCATTTGCAAAGTCTTAAAAATAATTACAACTAATTTGAGCCTTGTAGAGGCTAATCTTTATTGACGGCCCCTAAATAAACTTTTCAAGTGCCTCGCAGAATCCTAATGGCCTACAGATTTCAGTAAAAAGCAAATTCTATTAGCAAGAACAACAATTAACTATGTCCGACTCCGCAGTGTTCGTATTTTCTCATTTACGAAATGAAGGCATTCCTCCATTCGGGCGAGTAGGTATTATTTCTAATGGCAACACTGCCGATTAGATCGTTTAATGTTATTAGGCCCATTTCAGTGTAATTTGAGTAATTTCTAGAGATGCCGCAAATAGTCGAATACCGAATAATCGCCATTCCCTATGGCGAATAGTCGAATACTCGCCATTATTTTTTTTACTTTTTTATATTAAAAAGGAATATAAAAAAAAGTTTATGTATTCTTAAATAATAATAAAGTTTATTTATTTTCTGAGGCAGGTTTGTTTTATGTAAAAAAGCGCAACCGACTTGATCCCAATCGTGCAGAAAAATATCTGCCCCTTTTGGACTTTAAATATTAAATTATTAATTTAAAAGCCTTACTCATTAACTTCAAAATGACTGATTTTTGGATAACTTTTTATATGAATGATTATAATACTTTGTATGTTTTGTTTTTAAAGATTAATAAAAGTTTAATTATTTTTAAGTCTACAGTTTTTCTGTTAATTACAAATTTATTTTTATTTTGAAACAACTATTCGCCGAATTTCGAATAATATACACTATTATTCGGTATTCGACGAATAATAAAAAAAAATCGAGTAATGCCGAATATCGAATAATAGCGAGTATACGCGGCATCTCTAGTAATTTCACACTGCTGAAAAATTTAGGAATGGGTCAATCTATGTGAGTAACAGTACCTGAGTAATGTCTTGCCCGTATATTGTGTAAAAACCTCACTGTGAAAGCTTAGGTGCAGTGCGCTTGAAGTGTCACTAGTGTCAATCTCTACCATCAGGTAAAATGACAGTTCACTTTACCTCAATAGTTTTCACGGTGAGATTCTTACAGAATAGACGGGCTGCTTTAAGAGCGTTTATTCTGAAAGTTGGCAAGAGATGTCAAATATTTCGTTGTTTTGATTATTTTGGCAATATTACTGTATATAAGAAATGTGGCTAACTAGCGAACTAGAATTATGACCTCGATTGTAACAAGTACATTAAAGGTCTCGATGTGTAACGGATGGTCATCCACGAACCGATCGCGGCAAGCGTAGCTTAACCTTCAATCGACTCGTGCAGCCGTTATAATTGAACCACGAGCCTGTTGTTCTGGCGCTTTAAAAATATAAACATTTTTTATTAAAAAGATTAAGTATTCTCATTTTTCATGATAAGCGCCACCCATGAATTTATAATCTCAGAGGCTTTAATCCGACTAAAATTATTTTTATACATGTCAGTACGAAAAATAATATCGTAAGTGCCTACATAAATTACAAGTATGTGAATCAGTGTGGGAGCCTCATTAAAATGTAACGTAAGGCTTCACTTTTATGATCTTACGGTTGTGGAATTCGCATGCATGTTATTTTTTTAGGAAGGATGTTATACGTGATTTTATTTTCTTTATAAGTGTCATTATGCAAATTGTTACTAATCTGTTAACCTCTAGTATATCGTTATCAGCCTCAGCAGTATACCGCTGGACATAAACCTCTACTATTGCACGCCATCCAACTCGATTCTCGGTAAATCTCATCCAGCTGCTACCAGCCACCCTGCGAAGATCGTCGCTCCACCTAGCCTGAGGGCGTCCTACCTTACGTTTGACGATTAGTGGTCTCCACTCAAGAACACGTCTACCCCGACTGTTATCGGTTCTACGGCTGCGTAGAACTGCGATCGACCCGTGCGGCTGTTATTATTTAGCCACGAGACTTTCATTATATAATTCCAGTACATATGTAGGTGTTAAAAAGATAAATAAAATAATAGAAAAGAAATGCAAAAAAAAAAACGTGGCACTCCGGGAGTGCCGACAGAAGTGAAAACTCGAACAAAAAAATACTTGCATAGAACATTGATCCGTAACGATATATAAATAAAGGGCATAATTGCGTTTGCAAAAATGAGGTGTTGGTAACGGTGTCGCGAGTTCAATTGTTTTTTTCCATCTCAAAAATGCCCAACGCGCGTAAAGAAGTTAAAAATTGCCTCAGGCATTAAGTCAGCCTTTGTACAGTATTTTTGCTTGTGCAAAAGTAAAGTTTTAATAAATAAACCATCAGAGTTATAACTTGGTTAACATCAAAAGTATTATCTTATCTGTAGATACAATTTTACTCAGCCATGGTCCACCGAGAGTCGCAAAGAAAGATATAACTAAATAAAAAAGAAATAACAAAACTTGGTAAGTTGTCTAATACGAACGATATTAATGTAACTAATCCGTTTAGTGTCATAACAGAAGGACAGATGTAACGGTTACCAGACGATGGCAGAATGAGTTATTGGGAACATTAATATCCTAAATTTTATTGTGATGTCTGTGTTATTTTTGTACGTGGATATTTGTTAGGGTAATGTTCTTAAATTGGGCTATTTTTATGCCAAAAAGATATTGGGGTGTAATACTAACAGAACAGGCAAATTCTTCTCGTAGGTATCTCTTATTAGTAAACAAATAGACGCTTTCACTTTATTCACCATCTTATACTTAGTAAGAGCTTGTATTTGGGAAGGTTTAAGTGTGGCATATTTAAATTACCTATACTTAACTGCAGTAGATTTATCTCACGAAATGACGCGTGCTTTACTTGTGGTTACACGCTGTGAATGGGTGTGTAAGCACAGGACCTCTCGGTATCATCCGAGACACGGGCTAATTTGAAAGTGTGTGTGTTATTTAATTATTTATTTTCCAACTGACATCTAAATCACCACCGGGTAACCTATGTGCTGACGCTACCCATCTTCACGCACACATTCACAGCATGTTTGTATCTTTGTTACCACAAGTAAAGCGCGCGTCGCTTCGAGAGATAAGCGCTACTGCTGAGCTTGAGGTCCTGGGTTCGATTCCCAGTTCGGGCAAAGTGTTATTAGGTTTTTCCATCAGGAATTTCTCAGAAGCGGCCCGGAATTTGGATTTTTACCGGGTTGATGGCAATAGGCTCACCCCCTACACATGGGACTTAAACATAACTAGCGAAATGTGGGTGTTAAATAGGTGCATTTCTGTCTCACCCTTCGGTGAATACGGGCGTGGTGTTATTTTAATTATGTTGGCTATAAAACCTCTTCATCAATATTCACCTATAATCCCGCTAACGCCAACCACTAACTAGATGATTAATCTAGCAAATGTCCTAGGTTATAAATTCACCCGGTTATTATCAGAACCATCTGAACACAAGAGCCCGTATCCCGTTTATTACGATACAATTTACCGACACAGCCATAAAATTCGTCGCATCACCCTCGTTAAGTTTCAACCGGGTGTGCTAAAACTTAATTTGGAGTTTACCCATCTTGGTAATCACGCGAAGTGCCCGTTTGTTGGGTCAAGTGGAAAGTGGACAGTGGGTCAGTATCAGTAGCGAAAGATTTTGTGCAAAAGTTTTGATTATGAATGGAGTGAAGAGACCATTTCAGACACTAATCTACATGGTCCGCATATGGCCTGACCAAGATTATGTCTGGACTTTAAAAGAGACTGTGACCTTTGAGTTTGTTTCGGCCTTTCTTCTCAGAGTATTCAGATACGAAACGCCGAAATCATCTAGCTTATTTTTTTTTTCATATGACGTGTAAAAGTGATTCCGATATCCTATTTACAGAATAAACAATTTCATTTCATTTCAGTGTAACGTTGAATTTGATGTTGTTTAAAACTTTTGCGCTGTTTTAAAAGTTGATAACTTTTTTACTGTTTTGAAAGTTCTTGTTGAATATTAACCGATTCATGGCCAATGACTCAACAGTTGAGTCATTAAAAAACCTTTAGGAAGGCCGATGGCTCAATTGGTGAGTCAAACCAAAATTGTATAAAAACGGATATTAAAAAAAAAATATCACTTAAACTACCATTTTTAGATCTCATTAAACATTTCCGTGAATATCAGACCTGGCCCTTCATTTTACAGAATATTTTTAATAGTCAGGTGTCATAAACCTTTTGTTAGCCGATAGCCGAGGTGGCCGATTCATGGCCAATGACTCAATAGTTGAGTCAAACGTGTGCCGACACGTTATGGGCCGAAATGTTATGTGTCCTTAGAGAATAGTCTTCTTAGACAATCCTTAGAGAATAGTGTGTGAATAATTTTTTTGCTGCACAGCAAACATGTTCTGTTTTTTTTTTTCTATAGAGACCTCATTATTCATTTTATTTTCATTCATATGAAAACTATTTTTTTTCTTTTAATATCTTCGTCTTCATCAGAGTCCAAAATTTCTTCAATGCTAGTATCTGAACTGTTGTTAGAAACTACATTGCAACTATTACGAAATTCAGTGAATGGACGCTTCTTTGGTATACTTTTTTGTAAAATCGATTGACTACAGCTTGGAAAACATTGATTTTCCTTATCTTCATTTTGTTGATCATGGAAATCAGTAAACATTGCCTGGCTACATTCAGTAAAATCGTCGTAGTCCTGATTATCTACAAATAATATTACAATAATAAATAATGATTGAATACATGTAGGTAAGGTTACTAAAATGTTTACTACCTCTGCAATATTTCATTAAAATCAAAAAATACTACCTTGAAACGCTATATTCACTTTTAATATCCACAAATTCGAATAGGAGAACACAGTAACACGTTTCTGGTTGTCAGACTGGCCCGAATGATGGCGAAAAGCATTAAATCATTACAAGGAGCCAATGACTCATCAGTTGAGTCATCCTTCAGGGAGGCCGCTGACTCAAATGGTGAGCCACCGACCAATGAATGGGGCCTGGCTGAAATGTTCACGAAAATGAAGGTGGCAATGAATCGGTTAATAAACTAAGTAACGGTTACTTATTGTTGTTGCTCATGATTAATTTAAACGGGGTTGTTGTCTTAATCATGTATGTATTATATTAAACTTTAAATCTATGGTATTATTTAAAACATAGTCTTAGTTATTCACAAATAGTCATCAGTAAAAGTTTTTGTATGTTTCATGCGTTAAGGCTCTTTCAAACAGGCGCGACACGCGACGCGACACAAAGACACCGCTCGTCGCGCGACGAGCGGTGACTTTGTGTCGCGTCGCGTGTCGCTCCTGTTTGTAGGAGCCTTTATCATTGACAACACTAGTTAATAAACAAGAAAGAAAATGTAGATATAACCATGTGTCTGCAGCCTTAAGAGCGTTTATTCTGAAAGTGAGCAACGTTGCAAATAGATATAAAATATTTCGCTGTTTTGATTAATTTGGCAATATTACTGTATGGAAATATGAAATGTGGCTAACTAGTGAACTAGAATATTAATAATGAATTGCAATTATAACACCGAATTTGATATTATTACCGTTTTAGATGTGAAAAAGGTATTTGGAAAGTTTCCAAATACTTTTTTTTACTTCTAAAACTAAATATTGGATGTTAAGATATTAATTATTGCATTCCATAATCAATATTTTAGTTCACTAGATATCCATATTTCATATTTCCATATAGTAATTTTGCCAAATTAATCAAAACAGGTAAATATTTGACAGCTATTTGCAGCGAAATATAAAGAATAAACGTTCTTAACTAGAATCCTACTGCTTCACTAATAAAACCAGACAACTGTCACTCGTTTAAATTGTCCTTAATCGCCTTGAAGAATACCTGTACCTTCTTAAAAGGCTTCCGTGTAACATCGCTTAGGATACAAGTAAAGCATTTAATGAGAAAAAACTCACAAAGGAAAAAGGTAAATTCAAAGATAAAGAGTCTTGACTAAACTTTCCTTCAATTATGTTCTGAAAAAGTAGGCTTTATTAAAACGCTACTCAAGAAGGTTACTCAGGACTTAACACGATTACACACTCGTCTACTCAAACGAACATTTTGCAAAATGACCGGGTGAAGCGAGCGAAAAATTTGTAGGTAAATGTCATCTTAAAATACGACGACATTTTACAGGGAATATTTTAAATATTCCGTTTTATGAAGTTTGAAGGGCGTCGGTTATAAAATATTTTATGTCAGTGGGTTTATATTATTTGTTAGGAGTACGGTAATGGTTTGAGAAATCAAAAAGAGTTTTCACAAAACTAACCTATCTATTAGTTCTATAAATAATTCGTGATTTATCTATAGTTACCATTCGTTATTGCATTGATGGATGGACTGTGTGCAAGATGATATAGTTAGAAAGGGTCATCCCCTTTTTAGCTGTTAAGATGACGACATGAAATAAAAAATCCTGTCCGATCCGTGAGGGTGTTGTTAGGTATCGTACTGAGAGTCTATTTATGTGGTAATTTTCAGGAAGAAAAAAAAAAAAAAGCATTCGTCACATATTTTTCAATGGGGAATTTTACCGGGTTATTTTACATGGGACGCGGGCGGCGGCCATCGTTTAGCGGGTGTCTACAAGTCATAACTGTGTACTAGCCTGTACACCTACAAAATTATAATGGCATGCGACCACGGCTTTACCTTGACCATTTTTGTACCTATGTCTTGATTTCTGTCTGAAATATTTTCTTGTTTCATACTTTTTAGAGCGTGATTTTTCAGTAGTCGGGTTTTAGTTTTTGAACTTACTTTATGTTAAGGTTAGTGCAGTGTAGAAGTATGGAAGAAATACGTTATTGCAGTCATTCAGACCTTCTATACAGGATAAGCATATTATGTAGTAGATTACTGAAAATTCGGTGATTTTAATACCGTCTAGGTACTTACATAAAACTGAATTACTTATGTAGCCTAATGTAGACGAAGCCTAATTGTAGCATTAAGTATAACTTGAGTCCCAAACTCGCCATTAATGTACGAACTTTATTAAATTAGGACATGTTTTAACTGAAAAGCCTTACTTAATCGTAGTCATATGATGAATAATTTAAGGGGTGCTACATATATGTTCATGAAGAGATTTGTAGGAGAATCAAGGTAACACACATAGCCCGAAGAATTGGTTAAATTTATGTGGCAATGGCCATCGGCCATCTGTTCAGATGGCTGATGGGGCCGAAAGGTTCTGGAGTGGCGACCGCCGAAAAACGTAGCGTTGGAAGGCCTCCCACAAGATGGACCGATAACCTTGTGAAGGCTGCAGGAATCCGCTGGATGCGGGAAAGACAGAATTGGTCGAAGTGGCGGTGCTTGTATGTAGAATCGCAGAATATAATTAGGTAAATGTATATCTGGGAAAACGAAGCCGAACGAAGTTTGCCGATTGTCACAATTCTAATATGTGTAGTAAAGTCAAAGTCAAATAATTTATTTCAATTAAGCATACAAAAGGCACTTTTGAACGTCAAAATTTACAAAAAATATAATTGATACTAGTCGCCCTTTCCAAAAGGTAGTTTTCGTATGGTGAAGACTGGCAAAGAAACTCCACCGTTACTCTTTTAAAATGTTGTACAATATTTTGTATACATTAATTATATGTGAAGACGATGCACCTGGAATAAGATTCCTATACAACAATAGGTAAAAAGAATTCAAGAAGCACATAAATAAACAGATAAATTAATTATGTGATGGATAAATGGTGCTCACATATTTACAAACATTGTAAAAGTATACGATAGTAATTACTTCGGGTCGGCTTTATTGTTCAACAAATACTGCCGAATAGAATTTGGCGACCCGAACATGTGAGCACCCCTTATGCCACATTAACAGCTGTGATCGTTGAAAGGTCAGGTGTGAGTAATATCATACGCCCACGTCGCGGTATAAAGGTGTTCGGTGTCTTAAGTAATACAATAAGCTTGTAACTAATATCATTTGTCAATTTAACTGGCATGATAACGAATCAGTGTGGTTGTTGAAATTTGTTGGAACCAGTTTTTAACGCCAAGTTTAAAAAAGAACAAATGATGAACGTGCGCAGGTACACCTCTGCTTAACCCTTCGAGAGAAAACAGGGTTGATGTTATGTTAATGAGCATGCGTTATGATCAATGCAAGTTCCTTCTTTGAATAAAATGGAACGAGCATTAATTATATAATTCAATTGCCGAGCAGTAAAATTATTAATTAAATTATTGAAATTAAAAATTATTAAACTTTTGCTTTCCAGTATTGCAAATACAGATTTTTACTTATTACTAGTAGTTCTGCGAACAGTAGACCTAGCGAGCACAAACTTTTTTGCAACAATTAATTAACCACTAAAGTTACCTATTTAAATCGGCATATGTAATAATTAAACAGAAATAAACTAAACCACAACTAACTAACTACTATCTTTTAGGTATTAGCTACTTTAAACCTAACAAAACTCAGTCACAAAATGTTTGACGGGAATCAGATCAGATCGCGCTGTCGTTGTCGTTCGCCAAACGGTTAGGCCGTTTGGCGAACGACAACGACAGCGCGATCTAGCGGTGCACAGTAGAACCATCTAGTGACATGATTCTAAAAAAAAAACTAATATTAATATTGGTTTTAAAGCCTCGTTTTGTGATGAGCAGGTGCTCCATCAATCTCTATTTAGTAGTTAAAAGGCCGATTCCACTGGTAGAAATCTAAAAGCAAATTACTGCATTTTGAGGAGCTATTCTGCTCATCACGCCAAAGATCCTTATCAGATATTCACCATATTTTTATAAGACCAACCTTTCAAATAAAAAAAAGGACCACCGAAATTTGATCTCATAAGGCGGAGGTATCCAGTAGCCCACTTTTTGGAGGAAGTACCTCTCCAATCAAAAATCTCCGATGACAAAAAAAAACAACTATAAAGTCTTAATATAAACCTGTATACCAAGATTCCTCCAGATCGGTTCTAAAAATACGACCTGTAAACCGCCTGTACCAAAAATATGACAAAGGAAAGCCAACTCTGTCAGATATGAAGCACAGACTTTTCGCTCGCTCGTTCTTTAAAATCACACGTCACATACATCTTGTACTTCTTGTACATCATGTGCTTGGCACTTGTATGCCCTTTGCATACAAGTGCCCTAACTGGTTCCTATGAACTTAATTGTAGATATTCCACGGCATAATTCATGTTGTGCTCTATTATGCATGAATGTACGTGTTTTTCTAAGATTTATGAGTTCCATACACTTATTATATTACTGGGCTGTGGCAGGTTGCCATAGCTTTTACGGTTATAAAGTTCCAAATGTGTGTGAAGTTTATTTCCCAAGATTGTTATCCCGGAAAGTTGCAAAAATTAAATGGAGTTTCGGTTGGTTCCTGCCGAATAATGTGTCACCTGGGTGTAGTAACCTAATATAAAGGTAATAGAGAGATTTGGTCTGGCTGTTAATCAGAAAAAAATAGAACAATTTATGCCATATATATTATTTATATACAGCCGCACGGGTCGATTGATCAGGTTAAGCTACGCTTGCCACGCTTGGTCTGTGGATGGGTGACCATCTTTACATACCAAGACTCCCCCGTGCCTCGAAAAGCACGTTAAGCCGTTGGTCCTGGCTGTTATTCGTGGATTTTTTACTGCCGTTACGGATCGTCAGAAGCCCGATAGTCTGACAAACAATCTTATCAAGGGGTATCGTATTACCGAGTATACCGAGTATGCCCCAGATAGGCAGTCGCTCAATATAAATTTTCATTTTTCAATTTTTTTTATAATTTTTTGCAGTCGCTCAATTTTCCCAACTACTGCTTTTCAAAACCAGTAGTTGGGAAAACCCAACCCAAATAGTTGGGAAAAGAGGCTAGGCAAATGATGATTGTGTACCTGTGCCAACTGTAGTGATAAATTTGAACATGAATGTTTTCACACATTTACAATTAAGATCATTTATTTCTTAAAAGTAACATCCCTTGAAAAGTGATCGATTTGCTAACCTATTCATACATACCTATTTCATTTGTCTATATCTAATTTCATTACACAAGTAAGACGTCAACAGCTTTCTTACGCCATTTTTATATTAGGTACCTAGGTATGAGTGCTATAAATAAGCTTCTTCAACTCAGGTACACCGATAAGCTTGGCTTAGCTTTGACCTCCGTAATAAACTTGACTAAATCGTAACACTAACATGGAATAAACAGCGTGGGATGAGCAAAGTGTCGTGTCATTACAATTAATTAGCGGTGACATACTCACACCATGAGTAATAGGACCATGACATATTAATATGGTATCTGATATGATACTGTGCTGTAATTGGAGTGACATTTAAGGTTAATGTCAACTAGCTTCGGGAAAAAAATAGTTCTCGCATTCACGTATTTAGAGCGACTGTGTGGCTGTAGTTGGCGCTGACTATGGACATTGCAATACTAAAGGCTTCGCAGATATATATATCAGCATTCCAGAGACAAAGCTAAAACAAGTGAAAAAAAAAATGGTACTCCGGGAGTGCCGACACAAAAAAAAAATACTTCCAAAATCTTTAAAGTAAAAATACTTACATAGAACATTGATCCGTAACCTAATATAAATAAAGAGCACAATCGCGTTTACAAAAATGAGGTGTCGGTAACGGTGTCGTGAGTACAGTTGTTTTTCCCAAACAAAAATGTCCAACGCGCCTAAAAAAAATTCACTTAAAAAAAAAGATAGAAAAAATATATTTAAATACAGTTCGTGAAACACAAAATAAAAATAACAAAACAAAAAAGTGAAAATAATGTCTTAACAACAATAGTGTGTGCGTCACGGCTTCGCCAAAGTGCATGTAGTTACACCGGCACCGGGCTTCAAACTGGAACATAGCAAGAATGCTTGGTGGCAGAAAAAGTGACGGTGCTGGTTCTTCTCCGGCAAACTCCTTTACAAAGAGATCTATTGCTAGTAAACACTGGCACTTTCCACAATATGCTTACTATATCGTCATTTAAAAACCGACGACGAGTTAAAATGAGGTACTTAGCTTTCTTTAATGTGTAGCTCCCAGTTATAATATAACTTAATTGTCTAAAATATTAATAACGGAAGCAGAAGCAAACTCCAATTTCAATTCCTTTTATTCCTACCTCGTAACACAAAACCGCGCGCCATATTCTCTGAGCAAATCTTTCAACGCTAGATATATTATTATACTGTTACCTATATAAATATATTCCTGAGAGGAAACGTTTCGTATCCGTCGAATATATCGCATATCATGTTGAATTTTACACTCCAACTATTCCTCCACGTTTCCTCATTTTGAGTTTCGTGTTTCCGAGGTCAGGCACGTGTGTGTTATTGTTATATAGACAGGGCGAACGAGCTCTGTTCTGGTGAAAATAGAGAACGCTCATTTATAGGATAGTACTTACTAATTCTATACTGCCATGATAGTGGGTACTTACTAATTCCATACTGCCATGATAGTGGGTACTTACTAATTCCATACTGCCATGATAGTGGGTACTTACAAATTCCATGCTGCTATGATAGTAGGTACCTACTAATTCCATGCTGCCATGATAGTAGGTACTTACTAATTCCATGCTGCCATGATAGTAGGTACTTACTAATTCCATGCTCACATGATAGTAGATACTTACTAATTCCATGAATCCATGATAATAGGTACATACTCATTCCATGCTGCCATGACTATTATTCTATGTTATTAATCTTGTTCTAAACAATGGGCAACCGAGCTCTGCTCGGGTAAAAATATGGAGAAAATAAATTTTCCCAGATTCATATGAGACCTCGCTAGATCCATTTTTCGCCCCCGTAAACCCCTATATTGCAATTTTCAATGAAATCGTTAGAGCCGTTTTCCAAAACGTAAATAAATATATTTATACAAATATTGCTCGTTTAATAGTATAGGATGTTTGGGGTACGGTATTATGTTTGGGGATATTAGTATTGTTTTATACTAAGATAAAGAAAGACATGGCCCAAGTTAGTCTGAATTGAAATAACTAAAAATAGGATGGAAAAATTCAAGATTCTACACTCGCTTAGTTCAACGTGCTACGGCGTAGCTCGCCTTTTGCTACGGCGTAGCTCGCCTTGTGCTACGGCGTAGCTAACCCGTAACTAACTTTGTGCTACTTGCTTTTAGAAGGTTTGAATAAGTTTTCTTTGTGAGTTCAATGTATTTGTTTCCAATATTATTGCTAAAACACAAACTTAAATTGAATGGTAGGAATGTACCCACTGGGATGTCCATAATACACACTTTTTACTATATTCATACATATTTGCTCCTAAAAACCCACTGCTGAATATGAGACGCACAGACGGCCTGCTATAAACTGTCACAAATAAGTACGAGTAATTGCTGTCATAATGTTCATCCATGCATATTTTCCCCTTTATTAAAGGCTCTCGTTACCCACAGGTACTATTAAGCTCCCCATATGTGTTCCTATTACAGGATTATAGCATCTATGGGGTTTAACAAGCGGCCGATTTTTGTATATTTAGGACAAAACATTTCATGGTGGTGACATGTAATGATGGCTGGCCAATGGGTACAATTTATGGTAGACTATTGGTGAATTTCGACTTTTTACAGAACAATAGAATGATAATAGAAATAATATTTATTAGCGTAAAACATGGTATACAGGGTGGCAGGGACATCGAAGCGAAAACTTTTATCATGGATTCAGTATATGATTCTACTATGCATTGTTACAGAAGCTTTCGACAGCGTTTTCATAATAACTACGTAGTTACAGGAATTTCGGCAGGTACCCTTTTGTTATGCTTTCCTTAGTTATTATAGTAACAGTGAATTTACATAATTATTATAATTGCTTGGTTCTGGTACGGTGCACTTTTAACTCGAGAACCACTTGTCCGATTAAGCCGACGACGTTTGCACGGACGTAATAAAAATGTGGCAGGATTTTATCGCGCATTGGATTTTCAACTCTCGTTGGTAAGCCGACCGTTGAGAATTCAACAGAGTGCATCCCAGTGCGTCGAAAAAACACACTGTTGGGTTTTCAATTCTCGGTGCTAACTAGAGTGTTGAAAATCCAGTGCGCGATAAAATCCCGCCGTGGTTTTATTACGTCCGTGCGAACATCGACTTATGTGATTCTTTTTTACTTGGAGGTACAGTGACGAGCATAAATACCTTTTAGTTATGCAAACTTCACAAGCGTTTCTCGTGTGATTGTTTTTTTTGTAATTTTGAGAAAATAAATGTTTCATTATAGTGTCTCGGAAAGCACGTTAAGCCGTTGATCCCGGCTGTCAATTGTAGATCTTTGACAGTTGTTACGGGTCGTCAAGTCTGACACCCAGTCAGTCAGTTACCAAGGGGTATCGTTTTATCCAGTAAATAGGTTGTGGAGGTCAGATAGGCAGTCGCTCCATGTAAAATACTGATATCCAGCTGCATTCGGTTAGACTGGAAGCCGACCCCAACATACTTCCGAAAAGGCTAACCAGATGATGACTTATTTCATAATAGTGTGGTTCCAATAAGACTATGTTCGTAAAGGTAAGGTATCCTAAGAGAGCGGTGGCCGCTATATAACTGCCGCAGTGACGCCTGTCATGTAAATTATAACAGCGGGGTTACAACTTGACGGTGTCAAAAAACGTTCTCTAGGAAAACGCACCGACTTACCTTCCCCCTCATAAATGACGTGACGTTATTCGTCGGTAAATTGCAGACACTATGTGGCGGCCACCGCTATTCTTCGAAACTATAGCTTACCATCATAAATGAATACAATAGACGTTGATATATTTAGTAAGTATTTCTAAAGAGCCATAAAAAAACATGTAAGAAAACTTTCAGAATTTTCTTACAGGATTTTTTATGGCTCTTTAGGAATACTTAAGCGGAAGTGGTTACTAAATATATCCACGTCTATTATATTTTATAATGGATTTCCGCAAGGTCACGCCAGAATCAATGAACTATCATAAATAAAATATCTATCAATACTTTAGGAGGAAATTGCTTGAGTCTTGCGTACGACATGAGCAGCAAATGCACAGCAATGTGCATTAGCTTCGTTTAACTCATATGAAAATTATGGTGTTGTAAATTCCTATTACAATACGGTGGTTGGTTATGCCCTGGCTGGAGGCCTTAATTTATTAATACATCCACGGAATAGTCCGGTTAAGCACCCGACAATCTTCAAGATTGAACTGCGAGACTAAGTAAGTCATTGGACTAATTTTCCATCGGACTAGATCCAGTTCAGGTTTAAGTAGGATCCGCTGTATGCAGGTGTGGCTTAAACATTTCAAGAAACTGGGGCAATTATTATTTGTGCTCAACTGATTTAGTAATTCCTGTTAACGAACGTTGGAGCTACCAATTGCGTTGCAAGATAAAGTGTACGGTGCAAGTGGAAACGGTTGGCGATTAATGGTATTTCGATGGTATTGAAAGAAGAAAGAAAGAAAAATAGGTTTATTTGTCACAGAGACACGTGCATACATAAATAAAAGACAAGAGTAAACGAAAACAATAAAAAGTACATAATAAATCACGAGCATAAATCAGAAATTAGTCGGCAGCTGCACGACATGACTGTGATAAGAAGGCTTCCACTCAGCATGATGCTGTGCTATGGGAAACCCACAGCACAGCGCTGATTTTCAGTTGCAAATAATAATATTAATATATTGCAATTATAATATATTTTTCTTGTGATTGTGTCGGATAATTCAAAGTAGGTATATTTCTGTCCAACGTTTAGGCCTAGAGTGCTACAAGGGTTTTTTGCGCATGACTAACGTTCACAGGGCGGTGCCCTTGGTACACATTTTTGTATTTATTTTAATTTTGTTATTTGAATTTTAATATTATTTTTATCTGTTACATTATTTTATTATTATTTCCTTTATTTCATCTATAAACATACCGTTTACGTTTTTAAATATTTATATAAGAACAACTAAAAAACATTTAAAATAATAAAAAGTAGTAGGCCATTATTATTAATTGAATTTTGAATGATACCTATTTTTTTTGTTATGTATTTTAATGTGTTACTTCAAATTAATTTGCCTGCCTCGTTGGTCTTTGGTCGCAAGCGCTACTGCTGAGCATGAGATCCTGGGTTCGATTTTCAGGTCGGGCAAAGTGTTATTGGGTTTTTCTATCTGAAATTTCTCAGTAGCAGCCTGGAGTCTGGATTTGTGCCCGGTTGATGGTGTGGCGGCTTAGTAATAGCAATATGCTGAGTTGCATTACGACGAAATATGAGGGAGCGGGAAATCGGCTCGCTAGCCTACATACCACCGCCCTGCTTCGACGCGGGCCTAGTAAGTAGTTAGTTATAACGAAGTATTGTGGAACCCGAATTAAAGACATTTACTTCCTTGAAGTCCGACTCTTTAATTATCTCACCATATACAGAACACGCACAACAATGGCAATAGACTCGCCCCCTATTACATGGGACTTAAAACATAACTGGCGAAATGTGGATGAACCTGCTACAGGGACACTTCTGCCCAACCTTTGGGGGAAACAAGGCGTGATGTTATGTCTTTATGTCAAATTAATTTGTAATGACGTAATCACTAAATTGTGATGTTATTTATTTTAATTTATTCGTTTTTTAATGATAACTGAATATAATCCAATTTTTTAATTATGACGTAAGTACGTACAATTATTATCTATTTACTTAATTATTTTAAAGACGCTATTTATATTGTTGTGCTGGAAAGTGCATGTGAACTTTGTTAATATTATTTAAGATCTTGTACACACATGAGATAATTATGCAAAGAAAGATTTTAATTAGAATTTATGGAATTGTTTTGCGAAATTTATTTAAAAAAAGAAGACGGCGTTAGTTTCTAGTTAGTTTACCCACGTGGCAGAAGATCCATGTCCAGCTGTAGTTACTAGACCTTGTATCTTGACATGTGGTGATGGAGGGGTCCTACTGGTCTTAGGTGCATTAAAATATCGTGGTGAAAAAGTTGTGGTGATAAAAGTTCAACAGTGGATTGCGATAATCATTGTGTTTTTGATAAAAATGCCACTCAGAGAGTTACCTGAATTCACGTTTTCATTAATTGATAAAAATGCAAATTTATGTAAACTAATAGTAGCAACAGCAAAATTAAAACATTTTTATTTCAAGCGGGGTCACATAATTTTATGAAATGAACATAAAATTATCTTCTCGTTAAAACAAAAATAAACTTCACATTTCATTGGACAAGTGTAATCTTTAATCTTGATTCTGCACTGATCGTTAAAATGTCCCTTCAAAACAAAATGGCGGCCTCTCAACAATACGCAAGCATTTATTTTTACAACAAACATAATTTAATCTAGTCACCTTAATTTAATTAAATAGAAGACAATAATTTAATTTGTTTGCCTCAGTTTAATTATAAAAGAAACTTATTTCACTTATTGTTGATTACGGCAATTTTTTGTAGTAATTTTTTCTAGGTTTTGCGCGCGCGAACTTTGCGCGGAGGGTCTTCAAAATTATAAGCGTTGGCTGTGAGCGGAATATTAAATAAATGGATGAAGGTAACCCACCTTTTACATTGTTCTGAAAACTAATAAAAGACTTTGTTCTTGTTCGTAGGATTTATTTAGAAAGTCTTTGATGATAACGAGTTTAGTTTTTAACTTATAAATAGCTGAAAGATTTGGATTTAATATTGTGAGCACTTCATTAATGCAATGTAATGTGGGGCTGATTTAAATGAAACCATAATCGTGCTTTAAATGCTTAGAAATAAGTTGAGTACTTACCACTTAGCGCATGACCTAGGATAAAACAAAATGGATAAATAAAATATAGTCTCCAGTTATAAAAACACTTTGAAAAAAGAAATAGCGGGACTTTTTCAGTTTTGGGTCAGGTACCATGTACAAAAATAAGTGTAAATAATATTAGTACCAGCCTATTACTGTATCACGGCGGGGCAACTGCCTCTTTTTTTTCAAAGAAGGCTTAAGCATTGATCACTACGCCTGCTCAAGGCAGGTTAGCGATTTCAGAGTTACATTAACTAAAAGACCAGTACCCTAATTATGTAACTTATATTCGTAAACAATTATGACAAATCTGTTTTATTTTGACAGTTCAACAACATTCATTGCGTTATTTACGTTGTTGAGCAGATATTTTTTCCAAATTATGAAGCAATGGATTAGCAATCTGTTTCAAATCGAAACAAATTGTGATTGATCGTGTATTACGCAATTAGGGTACTGGTTTCCTCTTGATGTTTTCCTTCACTAATGTTACTTATATAGCCAAGATAAACTAAGACAGTACATAAGAATTCAACCACACCTCGTGCATAAGAGACGAGGCCTTGACCACTGGGCCATCATGACATCAAAAGAAGTATAACGCGTTACTTATCCAAATCCTCAGTCTTTGCATTAAATGTCTCGTGGCTTGTACCTATCCTATGCTAATAAACGAGCAATATTTGTATATATATATATATTTGTATTAACGTTCTCGAAAACGGCTGTAACGATTTTGATGAAAGTTGCAATATGGGTTTATGGGGGCGAAAAATCGATCTAGCTAGGTCTCATATCTGGGAAAATTTGTTTTCTCCGTATTTACACCCGAGCAGAGCTCGGTCGCCCAAAGTTTAGAACAAGATCAATGACATGGCATCATGGTATTAGTGAGTACCTACTATCATGACAGCATGGAATTAGCATGTACTTTCCTATACTTTTAAATGAGCATTTACTATTTTCAACAGAGCAGGGCTTGGTCGCCTAGGTACTACTAAAATATAGTCGTTGTCGTTTTCATAAAATATAAGACGGGCATTTAAACTTAAACCAATAAGCTTGTGAAACTACATACTTCCGTTTTCGCTTTTAACTTAGCCCACAGACTCAGATTACTCCAGATACAGTTTGCAAGATAATGGGGACAGCCCCTTGAGATGTCAGTAATGAGACACCGAGTTTCTTTAACTTTTAATAAAGATTTTAGACTCTATTCCCTTGAGTTAAGGATGATAGCGGAGTTTGTACAGTATCCCGTAGAGAAATGAATTTGTTCTTGATTTTTTTGCGAATAATATAAGTTTTCTCTCCGTGTAATTATTCGTCGGCCATGGTATTTAGAATTGTTATTTTGGGTGTCGTTACAATTTATATATTTTGTTTGAATTTAATACCTTTTCTTTCGGATTTTAGAGAAAAAAATATCTGTTGTGTCTTTTATTTAAATAGAGGTATCGTTTTATCGTAGTTTTTCCAAGTTTAGATGTAGACTTTAGAAACGAAAAAGTGAGACTTGATCTAATTTTAGTTAAAGTTTGGAATTAAAGAAAATGCGTTTATTAAATAAAACACTTTAAAGGTATTAAAGAAAATGCTAAATACAAGGCGTAAAGTTATGTTTTATATTATATGAAAAAAAGCAGTGGCCCTCCGGGAGTGCCGACAGAAGTGAAAACTTGAAAAAAAATCAGCGCCGTGGTAATCAACTGTGTCATTACAGTATCGCGAAATCAATGGTTTAGGCCCATCTCAAAAATATCCAACGCGCCTGAAGAAGTTTTTACTTAAAAATACTTATGCCAAACGGGCCTTAGAACGAATTCCATAATTATTATGTTCTATTTTCGCCATTTAGTCGACCGGTGAAAACGTTTGTTGTCCAAAACAGGTTAAGTTCAAGTTACCATAATGATGTATCATTTTACTAATCCCGTGGGCTACATCTCTAAGTTCAAAGGACGTTATTCGTCTCGGGGAATGATGGTGCTTATGTCTCGTTTGTAGAGGCGTCCCTTTGTTTAGAAAATGATGGCCCTTATTGGGAACTAAAGATTTACGAATCGGTGACCATTAAAAGTATCAGACAACCAGTCTTAACAAGGGTCATCGTGTTACCCAGTAATTAGGTTGTGGAGGTCAGATCGCTTTATGTAAAATACTTGTTTTTTCAGCTCATCCTCACTCTTATTCAGCTGCATCCGGTTAGACTGGGACCCAACTCCTACGTTGGTGGGAAAAGGTTGGATACATAATGGACACACATTAAAGCCAAGCGCTCATTACAGCCTCAACGGGCCGCAGCGTAACGCATTTTCATATAAAAATGTGTGGTACGGCACGCCTGTAGTGTGTTGGTTCATAGAAAATGTATGAAAGTTATGAAGAAGATTTTTTGCAATGCGTTGCGTTGCTGTGCCAACCGCCACAATCTGCTTTAGCCTTAAGAGTACCAGTATAAGGATAGCCAGTCTTACTAGAGGACATTGTGTTACCCAGTAACTGGGTCATGGAGGTCAGATAAGCAGTCGCTTTATGTAAAATACTGGTTTTCAGCTGCATCTGGTTAGACTGGAAGGCGACTCCAACTTAATTGGGAAAAGGCAGGCAAATGATAGAAACCTATTAAGAGTACTTGTATCTGTAGTAGGTATACTGAAGAAATTAATGTTTAGACTGTTGATTTTAAAAAGCTTTCCTGAAGTGGCATTAAGAGCGCAGAAGAATAGATAAGAACCAATATTTCTCCTCTCTGCTTTTGTTGTTGAGAAATCCGCAAAGGAAGCCAGCGAAATTCAATAAAAAAATAAAAATAAGATTTGCTCCATTGAATGACTTTTTAATGAAATCATGACATTTGTTAACAAATGTAACTTAGAGAGATGTATTAATGATTCTAAAGGTTGGTACTGAACAGTGTTACGGGCCGTAATGTACCCTTCGCAGCGAGCATGTAAAATCCGTGTAATGCATACACAAAAGCCAAGAATCGACGCGTGTGGCGCGTGCGCTCGTGACGACTTGTCGCGAGCGTTCTCACTTAACCGTGCAACACTTAAAGGGATTCGCCAAAAAACCGACAGCGGGCGGAGCACTCGAAAGGAGCGACGAGCAGCTCGCTGCTCGTGTGTTCGTGCTCGTTTCCACATACTGACTGCACGAATGCTCGCTTTGTAACCTACTGTAGTAGTTACCTATTGTAGTATAGTAATTTTATTCTAGGTGCATCGTCTTCACATATAATTATTTAACTAATGTACGTACTTATACAAACTGTTGTAAAGCATTTTAAAAGTAACGGTGGAGTTTCTTGCCCATTCTTCTCCATACGAAAACTACCTTTTGGAAGGGGCGACTAGAATTAATTATATTATTTTGTAAATTTTGACGTTCAAAAGTGCCATACATGGGCCTATTTGAAATAAATGATTTGACTTTGACTTAACATGTTACATTACACCGGTCAGTACCTTAATGATTATAATTCTGTAAATACATATTTGTTACGGTTGCGAATCCATATTTTGATCAAAATACAACCTGATACTGACCTGCAAATTGCAAAACATGTAAGAAAATTGAATTTCGCGGGCTACGATTGCAATTCCGCCTTAATGTATAAATCTGTCTTCCTTTATTAATGTTCCACGGAAAATATAGAGAAATATGATACAAAAATGTAGCTCGCGTTTCGAAAATTTTATAATAGAATGAACTTATTGAAGCAAAATAAAGTTTGTTTCTATTTTTCTAAAAATAATAAAAAGCTTTTGAATTTTTCACCTGCCATTTAACATTTTCTTGCTAACCCTTCATCCGTCATGTTAACCTTTCATATTTTCTTTGAAATAAGTCTCATTCATCTTAGTTCCAGAAGAAAAGTAATATTTGCAAAACTTTTCAGGTAAACAGGTATTTAACAAAATAATGAAACATCTCAAAGATGGCGGTAATTAATTATCTTTTTTATTTATGAAGAAAGATTAAAGAATCTTTTGTTTCTATTAAATAAAACAATAGAACTTGTTGATATCGTATATCTCTTTCAATCCCAAAATCCCAGCCGCTTTATTTCTCGCGCCGATTGTAATGTTAAATTGTTAGAGATGGGTTTGAGGTGTCTAACTCCTTAATCACTTTGTATTATTTCTTAGGAATTCTGAAAAGAAAGTTCTAGGGTTTTTCTTGTCATAACTTGTGATGTACAAAATTAAATTATCTGAATGAAAGAAAGAAAAAGAAAGAAAAAACGTTTATTTGCGGTAAACATGACGCAAAAAAAAAATTAAAATACAAAAATGAGAAAAGGTTAGGGGGAAGCAAGCGTCACATCCACGCAAATCGGCTATCGCTCAGCATTATGCTACGACCCTATGCAAGACAGAGCCCCAGCGCTGGTTTTCAGCGAATGACGGTTAGCAAACCTTGGGCAGTGTGGGATATGCACTATTCTTATATAACTTGTAGAGAAAATATACTATTAGGCAAAATTTTAATTAATTAATATTGGAGTACGGGGATATTGGTCTTAAAATGCGTCCCTACTATATGAGACTTCAAAATGGTATTCTGCATACTATCAGTCGGAATGAAGCACAGTGTAACCATACAGCCCTAGTCCAGTTTCATAATTTATTTAGCAAAATGAACATTCAAACACACAGAAAACAGTGCTGTGTAAACTTTATGAAACCGATAAGTAACAAAGATCACCATCTACCTAGCCTTTTCCCAATTAGATTGGGGTCGGCTTCCAGTCTAACCGCATGCAGCTGAATACCAGTATTATACATGGAGCGACTGCCTATCTGACCTTCACAACCTAGTTACTAGGTAACACGATACTCCTTGGTAAGACTGGTTGTCAGACTTTTGGGCTTCTAACTACCCATAAAGACTGTCAAAGATCTAAAAAAAAAAATGACAGCTTAGACCAACGGCTTGACGTGCTATCCGAGGCACGGAGGGGTCTTGGTATGTAAAAATGGTCATCCATTCACGGACCAAACGTGGCAAGCGTAGCTTAACCTGATCGATGGAGCCGTGCGGCTGTTATTAATTAGCCACAAACCCATCTATAGGTTACAAAGATAAATATGTTGCAAATTAATCAAATACTATATCCGTCTGCTTTATTCGTTCAACGCACAACAAGAGTTATCAAATTATCTAAAAAGCATGACTGACGAAATTATTTCGTTTAGCACAGCACCACTTACTTCCCCCCAATACACAATTATTTTTATACTTGGTACTCGAATGGTGGTGGTGCGGTGTGCAAATCTCGTTGACCTTCTGGACTGGTTTATTCAGTGTCTCCAAACGTCCAAATGAGTTCGTAGTCTATTCAGTATTCTGAATATATTATGTTATCTCGGTCTGATTCACAAATTAACACCATGTTTCGCAGTATGTTGAAAGCTTAGATTAAATGGCTCCGTATTTTCTTTATGTTTAAGCAAGTTCTAAATATTTAAGCAACATTTTCATTTGTGTGTTACAACGTGGTTTTGTATCTTCATTTTCTAGAGACACACAGATAAGAAATTCAGACAAAAATAAGTATTTATTAATAATATAAAATAGCATCTCTAAAACCTATTGTTGGCTATATCATAGCCTCTATGATGCGACGTTTAGACAAGCTTGTTTTGAATGGTGCAATTCCGATTCTTAAACCTTATAAACCCGGCTTAAAAAGAAAATTAAACGCAAATCTTCCCATTTGATTAGTAGTCAAGTGATTGGTTGATTCGCGCAGAACACGAGCTTTTAGCAATCGATCGCTTTGATTACCAATCACGCTGTTGAAACATGAACGAGCGCACTTCGCGGCAAAAAAACATGGCTGCTGTTTTTTTAAATTGGAACGCTTTGAAAAATAAATAGAGTGGTGGAATAGAGCGATGAAATGTTTTTTTTTGTTAAAAATGGTGTTGTTTTCTTTGAGCGTATTTTTGTTATTCATTTGATACTTTTCTATTGTGACGGTATTTGTTTTGGTAGGTAGATCACGAATATTTGATGACAGAAAGTGCGTAATATTTTTGCTGGATATTTGATTAATAGTTGGGTAAGATTTTTAAAAGGTCCTGATGACTAGCTTGCCGACATATATTATATAAATCAATATTTATAAGGTCGAATTTATTATCGCTATCATTAAAATAAACTGTGAAGTGAAAATACTCATTTTCCAAAACCATTCTCTTTTGGAGACTAGAATCAATATGAACCAGGAGGACCAAAATCGAAATCAATATATGAGTACTAAGAAGGTTCCTATTAAACCATTTTCATCATTCAATGTTTCATTGAATGCAAAATAAGCAAGTACATTGTTACAACCTTTCAAAATTAAACTAATTAGTAAATGAGAAAAGAGGACAATTTTAAAGGCTAACAAGAGGCTAAAAAATAAAATCCGCTCCCTTGCCTTCTTTGACATTATTCGAAATAAAACGTGTTCCAAGTTTTCAATTATATTTTAATTGGGTACGTGGCACTGAAAGCTTTCAGGAAGGTGTTAAAGAGAAATTACATTTTATGTTTCGACAAATTAATCGGTTGCCGTTAACTGTAAAAAGTCTGTGTCTTTTCATTGTTAAAGTACAGAAATTGCTAATAATCTTGAATTAAAAAAATAAAATAATTTAGTAAGTAATCAGTCTGCCCGGTGGGAATAAGCCTGACCAACTTACCATGAAGAGAGTCTACTACAGATTTTGCGATAAGCACAATTAGTACAGTATTTATATTTCACTAAGCGACGCGCGCTTTACTTGTGGTAACTAAATGTACAAACACGCTGTTATTAATAAAAGATAATATATGAATAAAGTCATAACTAAGTAGATAAATATTATCCGCGAAACGAGTTTTTTTAATGTTTCGTTTCCATTGCGCGTTCGTGTTTGGAGCCCACTGAACTACTTTATACTACTGTGTTACCATTACTGCATAAATATGACCTTGCATTAACATCAAATGAGTTGAGTTGTTAACTGCCTCGTTGGTCTAGTGGTCACCAGCGCTACTGCTGAGCATGAGGTCCTGGGTTATTGGGTTTTTCTATCTGAAATTTCTCAGTAGCAGCTCGGAGTCTGGATTTATGCCCGATTGATGGCAATAGGCTCGCTCCCTATTACATGGGACTTAAACATAACTGGCGAAATGTGGGTGTACGTGCTACTGGGACACCTCCTACTACAGGGACATCTCTGCCCAACCCTTCGGGGATACAAGGCTTGATGTTATGTTATGAGTTGAGAGTTGCCGAGAATCGAGCTGAATGGTGTGTGAATAGAGAGGCTTATCTCCAGAAGTGAGATGCTAGAGGCTGACGATGATCGCTGGATGTAAAAGGCACAGAGTCGGTCGTTGGAGCGATGTTTGGGGGAGGAATATGTCCAGCAGGCGACGGCCTTCGACTGAATTTTGATGATGGTGACTCACCAGAGCGCTTAGTATGGTGTCCGTAGAGCCTGTTGAGATCCAACGCGAGCACGGTGTGCGGCAGCGCGCAGCTCACCGCCGCAAGCGCAGCCACGCATGCCGCGACACGGCACGACGACATCGCTGTAACAATGGACATTTACTGAGTGAGATAGCATTATAAAACCATTATGCAAGATAATTCAGGCAAGCGCAGATTACGGCCGCATCCGGCGCAGCGCATCGCAATTCAATACAAACAACCGACTTCCAGAAAAAAAAACACTACAAAGCAAAAAAAAAACTTTAATTTCGGAAGTCGGTGTCTTTGGTTTTGAATTTTCGTTTTTCGACACCGACTTCCGAATTTTTATTTTTGAGGTCGATTTTGATTTTTTTTTGTAAAAAGATTTTATTTTTCACTTTTTAGTTGTGGTACCTACCCCACACAAATTGAAAACCACTACCTGCTATTTAAATAACAGTGACATGAACTTATCATATCATCCACATATTAAGTAGGAAAAAAATACGTATTATTGAAGCCAAGTCAAAAACTATCCAAGCAAAGTTAATAACAATTATGTGGGACTACCTTGAGAGCATACCCTTTCAAACAAAAAAAAGAATTTTCAAAATTGGTCAATAATCGACGGAGAAATCGTTGGAAATACGTAAAAAAAAAGTAGAGGCACTCCGGGAGTGCCGACAGAAGTGAAAACTTGAAAAAAAAATCGGCACCGCGGTAATCAACGGGTTGATGTCTTTTACTCCACACACCGCGGGAATCAACGCTTTGATGTCTTTTTAATGGTCAAAAGGTGGTGTCATCACAGTGTTCGCGAAATCAATCGTTTAGTCTCAACGCGCCTAAAGAAGTTTTTCTTCAAAAACAAACACGCTACGAACATAATTATAACCTGCTCCTTTTTGAAAGTCGGTTAATAAAGTGCGGTGCGGCCCGCTTGTAGTGTGCAATGGTTCGATCATTGCGTTGTGGTGTGCCCGCCCTAACGTACTATCGAAGAAACGCATATATAAGCACTTTGAAAAGAAAATCCCATGCATACGATCCTTTTTTTTCGTAGGTAAGCGTTACTATATCGGACGACCGCTGCAAACAGAAATAGTCCTTACGCCTGTATAGATATGCGTTTCTTCGATGGTACTTACGCCAGCCATATTAAGTAACCGGCATGAGAGAGCTACTGGTAGCTTTGTGCGTACTTTCTTGTTGTGAGCTTGTTCTTTAGTAGAAATAGAATAAGGTTCGGGCCACACTCAGGCGATTGTTACACGGGTACGATGCGTAGGCGCGTCTATCGTTTTAATGATTAAGTTAAATTACGCAACTGTTTGCCCCAATTTGAACACCTCTATACAAGTTAAGTTGACACAATCGGCGCGAGTGAATTTCGTCCCGCATTCCGCGCGGGATTCGCCTCAGTTTGGCCAAAGATTGAAAAAAAAAATTATAACCAAAATAAATTTTATAAATGTTTAGTGTTGATAGAGAAAGTACACAAAAAATTGTATTGCAGTTGTTAGCCAATCAATAATTCAAATCATTGCTTGCAATCGCCTTGTTGCTATCACATTACTACGGCGTAGCGCGTGTGTGTGTGTGTGAATTGATGTGTAGTGTTAGTTACCAACGTGTACCCCAAATAAATATGTATATCAAATGGATTCGCCCCTTGACCAAAAACCACACGGATTTGGTAAGCAAATTGTATTTACCGTTACCTACATATTCCATGCATGTTCAATTCTATTCAAAACACACACATTTTATGCCTACCTATTGTCCCGGTTTCATCATAAACCGTCGAACAAAGCATAAATTTTAGCTTCACAAAGGGTAAACCTATAACACGATAAACCAATTATTTGAAGTATCTAGTCAAAACTTGGTTGAACCTGTTACTTGGCCACCGAAACTTGGCTCACAAAACTTGAGCGAAGTAACTTTAGGTTCTAACGAAAACTTGGCATAGTTAATTAATTAATAATAATGTTTGGATGATGTTCGGATAATGGTAGGATCATCTGTAATATCAATATTATGTTTTAATATAATAATGCTGAAAAGTTTGTTTATTTTCTGGAACTATCTATCAGTCGGGTTTGATAGCCTAATTTTTCCGGAAGGTTATAATAATAACCGTATCTCTACGGTGACACCGTGGTGGAGCTTGCTCGCTCCAAAATCTTGGTCTGTGCCGGTAGAGTTTACTTTGCCGGAACAGGTCTAGGATGAGGAGCCAGACCAAGAGAAAAACAAAAACCCGCAGGGCAGCATGTGGCGAGCTGTTGGGCAGTAGCGACCCCACGGACCCCCTCTCCCGGAATAAGTCTTGTTCCTCACCTCTGGCTTGCCTTTATTTGCCGGCTGGAGTAAAAACTTACGAGGAACAGAGCTCCCACCTCATTCTTGCCTTTATTGGCCGGCTTGAGTAGAGATTCGCAAGAGCAAACGTGCTCGGAGGAAGGAAGTATTCCAGTAAGATGCTGGTAGGGATCTTGACCATTCTGATAGCCGTGGAATACCTCTCCTCTCCTCATAAGCACCTCAGGACATGTTGCCCCCTTGTCGCTACGACACTTTGTGCTAGCCACCGTTTTCGGGGGCCCATTATTGAGTGTGCATGTCACCCCCTGCCATTTTATCCGTATACATATAAACATTGATCAGGCAGGGGCCACAGTCTTTCCATAGTTCCAGGTTACCAGTCCACTTTAGTCACTCAAACCCATAGTCCAATATTATCTTTGTTTCTATATCTTTCAATAGTCCTACATCAACCGGGTGTTCTCCTTGGGTGCCCTTGCATAGTGCGATCTGGGATAATCGTCGGTTGGTGCTTCAACACTTAAAAATGTCTAAGGGGCCTCTGCGAACTTGCAGAGGCCCCTTAGACATTTTCAGGACCGAAGCCAACTGGTTTCGGTCCCTCGTACGCCTTCCAAAGGTCCGAGGCCCCAGGGTCCCGAAATACATCACATTTAAATAAAAAAAAATAAAACAAATTCTTTATTGTCAGGCAACTAAGACCCATAGATAAAATGGTTACGTATTATAATACCTAAGTTAATTCTAACTATTTTCTACTTAAATACGGTCAAGCGACCTACTGTTTAAAATACCTAAAGATCGTTTCACCGATTTTTCTAATAACTAATTAACGTAATCCATAAAGGAGAATTTATCTACGGTTTATTCAACTACAATTTATTCACCTAATTGATTAAAGTAACGAATGATTCACGTACTCTTGATTTGTCTGTGGTCAGTATTTGTAATTATTTTAGTCAGCGTAGTCGACGGAGGCCCGCTGAGCGGGGCTTCTATTTTGGTGTGGTTTAAAAAAAATAAACGCGAAGGGTCCCTTCTAACCTAACCTGTCTGAGTCGGGATGCCCAAAGACCCGAGCTCGCTTCGCTCGCTCTTGAAAATATCTAAGTACAGAGTATCAAATGTCCTAAATATATATTCAGTGTTTATTAATACGATATTTAGGACATTTAAGACTTGGTCAGGTTAAGACGCGGGCAGAATTTAGTAGTCTTAATAAAATGACGGTGGTATTTCGTTCATTATAGTTTCACGAAGGATTTTGTTAGTTAAAAGGTTATCATTTTATATTAAGGTTGAAGGAAAGGTCTTAATTAAGTATTAATTATTTTGCCAGACATCTTAGCTACTAAAGCTACATCTTAGGTAGGTACCTAAGTAATAAATAAGGTAGGTATTTATTTTCCCTTATACGTAAACATTTCCTAATTTAATTTTACGTTGCATAATATTTGAGGTTGGCCGGTAATGGATATGGCTGTCAGTATCAGACATTCCTAGCTTCCTAATGACGTATTTTCTCAAGAAAATGTATCTTTTAAAATATACAATCTAGTATTCATGTAATTTGAGAATTCTTCTCGTCATTTGCACGTCGTTAGCTCGTTATCTTCTTATCCTTATCGGCGATTCGGTTGTGAAATATTTTAGTAATAAGTATGAGTAATAACTAGGTTTCGAGAGGTATTTTCATGAAATATTTTTAGCTTCAGGGAATTTGAAAGAGCTATAGGTACATACATCATTGTTAAGAATTAATATTACTTTCATATTGTAACTATTTTCGTGAGTGAAAATATTTAGCGTCTGTCAGTTCCGATCACCACGTCACTTGCTAAAAATGATGACTAAGAGCTTTGGTAAAGTTTGAACCTTGGACAATCCTGATTTAAGACACTGTAAAGCTGTTAAAACTTCTAGCATATTATTTGTCCCACTATTCTCAATATGAAAGTAAATATGCGGCGCATTTCAGTACACAAAGAACTCCAAATCCACGGATAAATCCCTGTTACATAAGCCCAAAAAAATAACAAAACACAATCTCTTTTAAAACAAAGGCGCTGCACCATAAATCTCCAACAGGTCTCGTTAATTTCACAAAGTAATTATAAGTTGATGCACTGCCATCGCGATGCTGCGAAAACAGATATATCTTTAGAGGAGAAGAGGATGTTCTGTACTTGTAGTTACTCAAGTGATGTTTATGTTAAAATGTTAAGAGATGTTGTTCGAAAGATTACGTTTAAGGTCTTTTTTAATGAGTTTTTGTAAAAGTTTATTGATTAAAAACCAACTTTTAATTACAGTTTGCACCACATATGCAAGTTATCGATCAATAGTAAAGTAGTGTTAGCATAAACAGAATGTACCTAATTGCAGTACTAACTACCCAAGTTTTTTGCATGATGAGTACTTAAATGATACTTATTTCTGCTTTTTTAGCTGGGGCTATCGGTTTCTCGTCGTGTCTTCTTCACTTCTTTTCCGACTACCTGCGGGATCGCAAGCAGTTTGTCAGACATGGCTGCGTCGAGTCCAAGCCTTATGACACACGCTCAGGCGTAAGTCAGGGATCGGTAATGAATGATCTCATAGCAAATGTTAAGTTTGCCAAATAACTTCTTTATGCCGACGACCTCAAACTTGTCGCACACATCAGAACAGACGAAGATTTCAAACTCCTACAAAGAAATTTTGACGGCGTTTTTGAGTGGTATTGTAAATATTTTTCAATCCTAGCAAGTGCTACGTCATGACTAACGGAGGGCGTGTCAGACTCTTACTGACTAAAACCCACCCGTGTTCCTTCGGTTGCCCTGTTGCCGGGGGCCACGATCTCCCTTTCGGTGTTCTTCGCAACCCCGGCAGGCATCGGCCATAGTGGACCCCTTCAATTCTGCTGACATCTCTTTGAGGCGCGCGTGGAACACAACGCGCCGTCGACCCGGGCCTGGTCCTTATCGGATGGTGAGCCACCCATTGCTCACCGCCCGCAAGCCCGCGCCTACGGTGGCCGGAAATCGCCTCGCGATTCCCGACGCCCTGGGCGTCTCCTCCTGCGGCGGTTAGGGGCGTGAGGGCGCGAAATTTGCCTCTCCCTCACGCGTTCCGCCTCCTCCTTCGCGAGCATTACCGCTTCGCAGAAGGAGGTGACGGCCACCCATTTCCTCTCGCTCCGTACCATGGCCTGAACCAGGGCCGGACGCGAGAGATCACCGCCGCCGATCGCCTCCACGAGGACACGATGCTCCGCCCAAGCTGGGCAGACTTCCACCGTATGCTCCACCGTGTCCTCCGGGAACATCCGGGAACATAAAGGACCTGGGAGTGACTTTCGACCGCTGTCTTAATTTTAGACATCACATTTCTATCCTTGCGAAGGAATGTTTCAGGCGCCTGGGATTTGTTTTGCGAAATGCTCGTGACTTTCGCAATCCAGATATTATTAGGCTGTTGTACGCCACTCTGGTTCGAAGCAAACTCGAGTTCAGTGCCTGTGTTTAGCACCCCTATACCGCGACCCAAACACTGATGCTTGAAGAGGTACAGAAATGCCTCTTCCAGAGGCTATACCATTTCTTTCCCTATATGTACCCTACCAACTATCTTTTAGGGGTGTTGGGTTTTAATTCATTGGAGGTGAGAAGAGGCCTTGATTAGCTCACGGTAGCCTGTAAAACCTTACGGGGACATATAGACTGCCCAGTCCTCCATGGCCTTTTCTGCCGACTAGTTGTGCCTGACAAATACATCGGACACCGTCCGAGCCGCCGGCACAATTTGTTTGCGCAACCGTCATGCAAAACCGTCGCCAGAGCTGAATCCCCAGTGTGTCGTACTTTGAAGATGCTCAACGCCCTTTTGACCGCCAACCCTGAATGTGATGTGTTTGCGAATGAATGGAATAAAAGTATGCTTATATGTCTGGTGTTCTGTGAGAAAAAGTATGCAAGGAAGTTCACTGTTCTATGTCAGTTTTGATTAAATTATACACAACAAAATTGTCAATATTAATCTTTTAAGTTTCTATGTTAATTATTGTAATTGGTGTTGTAACGTTTTAATTAACTATAAATAAAATAAAGAAATATTCTGTAAGTATGTAGGTTTATACAAATACTTTTACTCGTCAATAATATTTTAAAAACTTGATGAGGTCGGTCTGTCTTATCCGATTACTCTGAGAAGAAACACGGAAACAAAGTCTAGACATTATCTTGGTCAGACCATGTAGATTAGTATCTGAAATGGTCTTTTGAGGCTCGAAGGACCATTGAATGGGTTCAATCGGGACTTGATAGTAAAATATTAGTGGACTGTATTGAAATAGGTGTAATACCATAATCTACATGAACAACGTATAGAAGTACGTACAAAGGAATGCCTGTAGTGGAGCGCGTCTGTGAGCTGAGTGGTGTGGCGGGCGCGCACGGGCGTTGGTAGCGGGTTCGGTACCCTGAGACCCCGCAATTTCCCCGCAGTTAATCATGCGCATATGTGATACGCTAACAAAAGAACCACTTAGATTTGAGTGGATCTGTTCAGTCAGTACACGCATGCTATCGAATTGTAACATAGTTCAGGGTGAAGTGGTGTATTGCTATTATCGAGCTTTAAAATGGATGGAATGACCGACGGCCATTTATCCATCAAAACAAAATTATTTTGTGACTTGTTTGTTATGTCCTGTCAGCAACAAACGTCTATTAACACGTCAGTTTTTGAAATCTTAATTATTGCAATTAAAATGTTAATTAAAATCGGAACAGAACGCTTAGCCTCGAAGAATGGAATTTCGTCGCTGACGTATGGTCAGCGACAAAATTCGATTAAACACATCTAAACTGACACAAAGTTATTGGACACATTGTATTTCAGCATTTCATGTAATGGCTTGTATAATGTTCTTTTGTCAGCGAATCAAACAATTTTGATGAAATAATGTTGTGAAGTTCATATCAAAAACTTTACCCGCAAGGTAAACCGCGGCACACACTACATATTCATCTAAAATTCACTTTCATTTACCTATGAAACATGCAACCTTCAACACACATCACACACAAGGAGCCAATATTGCAAAGTTCCCAGAAATTCACAGTTAGTTCCTCAAATCCAATTTCCAACCAGGCGGAAACTAATGCACTACTGTGGCGCAGTTTCAATCGATCGGCGGTCTGCTGAATTTAGGACTCCCCAAGCTACGTATTTGTGAAGATTTATTACTGTGAGTAACTTGCAACGAGAGGTAGTTAAGTGTTAGAGATTTTGTTTAAAAGACTGCTTGGCTCTTTTGAACCGATAAAAAAGTGGAGGTTATGCATTCGGCGAGTATTTTGCTGGAAGGGTAAGCTAAAAAAAAAAATAATTTTAATTTCCGGTTAAAACCTTCAAACCATAGTAACATAATATTTGCAAGTAGATTATTTAATGGCAAATAGGACTTATTTAAGTCAGGAAGTTAGAAAACGTTACTTACAATCAAGGAAAATTGTGATGAACATGTGTTGCTGGCAGGATAATCAAAAACTTCCGATAACATCGTTTGATAACAGCCCGTAAAAATGTATCCAATTTATTTACATAAATTACACTTGTAATTACTGAAATTTCAGAATTGTTGAAAATAAATCGGCCTATTTTTCAAGAGTCAGACAGCGTATTTTGTCAAAAAATATGATACCAAAATTCTTGTATAAGGTTATGTCAAGAAAAATGTTAAGATAGTTAGTTAAGATAGTTAGTTTCAGTCTACGTTCAGCGCTTGGTGTGGCAACACGCCGTGTTCGAGTTCACGACAAGTCAATCGTCATCCTGAGGATGTCTCGTTGAGAGGTGAAATACGTGTCGATTTCTTTCAGGGTTCTTTATGGCTCTTTAGAAATAGCTAAGCGGAACAGGTTACTAAATATAACCACGTCTATTGTATTTTTTTAAGAAAAATGTTGAATTGATTACGGTTGAAAAAGTATTCAAGTACAATCATTTTATGTGTTTTCTTTTTACTCGATTTTGATGTATGAATACCTAACTACGAAGTAATAGTCGTAAAAAAACAATTAATAGTTGCAATTAACAGTAACACGCAAAAAACGATTGATCCATACATGCTTACGAATAGATATTAGAAAAGACTACCACCTATCTTAGACACAAGACATTACAATACTCAACTTAAAAAATAATAAATAGACGTTTTACAAATTTCGAACGATCAAAACAAATATCTATTCTGCGACCTTCATTGCTACCTTCCATAATATTTTATTCAGGGACTGCCTACATTTTTGTCAAACAAAACGCCTCAGCGTCCGCTCCCTTTAAAAAGTGGTACTTACATATTTTTACTTTTTAATATTTTCGGTTATCTAAATAAGACAGGCAAAGGCACATTCATTTGAAATATTAAGTGGTTCGGACGGTACATTTCTCTGCTAACACATTTTTTACTATTCCGTCTGACATATTATTTATTTGAGTGGGCCTGTGACCCGTGTGTAACTTAGGCCCCAGAGCCCCAGGGGCCCAGGAGCTCTGGCTCAAGACTTAGTTTGATTCCTGTAATATTTTAAGGTGAAGTTGTTCTTTTGTGACATGTTCGTCCCAGGCCATTAAGTTTCACTTATGTCCGGAAGATTTATTTATGTGGTTGCTTTTATGTAAAAGTCTTTTCGTTGTTCTTTGATTGTGAATTTACAGTTCTCTGGTTTTAAGTAAAGTGTTTTTTATACTTCGATAGTTCTAAAATCTTTGTGAATTTTAAACATGAATGTAGTCAATTCAGTAATTGCTATTTTAATCAGTAATCTAGTACCCTAATTGCGTTACTTATTTTCGTAAACAATCATGCTTAATTTGTTTCATTTTGACAGTTCAACAACATTCATTGCGTTATTTACGTTGTTGAGCAGATTTTTTTCCAACTTATGAAACAATGGATTAGCAATCTGTTTCGATGTGAAACAGATTGTGTTGCATTACGCAATTAATACTGGTTGGTTTCCATCCACGCAAAAAAAATGTGTTGTATATAATGTGAATTTTAAACATTTCGTGTTTAAAATTCACAAAGATTTCAGAAATATTATATAGAATTTAAAACATTTCAATAAACTTATCTAATTATTTCAGTAAGCTTAATTATTATTATGACAAGAAATATGAAAAGATTCTCTCACGAATGTCTCCCAAATTCGTCATTATTACAACACATTTTTTTTTTACTTAGTACTTAGTAAATTAAGTTATTGCAATTTTAAGCCACCATTTGCGTTGATTGTATTAAATAATGTGAAACAATAGTTTGCTCGTTTGATTTGTTTTGTATTCTATTCCAACAGACAAACAGACAAAGGTAACCGACATAGTATAGCATTCTATTACAAATTAGAGGATTATATCTAAGATAAGAGTGCTTAGAAACATGCTGGTCCTGCTCCATATGACAATTTAGAATCAAGACAAAATCAAACTGGTTGCTTATCTAAGTGTATATATAATTTATTATTTTTTGTTATATAACATTGCTTTTATATTCTGTGATTACTACCTCACACACTGACTTATTATTTATAAAATTTTAGGAAAATCATCTCCTTTTACAATGTTTGTAAATATGTGAGCAACATGTATCTATCACATAATTAAATTATCTGTCGTTGCTTCATTTTTAATTCTTGTTACTTATTGTGGTATAGTAATTTTATTCTAGGTGCATAGTCTTCACATATAATTATTTAAATAAGGTACCTATACAAAATATTGTAAAACATTTTAAAAGAGTAAAGGCTCGTACAAACAGGCGCGACACGCGACGCGACACAAAGGTACGTCGCGTCGCGCGACGAGCGGTGTCTTTGTGTAGCGTCGCGTGTCGCGCCTGTTTGAAAGAGCCTTAACTAAAAACTACTTTTTGGAAGGGGACTAGAATCAATACAGTAGTTGCCTAGGTAACAAAAAAGAAATTCTATTTAGTCCGTCTTTCAAATAATAAAAAAAATATTAGACACGTATTTTTTGCTTTATCGCACGACGAGAAAACACGCATTAAAGTTGGGGAGTGGTGGCTCGACACGTCACAACTTAATATAAAATCTAGCAAGGCGTGACGTCATGCCACATTTTAACTCAATGTATCGCCGTAATCTTTTGATTATGTCAAAAAAGAAAAAATACGTGTCCAATATTTTTTATTAATCTACCTTCCAGACAAAAAAAATATTTGGACGCAGGCCTATTTTATTATTTGGTAAATTTTGACATTCAAAAGTGCCTATTTCAAATAAATTATTTGACTTTGACTTTAGTCCGAACAATTGCCAAACTTGAGTGGCAGTGGGCAGTTGCTCGCAGAACAGATGGCCGATGGGGCTGAAAGGTTTTGAAGTGGTGACTGCGTGCCGGAAGACGTAGCGTTGGAAGGCCTCTTACAAGATGGACCGATGACCTTGTGAAGGCCGCAGGAATCCGCTGGATGCGGGAAGCACAGACCAGGTTTAAGTGGCGGTGCTTGGGGGAGGCCTATGACCAGCAATGGACGTCTTTCAGCTGAAATAATAATAATACATACAGAAATATTTTCATATATATGGTATTCGGACACAGGAATCAAACACTTCCTCCACAAAAACGCCGAAGCTCATTCAGTTATAAAATCGAAAATTTTATCGAATACGAAAACATGGAAGACAACCTCACATACTTTTCTTTTGCAGTCTATATATTTTCTAGCTCGTAATCATATACTGCAATAACAAGACCATATTTCTCAGAAAAATATGACGTTGTTGCGGTAAAACACAGCGTGTGTTATGTTGTGTTTTGTTTCTTCATTGTTTTTCTTCACACAAATAACGAGCTGTCAGATAGTGGGTTCTCAAGTTCATTTTTACGCAGAAAAAGGTTTGAGTTATAGCTTGTATGTAAACAGAAAAACAGTTTGTATAAAAACAGCGGACCTACGCTGTATTTTGCACAGTATACCGTTAAAAAAATGTCTTCGCTTCGAAAATACAATTTTAAGATGTTGATAGATAAAAGCTGAAATATATGGTCTTTAGAGGTAATGTCACCTCAGGGCGAAATTAAAAGTAAAGTACTGAGATCTAGGAAAACTGGCCAAAAGAGTTAAATCCTGAAAAAATCTACTGGTTTATCTAGCAAAAGAACCATATATATACGTATATTTTTTGTGAAAAGAAATGCCACCAATTGATACCCGCTCTTGCTTAAAAATAAATGTTACTAATGCCTTATTTACACACTAGCTTTAGCCCGCGACGTCGCCCGGGTGAAGCTCGAAAACTATCTCATGGGAACGTACTACCGGAAAAGTATCCTAGGTCCATGCTCTATCCGTGTGCCAAATTTCATCCAAATCTTTCGAGCCTTTAAGTAGGTATACTTATACTATAGGTAAGCCTGGCGTGATGTTGTGTTATCAAGTTAAATTGTTTTACAAAATAAAAAGGCACGGCGGCCATATTCTTTTTACAACAACCGAGTTAACTACAATCGTTTTTCAAATGTCACTCAGAGGCAGCATGTATCGCATGCAACTGACAGTTGACGTTTTGTCACGTAACACGATGCTCCAATCCCTTTTACAAAATCAATCACTTCCACTGTTCCAACGAACGACGTGACGTTGGTGTTGGTCTCGTGTGAGGTTTGAAATATTCGTTTTAAAATTAGTTAGGCTCGCCTTTAAATTCCAAGATCTTCTTCGTCGACGATGGTAGGTATGATCTGTTCTAAAAGTATCAGATGAAAGTGTAAACAAATTGATCAGAAAACGTCCAATGGATGCCAATTTGTAGCGCCATCGAAATTCTAATTTCAAATCACCTTAAAGATGTTTTACAATTATTAAAATTAATTTTATAACCTCAATTTTCGTCAATTACAACTGAATAATGTTAATCAAACAATAATTGTTGGTAGGTAAGAGATATAAAGTTGAAAACTTCTAAATATATATAAATGTGTTATTTATTCCCTTTAGTGCGTAAGCATTTGAACTAAACAGGGTTTGTATACACTTTCATTCATTACTTTTGGAACAGACTTTAGATGTTTCCCTAAAGTCTAATAAAATCCTTTTTTCCCATTGCTTTTATTTTCTTTTGAAATTAATATCAACTTTATAATAGTGAAAATGTAAATTAAGTTAATTTCAAAATGACTACGTACTATTGAAAAAGTTGTAATTTTTTTTAAGTTGTTGCGCAAACTGAACTTTATGCGTCGATACAAAAGTGGATTTAGATAATTAATTGATTCAGGCGTGACCTTGCGGAAATCCATTATAAAATGATGATGTGGATATATTTAGTACCCGAAAGAAATCGACACGTGTTTCACCTCTCACTCGAACACGGCGTGTTGCCACACAAAGCTTTGTGTGGCAACACGCCGTGTTCGAGTTCGCGACAAGTCAATCGTCATCCTGAGGATGCCTCGTTGAGAGGTGAAACACGTGTCGATTTCTTTCAGGGTCTTTTTAAGACTCTTTAGAAATAGCCAAGCGGAACAGGTTACTAAATATATCCACATCATAATTTTTTTTAAAGTGGATTTTCTAAAAACACATACATAATTGCTTACATGTTTGGAAATTAAATCGCGAACGCAATATAAAAGTAACCTTTTCACTCGGGGTGTCAAAACTCCCTGGTTATGTTAGTTATTAATTCGGAATCAGTAAAAATTCGTCCGCCATTATGAAAAGGCCAAAAAGATTAGCTATATGGTTAACTACATGATCTGACCAAGATTATGTCTGGACTTTAAAAGAGACTGTAACCTCTGAGTTTGTTTCGGCCTTTCTTCTCAGAGTAGTCAGATAGGAAACGCCGACATCATATAGTTTTTAAAATATGATTGACGTGTAAAAGTGTCTGTACAAACCTACTTAAAGAAATAAAATCATTTATCATTTACAATTTTTTACAGGATTTTATTTGATCAGTTTTTTTTTTTATATTGCGAGGTATTTTGGTCACGAATTTAATTAAATTATAACCTGTAATATTAGCTACCCGACCTTTTACAAATTGAAAGTAAATATCTTTTTTTCGCGGTAAATTATTTTCTGTACAAAAGTTTTGTTATGAAAGATAAAAAATAAATTGTTTCGTGTCGGAGGAACAATAAATGACTGATTAAATTACAGTAGCTTCATGTTTAGGGTAGATGCAGACGGTCATGAGAACACGCAAGTTGTTGTGATGCGGATTAATATGTGTTGATACAACATTTATTGAGTTTGGGGTATGGGTAGATTGACACCTCTTGCTTAGATGTTATTTCCATTAATTTATAAAGAAAAGACTACCTCGTCTAGTCGCTAGACTAGATTAGACTTTAGTGATTGCAAGCGCTACTGTTGAGCACGATGTCCTGGGTTCGATTCCCGGAGGGGGCAGTGTTATTGGGTATTTCCATAAGGAATTTCTCAGTAGCAGTTCGGAGTCTGAATTTGTGCCCGGTTGTAGACAACAGGCTCGCCAGCGATGGCAATGTGACCTAAAAATAACTGGCGAAATGTGGGTGTGCTATGGGTAGACCCCTCTGCCTTACCCTACGGGGAATACAGGGGTCGTGTTCTGTAAAGTATGTTATAAGAAAAATTGGTATACTTTGCTTAACTTTTCAACTCATTCGCCAAGGCCAGTGGCGTTATAACTCTATAGTAGGTAGTTATCTTATTAGAAAGAAAGAAATAAAGGAAGAAATAAAGAAAGAAACAGTGTTTATTGGGACTCGCACAGGAGATCAACAAATTAAACAATGTTGTGTTTAACAATGTTTTCAGAAGTTTTTAGGTGACTTGTAATAGTTGTAATTCTATAAATCTACCGACTCTTACAAAACTCCTGTCGCAAGTTTACTGATTTTTTTTAGGTAAATAAATAAGCTGTACAGACTAGCTTTGGGCACTGTTTTTTAAGTCAAATCAAATCTAAAATATTTTATTTCACATAAACCTACAAGGGCACTTATGAAACGTCAGAAGCTAGGTGCACGGTTCCAATTGGTCGTTTCCGATGGAGAGGCCGACAAGAAACTCAACGGTTACTCCTTTTAAACGAATTGGCTTTTACGATGTTTGAAAATTACACTGTTAGTATGTATGGGAGGGCAGTGTAGGCCTGTCAACAAGTACCAGGTACTTAACAAAATAGAAAATGGTTAACACATCGAAGCATCTATGAGTCTACAAGTGACTTTTGTCGTGTAGTATCGTTGAAGACATTCTTAGTCGTTGAGTTCTCACAAAATATTGTCAATGCAATATTTATTGGGCATTAGAATTGCATAGCAAAAGCATTAATATTTACATCATAATGCTGTTCAAAGCACACATTGTACATTGTCGTCGCCTGGCTTTACGGTAATCCTAACAAGACAAAAGGCACGGTCTACACCGCAGGATCGCGTGGGTCGAGCCCGAGTGTATACGTGGCCTAAATAAATGGTGTGGCGTGGTGTGGGCGGATACGTGAACGTTTGTTTTAAAAGTACGTCGAAAAGATGCCCAGGGTGTGTTAATTAAAACTGGTAAAATATTCAGTTGGGTTTTCATTCTCAGGGAATTATTTCAGGTAGCCTAGGTCGGCGGCATAAAAGAGACATTGTCGGCATCAAAGACAACTCAGTCTATTTTTATCCAAACAGGCCTGTGTCCAAAAAATATTTTTTTTCTGCGGAAAGTAGATTAATAAAAAATGTTAGACATGTATTTTTTGTTTTTTGACGTAATCAAAAGATTACAGCGATACTTTGAGTTAAAACGTGGCATGACGTCACGCCTTGCTAGATTTTATACCGAGTTGTGACGTAGCGAGCCCCCACTCCCCAACTTTAATGCGTGTTTTCTACATTATTTTTGATTAATATGATAAAGCAAAAAATACGTGTCTAATATTTTTTATTATCTGAAAGACGAACTAAATAGATTTTTTTTTTTACCTAAGCAACTACCGTATTCTGTGGTCGGTTTGCACATCGTGATGCACGGAAGGACTAGGTACGTTGTGTACGGAGGAATGGTTACCTATCCTTGTTCAGACTACTTCTAGAGTAGCTTAACCTCATAGATAGATCGATCTATGGGCACAGCTGTTGTTAAATAGATATAAGCCTTGATGTATAAAACAAAATAAGTGTAATGTGAATACAACGATATTGTTTCTAGATTGTGTTAAAACTAAAATGCTTTTTGAAATAGGATATGTTTTATAAACCCCTCTCAAAAATAATGTTACCAATATAGGGCCATAAAAGAAAGTGGAAAATTCTCTAGTTTCCATTATTGTTTGATACTCGATACGAAAGGTGCATGATAATATCTAAAGGTTACATCTGAAATAAAATATCCAAAATTGATGACATTAAGAGAGAACTTACGTTTATTGTATGTCTCAATACATACATGGCTTTAAGTGCTGGCAATTTCTGAACGAATTTCAAATTGTTTTGCTTACCAATGATAATAATTTATGGTTATGGTCCAGGATCAAGCATTATGTTAAGTTATTCTTCTTCTTGAAAAAGAGAGATGATTGTGTAGTTAATAATATAATCATCATAATTAGGCTATAATGTTCCCACTGCTGGGATACAGGCCTGCTCTCTTCGAGAGGGAGGGGGCCGTAATCCACCACGCGGGCCCAGTGCGGGTTGGTAGATGTCACATGTCTTCGAATTTTTGGTTCTAGGACATGCCAGTTTCCTCACGATATTTTCCTTCATCGTTTTCACAGCAGTGGTGATGAAATGATTTACACAAAGTAAAGCGCCTACCTGGTTTCGAAACTACGAATAGATTACGAAGCTCAATACATTCCGTGACTAAGTGTCCTCTATTTCTACTAAACTAACAGACGTCACGTTCAAACAGAAACTCCAAGCATACGATATTTCGGTCCCAAAGAACTGATGTAGTTTATCGGGACCTCGAAACCAATGTCGAAAGCTTTTTACCTTCGTAACTTTTACTCCGGAAAAAACAAGATTTTATCCCAAAAAAGTAAGACTTGAGGTCAAAAAGATTGTTATTAATTTTATAGTAAAATACTTTCTAACTTGTGATTTTTCATGAGGTAGAGTAGATTCAAGCGCAGGGCAGGTATCGCAGCGTAATTTGCATTGATTGAAAAAGTGTTCGTGATTCTAATTCTTGAATTCGAATCGTCTAAGGCTTCCTATACATGACACTGGTACCGCAAGTTTAATATTGAACATGCGCCGCTCCGCCGCCGCATCGCAACCGCATGTACACTGGCATTGATGCCAAGTTAAATAGTAAAGTAACGATCACAGTTTAATGCGGTCCGGCTCCGGTGCGGCTTCGGCGTCGTTTACAGGAAGTCGTAGTGTGACTCAAACAAAGATTTAAATCGTAAGATTTGCCCTCACCATATTTATGTTGCGTGAAAAGTATCAATAATGAGAAGAGTGAGCTCACATATCCCGCATATAGGCTCTTTTGAACATGCGCGACACGCGACGCGACACAAAGACACCGCGCGTCGCGCGACGAGCGGTGTCTTTGTGTCGCGTCGCGTGTCGCGCCTGTTTGAAAGAGCCTTAAGACGTTTCCATGGCAACATGCGAAGTTATGTGCGTCAGAAGTGTCAAAACAAAACAGGAACGCGACCATCTTTTGACAAGGTAGGGCGAATCTAACGATCTTAATCTTTGGGCCCAAACCGTCATATTGAATTCATGTAACATGAACTTGACCGACTCACTTTCAGCTGACTTAATTATGGCTGCGGGTTATTCTCGTCATACCCAACCGTTAAGTGTTCATTATACCATTTCGCGTACACAAAATAACGTGTCGGTTTCTTTGACGATAAAAACATGCTCCTTTGTCTGTCCGTCAAGTTGTGTGACAAAAAGAAAAATTGAATCAAGTTTTTCTTTGTGTTGGGGAAATGTAACATAAAACCCAAAAATAGAATGAGTGTCCATTTTTTGGGGTATTCATGGAGTGGTTATATTTTGGTATGGCATTATACACGGTGGCAATTTAGAGAACTGCATACATCAAGGAGGTGATTCTACCCGTCATACTACTACTTTCCTTATGAAACTAATATCCGATTCGTGGAAAAAAAAACAAATTCCATACAATAGTAGACAGAGTATTATTTCGATTCTATATGACAAGTTTTTTTTTATATGTATAATATGTGTTTCATAGCGAAAGTTGTATAGTATAAACAGGTAGAATCACACCCTTGAGGGATGCAGGTCACTAAATCTCCACCCTATATCTAATATGACTGCTAAACAGTCAGATTAGTAAGTTGATCTACTCAGATTTGTGTCTCCAGTCTAACTGCCTACCCTGTTAAAGTCATCTAAAGTGATATACGTCTATTTCTGAAGATATAAGTACCTATTTTCGGTCAAAACCGAGTTCAAAGTCCTAATTATTGCCAGTCATTATTTTAAAACATCCAGCCCATTTATTAAATTAAAAAATTCACTTAAATTAATATAATTACTTTTATAAAACGGAATTATAATTAAATTATAAGTAACCCATTAAAGTGTTAGCTGTTTTAATTCACTTATTATTGTGGATAAATTAACTTGATTAGATTATTTATGCAACAAAATTGCTGTCATAAAATAAGTCCGAAAAAAATATATTCGTTTCATTTTATTTAACGGTGAGCGATAAAAATTGTGAAATTGATAGCAATGTTTCACAGAAGACTAATTTACATTTATTATTTGTTCAAAAAGGTGTACCGTGTGATGAAGGGAATGAAAGTATGCAGCGGCCTTTTTACAATATGGCTGATGAATCATGGCCGGTCTGAATATAGGCTTTCCGAAGTTTAAGATAGTTAATTGATTCAGGCGTGACCTTGCGGAAATCCATTATAAAATACAATAGAAGTGGATATATTTAGTAACCTGATCCGCTTAGCTATTTCTAAAAGATCTTAAAAAAAACCCTGAAAGAAATCGACACGTGTTTCACCTCTCAACGAGGCATCCTCAGGATGACGATTGACTTGTCGTGAACTCGAACACGGCGTGTTGCCACACCAAGCGTTAAGCGCAGACTGAAGTTTCGAAGTTTCGCACATATTGCTCTCTCACTCACACTCGGCTCTTTGTCACCATTTGGTTCTTAAAAAAAAATATTGCGCAGCCTTCCGTGTAAAGTTCACGCCGGCCATGATTCATCGGCCGTATTTTATGATGCTATTTTTATAGAACACGTGTCTGTTTTGTGATTTAAATATATAATTTATATAAGATATATAATGATGTACATGACGACGACGAGCTTTATGTAGTCAATTATAGTGGCAAGATTATAAAGTTGCCTATTTATTTGGATGATTACAGACTCTGTTATATTCATTTACATAGTCGTATTTGATTATTAATGGAAATGAAAAAAATGGGAGAATGTATTCAGGGTGTATCAGAAAGGTGTGGTAAATTTTAAGATTTGGTACAGACCATCAAACTGAACAACCTTTTTCCATGGAACCGAGATCGGTAATCGCGAAAAAAATATCAGCCGTCCCTTACATTTCGTTTTGAAGTTTTAGTTTCGAGTTGAAGTTTTATGTGGGACAGTTGATAATTTTTTTGCGATTTGTTGTTTGCGAAAGTTGTCGTCAAATTTCTGATACACCCTGTAGATAATATAAAAAGTTTAATATATTTAATTATTATTAGGCTCTTCAACAATGAGTACACTATTACTTTAAAATTTCTACATTGCAAACTTAAGTCTAAACTGAAGCCAGAGCTAGAGTCTGAGTTTAAGCTGGTTAATGTAGCTTCCATTTAGAGGCAAATGGTCTATTTTATATTTTATGATACAAACTGCTTAAAACTAGCTCCAAACATCTAGAAAATAAGTGCAAAAAACCAGATAGTAGTTCTTCAACACAAGTAATTCCTTTGAACCATTCGGAGCAGCTTGAAGATTTAATTTTCAGCCGCTTCACGCTCTCGCAGGCTATTCTCTCAACAGAATAACATTAATTAATCAACACGACGAGCACAAGACTGCGTGGTCAACGAGAGACACTAGACAATCATGGAGTATGACAGAAATGGAGTGCTTGACTACAGAAGAGTAATTCTGTCTAATACTGAATAGGCTTTAAAAGAAGGAACCAGTAATGTTCTTAAAAATACATTTTGTGTCGACAATCCCGGAAAAACTAGTTAGGTACTTAGAAGAACAGAAGTTTTGAACCAAATACAGTAGAAATTAAAAATGATTCTGACACGATTGCTTATTAAGAACCGGTAGACGGGATTCCATTACTGCATGACTTGATGATTGGCGATCGTCACATAAAATACTTAACCCCCGAATTCCCAGTTTGCAGTGTGTGTTGGGGATTCATAATCCAGATTTGGCAATTAAAAGGTTTCCGGTAATTTTGTAGCTTGTATTCCATTTTCTTAGAGTTACTAATAGAAATATGTTGGTGCTAAAAATAAATTATTAATAACTAAAATGTGAGTGTGCTTATCATGTGCACAGCTTTTCGAACTAAACCAAATCTAATTAATATTAAACATTGTGAGACTGAGTCAGCTGAAGGCCATTAGTTCTCCATTTATTATCTCCTCTATGGCGCGTACCACCTAATTAATTTACCCGACTTCACGTACCCTCATTTCGTAGCTACGAAGTTTACGTAGTTAAGAAAATTGTAACGTTTGACGTAGTGATGTTGAAGGGAAGCGAATTTTACGTTTTATAAAATTAGTTTAGTTCATAGAATTTAATTATTAGAGCGATTAATTATGCACAATTTGATTTGAAGTGAGCTATTAATTATGAAAAATTTGATTTAAGGTGTATTTTCAGTTTGGTGAAAGTTAAATTAATATACGATTGAATAATTTAAGACTTTCAAACGAATAATTTATTTATGAAAAGTTTAGTAGTTTTAAAATCTTAGCTTTTTAACACAAAATATACATTAAAATTAAACCGATAATCATTATGCACGAGATGTTTGTAATAAACTAACTTAATCTAGGCACTGTAACTTGTCTTAAGTGCTAAAAGTTTCAGATAATATGAATAAGAGTTATAATTTTATTTGCCGCAGCTTTAAATAATTTAATTAGTACTGTTTTAGTGTTACCATTTAAATTAATGTCCAAACTTTGTATTTCGTTCACGTACTAACTTATTTTATTCAAGACTATCTTTAACCGGCCCGGCTTCACACAGGTAGCATTAAGGACTTACCTACCCTACCTACCTTAGCTACCCTACCTATCCTAGCTACCTTACCTACCTTAGGTACCCTTCCTACCCTAGCTACCCATCAAAAAGCCGATCCACACAAAATGTATGAGAACGTGAATTTTCTTCTTTTTTTCGTGATTTTTTCCTGTTTTAATAGTTATTCTGCTATTCGGGGCGGACACAAATTCAACAAATCAAAGATCATAGAAATCGGTCCACCCCTTCTTGAGTTATAAATGGTGTAAATAATCCGACTTTGTTTTATGTACGTAATTTTCATAGTCTAAACGAAAATGTTGATATAACTTCGATGCCACATTTCATATTTATAATTATTATGGTTTTGCTCACCTATTAAGACATAAAAAAAATTAAAAATACATGAGCAAAATCACAAACATTATAAACAGACATTGTTGGTTGTGAAGTTTTGACAGCTGTCATTTCACGTTAAACCAGAATTCTAATGTCCGAAACAATTACAGAAAAGCAAACAATTACAAATATTTTGTTCCATGCGTATATCGAGCTCGCAATTCGTAGCGCAAAAACCAAGCTAGATAAAGTTAATTGTTCTATGTATTAATAATAATCTATATTACGTGTTCAATTTGGTTTCCAAACATGTAAACAACTTCATAATTTTATGACTTTTTATTTTTTTTTCTGAAATTTACTTAATTTACAAATACGGTTTGAATATAGAATAATTAATTTTCTTTAAAAAGTCTTTGAAAATGCAAAAGAACTTAGAAGAATTGTGTAACATAAAAGATAAAAACCTTTATCCATCTAATCACAATCTTACACTCACTTAAAGTCAATTCAAGACACAGAAAAGGTTTTAAACCTTTTCCGATCTTCATTTGATGCATTTAAACGATCTATTTAGAGGAGGGAGACGGCGATAGTATTGATATCTTTGTCGTTTTCTTTTGGTTTTCCTAAGAGAGGGGTATGACATAGAATTAATAGTGTCGATACTTAGGTATTGAGTAGATATTCTTACTAATCCATTATTTATTTAATAAATTAAATGTATACACTATGTCAATCTACCTAGCCTTTTCCCAACTATGTTGGGGTTGGCTTCCAGTCCAATCAGATGCAGCTGAATATCAGTATTTTACATGGAGCGACTACCTGACCTCCGCAATCCTGTTATCGGGTAACACCATGCTCCTTGCTAAGACTGGTTGTCAGAATTTAAATAATCCCATCCATGAACTGACCGCAACAAGCTTAACCTGCGATCGACCAGTGCGGCTGGTATTATTTAGCCACGAGCCAATCCACACACTACAGTTCACCCGTCGAGAGAATGCTTTCTTGACACCTGTCAGTTTGATAACGAATATGTGTTTTCCGAATTTGATCCTTATTACTACTAGAAATTGTCCAACTGCCGGACTGTATGTATCTATTTCAGGATAGCTTGAATTTCAGGTTCGTTTGATATGATAGATACAGTGAATGAAAATGTTTTTTATGCGCTTTTTAAGACCTTTTTCAGTTTTCCTATAACTATTGATGCGAGGTATTCAGTTTTAAAGTGATACAATAAAAAATAAAAATGCTCTAAATGATTAGAACCTGAAATGAAAAAACAATCAAGCTATTCTGAAATAGGTATAAACCCTACTACCATCGAGAGTCTAATAACTAAGTCTAAAGTATTTAATAGAAATATCGATACTATTTTTCGCATCCCTACTCACGAGGTCTACATAAGTATAAGTCGTAATGAGGTGTTAGAGTCAGTATTACGTGATCCTCATGTTGTATAGGGATGTCTGTAATGAGTTCTGATTGGATTTCGTGAGTCCATTTGTGGTCCATTGGTAGACACTGATTGGACAACTGTAGTAATAGATGGCTTATTGATGCTTAGGTTGGTAAGGGATTACATATATAATTTATATTTAGTATATGTTTTACGTATATATCTTTTTATTGTAATGTACAATTATGCATAATTTCTACATTTATGCCTGTAAGTTTTATGGTGTGGGTACATAAAAAGAGTGTTCAATATGTCTATTTTTGTATAAGTGCTATTCTTCTGAAGTTGGACGGATAGTTACGATTTCAAAGTTAAACTAGGGACCCGCCCCTGTTTCGCGAGGGTGCAATCTACTGATGTGTTTATAATTCGAGATTTCTGTGCTATAACAAATTTAAGTAGTATACCTTCCGGAATAAATTCTCTTAATATACGTGAAGCAAAACTTTATACCCCTTTTTAACTTAATACCCCTTTTTTTTTTTTAAATAACACTAGTACGAAATTTAGCACAGTTAAAGTTTATAAGGAGAAGGTGTGCGGAAAGTTAATATTTTTATATATGTATTAGAAATAAATTAAATTAATAAAAATTAAAAAACATTACACACACTAACATGCATTTGACACACACTATGATCAAAGATGGCTTAGAATGATCTTAGAATAATGATATGGCAGCGTTGAATTAGTATGAACTATCCTGAACTATCCATTCAAACTTAAAATTTTAATGAATTATAGTCGAATATTGACCTCTGGGCGACCACTAGTGATAGTGAAAACCGCATCCGAATTCACAGTGAATTCTCAAAGAACTAAGCGTACATACAGACAAACATGAAACGCGAGTTTGTTTCATACTATTTAACAACACAAACATAACATAACATCACGCCTGTATTCCCCGAAGGGTTAGGCAGAGGTGTACCTATAGTACACCCACATTTCGCCAGTTATGTTTAAGTCCCATGTAATAGGGGGCACAGATATAGGTAGATTTTGTTTGTATGAAAAAAACGAATTTGGAAATTCTCCGAAAATTTATAAAAAACCTGAATAAGCACAACGATATGGAAACTCAATCTGCCTAGCCTTTTCCCAACTATGTTGGGGTCGGCTTCCAGTCTAACCGGATGCAGCTGGGTACCAGTATTTTACATGGCGACTGCCTATCTGACCTCCACAACCCAGTAACAGGGTAGGTAATAAGATATCCCTTAGTAAGACTGGTTGTCAAACTTTCGGGCTTCTGACGATACGACTGTCAAAGATCCACGAATGACAGCCAGTACCAACGGCTTCACGTGCTTTCCGAGTCACGAAGGGTTCTTTGTATGTAAATTTGATCACCCATCCTCGGACCAACCGCGCCAAGCGTAGCTTAACCTGATCAATCGACCTGTACGGCTGTTGTTACTTAGCCACAAATTTCTTAACGAAACTGTAGCACTAAAAAATAGAGTAAAGTCATCGTAAATCTATTTTAATTTAGACAACTTAACATCATTATGTTTTAATAGTTCCGCTGTCACTATAAAAGCTAAAATCCATTCCCTAACCGCAGTCACCTGTCAACTAAGACTAATATATACGATAACCTAATCACCATCTTCTATCCTAAAATTAATCCAAATTACAGCGTGTTCTCATCATTTCATATTATTTTCAATTTGCATCGCAACTTTGTACGCGTTTAGCGAGCGTTTCATTAAGGAGTTTCTGAAGCGCATTAAGCGCTGAGGTTGTGAAAATTAGTGTTTGAAGGAAACTGGGAAAGACGTGGATTTTGTGTAGTTAAATGCTTTTGTTAGTTGCACGGTTATTTTCTTAAAAGAATAAGCTCGTTTGATCGCATTTCAAAATGAAACACGCATTTTGGCTTTAAAACTGCTTAATTTAATCAGGGTAGGTACTTACCGCAACCGTTTTGGATCAATTTTTATTACCAGTCCTATCTATTGTAATGGTTTCAGCAAAACTATTTTATAGAGAACGTGCTAGATTATCCCCACCTGAGACGCTTCTTTTAAGTATCGATTGGGTTGGTGTGTTTTACACCAAACCAATCGATACTTAAAAGAAATGATGATTACCTCCATCTATACAAATAGCTCTATCAGACAGGCTATAAAAGTTGAGTAAACATCGTTAGAAAAAAGATGAACCGAGCATTGACAAAGTGACAACTTGGTGAAAATCTGCCATACTTACCTTCTGTCGAAACTCATGTGTTACCGTTTCTGTTAAATATTTATGGAACGAAATTCTTTAACGTGGCTTGTAAATTTTCAAAAGTCACGCTAAAAAGAGTTAATACTTGCGACTGTTTTCTTTTAATTCAAAGAGAAAGAAAGAGAGAGAGAGAATGCCGGCAGAAAAAACAAAAGAAAAGAATAGTGATTATAGTGTCGTGGAATAAAATTGTACGTTTGGCCCGAGTACACTGCATGCTAGAGAGACAGAGAGAGAGAGAGAAAGTGTGAATTTGGTCAAAATGAAAATCCAAGATGGTGGTTCCGCAAATTTTCAAATTTTTCATTATGGGTGCTCGTTTCATAGTTTTCGAGGGCCTAAAGCCGACCGTAAGGTCAAAATGTAAATCCAATATGGCGGCTCTGAAAATTTTCAAATTTTTCGTCATGGGTGTCGTTTTCATAGTTTTCGAGGATGTTAAAGCCGATGGTGAGGTCAACGCGTAAATCCAAGATGGCGGCTGCAACAATTTTGTTTTTGTTTTAAATCATATGTGAGAAAGAACTTCGTTCCTAACGGGGTTCGTTCCGACCGCACACGTTTTTTTTGGCAATAATTTCTAGATGACCTTAATTTTACATTTTTATGCATGTTCCTTTTGATGTCCCTTAACTGTAAGGTCTCTGATATAAGTAAATATAAAACAAAAAGTCCTAGAGTAAGAGTTCCAAAAATACATAGTTTGGAAGACAACATCAATCATAATTAACATAACTTTCATTGTCAAGTACAAGTAAATTATTTTAATTCAAATCAATCATTCATACTCATTATATTTCACGTAAGGGTATTTTACATTATTAATCGAGACTTTGTCGAATTATTTTAAAATGAAAACGTAAATAAAAAAAATAAAAAAATCATATATGCCAGTTGATTCTTTGACATGGTCTCATTAATACCCTTATGGGATATGAAGAGGAACACGTTGTATAGAAAAAGTTAACTGACTGTGAAACACAACATTGCAAGGAAAACTTTCGTAAGGTAATGGTCTCAAATTCCATCAGCGATGGTTTTGTTGTTGCAAGTTCCTATAAGCAAAAGTAGGCATTTTACATAATACGTATTTAATTAAACCTTCGTGATCGACTTATATAGGTAGCTACTGTGAGCCTCAAAAAGATTTTATACATCGACAAGAATTCATTTGATTGTTTACAATTTGTAAGCTAGACTATTAATTTAAATTAATTTAATTAAGTAATATGTGTAATGTTTTGTGTATATACATTGAAAAAAATTTATGGAAAATAGATTATAGATATTAAATTAATTCTTGGCGATGTACACAATTTTTTTGAGGCGAATTTCAGCATACGAAAACACGAAATATAGGTGCAAAACGACGTTTTAAGGAGACTGAGGCGATGCTGTTTCTAGCCAGCATTATTCCAGAAAAAAATATTATAGGGTAAATAAAATTGGCTTCGGTCAATCCTTTAACAAAACACGATTAAAAAAACATAATACTTTTCCCTGTAAATTATTTTAATTGAACACGAAAATGAAACACTTAACCTGGACAGAAATAATTTCCATGCAAATTGGATGGACGAAAAAAAAAACTTCCAATTCTTTTTTGACTCCCTGTTGACTTACAAAAAGAGTTTGTTTAAATAAAACAAAAAATAAATCTTATTTTGTGTATAAGTAAGCTCACCCTTTGTAGCCTTTACGTAAAGAAATATTTCCTAAAAGTCATAAGGAAAAGGCCCTTCAAAGTTTTAAGCGAAAAATAACAAAATGTTTTTTTTTTGTTATTCTATGGTAGTTTTTCTGTATATTGCTTTGGTTTTCGTATAACTAGTAACTGCGATATTAGTTTTAGGTATTGTGTCTGGAACTTGGCTGATTCATTCTATAAGGGGAATATTCTCATAAAACAACACACTGTATTTCTGCAGAAGATATTTGTATGAAATAAATTAAGGGTTTATTACACCAATCCTGACTGTTATTAATTGTTGTGAATTTAAAACATAAAATTATAAAAGGTGTGGTGACATCATCATACCGCCACAAACGGACTACACTGACGTATCCTACATCGCTATATCAAAGTTATTCATTTAAATATATAGAAACTCAACAGTAGCCCACCAGACACAACACCCATCTGGTCGGGGGATCCTCCCTTTTCTATTGAGGATTAGGAATTTTCCACCCTGTTCCTCATGTCTCTAAAAGGATGTTGTATTTTGATTTGGTTAGGTGCCACGGAAAAGCTAACAAAAGAACCTTCTTATTCAACATGAAATTGTATCACCTCTGAAGGAGGAACATAAGACATGCTTGAAAATCGTTTCACACTGGTAGCGTTAAACTAAATCATAAAATATTAGTCACTTCACGCGCCAAGTCGTCACCTCCGTTGTACGAAAGTCGTCACCTCCGTGGTACGAATTCTATTTATTTTACGCTGGTACACGATGCTCTGGGACGTGACTAGAATTATATGAAGTTATATCTACCGCTATTTATACGTGACACTCTTAAGGGTGACATTTTTAGAGCTGAAAATGGGAACCAAGAAAAGGTTGTAGAAATGGAATTAAAAGGAATTAATTTTATTTTGAAGAAACCGAAGAAACATACATAACATCACGCCTGTATTCCTCGAAGGGTTAGGTAGAGGTGTACCTATAGTACACCCATATATCGCTAGTCATATTTAAGTCCCATGTAATAGGGGGCGAGCCTATTGACATCAACCGGCCACAAATCCACAAATCCAGATTCCGGGCTGCTACAGAGAAATTCCAGATGGATAACTCAATACCATTTTGCCCGACCCAGAACCTCATGCTCAGCAGTAACGCTTGCGAACACTAGACCAACGGGGCAGTACTAGACCAACCAAGCAGTACTAGACCAACCAGGCAGTACTAAAGCAACGAGGCAGTACTAGACCGGGCAGTACTGGACCAAACAGGCAGTACTAGATCAACCAGGTAGTACTAGACCTACCAGCCAGTATTAGACCAACCAGGCAGTACTACATCAACGAGGTAGTACTAGACCGGGCAGTACTAGACCAACCAAGCAGTACTAGACCGGGTAGTACTAGACCAACCAAGCTGTACTAGACCAACCAGGCAGTACTACACCAACCAGGCTGTACTAGACCGGGCAGTACTAGACCGACCAGGCAGTACTAGACCAATCAGACAGTACTAGGCCAACGTGGCAGTAGTAGACAAGAAGTAAGAGCACAGTAATCGTGATGTTTTGACATGTCGCCATATCTGTTGATTTCACGCGTGCGAAGCAGGAACGAGTAAGGATGATAATATTTATTTTTAATCATCATTCTTCATCATCATTCTTTTTAATTTTTCAAAGATTTATAGCCAAAGTAGGTACCTACGTAATTATGAAAATTATCATTTAGCGAAAAGGGTTTTGTAGAAGAAGTTTTATCAACACCTCATTCTCTAAAATAAAGACCGCTCGTAGAGCTTTGGGAATAGCTATTACAAAGCCTTTGTACACTTTTACTCAGCTCTTTAAAAGGGATTCGAACTTCAGTGAAAAACTGGAAGCTAACTGTAAAAATACCATTTAAGAATTTATTTTTCACTCAACGGCGAACGATGTAAAAACACACATAGAAAAATAAAAATTATATGTACGATATACCTATTTACCCTTGTACAGTATAGTGACCATGTTTTTTTTTAAATATTAGTTGTTTTACTAGAAGTTTTATACACTATATTACTACGTGTAAAGAGATAACTACCTACACCAAACATTACTTTAAAAAAAAAACAAACCAAGGGTCATTACCGTTAACTACCGCTACTTTGAAAGGGTAATTTTCATTAACTACTTCAGTCTTTCAGACTACAATCCATTAAGTGAAAAAAATCCCATGTCTTCATAATAAATGGCAATACGTACAACGAAATAGCAGCACTTTACCTTATAACCTACACGTGGGTAAAGGGTAACTTACTAAAGTACCCGTCATACCCGTGGGTGTTACTATGAACTCATTAGTTTAACGACGAATGGCCAGCAAATATTTGAATATTTGTATATTAAAAATGGACAAAGCTTTTGCCCACGGCTTTGCTTGCACACACTCATGTATTTTTCAAGTGTACTTAATCGATATAAAATGTGAATGAAAATGACGACAAGGACAAGACCTAACCTGTACCCTAATTGCGTAACTTATTTTCGTAAACAGTTTTGCCTAATTTGTTTCATTTTGACAGTTCAACAGCATTCATTGCGTTATTTACGTTGTTGAGCAGATTTTTTTTTCAAATTTATGAAGCAATGGATTAGCAATCTGTTTCAAATCGAAACAGATTGTGATTGTGTTGCATTACGTAATTAGGATACAGGTCAATATTGCGTCATAATATAACATCACAATAGTTTTCCTCGAAAGGATAGGCAGAGTTGTACACCGACATTTTTCCAGTTATGTTTAAGTCCCATTTAATAGGGTGTGACTCTATTTGCTATTGTCTAAGTATTTAATAAATATAAAATAGTTTTTTTTTAAATAGGATTTTGTCAAATTGGCTCATTTAAATGCAGAATAGTAATCAAAGAGGAATTGTCATAATTACCACACATGGAAAACAAAATAGGTGGTGAGTTGGTGGTGTAGCAGTTCGGTGCTGTCCATACTCTAACGATAATTAATTATGTAACCCTAGGTTATTTGACACAAAACTATACAGAAACAGTAAGCTGCATAATTCGAGATAATTACTTACATTGAAATTATGCCAGGAAAATTCAATACTCAATACTGTATTGCATTCCACAATGTATGAGCTAAAGTTGTAACATTAGCTTAAGAACAATCGTGGATCCTGTCAGGCACAGCAAAAGAAAGTTAATAGGTAGAGATGAGGACTTATCGTTTAACTTTAATCTCATTTATTCTAAAAAAACCGGCAAAAAAGAATTCTTTTTTTTTCATATTCATGTTGTTGCACTGTAAAAAGTTTTTATGCAGTTTCGAAGTTGACATGCTGGCCATCATTTTGGTGTCATCATTGTTCCAAATTTGAATTAAAGATCATTTAAAAACGTATATAGACTTCTATAGAAAAAGTGTAGGGTTGCTCGATTTTGGAATTGTAATTGAACCAAGACTATCTCAATGATACTAATTGACAATGAAACCTCTCACAGATAGTTTGCAATTCCCAGCATTGCTCGGTAACTTCATTAGAGAATACGTCGCATTATCTAGGCTCGTTAGTTAGTGAATATTTGCCTAAATATCTATATTTGTAGCCTACTTTGGGATACTTTTAGTACATAAGAAAAAAATAAATGAAATGATATTGTTTTTATGTAAGTAGGATATCGGAATCACTTTAACACGTCATGTAAAAAAAAAAAATGCCCAATTGCGTGTCGGACCACGCACAATGAAGGGTTCCGTAGTTGGGATGAATTTATCCCAAATATAAACTTAACATTGTAGTTCAAAAACATGTTCTCCCATACATTCCAACTGCAAATGTACGTTTGTACGTACAATATTGAGAGATTTACCATGTTATTTTAAGACCATAGACTTCTTAAAGGTTTTCCTGTAGTTTATGGGTAAAGAACTATTTTCTGTATTTTTTTCGAAATTTTAGTATCAACAGTTTCAGAGATAAAGGGGCAATGGTCAATTTTTATCTGGTTTCTTAAATATCTTTAAACGTATTTAATATTATGAAAAAAAAATGTTTGAGATCCTCGCAACAAGTCCTTTCATTTCATATGTCACACGGTATAGTTTGCATTATTTTTTAAAATTTTATTGTTTGCCCCCCAAAAGTGACCCCATATTCAAAATTAATTTATTTACGTTACACGCCCGTGTTTGGGTCACAAAAATACATATGTGTACCAAATTTCAACTTAATCGGTCCATTAGATTCGGAGCAAATTGGCTGTGGCAGACGGACAGACAGACATATGAGAGATCCTGTAGGGTTCCGTTTTTTCCTTTTGAGGAACGGAACCATAAAAAATAACAAACCGGATGGAGTGGACACTTTTCGAGTCAAATCTTTGCTTCAATTAAAAAAATGGCTAACAGTCACGTGCCAATTAGCGTGAATAATTAGTACAAAAGCGATTGTCTACTAAAGTAAAATCTAGGATTCGAAGCTCACGCTTTCTTGCAGTATTTCATAATTACATTTTTTTTTAGTTTTCACATTAAATATGGTCATGTAAAGATTTGCAAAATATTGTTACGTGTTATATTTTATATTTTACGTGGACTTGAGAATTATTCAGATTTATTACATTCGTAAAAGCAACCATGTCATTTAGTTTAAAATATTTTTTATTTTTATTAATTTATTTTTCTTTTATTTAGATTCTTTTCTATTTTGAGAATGTGAGAACGCTGTTGGCTTAGTGGACTGTAGATTTGCTTTTCTATTTTGTCAAGTAGCTGGTACTTGTTGAAAGACCTCCTACACTGTCCTCCCATACCTATTAACAGTGTTATTTGAAAATATTGTAAAGTCAATTATGTTTAAAAGAGTAACCGTGGAGTTTCTTGCCGGCTCTTCTCCATTGGAAACGACCAATTCAAACCGTGCACCTAGCTTCTGCCGTTTCATAAGTGCCCATGAAGGTTTATGTGAAATAAAATATGTTGAATTTTGTTTTCTTTTTTTTAATCAATAAAAATATCTAATCTTTATTTTTGAATTAAACATAACACATAATCACGCCTGTATTTCCGAAGGGTTAAGCAGAGATGCACTATAAGTCCCATGTAACAGGAGACGAGCCATTTTTTTTTTAAATCACTGAATGGGCTTGGTCTTGACCTCGACATCGCCTGATGGAAAGTGATGGATGAAGTCATGTCATCAACCGGGCACAAATCCAGACTTCAGGCTGCTACTAAGAAATTCCAAATGGAAAAGTCCAATAACACTTTGCCCGACCTGGAAATCGAACCCAGGATCTCCTGCTCAGCAGTAGCGCCTGCGAACACTGGACCAACGAAGGAGTCTAGAATTTGTGCGCGATGGTGGCAATAGGCTCGCCCTCTATTACATGGGACTTAAACATAACTGGCAAAATGTCAAAGTCAAAGTCAAATCATTTATTTCAAATAGGCCCATGTATGAACACTTTTGAACGTCAAAATTTACAGACTAATATAATTGATTCTAGTCGCCCCTTCCAAAAGGTAGTTTTCGTATGGAGAAGAATGGGCAAGAAACTCCACCGTTACTCTTTTAAAATGTTTTACAATAGTTTGTATAAGTACGTACATTAGTTAAATAATTATATGTGAAGACGATGCACCTAGAATAAAATTACTATACCATAATAGGTAAAAAGAATTAAAAATGAAGCAACGACAGATAATTTAATTATGTGATAGATACATGGTGCTCACATATTTACAAACATTGTAAAAGTAGACGATTTTCCTAATGTTTTTAAAATTAATAAGTCAGTGTGTGAAATGTGGGTGTATACTATAGGTACGCCTCTGACCATCACTTCGGGGAAACGAGGCGTGATGTGATGTTATATTCTGCTTCAGTTACGATTCTAATAATAAAAATATAAAAACTTCTGTTTTCTACCTTTGTAGAAATAATCAGACCGGAAAACGGTCAAACATACGTTCATTATTGAGGTAACAAACAAAAATCACACTGCCGTCCAATTACAATAGAAATTGTACAAAATCATTCCTCTGGGAATCGTGATAACATCATAACGAACCCGATTGTGACATAATGATCCTGCTTTTGTAGCAATAATAAGACCGGAAAACGGCCAAACATACGTTAAATATTGAGCTAACAACCAAAACTCAAACTACCGTCCAATTATAATAGAAATTGTACAGAACCATTCCTCCGGGAATTGTGATAACATTATAACAGACCCGATTGTGACATAATGATGTCATTATGTACAAACGTATGTAACTGGAATCTACCCGCACAATGTTACTGGATACTAGGAAACAAATCGTTTGAGTGGGGGTTAGAATGTGCGTAGTATTGAGTTGATAAGGGCTCATGGAGATTGGCAATTTTTAATTGCCATTGATATTTTCTTTCCGACATTTGTTGGTTTCGTAGGTGCGCAATTTTTTCCGATGCAAAAGACTAACGCTCGGTTTCTAGAACGAAAATCAACACAAACATTAGTAACAAATACGTAACAATCATGTACACTGTTGAGTTTTATAAGATGTGTAAAGAGGTCAAACAAAGATATTTGCTTAGTGTCACCTACAACAGGGGAGAGCGCTGATGTCTGAAATTCAGATACTTTATATCTAGTTCAGACACAGATGTTCAAAATCTGTTCATAGAAACAAGAGTCATATAATGTATCACCATATAATAATTAAATTGATATATTTTTTTTTTTAAATAAATTATTCTTATTATTTTATTGGTTGAATAAATTATCAACAGATAATCACTTACTTGACTTGCGTTTAATTGTGAATCTTAGTATCGATGCGTGTTTATTATGTAATACATAATGTTTTATGCTTTTCCATAGTAAAATGGCAGAATGCCCCGAATTTGGACGGTATTTTTTGATGATTTATTTAACGATTGCTCTATAAAAATAATATTGCGTTTACAAACACCATGAAAGAAAGAAAAAAGAAAGAAAAATTTATTGAGACTCGCTCAGGAAATCACAAATTAAACTACAACACACTCACCCATCACCATGTACCCATCATCATCATCATGTACTCACCCTTGAACTTCAATTTTGTAGAAGCTACTGTGCCAATAGAGATGTCATTGCAAGTTAAATATCCTACCTATCTATTTTGTAAAAATCTGGCCCTGAAACAATTATGTCAAGCATCAGATAGAATGACAGCTCACTTCAAGATCATTTCACCTAAGTTTTTACGGTGAGATTTTTGCAGAATACACTGGCTGTTTTCACCGATAGGTCGGTCAACTGATTGGCCGTCTGTGTACGTATTCCTATGTGTCGCACGCCTACTTGAACAATATTATTATTTGGTTCCGAGAACAGCTTGTTATTACTTCTGCTTGTTCTACTACGTAATTGGCGATTTGGGCCAACTCGTAACGCTATGTTTTATTAAGTTTTTGGTGGTTTTTAGTGGTACTTGATTTTAACATTGATAGGATTTGTTTTATTGTTTGTCTTATAAATAATATTGGCATAATTAGTTTACAATAGTGGTTGTTTATCTTTCATCTATCTTGCATTTCCATGGAAATGATCTTCTTCTTTTCGTATGCTTTGTGACTAACCTGGTGTCAGAGTTTTAAAGCCGCCCATGGGTCTCTGACTTGGCTTCATATGCCGTCGAGAAATATCTCTCAGGTTTCCTCACGATATTTTTCCTTCACCGTTTTTGAAGCAAGTGATAATATTATACAATACGCACATGAATCCAAAAAGTGAGGTGTGTGCCTTGGGCTCGAGACCTATGACTTGGCAGTCTGACGGTCACACCACTAGGCTATCACTATTCTATGGAAATTATAAAACAAACTTTTCTTTGATACCCGTAGTGAGTTTTTGTAAAAATATGTGCGATCTGACTCTCATGTTGATACGAGTTAAACTAAACAACTTGTGAACCGAACTTCCTCCGTGAAAAGGAAGTCATCGCTTATTTAAGATAGTCAAGAAACCGTAGCAGCATTTTAAATTCAACAAAATAAGTTCCCAAAATCGTTCGTCCATGGTCATACTATATATGGATTGACCTATGACTGAACTGCATCACAACATATTCTCAGTAATCAAACACACTCCATTCATGTACAATACATGGTAGAATACACAAATGATACACAAAGAAAACACAATGTTCCAATCTCATATGAACAGGAATTTCGACACCACTCGGCGATTTTGAAGCAAAGCTGTGGCTTATGCAGGGAAGTTATGTTAAACGGGCTTTTTCTGTCTGCATAATCAATATTTACGAGAAGAATGAAAATGTTACAGATTTCTTTGGTATTTTGAATTAAAACTGCGGGTCTAAAACGGCCACATTGAGCAATTCCTCCAAAAGCAATTCATTTTCTGAATTCCCAGCAATTCCTCTATGGTCACACATATTTTAGCTGAATGTTATTCAATTCAATTCATATCAGAATCATATTTGGTGTTAATATTGCTGCATGAAAAAATGAAGACCGTAATTTTACCGGATATATTTTTTTTACAGTTTTTATTAATCAAATGACATTCTCAAGCATGGTGATCAATGCTCGTGCCTTCCCTGTATGAGAAGAAGCCTTTGCCCAGCAGTGGGTCAGTTATAGGCTGGTATTATTAGTGTAGCTCAGTAAGACTCCACAAAACCACTAACACAGCTTGATGGAAACACTTAAACACTTCGACTAAGGTGTTTAACACTTGAGATAATTCCAATCAATGAATGCAATAGTTTGAAGGTGAACGTTTTAAGACCTATACGATCGCGTAAACGTTAACTTTGTATCGAAACTGAAGTAGCGCCATCTGGTGACAATTTTATTCGGAACTAAAATTTGCCATAAAACGTTAACGCGATCGAATATGTATAAAAACTGGCACTACAATACACAACACATAATAATACCCAGAGTACACAACACAGTACACACCCCAGAGCTCTCAATTAATCCAGCTGGTATGACACCCACGCTTTCATTTGCATACAAATTGTTTTTCAAACAAGCGACTGATATCCCTGTGTTCTGATTTATTGAGTAAATACTCCGTTTGTTTTCAATTAATTGTAATAGTGGTGCATGTTTCAACGATTTGAATGTCAGTAATTGAATATTGAATGTTGAAGTTATTTATTTTCAGTTTATACATTGCTTTGACTGGAAACTATTGTTGGTTTATGATTTTGTAAATTTTGAGGAGTTATTAGCAGTGTGTTACGAAGAAAATACTCTTATACTAAAAATACTTTTACTTTTCCTCGGTTACTCATTCATTTCATTTTCAAATATTTTTATTTATCATCGATACAATAAACAAAAAAATGCACTTATCCTAAGACACGTTAAGTCACTATAATTAAGACACTTTATGAGGCTAGCGATAAACCTTTCAAAGCTTTTAAGGGATATTTCTATTACTGTTATCAACATAAACATAACACACAATAATAATGGGTACATGATGACAGTTACGCAAATTATTTAGTTAGTTATAATTTACTGATTGCATGTAGGTATGACAAGGAAAATTATTTTAAAGTAAACTTGCTGATCGCACGGTGTACCGTGTGTGTAAATATTAGCAACCACGGGACCAGTCAATGATCTCCGGTTACTAAAACAGCATAAAATACAACCCAACTAAAGAAGACATAACTTTTCGATTAAGTACCGTATTTTACCGCCATAACCGTAAAACATCCATAATCTGATACGCCATCCATTCTAGAGCAGTACATAAAAATAAACAACGCTATGAGATACGTAGCACTTTGCTACGAGAGATACACAAACAGACGCTACGAGTGCTACGAGGCTACGCTGCTACGAGAATCAATTTTCTCTAGAATATGATGAGATTGCTTTAAGGAATAGAAATATTGTTATATTATAATTAATTTTTTACTTATTGTATTAACATTTAGTTTGAGCCTTAATTAATCGTCGTGAGATGATCTCTAAAATGAAAGATAAATAATATCTCAAGTGGCAATATTCCCACGCTAGTTATTAAATAAGAATTTATTTCTGAGATCCGAGAAAATGGTTTTACAAATAGATCTTATTAAGAACCACTGAATTGAGACTGAAAATATTTTCTCTCAAAGGAAATTAAGTTGTAATTTTCGCTGAAAATAATAATTGGAAAGTTGTAGGTTTAAGTGAACATAATGAAAAGATTCTTTGTTCTAAGAACAATTTAAGTATTCAAGCGCTTTTTGTTTAAAAAATACATAATCTTCTGAACACATTATGGAAAGCTTATTTCAGCAGTCAGAGTTTTGCAAATGGATTATAATTCTCGGGAAAATGTTTCCACATAACCTCGGGGGATATGAGCACGTAGTTTCCCGAGAAACCTACTAAGAACTTTCAGTAAGACAATAAAACTATTACGGCGGAAACTAGAGGAAAATGACTGTGGGTTTATTCAAGAAAAGGAATTTTCATTTGAATATTTGGGTTAACTTGGGTTTCGTTCTGTATTTTTATCACACTTCATTATAAAAGACAGAAAATGCCTGTCATTTGTAGATTTTTGACAGTCTTTACGGTAGTCAGAAGCTCAACAGTCTGACAACCAGTCTTACCAAGGGGTATCGTGTTACCCAGTAACAATTGGATTGTCCAGATAGTTAATTTATTCAGGCGTGACCTTGCGGAAATCCATTATAAAATGATGATGTGGATATATTTAGTAACCTGTTCCGCTTAGCTATTTCTAAAGAGTCTTAAAAAGACCCTGGAAGAAATCAACACGTGTTTCACCTCTCAACGAGGCATCCTCAGGATGACGATCTGCGCTCGGTGCTTGGTGTGGCAACACGCCGTGTTCGAGTTCGCGACAAGTTAATCGTCATCCTGAGGATGCTTAGAAATAGCTAAGCGGAACAGGTTACTAAATATATCACCATCATCATTTTTTGGATTGTCCAGGTCAGATAGGCAGTCGCTCCATAAAAACGGCGTTGTAAAAACTGATATTCAGCTGCATCCGATTAGACTGGAAGCCAACTAACTACACATAGATGAGAAAAGACTAGGCCTTTGCACACCCTCGATTTGTGAAATATGAAAATGCTTGTAATTCCCGCAACATGCGCCGGAAGATGACTTTTTCCTCGGAATAAGAGCGTACTAAGTGCTAAATGCGTTTTATCGTATTAAATGTAAAAATAAAAGGAATGCCTTACACCACATATTTTTTTTTGTTATATATATATTATTAAAAAAAAATGTCCTGTTAGTCTTTAGCATATAAGTACAAATGAAAAATGAGTGGGAATCACAGGTAACTTCGTGACGTTTTCACGAAATACTTGCAAATATCGTGTAGTTACTCATACTATTTTTATTTTGTAAATCTTGGCGGGTCACATCAGCCACATGCACGATGACCGCTGGGCAAAACTCTCTACACAATGGGTAATTGAAGAAAGACGCCGCCTTCGAAGCCGGCCCAGAAAGAGGTGGCTAGATTACTCGGACGCGTACCGTGAGGGCTGGTTTGAGGTGGCGCGGGAAAAGAGTTCTTGGGAGGACTTGGGGGAGGTCTTTGCCGAGCAGTAGAACAGGCTAAATAAAAAAATACAAGTCTTGTCCATGAAAAAATCAAAATGGTTGATAATTTTGCTTTAGACTCGCTCCTTTATCACGCGTACTTTAGAGATAAGATGAGCTAGTCAGCAAGGTAATTAGAGAGAATAATTGCTCAAATAGGCCTAGCCTAGCCTACAAATTAGGTACTCACTCACGTATGTACTATAATAATTATCTTGCGGTGAGCAATTAATGCTCTCATGCATAACTTAGTTCCAGACTACTCAAGGAGTTTAGTTTGTGTGTAAAGGCCATCCAACTCTCTTTGACCTACCTATAAGATATATTATTATCTTCCCTCAGAGTTTATATGGAAATCTAAATAGTCTTCTTCTAACACTGCGGGGAAGCTCCTGGCCTGCTTATCACCTGATAGTAATCGATCCCAGGACCTCTGAGTCTGAAAGAAGTGGTCTAACCACTAGACCACATAGGCGGTTGAAGCCTAGTCTATTTTAGTTAAATATAATTATTGTAATCATCACCATAATTAGCCTACAGCAGTCAACTGCTGGAGAAAGGGTTCTCCAATCTCACGCCATTCATCTTGATTATCGGCTACTCTTGGAAGAAAGTTCCTAAGTTACACTGCGAAAATCGTCACTCCACTTAGCCCGAGGACGTCCTATCTTACTTACGTATGCTGATTTGGCGATTATTGTACACTTTCGACCTATGTAATATGCTACAATTTAAACAGCCTTTTTAGTTTAACACTAATTGACGATACACAACACAAACACAATTATTTATGAACACACAATCAAAACCCCAATATTATCTAAACCAGTGGTTCCAAAAGTTGACTGAACCGCGACCCACCTAACAAAAACTTCCAAATTCGGGGCTCACCTCTGTTTGTCATGGTGAAAAAAGGGGCATACTTAAAACTATAGGAATGAAGGACTGCTATTATAGGAAAAAATCATTCGGTTATAATCGAAAATACTAATACTTAATTAAATACAAGGAGTGCTATTTCAATGAGAAGGATGAATTTGTTTCCTATTTTTTGTCATTATAGCTTTAGCATCAACTTCAATTTTCGCAATGAGTTTTATAAGTACAATTTATTTCTGTATTTAGTTTTAATATTAATCATAACTAAAAATCTATTTTTAAGACCCACCCAATATTCGCTCGCGACCCACAAGTGGGTCACGACCCATAAGTTTTGGGAACCACTGAACTAAACAGTTCAAATAACTAATTCAATAACATTTTAACAGTTAATTACTGTATTGTATTTAAGTTTATGGCAGTATTGTATTTAAGTTAATGAGTGTGTTGTATTTAGTGTCGCTACTAATTACATACAGTGCTATACAAAGTAGTTGCAAAGTGTTCTCGTATGTGCGAACGTTCACTAATTAGGACTAAAAGCTTGAAGGGCTTAACGTGAGTTATAACTTAAAAGTTGTTAAGATTATGTTTGTTGGAGCTCATTTGTGAAGGCTGTGGGTATTTTAATGAGCGTATGCTGTAGTAATAACTTATCCTAACTAATATTATAAATGCGAAAGTGAGTTTGTTTGTTTGTTACGTAGTGTTGTAGTGAAAAAGGGGAAGCGAAGGTTAAAAAAAAAACGAAGGGGTAAAAAAAAAAACTTAAAAAATCGATTCCAAATTTTATTTACATACTGATTGGATTTATGTAGTTTGTTAACCAAATCTTTTTTATAATGCCGTTTTTTAAAGAACTATAGGTTCCTTGATTCTATCACTATTTTCATACTGTTAACACACAATTTTCTATGGTTCTTGATTTGAAACCTATACTTATGGGATACAGCTATTGCGTTTAATTAAAAGAGGTTTTTATTTTTATTAATTTATACTGTCTTTTGTATAGATTCTTTTCTATTTTGTGAATGTGAGAACGCCGTAGGTTTAGTGGACTGTAGATTTGTTGACCATTTTCTTTTTTCTTAAGTACCTGGTACTTATTGAAAGACCTACACTGTCCTCCCATACCTAATCACACTGTTATTTGAAAGAATTGTAAAAGCCAATTATTTGTAAAAGAGTAGTAACCGTGGAGTTTCTTGCCGGCTCTTCTCCATAGGAAACGACCAATTGGAACCGTGCACCTAGCTTCTGACGTTTCATAAGTGCCCATGTAGGTTTATGTGAAATAAAAATATTTTTTAATTTAAAATTTGAAGCCGTCCGTTCTGTAAAGGTGTGTATTTTGAATTGGGTTGTATAAATAAATTATATTTTATGTAAAAAGAGGTAGGTTACCTCCCCAACATTCGATGTACAAAAACGGCACAATCACAGTCACATTATTAGACACGTTAAAGTAGGACGGCATTTCGTAGTTATTGGGAGCGAAAAAGAGACAAGACGAAGAAAACTTGGCTAATAGGACAAGATTTGATGTCTCTCGCGGAGCGCGTATAACCTACCCACCAATTTTTACTTATAATATTATCATTGAATATAAGTATTTGTGTATAGAAATATTGCTCAAACCGCAGCGAAGGTTATTGCTCATCTTACGTTATAAGCTGTACGGACTGTAGCAAATTGGTTGCACACAGTAAATGAGAGCTATAAACTTCACGAAATGAACTTTAAACTTTCTACACGTGTCTGTTGGATCTTCTAGGACAAAGAATAAACTTTCGTCTAGTGGAACTTGATACAAGCGCCAATTCAGGTGGAAGGTCAAAAGCTTAATGTGCTCCTAGTAAGTTTTCAGCGTTGAATATGCTTTACGATTGCTTCAATAGCACCCGTTTTCAAAAAAAGTGCGATCGGCGGCTAGCGTCCTCAATTATTAAGATAGAAAAATGAAAATAGTATCAAAAGATGCGTTACAGAAAGGGCTAGAACACAAAAAAAGTTTACCTATATATTTTTTTTATTTAAAAAAAACGTCAATTTATAGCCATTTAGGACTTTTAGGATTCTTTTCAAAGAATCTTATACTTCTCAAAAATGAAAAGAATATCGAAAAAATATCAATAATGTTCTTGGAAAATATAAGGGCTTCAAAATGATACCACTCTGGTTTCGATAGGATTATAATGTTTACCCTTTCAACTCCTTTGATTTTTAAGTGCTTTAAAATGAAACAAAGCAGAAGGTCATGGGATCTAAGAGTTCTATTATTTAGTAACATCACAATAGGTAATTCTATTCTAACCTTTCTTCGAACCCTCAAATGACAATCTCCATAATGACGACAACCAGACCTCCACCCTCGTAATACACGATCAATCACAATCTGTTTTAAATCGAAACAGATTGCTAATCCATTGCTTCGTAAGTTGGAAAAAAAAATCTGCTCAACAACGTAAATAACACAATGAATGTTGTTGAACTGTCAAAATTAAGCAAATAAGTCCTAATCGTTTACGAAAATAAGTTATGTAATTAGGGTACTAGAATAACTAGAGACTATGAAAATGTGTGTGGAAATATTAAAGAACTATAAAAAAAAAAACACAGCGAATCTTTGTAAAAATATTAGCGTTATTTTGTAACGATACCTAATAACAATTGATTGGGTGTATCATGGAATGTTGTTTTACTTTAAAACAACAGAAACGCACTTTGACGCAATGCACCTTTTCACCTTTACGAACACTTAAAACCCTGTACTGGAAAAGCAAAATACCTTTTATTTCCCCAGTCAAACATTATAACTACATACATTCTTATAAATTATTCAGTCTCATAGCATTCTCTTGTATTAAAACAGATTATCAGCTAAACCGATCCCTTTGAAATTCGCTAGCCTCATAAATATGCTAGCAGGAATTAGCGACGCTGTGTTAGGGTACATCTAGGGTGAAGGACTTGCGCGGGTACTAAAGCGGGCGATAACTATAAAACATATGAAACCGCAATTTGCGTTTATATTTAAGTTTATATAGCGCCTAGTGCGACGGGAATGAGGAACCTAAGGTCTGTTTCAAAAGTATCTGATGAAAATGTAAACACATGGGTCAACAAAACGTAACTGTGAATGCCAATTTGATGAGCCACTAACAAATTGAGCTTTGCATTCGATTATGTGCATAATCAAACCCTAAATTCTAATTTTCAATTACAAAAAATAATGAACAGTACAGTAATGTAATTTAAAGAATAATCGTTGAAAAAGTGGTTAGATGATTCTGACTACTTTTTCAACGATAATAGTTCTCGATGTTTTTTGGTTGGTATGTGCTAGCTGACATATCGCTAATTATCATTAAAATTATCTTTTGTTGCGTAATGTAAATTATTTTGCATACTATTAAATAGAATAGCCTTTTTTTCTAAATTAAAATACAGTTGTGCTGCTAGGGAGTTTGTTGCGCCACTTCTTCTTCCCAGCAAAAGCATTAGGAAGTGGTGAAGGGTGGGCGTTTTGGGGGACTATCTAATGTGATTTTGACGTTCAAAAAGTGCTCATTCAAACTAGGCTGACCTAGTTTGAATAAATGATTATTGAATTTTGAAACTTTAAAAATACAGATGAAAGTGATTGCGTTAAAGTGTAATCTGAACAGGTTTTGTTAAAATACTTAAAGAAAGAAAGAAAGAAAGTCTTTCTTTCTTTACTTCTTTCTATACTTTACGGTCCACTATAACAACCTCGCGACGCACTGTGGCCACAAAATCGCGCCCACTACCGCTCCAGTCACACTGGACGAGGCCTTAGAGTTCCGTGGACATTTCCCGCCGGGTTAGACATGAGGATTTCATGTGATTAGTTCCAAGATTTTCCTTGTGTAAGCTCTGTGTCTTAGGTTAGGTACGTAGGTGGTGAGTAGATGCTTCGATGTTAACTTTATCGTAGTGTTATTATGTACAAAAAAACCCAGTCCAATCCGTGAGGGTGTTATTTGGTGTCGTACTGCGAGTTTACTTACGGGAAAATTTTCAGAATAAACAATCGCATTTTTTTTTCAATGGTCACTTTACCGAGTTATTATAACATCGGGCGCCGACGGCCGTTGTTTAGCGGGTGTCTACAACACTACTTGGTTTGAGATAGGTAGATTATCTAATAAATTACATAAATAAATAAAGTCTATATTTCAAAAAACGATTTTTTTTAGAACCCTATACAATAAAAGATTCAACTTCCGAAAACATCAAATATATTTTTATTAAGGTCTGAATTATTTATCAAAACGGATCAAACGTTTCCGGTTGGAAGGATAAATATCATTTCTGGGTAATTCTATATTTCTGAGCTACAAAAGGGATCAATTAGGGATCCTTTGTGTTTTGCATAATATACTTTGCTAATTTATTGTTTCCTGGTCAAAATTTTTGAATAAAGTTAATAGGTACAACAATGGCGTAATATTGCGTCAGTTACCTTTAATTAACTTTTTTAGTCCATGCATAGCACGAACTCTTATAAATAGTACCGTAACTCTTTGCAGTAGGTAAGTACCTGCCGATCTAACCCTGGTCTACGTTCATCAGTTCGGCTAATGAATGAACCTACAATGAAGCATTCGAACACATGAACATATTTATATGCTCTTTGAAAAAGTTTCGTAGCCTTTTGGATGAGACACTTGAATTCCCAGACTAATTGTTTGTTATTGTTTTTGAAAAACTTATTTTTTAAATTGTTTTTTATAATATTAGTGTAACTTTCATGTATGAACAGTTCACCTCCTAGTGACTTTAAGATTTCATTTATTAATAATCGTAATGTATGAACAGCGCTGTGGGCTACATTATTACTTAAGTTATTTATGTTTCCCAGTTTGTAATATTGCATTTACTAATTAATAATAATGTACTAATAATTAATATTTAGTGACCTGCATCTGTCAAGGGGGTGATTATACCTGTCGTACTAAATCATACTAAACAAAGTTCGTTATGAACCATAATATGTATGTTAAAGATTCGTAAAAACATACTTGTATCGAAATAGTCTATTGTAAATGAATTCGGTTTTTTTTTCACGAATTGGTTTGAGTTTCATGTTTAAATGTTTATAGTTGTTTAGTATGTGGGGTAGAATCACCCCCTTGAGCGAGGCAAGTGTCTAAATCGTCAGCCTGTATTAATTATTATCTTTTGCCTCACTGCATTTTTTTACCCAGAAAGTTATTACCTAAACTATTGTCTTAGTGCCTAAGTCATTTTGAACAAGTCTAGCCGCATTGCAGATACAACGAAAGAATAAAGTTATAACAAAACTTTTTAATTTAGAACTTAACAGTTGGGGCTACGTGCGAATGCCAGACAAACGCTAAGTTTAGTAAATAGTCATGATTTTGTTCAGTAGCAATTTATTTGTTTGGAAATGTTATATGGAAACTTGTACGTTGGTATTTGCTTTGCCTGGTTCGTAATATCACACCTTGCTTCCCCGGCAGAAGGGTACCTACAGTACATGAACATTTCGCTAGTTATGTTTACGTCCCATGTTATAGAGGGCGAGCCTATTGCCATCATCATCATCTGCTTAGCCATTTCCCGTTTTGGGGTCGGCTTCCAGTCTTACCAGATGCAGCTTAATATCAGTTTTTTACATGGAGAAATGAAATGAAATGAAATGAAATTGTTTATTCTGTAAATAGGATATCGGAATCACTTTTACACGTCATATTAAAAAAATAAAAATAAGCTAGTTGAGTTCGGCGTTTCCTATCTGACTACTCTGAGAAGAAAGGCCGAAACAAACTCAGAGATCACAGTCTCTTTTAAAGTCCAGACATAATCTTGGTCAGGCCATATGAGGACCATGTAGATTAGTGTCTGAAATGGTTTTTTGAGGAAAGATCCACACAGATTTGAGTGGAAATGTCCAGTCAGTGCAAGCATTTGTCAGAGCATTTGTTGAGCGACTGCCTATCTGACCTTCACAACCTAGTTACTAGGTAACAAGATACTCCTTGGTAAGACTGGTTGTCAGAGTTTTGGGCTTCTAACTACCCATAACGATTGTCAAAGATTAACAAATGATAGCCGGGACCAACGGCTTAACGTGCTGTCCGAGGCACAGAGGGGTCTTGGTATGTGAAGATGGTCACCTATCCATGGATCATTCGCGGCAAACGTAGCTTAACCAGATCGATCAACCCGTTCGGCTGTTATTACTTATCCACAAGCCTGTTGCCATTAACCGGGCACAAATCCGGACTCCGGGTTGATACTGAGAATTTCTTAGTGAAAAACCCAAAATCACTTTGCCCGATCCGGGAATAGAACCCAGAACCTCATGCTCAGCAGTAGCACTTGCGTCCACTAGACCAGCGAGGCAGTCTTTGCCTACAGTTAGCCTTTATTTTAACCTAGATTGGTCCAAAGTAAGGCAAAAGGCTCTTCATGGCAGTTGAGAGTATGTCATGCTCACTTAAATGTCTCGCTGATGGTGGCGAGTGTGTTGGATCATTCAGTTCCCTATAAAATGGTTGAGCTGGATGGTGTTGATCCACGCGTGTTCGTGAACGGGCGCCTTCAGTTGAGACTGGTTATCTCTTATCTACCAGGGCTTATTTTTAATCTTATATTTTGATATTGCTTTTGATTATTTTTTGTCCATTGTTCTCACATATACTATAAGCAACAAGAATAATATACCCAGGATTTTGTAATATCTATATTTAAAAGAGTGTCCTTAGAGTTTCTTGCCCGTTCTTCTACATAAAGATCTACGTTTTGGAATGGGCAACTAGCTTCATCTTTCTGACTAACTGACTGACACTTTGACAATTCAAAAGTGCCTGTAAATGATTTAATTGAAATAAATGCTTTGATTTTGAGTTCCATATCTGTTTTTGTGTTCTTTTCCATCAAGTTGGTTCTCAAGATTAAGATAATTTGGTTCTTGTAGGTGAATGATTTTCAAGCTTTGTTCAGCTTACCAAGTTTCTACATTAAAAGATACAGATAGATTCACATTTCGCTATCATTTTATAGGCTTACAAGAACAATGAGGATACTTATCTATTCCAAACAAAATGCTCAGTATCTGAACACTTGATATTAATGAACTACTACCAACACAGTAAAAGTTTGTACAGTAGGTTTTTGTCAATAATAAAGATAGCTCTCGCAGACAGGCGCGACGCGACACTGCTAAAACAATTGCCATGAAGTTTTCATAGAAATTGTTCCACCAGCGTCGGGTCGCGCCCTCAGCCTTAGAAAGAACCTGTTACAACAGGTATTGGAGTGTCTCAAAACGACTTTAGATTGTACAGTCTACCGAACATCGTTGTAACAATTGATGAGGTACTCGTAGCTAAGTGATAACACCCGCTCGGGACGATCGAAGGTTAAGCTAAGCTTGCCGCGGTCGTTTCGTCTTATCGAGACCCCTCCGTGCTTCGGAAAGCACGTTAAGCCGTTGGTCCCGGCTGTCATTCGTAGATCTTTGAAAGTCTGACTAAGAGTCTCAATCTTATCAAAGATATGGTGTTACCCAGTAACTTGGTTGTGGATAACAGCTGCACGGTTCGATCGAAGGTTAAGCTTGTTGCAGTCGGTTCGTGAATGGGAAATTATTTTTTTATTAAAAGTCTGACAACCAGTCTTACCAAGGGGCATCATGGTGTTACCTACTAATTGGTTTGCGGAGGTGAGACAGGTAGTCGCTTTATGGAAAATACTGGTAATCAGCTGCACCCGGTTAGACTGCGCGCCCTTTGAATGTGTTTTCGTACGAATTTCACTCGTGCGTACACGTACGAACACGCACGAAGGATCCCGAACATCGTTGTTACCTTTCAAGTACAAAGGGAGCGCGCAGGCTGAGTGCGACTTACTCGTACGTATACGTACGTATAGTTCCGACGTCCGAAAACAATCCGAACCTATTGAGATTTGTTCTATTTGACGGAGAAAACCGTATCCAGTGTGCGCACTTAATTCGTACGATCATGGTCGTACGTTTACGCACGAGTGAAATTCGTACGAAAACGCATAGTGCGCGCGGCCTTAGACTAGAAGCTGAACACTACATAGTTATCACTCATGTGCGGTAGACTGTACGTCCTAAATGCGACTTTCACGAACTAACGTATAAAAGTTTTATAAATTTGGTATCTATTAAGAAGTTTGTCCCACTTTTATTTTGCCATTTCTTGAAGAGTTTCTTAAACTGTTTTGTGTTTCAGTTTCTTAATGTTTGTTGCGGGGGGAGTGAAATTCTAAGTGACTTTAATGTGTTGTACAAAAAAGTGTAGCTTATTATCCTGGTTAAGAGAAAATTCTAAAGGTGCATCTTATATACTAACGACTACGTGCTGATCACAGATAGTAGAAACATTTAATAGATATTGAACGTGTGATAAAGAACATAAGATTGCGATGTAGATTGTAGATACAGCACAAAGATATTGTACTGTAACATAGTACATTACAGTTGTAGTAATATTTCTGGTTCCCAGCACAATAGTTATCAAAACCGAATGTATAATATTTTTGCATACCTGCGTTTCGGTCTCGAGTAAAATTTTCAATTTTCAGAAATGAAAATCTGAAGTGGCGTCTTACTCTTCTGCATTAAATTTTGTTCGGTATTTCAGTCAAAAATCGCACTAAAATCCTTGAGTTACTTCCAACCAATTCCTAAATCAAACTTTGAACAAAGAACCTCACATTAAGTGGTCTGCTTCATCAACTCAAGATGAGCCCAACTTAGCAAGCAGGGTTTTATACAAATCCCTATGAAACAGGGTGAATTACTCTAATCATCACTTACCATCAGGTGCAGTCCAAGAGCTTCCCAGTAATCGTCATCGTCATCATCATCCTGTTTACTACCTCTCGGAAAATGGGTTGGTACCATCTGACGGCCAACTAGCATCGCGCGCGCTCATTGGTCAAATCAAATAGCGCGCGCTTCCCCGGCTTCCTATTACACACTTCCCTCCCTTTTCACGAAATCACTCCCACAGATTGCAGGAAAGCGAGAGGAAAGATATTACACTTCAAAAAATAAAATAATTTAGATCACATCTTCAATTCACAATAATAAAATAATAGGAAGTGCCTCGGCTGCCGGCACCGGCTCGCAAATTTGCTGCCGACGCCGGTTGCTGAATTGGCTGCCGGTGTTGAGTTTGGAAAAAAAAAAGCGGAAAATGGGGTTGGAAATTTGGTATATTGGACTAGATAGACGGGGTAGGCAATATTAACAAAAAAAACATGTAATAAAGCATTTTTTTTTGCATTGATATATTTCCATAACCAATGATTTCCATATTCCAGTAATCAATTACTACCCGGAACCAAACTAGTTAGATTAGGTTAAATATTTTACTCGCAAAAAAACGACTAGAATATATGGACAAAAATACTTTAGTTAGGGTTCGGGTTCGGGTTAGGGTTAGTTGGAGTTCTGAATACTGGAAGGGTTTCCATAAACGCCGCACCGCCGGTGTCCATTTTGGGAGCCGGTGGTGCCGGCAGCCGATGTTTTTAATTTCGGCTGCCGGCAGTATTTGGGAGCCGGCGCCGATGCACTTCCAAAATAAAAATACCAGTCTATTTTTATTTTCCTACAGCAGGATAAAGGCCTCTTCTCATACGGAGAAGGCATGAGCATTGATTACCACGCTTGCTAAAGGTGGATTGGCGATTTAATACTAATATTAATAACAACTCTACGTTTCTTCACGATGTTTTTCCTTCAAGAAGAATGTCAGTAATGTCCAAAATAAACTCACAATGTCGATCAAAAACATGCAAATTACCCCTTACAAATTCACACCACAAAAGATACATGTACTTCTAACCGAACCTTTAACCCGCGCCCTTGCTATTACAATGTTATAACGTACGTAACAATGTTATAACCTTCCTACATGACACAATAGACCAACATACAATAGGTCTAGGATTACATCAAGATATCATACATCGTCTTTTGTATGGACTGAAAGGTATATGTATGGCTTTAAATATGAATGGAAGTCGTTTTTGTAAGATATGTCTTGAATTTTCCCGCTATGAAAGTCTTTTAATGTTGTAGCTTATGATATAAAGAGTCGGTTATTAGTTGACGTGGCTAAGTCGATTTGAGAGTATTTAAATTTTAAGTGTGCCTCTAAAGCTGACTTCACTTTTTGTTCATTCATCTTTCACTCGAAGAGAAACGTCTAACTACAAAATGAATTAAAAGTGAAAATGAATTCATTAGTCTGGAAATCTTCGGCATTTTTCACTCGCGCTCCGAATAAAACTATTAAAAGCAAATTAAATTAGCAGATGAACGTTCATCTTTATGTTATTTTGTACGTATCATGTCAGCTTAGAATGAATCAAAAATGGATATTCACACAATTCTTTGGTTGATAACTTAAAACAAAATCAATTAAAACCGTGGGTGAAAAACGGTGATTACCGTCGTACAGGTCTGTTTTTCACCCTTTACGGGGCACCGGTGTGGGCGCGTTCACTAAGGCTGCGGCCAGCCCGCCGGTTGAACGCGTCCCAGAGGGTCATGGCCATCTGGCTGGCCCGAGGATACCGCACGGTCTCCTGCGAGGCGGCGAGCCTCCTTGCCGGACTACCGCCATGGGATCTGGAGGCAAAGGTCCTCGCGCACATCTGGGAGTGGCTCGAGGAGGCGAATCGCCGGGGCTTAACTCCGCTGCCGCGAGAAATCGCGGCACAGCGGACAGAGCTCCGGCGGGATCTCATGGCGTCATGGACAGTGCGATTGTCGCAACCCACCGCTGGGCACGCCACAATTGCGGCGATAAGACCCCTCTTTGAGGAGTGGCTGGAGAGGCGCCACGGCGTCCTCACCTTCCGCCTGACGCAGGTCCTCACCGGACACGGCTGTTTCGGGAGGTTCCTGCACAGGATAAGGCGGGAGGACACGCTCGGGTGTCAACATTGTGTGGATCGCCCGGAGGACACGGTGGAGCATACGGTTGAGGTCTGCCCAGCTTGGGCGGAGCATCGCCGTGTCCTCGTGGAGGCGATCGGCGGCGGTGATCTCTCGCGTCCGGCCCTGATTCAGGCCATGGTAGGGAGCGAGAGGAAATGGGAGGCCGTCACCTCCTTCTGCGAAGCGGTAATGCTCGCGAAGGAGGAGGCGGAACGCGTGAGGGAGAGGCAAATTTCGCGCCCTCATGCCCCTAACCGCCGCAGGAGGAGACGCCCAGGGCGTCGGGAGTCGCGAGGCGATTTCCGGTCACCGTAGGCGCGGGCTTGCGGACGGTGAGCAATGGGTGGCTCACCGTCCGATAAGGACCAGGCCCGGGTCGACGGCGCGTTGTGTTCCACGCGCGCCTCAAAGAGATGTCAGCAGAATTGAAGGGGTCCACTAGGGCCGATGCCTGCCGGGGTTGCGAAGAAAACTGAAAGGGAGATCGTGGCCCCGGCAACAGGGCAACCGAAGGAACACGGGTGGGTTTTAGTCAGTAAGAGTCTAACACGCCCTCCCGCTCCGCCCAGAGCGGGAGAAGTTATTTGATGATTTCCCACCCAAAAAAAAGAGGTCTGTTTTTCAACCTACCATGAAAATAAAGCTCTTTAAGTATTTCTCTATTCGAGGGAATATTCTCCTAATTACTTCCTTAAAATACATGGGCCATTTTAACTTTACCCATACTGTTACTAATAGGGACACTGCAAATGTCAATATGACTGAACCTACTTGAAATGCTGTGACAACTTGATTATTCAAAGTTTATCGCAATCAGTGACCACACTCGCTCAATCAACATGACTTGTCATTTATGAATAATTGCACTGTGAACAATTAATGCACGGCTGACATTTCATAATGGGTACAGATTTCCATATCATAATGGGTTCCCAGAGGCGAGAAATATGATATTTGTCTTATTTATACGTGTAAAAATGTTTTGTTAAACCAATTTACTACTATTAAATTACTTATTTTTAATTATTTAATCAATATAATTTATCATTTAATTAGGTTTGGGCGTTTCTGTATAATGAGATTTGGGCTTTCGAAAGCACTAATAATACAAAAAAAAGGGGAGTGCCGACAAGCCAAAGTGAAAACTCGAACAAGATCGCCTTGGTGGAACAAAAATACTCGTATAGAACATTGTTACGTAACCAAATCTAAATAAAGAGCACAAACGCGTTTACAAAAAAAAACAAAACCAAAAGTAAAAATACTTGCATAGAACATTGATCCGTAACGTAATATAAATAAAATGCGCAATCGCGTTTACAAAAATGAGGTGTCGTCATGGTGTCGAGAAATCAATAGTTTACTCCCATCTCAAAAATCCCCAACGCACCTAAAGAAGTTTTTACTTAAAAACAACTCACGAAAAACGGTAGGTATTTTTTCTTTTAAATCCACTTGTCTACATTTTCAGACTAATACTTCCAGAGCTAACAGAAAAGCATTAACATAACTATCTAATCAGGTCAGCGGTAGTCTAACGCTAGTTAAAATGGCCGCCCCAGGCTATAAACTTATTCCATTTCGTTACTTCTTACATTGAGATCAAAGTTATACAGACGAGTTTGAAAAGTATAAGTTGTTGAGTAGTTTTTAAAAGTAACGTTGTGGAGAGGAAATTTAAAAGTAAGTACTTTGAGATTTTATATTGGATATTTGGTTGAATTTGAGTTCTTATTTTGTTCACAAATGATAGTGTTTAAAGTACAAGTGATATACTGCACTAAATCAGAATCTGCTTAGCCGTTTACCAACTATGGTGGGGTCGGCTTCCAGTGCAACTGGATGCAGTTGAATACCAGTATTTTACATGGAGCGTCTGCCTGTCTGACCTCTACAACGCAGTAACTGGGTAATACGATACCCCTTGGTAAGACTGTTTGTCAGACTTCTGAGGACCCGCAACGACTGTCAAAGATCCATGAATGACAGCCGGGACGAACAGCTTCACGTGCTTTCCGAGTAAAGTATTCATTTAACAAAAAAACCTAAACTTCTTTTTTTAATCATAACTGGCGAAATATGGGAGTATTATACATATACTCTGCATAACAACGACAACAACAACATAATCAGCTTAATTTTCCCACTGCTGGGACACAGGCCTCCTTTCTGTGAGAGGGAGTGGGCCATAATCAACTACGCGGGTCCAGTGCGGGTTGGTAGATGTCACGTCTTCGAATTTTTGGTTTCTAGGACATGCCGGTTTCCTCACGATGTTTTCTTTCATCGTTTTGAGAGCAGTTCTAGTGATTTCTGAGATCGAACTTACGACCAACAACTCGTAAGTCGGGGCCGTTACCACTGGGCCACCACTGCTCTTGCCACTCTGTCTAACAGTTCGGGGAAAATAAGCGTGAAGGTTACGTGTGTTATCTTTTTATTTCTAAATTTTTCCCATCCGCTTCGAATAGAAACATTAAACTCCGTCGCAGTAATTCTGTTGTCACTATTAAAGGACACTAACACTAACGAAACCTCCCAATAAACTTTGAACTAATCAGTAAGTACTACGTACTAATTAATTATTCTACGCCCATCCACATAGCTAAACAAAGCCGTCGGGCCGGACGACGTCAGCAAACAGTTAACTAAAATCAATACACGTGGCAACTGTGGCAAGTACAGTCTGTGGCTCCGTGGCTTGCGACTTTAATTACCGTTGAAGTAGAATGTCGAAAAAAGTATCGATGTTTTTTAGTAGTATCGGTAGGTATTTTTGCTACAGTACCTATACTCGTGGCTACATGATAATAGCCGCACGAGTCGATCGAAGGTTAAGCTACGCTTGCTGCGGTCGGATCTTGGACGGTTGAGCATCCATTACATATTGAGACTCCTCCGTGCCTCGTAAAGCCCGTAAACCCGTTGGTCCCGGCTGTCATTCGTAGATCTTTGAAAGAAAGGAAGAAATCTTGTTTATTCTGCACAAACAAAACGCACATTTTTTAACCTTACAAAAGTAGCCAAACGCCTCGTATTCTAAGACCGACAAAGAGTTTTAGTCTTATCAAAGATATGGTGTTACTCAGTAACTGGGTTGGAGACGGTGGAGGTCAGATAGGCAGTCGCTCCATGTAAAATACTTGTATTCAACTGCATCCGATTAAACTGAAAACTGACCATAGAATAGAATGCTTTTATTTCAGACAGAGTCCATACGGTTAGTAACAATATTACTTAACATCTAGTGTTAGTTGGTACGAACACAGATTATAACATAAAATTAAAATTCAGCGTGGAGCTGCATCCACCTCCGCAACATCGGGGAATCCCACCGATCTGCGAACACACTGAGAATACTGTTGGTGCTGCCGCGAACACGTGACATCAGGAATGCACGTCTTTTTCTAACAATGGCGGCAAAACCATCCATGTTATTATCCGTAAACATCCCTGATGCACTACAACGCCACGGCAGCCGCAGCAGCACTCTCAGGAAAGGCTAGGCAGATTGATTGATACTGATTTTGTTTGTAATTGATTCTTATCAAATGATACTAAGTTGTATCGGTAATTTGTCCGTTAATTATTTACAGTTCCATGTTTTACTGTTCAATAAGTTAACTCTTGCCATTTACCGGACACAGATGGCTCCAGGCTGCTTAAAATTTACTAGTAGAAAATCCTAATAACCCTGTCTGACTTGCGAACCAACCTAACGCCACGCTTAATATTCGCGTTCACACCTATTTATTGTCAGATAGGAAACCCCGACCTCATCTAGTTTTTTTTTTTGTAAATATGACTGACGTGAAAACGTATTTGTACAAAAGTATTTACAGAAATAAAATTAGTTAATTGATTCAGGCGTGACCTTGCGGAAATCTATTATAAAATGCAATTGAAGTGGATATATTTAGTAACTTGTTCCGCTTAGCTATTTCTAAAGAGTCTTAAAAAGACCCTGAAAGAAATTGACACGTGTTTCACCTCCCAACGAGGCATCCTCAGGATGACGATTGACTTGTCATGAACTCGAACACGGCGCAACAGCAAAAATTATTTATCATTGCTTTATTAATTTATTCCGATACTACTAATGAAAACATCCCTATCCCTAATGCCAGTTGTTAGCACTGGTCAGTCGACCGTTATGTTCAATTCACTTCCATACAACTAAAGAAGTGGAAAGTGGTGCGAGCCAATCAATTTTGTGGTAGTATTTTCTGTTTAATGGTAGAACGTTCTGCGCCTGAGATGTTTAGTACTAACCTTGTTTTAAAACAATTTTTGTTTTAAGTAGTATAAATGATGCCAGAGTAGTCCCATGATGCTAAATAATTTAGTTCTTATATAAGTTACTTTTTTAACTAATATTTTTTTTTACAGTTTCGGCTGTTTTCGTTATTCTCGGCTCCTATTTATTTTTCTAGCAATAATGTTGTGTTATGTCCTAAAGAGACTAAAAGTACTTTAATTAAACAAAGGTAGGCCCAAAAGACCATCGTAGAGTATTTCTAGCATAACAGTAACTGTAGCTAGCGATACAGCACGGTCTGTTAGCTAAATTGCTAGATTAAGAAAACATACCTATTGAATATTTAAATTGTCCAATTTGAATATTCAATAGGTATGTTTTCTTAGTTCTTTTGAAGTCCTAAGAGGGTACTTATGTTGTATCGACGGATCGTAATCGAAGAGCTTTGATCAACTTTGAATGTTTAAAGAAACCTTTTTTCAGCTAAAAAGGTTTGTAGAGAAAATTCACGACCGAGTATTTTTTTGTAGACCGTAGGCTATTTTAGTAAAGTAACCGTCATGAGAAGCTATAAATTTTGTAAACAAGTGTTCAGGAGTTCACAACATTTGGACCAACAAAAAAAAATGAATTTGTTTAAGATTTAATAAATTATTAAGTAACAAATATTAATTAACATATATTATTTAAGAATAATTATTCGTCAGATTCAGATGTTTCCATTTCTGTGTCAGAATCAGTGACATGTATCACGAAGCTGTCTACAGTTTTATCAATCATCTCATCGATTTTGGAATAAAAATTATCGTCTTCCTTGATAACATGCTCCACACAACGCTTCCAATTTTCCGAAGTAATCTGCTGCAGTCCCTCTTGTAATCATTGTTTTACCTCGTCAAATTTAAAATTTGTATTTTGTTTACAATCCCTGCGACGGACGCGTTCCGGTACCAAGAAACACAAACGATAGCGCTTTGCGTCGTTAAAATATGATCCGACTAAATTAAATAGGTTGTTACTTTCATATAACCCGTCTATATTTCATGTCGATTGAATATGGTCAATTTATTATTATCTCGCAGTATAAAATGTTTACTTAGTAAAAGATGTTTGTTTACATAATTTATAGCTTCTCGTGACGGGTACTTTAGTTTATAATCTATTCATTAAAAACTAAATGAAAAACTTTTTTTTCGGTGTACTAACCTATTTGACTTTTAAATGAAGTGACCTTAACCAGTTCCAACGTTATAAAGATTAATGTCATTTTTCCACATTACATTAAATTATAGAAGTAATACCATATGGCCGCCTCATTAAACCATTAATTAGATAAGCACACAATTTTTATACGTATGATACATATGTACAAAAAAAAGTTTGAAAATTTTGTTGTCTCTGCATCACCCAAAGGTAGAAAATGCCTAAAGCATTATGTCCGCCTGAAGTATTAAATAAATAAATAAAGAGACAGTCAAGTAATTTATCAACCTACCTCACTTCAACTAAACCTGAATAAGCTTAAACAAAACAAAAAAGATAATTAATTGATTCAGGCGTGACCTTGACCTTGAAAACAAAAAAGTACAAAAAGTATCCTTGGCTATGACCTACGTTAGGACATTATAACTAGAACTTTAATACAAACTTTAAATGGCATTTGAAAAAAAACTGCCTAAAACCGTTGAAGTTTTGACAGTTATAGCTGTCAAATTAAACACGATAAGCTTGGGAGCTCGAAACCGTCTCAAAACTTTTTCTGGCGTTTTTTTTTAAATATTTGTTTTAGGTAAAGAATATCTAAAACAATTTCGCCATGTGTCCTTTTAGAACACCTTCTAGCACTTGTGCCACCGCCCGGCGATTAACGAGTAGCGAGAAGAGCATGCAATTACAAACGAGTTGGCGAGCCACTACCTGCGAGTGCGCGACGATGACGAGCGATTACTCACTGGTATGCGTACATGTACCGCGTGAGTCTCTCAGCGACTGTTAGGCAGTTGTCTCACAGCCGGCGATTAACGAGTAGCGAGTAGAACTAGCAACTGAAAACGAGTTGGCGAGCAGCGAGTGTGTAGTTCCGATAGTTTTGTCGCTGGGCTATCAGCGAGTGTCCGAGTGCGACGGGCGATTACTCGCACCACTCGCTCAGGGCGGTTAGTCCTGCGCAACAGTCTCTCAGCGTGAGTTCCGACCGCCAAGCGAGCATCGCTGAGCAAGTATCGCTGAGCGAGTATTATCTTTGATAGCTCTTGACACTCAGCGACAAACTAATGGAACGAGTCCTCGCCGGCGGTGTGAACAGTGAGCGATCAACTATTAATATATGCATCTCTTTTGTTAACATGGAATTTAAATCTATTGTACGTTTCTTGAACGAGAAAATAGCCGATAGTTAGTCGCCTCCTCGCAGGCGGTAGGACAGGTGCCTGATGCCCGCCAAGCGAGTGTCGCTGAGCGAGTACACTCTTTGATAGCACTTGTCGCTGCGACAAACGAGTACTCGCCACACCGCCGTGAACAATCAACTATGAATAAATGTCTCATTTACTCACAAGTGTCATATATTAATAATATTTGTAGTGATTTTAAATACTAAATATAAAAATTAAAAGCATGTGATTTGCCTCAAATGATTTTTGTATCAGTGTAATTATGAAGTTTAGAAGTATCTAATTTGACAGTGTTACCGTAAAACTACTGGTTTTATAACGGAACGGAATTGGAAACTTTGGAGCGTCGCTTAGATTCTAAGTCAGTTCGATTTGAGCCTCGAAACCTAAAGGATGTATTCAAGAAGTCTAAAGTCTATAACGTAATTTATTGAGTACCTAATTAAATAGTTTGTTAAATATTGCTAAAAGTATACCAAGTTGGTATGTGTGCAAGAATATAAATACAGAAATATTAGTACTGAAATGGTGTATCATTAATTCATTACACAAGGGACCTAAAATCTTTTGTACGTTTCTTGAGCATGAAAATCGAATAAAACTGATAGTTACTTGCTTCCTCGTCGGGCGCTGGGACAGGTCCCTCTATCAGGATAATCAGCAAAAGATTAGGTATTTATACAACGTATAGAAAAACGTAAATTCCCAATATCATAAAAGTTTACACCCTTTCAGCTATTAAGTTGTAAAAAACAACAGAAAAAATCTAATATTAACACGTTTCTCGGGTAAGTACCTACACATGTGCGAACGTTTCTGAAGACAGTAAAACTGTATGATATACATAAAATTATGCTTTATTATGTGATTTTATTTTTGCGACAAAAAGGATGTAAAAAGAACTAACAAGACTTGTTTTTTTTTATTGGTTTCTTGCTCTTTGCTACGGTGTAAGTAAGTAATTGATGTTGACGGGTTTTATGGGCAATATTGGCCCATTGTCCCGGGCTATTAATAGGTCACTGACTTTGTCGAGGGAGTACTGTCAATTAACCTGTAAACATTTAATTTTGGTTTTACGGTTCCTCTAGGACCGGCCCGGGATGCCACGATAGTTTTTTGATGTTTTAATGCCTTTCCGTTAAATAATGTAACACTAAAATATATGTTATATGTACAATTATATAAAAAGGGCATAAAAAATACGTCCACATCGTTTTCTATGGGAAAAATTCCCCAAAGGCTGGCAGTATTGCCACGTTATATGGCAAAGAATCATCTTTAGCGCAAAAATAGGCCAGCTCTCCGGTTACGTGATGAGATACTAGAAGGCTGGCACCTTTATTACACCACAAAGCCTTCGGCACTAAGCCACAAGATGCAAAATTAGATTTTAACCAGTACCAGGAATGGAACATCTACGTTTCAGCTACTTACATAATATTGTACCTGATCGTTTTCTTAGTTTTTCGATATAAATAGAATAGAAGAAAAATAGTCCTCAGAATCCCTTAGAACTTCGATATTGGATCTTCAAATAGGTGCTTAAGCGGTCGAAAGTTTATATTCCTATGACTATAACTAGCTATGTACTTGGAACTATAGATTTTGTTGTTCAGAAAGGTCAGGTGCGTAGTACTTGCAACCAGCGTGCGTGTATGACTAGATGTATGAACGTAAACGAAGCAAAAGGAGTATGTAAGGATCGTAGCAGGTGGCGTTCTGTAGTTTCTGCCTACCCCATGGGAAGAAGGCGTGAGTTTATGTATGTCTAAGTCCTGGTTACCTCATCATCATTTCAGCTGAAAGACGTCCACTGCTGGACATAAGCCTCCCCCAACCACCGCCACTTCGACCGGTTCTTTGCTTCCCGCATCCAGCAGATTCCTGCGGCCTTCACAAGGTCATCGGTCCACCTTGCGGTAGGCCTTCCAACGGTTTTTTTCCAGTACGCGGTCGCCACTCCAACCTTTTGGACCCATCGGCCATCTGTTCTGCAAGCAATGTACCCTACCCACTACCGCTTATGTTTAGCAATACTTCAGGCTATATCGGTTACCTTAGTTCTCCTGCGGATTTCTTCAATTCGATCACGTAGGGACAAAGCATAGTTACCTAATACTCAATAAAGGCTGGTCTACAAGTGCTAACAATTTGTAATGGCAGCTTTAAACTTTATCACTTGGTTCTAAAGTTTTAATACTCGGTTTACAGCGGTTTAGAGGTTCATTTTAACGTTTATTGCTTTAGACATTGTTGTGATATTGGGTTTAGAGTTGGGGTTTATTTAAGTACTGTGAAATTGGAAACGAGTTATTGTAAAATCACATAATTTACTAAGTACTATTTAGTGGTTGTAATCAGGACTTGTACTTTTTTTGCAGCCCCTTGTCCTGTTGTTTACGATTACTAGTTATAATTACAGATTCTGAAGCTACTTATCAATATTGGGCTGGGTTGGTTTGGGTTTTTTCCTTTTGGAATTTCTCAGTAGCAGCCCGGAGTCTGGATTTCTTTATGGCAATTGGCTCGCCCCCTATTACATGGGACTTGAAAATAACTGGCGAAATATGGGTGGGTACGTTATTTATCGATGGAAAATAACAAAGAAAAAAACACTTAGCAAAAATACCAAAACTTAACTTTTTTTTAATATTCCTGTTCCTATTCTCTCTCTCTGTTTTCCAACTCAATAATTTTAAAAGAGATCTCTAAACCACACTACCCTTATCAGTGTCTAAAGTTCTTATCTTAATACCAGATAGTAATTTGACATTTACGAGCGTTTAATATAGACAGTGGAAAACGTCGCAAAGAGCCGTCAAATATTTCTCTGATTTGATTAATTTGGCAACATTACTGTATGAAAAGAAGAAATATGGCTAACTAGTGATTATTAAAAAGGTATTTTATGTAAAAGTTAGTATTTTATTTAAATTGACCGTTACACTGACGAGTCTGATGATCAACATTCTGGATCTGAATAAATACCTAAAACAATATTTTAACTTTAAAAGTTGTGCTCAGAATTGATAACAAACGAGTGTAAAGAATACTAAATATTATAAATTTAAATGTCAACATAATGTCAGACCCGATAAAAGTTCTCGATTTCGAGTTTGAATTTGAAACTCAATTTGACCTTTTTTGTGCCTATTTAATTGACAAAATATATCGTACTAAGTACCTACTCGTAAATAATAAAGTTTGTTTAATTTAAAATCCAATAAAAATCAATGATAAAATGAGAATATAAACATAACTGGCGAAATGTGTGTGTAGGTATTGTAGATATAACTGTGCCTTACCCTTCAGGAATTACAGGCGTGATGTTATGATATGTGTGACCAATATTTTGTAACAATATTTTCATTTAAAAGAATTTCCGTGGAGTTTCTTGTCCGTTCTTCTCCATAGGTACTTACTGCGCTTTGGAATGAGCAACTAGCTTCATCATTCTGACTGACCGACCCCTTGACAATTCAAAAGTGCCTGTAATTGGTGTTATTTTTAAGGATAAAAAAGTTACCTAACAATATTGTGTCACAGATTTCAAGCAAACCACTTTAGTTAAAATAAAACATTTCCTTCTTTATATTTATGAGTCATAGTTTTAGATTAGAAATAGTTAATTAGCTTTTATGATTGTAACTTAGAAAATTCAGTAAATCATCCAAGTCGACATCCTACAATAATCACACAAGGTTAGGACGACAATAAATTAAACTTAGTCTATCTAATGAAGTTCCCAGTCTGGTTATAAAAAAACTGGCAAATATATCCAATAGTTTTGTCACTATAGCTAATCACAGATCGGCAAAACCCATAGTCGGCCATTACTATTATTTAGCTTGTTTGAAAAAAAGCACTATCTTTATTTCGATGTTAGAATATATTCGTTAGTTTCAAAATACTTCTATGCATTAGTATTACCAGTGTTTTATTTATTGTTGTCGTTTGGGAATGAGGGAAGAGAGAGCGCAAATGTGTCTGCGCACACACTTGTGCACTAAACTGACTCCCGCGCCGAATGCTGGTCTCTGCTGTGATTGATCGCCATGGCCGAAATTCGGCCCGGAGGACTATTATTGTCGTATTATCGTCTCCTTATTGTATATTAATAAAACAATTCGCTGAATAAATTGATTTTCATTTGTTTCTGATGTTACAAAAACAAGTTTCCAAAGAATTTGATTATGTTTTAATCAAAACTTTTGTTTACAAGAAACAATAACTTGTTTCTTGTAAACAAAAGTTTTGATTTCTGATGAAACATTGTTTTAATTGTTTGTTTCTGAGACCTTTGTCTGCCAATGAGTACTTTCATGAGATTATTTTTATACCTTTATTTACATAAACCGATGGCTAGGTATAAATGAAAATTTCTTCATTTCTGCTTATCGAAACGATACAAGTTTTGACGACTATCACATTATGGAATGTATGAATGAAGCCAGAGGGATATGTCAGGATTATAGCACATGGCGTTCTGTGTTTTCTACCCACCCGAGTGGGACGAAAGCATGAGTGTATGTAGGTTTATGTAATGTGTATGCAGCCATGTTCTATTTTATTTATTTGTCAAAAGATACTCGACAAAACTTAAAAGAATCAATAAATCTGCCTCTCCTTTTCCCAACTATGTTAGGGTCAGCTTTTAGTCTAAACGGATGCAACTGAATACCAGTATTTTACATGGAGCGACTGCCTGTTTGACCTCCTCAACCCAGTAACTGGGTAATACGATACCCCTTGGTAAGACTGGTTGTCAAACTTTCGGGCTTCTGCTCTTATCACGCAAAAACAGCTACACGGTTTTGATGAAATTTGGAAGACAAATAGTTTATAACTTTGATTAACACATGATACTTTTAATCCCGGTATGTACTATCCTGTTGGATATTTTCCGACTACCACGCGGTCGAGGCCGTGGGCAAAAGCTAGTTAATAATAAAAACCGGCCAAGTGCGAGTGGGACTCGCTCATGAAAGGTTCCGTACCATTATCTGTAAAAATGAGCAAAACATCACGTTTGTTGTATGGGAGGCCCCCTTAAATATTTATTTTATTCTGTTTTTCAGTATTTGCTGTTATAGCGGCAACAGAAATACATTATCTGTGAAAATTTCAACTGTCTAACTATCACGGTTCATGAGATACAGCCTGGTAACAGACGGACAGACAGACGGACGGACAGCGGAGTCTCAGTAATAGGGTCTCGTTTTACCCTTTGGATACGGAACCCTAAAAATGACATTGAAAACACTACAAGGATTAATGCCAAGTGTACACCTACGGTATAAAACATAGTAATTATCGAACGGTTATAATTAATAATTAATCAAAGTGAAGCGTGTTTCCCTCGCAAACGAACAATAACACATGGGCTCATTAATATGGATGTAATAAATATCGATTCTTTGACAATGTCTCCTGTGTATTTTGAATCCAGTGGTGTTGGAAGTTTCATGTATGATGATATAGGGTAGAAGAACAGGCAAGAGACCCTCTACACGTTCATTTTGGTGCCAGGAAGGTACGTCGACGAATGTACATATAATTAAGCCGGGTGAATTGTATCGGTACGTGTAAAAGCTTTCATACTTACTTATACAATTCCGTGGTGATTCCCGACGCCACTATCCGGCAACCAGAATGTGGGAAAAGGGGCTTACACGTGTCGCGAATTTCGCTCGGTATGTGTCCATTGGGGCACATTTTTATTTCATTCCTGATGTTTTTCGGCCCTACAGATGACTTGGTACGACGGCTACGAGCGTAGCGCGTAGGTCACTTCGTAGCACTGTGGTTCGTTGCTACAATTTTTAGCAAATCGCGTAGTCCATTTTTAAAGGTATCCGAATGTTATATGGTTTTGCTTGAAATTGGTTAGAAAGAAAGAAAGAAAAATATTTAATTTGGGACACTCATACAAACAGTAATAAAAAATTAAATAAAAAGTAGCATTTTAAAACTAACAAAATAATAACGACCTGTGCGAGGTCAAAATGGCTCCTATGTAGCACGGCGATATTTAAAAAAAAATACCGCAGCACACACCTACGGACATATTAATATGAATCCCACTAGGGGATTACTAAATAAATAAAACAATAAAAAGTAATAATAAAAACAAATATAAATAAAAACGAACGAATAATTCGACGCCTGAGTGTCCTTTTGTTTTGTATTTATTTATACAGATAGTTAGTTAGCTTTTTAATTTTGTACCTAGTGCAAATAGTTAGTTGTGTTAAAAACTGTAAACTTATATTACGTTCTTTATTCAGAATAAATTATTTTTTACCAAAAAAACAACCGACTTCCAAACTACTGAGTGAAAAATAACTTTAATTTCGGAAGTCGGTGGCAAAAAACTTAAAATTATTTTTCACTTTGTAGTTTGGAAGCCGGTTGTTTTTTTGGTAAAAAATAATTTTAAGAAAATTAAAAAAAAAATGTTTAAAAAAAACACTTTTTTGTGGGTTGGTTTGTAATTCATCAGTTCCACTTTACCAAATGGTGCTTTTCAAGAGCAAATGCATGAGTTACTATAAAAAATTCCCAAATCGCTATACGTACGCCTATAATATTTGAAGAGTTCCCTCGATTTATCCAAGATTCTATCATCAGATCGTGACCAAATGACAATGGGAACAATTTGGAAGTATTATACTCCTTCAAACAAAAAAAAATATTTTTTCAAATATGTTCAGCCGTCTTCGAGTAATCGGGGAACATTCATAATATATATATATGTATATATATATATTCCGACGAACTGAGAACCTCCTCCTTTTTTTTGAAGTAGGTTAAAAACAAAAACCGTAATGGTTAATATATGAATTCACTATTCATCAAGTAATTAGTCAGTATTTCTCAAGTAATAGATTAATGTCTCCATTGAGTATTTATTTAATAAAGTGGTTAAATAATAACAACCGCGGGTTCATCGAAGGATAAGCATTCATTACATATCGAGACGGGGCTCCTTGCCTCGGAAAGCAGAAGCCGTTGATCCAGGCTGTTATTCGTAGATCTTTGACAGTCGTTACAGGTAGTCAGAAACCCAAAACTCTGACAACCAGTCTTGCAGAGGGGTATTGCGTTTCCCAGTAACTGGGATGTGGAGGTCAGATAGGCAGTCACTCCATGTAAAAAACTGGTATTCAGCTGCTTTCAGTCAGACTGGAAACTGACCCCAACATAGTTGGGAAAAGGCTAGGCAGATGATGATGATTTTGGGTTAATTAGCTATTATAGAGTTACATAATGTAGTACCTGGGCGACCGAGCTCAGCTCCAGTGAAAATAGAGAATGCTCATTTAATAGAATAGGATAGTACCTACTTATTCCATACTGCCATGGTTCTTACTAATCCCATGCTACCATGATCATTATTCTGCTGTCAATAAAGTCATGTCATTATTCATTCATCTTGTTCTAAACTTTGGGCGACCGAGCTCTGCTCGGGTGAAAATACGAAGATATGAGACTATATATATATATTGCAACTTTCATCGAAATTGTTAGAGCCGCTTTTGAGATCGTGAGTAGAAATCTATATACAAACCAATACATATACATGCAAATATTATACCTACAGTAGGTATATAATTTCCTAAACGAATGTTTTACTTTCTTTTATATTGAAATGTTTCATTTGTACCCTTTGTTTCGACGTGACCTTTTTCGTCTTTAAACTAGAACAATAGCCGTGTTTAAGTATTCTGTAGAATAACAAGGTTGGGAACTAGGGATTTATTATGTAAAATTCGTGGTTATCTTTTGGACAGGGTGGCAGGGACATCGACGCGAAAACTGTTACCATGGATTCAGTACATGATTCTGAACCCCCCTTTGTTTTGGGTGGGAAATTATCAAATTACTTCTTCCGCTCTGAGTTGAGTAGGGGGCGTGTCAGACTCTTACTGTCTAAAACCCACCCGTGTTCCTTCGGTTGCCATGTTGCCGGGGGCGACGATCTCCCTTTCAGTTTTCTTTGCACCCCCGGCAGGCATCGGCCCTAACGGACTCGTCAATTTTGCTGACATCTCTTTGAGGCGCGCGTAGAACACAAGGCGCTGTCGACCCGGGCCTGGTCCTTATCGGACGGCGGCTACCCATTGCTCACCGTCCGCAAGCCCGTGCCTACGGTGGCCGGAAATCGGCCTGCGATTCCTGACGCCCAGGGCGTCTCCTCCTGCGGCGGTTAAGGGCGTGAGGGCGCGAAATTTGCCTCTCCCTCACGCGTTCCGCCTCCTACTTCGCGAGCATTACCGCTTCGCAGATGGAAGGAAGATTCTGAACCCTCCTGCGATTAAATTTTTCGTCAGTTATAAAAAAACAATCTGCAGTTCCATAAATTTTGACCGCGTAGGTATTGCACTTTTCTATGATACAGCAGATTTTTTAAAATAACCGACGAAAAATTTCAACGCTTTCAGAATCATGTACTGAATCCATGGTAATAGTTTTCACGTCGATGTCCCTGCCACCCTGTATTTTAGAATTTCTATCTACTTTCTGAAGAATACCTATATTTACAGACGCGTTATTTTTAGTTTTAATGTTTTAAATCTGATGGATTATGAGCGTTTGTTTTAATTAAGCATAGCAAACAGTCTCGTAATTAAAAACGTTCAAAAGATAAGTACTCGCAACTTCATCTTAGCGACGACAAAAAAATTTGGAAAACTGCAGGTATTTTTAACAGATTGGGATTAGAACGCGAAGGTTCTTATCTCAGTTCAAAAAACTGGAATTGCCCCTCAGATTCGCAGCTTTGAACTTTAACTAACTGAGATCGCAATTATGACCCATCAAAATCGTTTTTATTACCTAAATTCTGAAATGTCCGTTTTAAGTGTAACGATATGGAATATAAATAATACTGGAACTCCACTGGTACTGAATACTGTTGAAAACTGAGATTCAGTTGCATCCAGTTAGACCGGTTAGTCAACCTCAATAAAGTTGGGAAAAGGCAGAAGGAAAAAGGCTAGGCAGATTGATTGATTATTGAACATTAATAAAAAACTGTAAAAAAAATAACAACGAAATAAATACGGTATCAATGTTTTGGACAGCAAAGCTTCGATTTTTTGCGTTTACAACAAACACTCATCCCGCTTAATCCGATTGTTATCGTAAAATTGTCACCAAGCAATTTACTTGAAATATTCACAGATCGTTTGTATTTGAAATTCAAATCGCTTTTATGTTTAAATATTTTTTGGGTTTATGTACGAACACATAAATTATCATTTTTATTGCCTCATATATACATAGGTTTGCAAACCGGAGGACAGCGTATATGATGAATAGGATTTTATTAGCCCACAAAAGACTTCTACAACATTAAAGGGTCTTTCAAACAGGAGCGACACGCGACGCGACACAAAGACACCGCTCGTCGCGCGACGAGCGGTGTCTTTGTGTCGCGTCGCGTGTCGCGCCTGTTTGAAAGAGCCTTAACTGCATCAACAACTTCATCAGCGAGGGAAACCGCGGGGAAATGTTTTATATAAATCCTTTTCTTTTAGATTTTGTGAATGTGAGAACGTTGTTCTATTTTGCTAAGTACCTAGTACTTGTTAGGCCTACACTGTCCTCTCATACCTATTAACACTGTAATTTGAAAACATTGTAAAAACCATTTATTTTTAAAAGAGTAACCGTGGAGATTTTTGCCGGCTCTTCTCCATAGGAAACGACCAATTGGAACCGTGCACCTAGCTTTCATAAGTGCCCATGTAGGTTTATGTGAAATAAAATATTGGGAATTTGATTTTTTTCGGGCGAAGATAGTAACATTATAAACAAAGAAAATATAAATTTAATAAAAACGATTACAAAAGGTATCAGTTTCAACGCCAATACCCTATCATTACCATCGTCACTAGCATTACAAAATTGACACAGTAAAACATAACTATCAGAACAATATATTTGATAGCTTTGCCCTTTACAATTTAGGTGGATATCAATTATTTGTCGTACGATCGTTAAGGTCAAGGCTGGTCATACTTGTTCGAGGTATCGGTCAATAATAAAAAGGTCCTGGAATTATAAATTTCATGATTCCCTAGCCAAGGGAATTTCTACTGCGAACTTTAGTAAGAAAATCGTACTATTCTTCCTCCGTGTGGTTAGTAACTTGTAGTGTCAGAGTTTTAAAGCAGCACATGGGCCTCTGACTTGGTTTCACATGCCTTCGAGAAATATCTCTCAGGCAAGCCGGTTTCCTCACGATGTTTTCCTTCACCGTTTTTGAACCAAGTGATAATTATAGAGTACGCATTCATATGCGTATTCTATAATTATCACTCGAGACCTATGACTTGGTAGTCCGACGGTCACACCACTAGGCTATTACTGCTATAATCGTACTGCTACTTATATTTTTCTTCATCTAATGTTGTTTGTTTACAAGAAACTGTTATTTAAACATAACATCACGCCTCTAATCCCCGAAGAGTTAATCAGAGATGTATCTATAGTAACAGCCATATAAAATAAATCGCCAGTTATGTTTAAGTTGCATGTAATAGGGGGCGAGCCTATTGCTATCAATCTGGGTCAAATCCAGACTCCGGGCTGTTACTGAGAAATTCCTGATGGAAAAATCCATTAACACTGCCCGAACTTTTTTTTTTTTGTTTTGTGGGGAATTATCAAATAACTTCTCCCTCTCTAGGCGGAGCAGGAGGGCCTGTCAGACTTTTACTGACTAAAACCTACCCGTGTGCCTTCAGTTGCCATGTTGCCAGGGGCCTGGGTATCCCTTTCGGATTTTCCCATGACCCCAGCAGGCATCGGCCCTACTGGTCCTTATTTGACGGCGAGCTACCCATTGCTCACTTTCCGCAAGCCCGCGCCTACGGTAGCCGGGAATCGGCCTGCGACTCCCGATGCCCAGGGCGTCTCCCGCGGTGGATAGGGGCGTGAGGGCGCGAAAATTGCCTCTCCCTCACGCGTTCCGCCTCCTCCTTCGGCAGCATTACTGCTTCGCAGAAGGAGGTGACGGCCTCCCGTGCTCTCTTGCTCCATACCATGGCCTGGACCAGGGCCGGACGCGAGAGATCACCGTCGACGATCACTTCCACGAGGACACGGCGATGCTCCGGGCAAGCCGGACAGACCTCCACCGTATGCTCCACCGTGTCCTCCAGGCGATCCACACAATGGTGACTCCCGGACGTTTGCTCCTGCCTTATCCTGAACAAGAACCTCCCGAAACAATCGTCTCCGATGAAGACCTGCGTCAGGCGGAAGGTGAGGACGCCGTGGCGCCTCTCTAGCCACTCCTCAAAGAGGGGTTAGGCAGAGGTTTATATCTAGAGTACACCCGCATCTCGCCAGTTATGTTTGAGCCTATTGAAATTCAACCGGGCACAAATCCAGTCTCCAGACTGCTATTAAGAAATTCCTGATGAAACACCCAATAACACTTTGCCCGACCTGGGAATCGAACCCAGGACCTCATACTCAGCAGTAGCGCTTGCGACCACTAGACCAACGAGGCAGTCAAACTTTTCTTTCCAACAGGACCTCATACTCAGCAGTAGCGCTTGCGACCACTAGACCAACGAGGCAGTCAAACTTTTCTTTCCAAACATTATTTACCTTACTCTCCGTGTATCATAAAGTAGCTACCTACCTACCAATCATATTCAGCCATAAACATTCAACGTTATTTACATTCTTCGATAAGGAAAGTATGCTTGCTTTTCTTACGCAAAGGTGGTAATTCACGGACACTCCATTTCCATCACTCCGCGCGTTTTCCTTCAATATTTTTACCACTTAACCCAATCCACGTGAGATTTCGGGGGGCTTTTTGGAGTGTTATCGTAGAATGTTATGGAGTTGAGTGCCCGTGAATGGCCACCTTTAGGTATGTATGCTTTTCAGTTCAACATACTTTCTGCCGACCGGACTACCGAATCTCATCAAAAAGATACTAATGTATTGTCATTTGTCATTTATTCATTAGTAAATAAATAGGATACCTACTCGAAGAAAATCCTTAACTTTTTTTATAAAGTTAGGCGTATTTAAATAAGTATATAATATTTTAGAGGAAAATCAAAGGTGTGAAGTATTCACTATATGTACAACATAAAAAAACAACTTAAACCGAATTAATTAATAAAATATAATATTTGAAGACAAACTTAGAAACTTTACACGCCAAAAGAAATAACATAAACAGAATAATATTTTCGCCGCCGCTTACAAACGACAAGCAGAAAATCCCAAGAGAAATCCGGCGGATATTTATTAAAAAAACTGTTCTACTACCTACGCTTTGTCGAAAAATGCCAATTTTCCACCTACAAATAAAATTGTAAAAGTTTTCGGTATGGCCATGACAGCGCACTAGCTGTTCGCATCGAAAATTGAAGGAAAAAATGGCAGAACCTGGCAGAATATACGGTCAAATTGTCAGCGGGAATCCGACCTAATTGGCAGAAACAATTGGAAAACAGTTTTTTTTTGCGTGCATGTGGTTATAATATTGAAATGTCAGGAGGTTCGTAACAACCTCCGTAACAACGTTTTTGGTTTTTTTACACTTTTATTGTTGCAATTATGGATGTTTTGAGGGTACGCTTGTAATCTAAGCTTTGCTTGTTAGCCAAACAACGTACAGAATTTCTGTGTTCCAATTTGAAAGGCACGAGTACCAATGGTGGTCATAATAAAACAATGTACAGTTATTAGGGTATTTTATTCTTTGTCATATAAAGAATGAGAGCAGTGGTGGCCCAGTGGTAACGGCTGCGATTTACAAGTTCTATTTGCGTTTTATTTTGTGTAAATAGAAAACTCGTGACTTACAATTTGCCCTCTGGCTAATTGTATCGTTACAACTGTTAGGTTTCAATTTATTAATACATAATTGTTGGATATTGTACTGGCAATACCGAAAGATTCGATATGTCAAAATGGTAGAACAACGGCCTTCTGGGTCGGGCGCTCGTGACGGTACGACGTACTAGTGGTTGTGTCGGTTTAAAATATAGATTGGGATAGAATGGTTGGAGATCTACTATAAATTAAGGTAACCTATTAGTTTTATTGTAAATATTAGAATACTGATTAAATAGTGATATTATGTGGGGAATAGGAGATGTGATGGTATGGTGTAGAATATTGAATTTGATGTTGGCAAAAAAATATAAATGAATGACAAAATATCTTGGTGTTTCATATTATTTTCCTCATCCTTGAAATATTGTAAATATGTAGTTTCATTAAACAGTTTTAGATTATCATATTGGCGTAACATCTTTAAGATTCATTTGGGGATTAGTATCTATTTTGAGGTTAAATTATTATATTTGGAATTAAATTGGTTATTTTAGAGAAAGGATAGTTTTTATTGTACAACAAACAGCATTTCATTTTTATTTTTAAAGAAGATAGATTAGTATAGATGACTAGTTAAGATAGACATTTAATCGCCAAACCCACATGTCAAAAAAGGAGGCCAATAAATTAACGAAACAGGCTCAGTGACAACGCCTTATCTCTGATCGCTCAGCGCGCAGTGGGACCTATCCCTAACTCGATGAAACACTCCGTTTAATGAAAAATGTTCCCGCCATTAGATTGAGTGGTTCATAATCTAATTTATTTCATGTCGTCCAACTAACTCATGCCATAATGATGCTTTCGTTTTTGTTTAGTGTTTTTTTTTTAATTTAAGTTCATGTCATATTCATTGCAAAATGTTTCAGTCTTTGATTTTGACAGATAGTGTTTCCGCAAATAGAAGTCTTGATACTCACCAAAGGGTTTTATATTAATGTGGTTACGGGTAGTCAGAAGCCCGAAAGTCTAACAAGCACTCTTGCCAAGGGGTATTGTTACAGACTCGAGTCGTGTCGTGGGGGTCGTGTCTGGAGGGCAACTGCCCGACGATTGATGTCGGGAAGTTATAATTATGTATATATTTGATTGTCTGGTAAACTTTGTTTGCTCGATGAAGGATTTTGTGTGACGTCAGGATTTTGTGTGCGATGTAGATGCCCACATCGTTTTACTCAGTAACTGGGTTATAGAGGTCAGATAGGCATTCGCTCCAAGTAAAATACTGGTATTCAGTTGCATTCGGTTAGACTGGAAGCCGACCCCAACATAGTTGGGGAAAGGCGGGGTAGATGATAGGACTTTCCAGTCCATTCCATTCCAGTCCACTGGAAAATTTACACTCGAGGAAATAAAATGTTGAGCACAAGTTTAGCCTTTTCATTTTGCTACAGTAGTACATCATACTTATCTATTTTATCGATCGTACATTAAATATCGATAACCTGTGTAGAGAATCTCACTCACAAGTTCCAACACCAAATTGAGAGAAAGCTATGAATTTAAAAGTATCACGTAGATGCAAATAACGTTATAACGTGTTTACGTGACATTTCACGACTGATAATGCCTACTTGATATGTACGTACAGTCACAATCATAAATACGTTAGTTTCGTATAAATACCACTAAAATCAAGTCATTTATTAAAACTAAGTTGAGAATCAGCACTTTTCAAACGTCAAAATGACATAAGACAGTCCCCCAAAACGCCCGCCCTCTACCACTTCCTAGTGAGCAGAAATTCCTAGAGTTTAGCTGAGAAGAAGAAGTGGCGCAACAAACTCCCCAGAAAGGTTCAAAAGGACTTCTCTCGTGAAATAAAAATAACAACATTGAGAAAATACCAATTTTTCCTAATAGTATGGTTTTGATCACACTGTAACACTAAATAATATCTATCAATACTTTAGGAGTAAATCGCTTTTGAATTTTGCGTAAATGAAAGGAATATATGTATATATGCTCGTGACCAAAAATTTCAATCTTAGATTGGCCCTACCGCGGCAAAAGATGGTCGCGTTCCCGTTTCATTTTGACATGTCTGACACACACAATGTCGGAGAGACTTGATTGTGATGGAAACGTCATTATTATTGTGCGAGTTCACTCTCCTCAATATGGACACTTTTTCGCGCGACTTAGTACGTTGAGGGCATATCTACGATTTAAATCTTTGCGCGTGACTGGACTGTATTGAAAAATGTAAAAATTATAAGTATATTAGTGATATTGATACATTTTAAATGCATAATGAATTTTAAATATTAATGTAATGTTTCTTTACTTGTTATTATTTTGTTTATCATCACTGTAATATTTTCAACACAATGTATTTTGTTATGAAATAAATGACTTATGACGACATCTCTACCGACATAAACAAACAGTTCCTTAAGAAATGTTTATATTCAAGTACTTATAGTAAGTCATATTATGACTAATGTTTGAAATTTATGTCGGTAGAGATGTCGTAGATACAGCAATGTTCCTGACTTGAAATAATATGATCGTAGCTTAGAATAATATTTTTTCTGTATTTGAATTTGTGTGTGCTGAAATATGTATGCTTTTGAACAAATATCGAAGTTATGGAGCTTGTTTATATAAGGTGGCCCTGTTACAATGGCCCATAAGAGTTCTTTAAAACTACTTGGAAGTCTATTATGCCCTAGCTATCGGCTATACCACCGTCGAAAACTATGAAAATGACACCCATGACGAACAATTTGAAAAGTTTTGCAGCCACCATCTTGGATTTACATTTTGACCTCACGATCGGCTTTGTTGTGTTATATTATTTAACAGAAATTCGTTCCAGATTTTTAAAGGGGAATGAAGTTTCTCGAACAAAAAGTGGAAAACATTCAGTTCGAAAAAATTCGTTTTTGTTGAGCTAAGATTTGAACAAAGTTTTCTCCTAAACTATAAATTATAGCTGAACTTATATGAGGGTATTTCGGAAAGTCCTTAGAGATGTTGGTTTCAATAAAATCGTTTTAGGTCACTCTAAACCCTTTATTATGTGATTAGACTTTATTCACTGACTGTGCGTACAATCAAAAACGGACATATCAACGACATATTACTGTCATCCATTCCATTATCGATGAGTTTGATTTATGACCGGTACAGATATACAAATGAGTGGACACTGCATGTCCATGGTGAAACTTGCCGCACCTATGATGTGTGATTTATGTAGACGAAGTGGGAAACTAAAATATGAATGAGATTTTTTTTTTTGGAAACTCGAATTAAAGTTGTATAGTGTGGGTTGATATGTTTTGTAAATGGTTTTCAACTTTATAATAATTTGAGTTACATTTTTTACAGTAGGTACATATTCCTTGGGTGGCTTAAACCTGCACCCTGATTAATAATAATAATAATAATGTTTATTTTCAGTAAAATGTTTGCAAAGGTTACAAGTACAGTAATATGGTAAACAACATAAAGTGCATTGAGTATTATCTCCTGGCACCCAAACTAGGTTTATAGCCTGTGACTTGGGGACCAGTGATTCCATAATGGTAGATGAACAAAATGTTTTTGTAAAACTGTTTCACCAGTAACATTGTTGACATAACAATATAATTATTATTTAAGTGTATAGAAAAAAATAAAAGTAAAAACAATTAATAATAAAACTGTTTGTGCGTGATTGAGTTAGAGTGAGTTGGTCGTGGTAGTAGGTATGTTGTGTATGTGTAGGTAATGTGAGAGTGCGGTTTATGTATGGTGTGAATGAGTTCTGGTAGGTGTAGTGGTGGTGGATGTGTGAGTAAGTGTGAAAAAGGGTGTGTGGGTAAGTATAGGAGTGTTTGAGTGTGAAAAAACTTGAATAAAAGGATATCTGTCTTAAGCATGTGGGAAGAGAAGTTTTTCTGTCTCGTCATATGATTTCTCAATTAGCCATTCTTTAACTGTGCTTTTGCATTGGTGATAATTTAAATTGTGGATATGAAGAAATTTATTGATTTTATTATATAGAATATAGCTGAGGTAGGTGAATTGGTGTTGTGCGAAGGTGGTTTTGTGTCTAACTGGTGGAAGGGCAATGTCTGCACGACGTTTAGTACTTGCTGTGAACGGCAGCCGATGTTTCCTTAATACACACTGTAGCACATATAAGCCTCTCACTGTCAGAACCCTGCTTTCCCTAAAAAGTTCCAAAGTAGGGTATCTATAGGGCTTGCAGAACATAACTTTGAGAACTGCTCTCTGAGCTCTCTCTAATTTCAGAAAGTATGTTTTGCAAGCGCCACCCCAAGCTGGCAAACAATACAGGAGAAGAGACAGGGTGAGTAATAGATCATCATAAGTGTTTCCAAGTCAGCTGAACAACGGAGTTTCTTAAAGATGGAAATGAGTTTACGCGTTCGGATGACTAGATTATCAATATGACTATACCAGTTCAGGTGTTTATCAATTTGCACGCCCAAGTATTTTATACAAGATGTGGTTGCCAGAGTGGGACAGGTACAGCAGGAGTCTTGAGAACAACTATGTACCTTAATAATGGGCGTTATGATTGGCTGAATCTTATTACTTAAAGAAAAAGAAACGAGCTTCGTTTTTTCTGCATTCAGGGTCAACAAGTTATTGCTAAACCAGTTCATGACCATGTCCAACACCATCTGAGCATATTTTTCTGTTTCACTCCAATCATTCCCATGAACAAGTAGGGCTGTATCATCAGCATAGGTAAATATGAAGCAGTTAGTTAATGGAAGTGAACACTGATCATTAATGTAAATGAGGAACAAGGTTGGACCTAGAATGCTGCCTTGTGGGACGCCGTATACTATTCTAGCTTTATCGCTTATTGCCTCACCCAATTGAACATGTTGGAAACAATTCTCCAGATAACTTGAAAAAATGTCAAGTGCAGGACCACGAATTCCCTTACGTTCCAGTTTCGACAGAAGTATGGGCGCAGAGACAGTGTCAAAAGCTTTCGAGATATCTAGAAATAAACCAATACACCGCTGCTTCTTATCCATGAGGTGAGTCGCTTTTTCAGAGAGTGCAATGACTGCATCCTCGGTTGCAATTCCGGCTCTGAAGCCATATTGGTTTTCAGATAGAAGTTTATGAGCATTAATGTAATTAAGCAAACGGTTGTTCAGTATCTTCTCCAGAATCTTCGAAATGGTTGGTAGAATAGATATAGGTCTATAATTTTTGACACTGCCTCTGTCCCCTCCCTTATAAATAGGGTGGACTAGAGCTGTTTTGAAACAGTCAGGGAAAACACCGGTAGATATTGCAAGATTGCAGATATGTGTGATGTAGGGGATTAAAATATTGCGCGTTAACTTCAATATATGTCCAGAAATACCGTCAATTCCAGCTACAGAACTTGATTTCAAGTTGATTATAATTCGCTCTACTTCGGAATCGTCGGTTTCCAGGACACACATTGAGTTGCAAGTTGTAGCTAAACTTGATGGGTGAACTGGCATATCATTCGGACACTGCCGTATATTTGTAGCTAGGTCTTTGCCTACATTAACAAAGTAATTGTTGACTCTATTAGCTGATGCAAGTTTGTTAGGTTCGAGTTGTTGCAGTTCTTTCAATGGTGAGGGTGTGGATTTTGAGTGCGTTATGGATTTAATTAAATCCCATGTTGCTTTGGAGTTGTTTTTTCTTTTCATAAATTCAGTTTTCTCGTAGTTTATTTTCAATTTCCGGAGCAAAGAATTACAGTAATTGCGATAGCGAGAATACGTTATTTTAAGGATGGAGTTGTTTGATTGTGTTTTTAAAGTAAGATGCATTTTATCCCTGTTTCTAATACAGCGAAGTAAGCCAGGAGTGATCCAGGGCTTGATGTTACGGTCCTTTCGTGAGACGTTGGAGAAGCGAGTGTGTTTGTCAATAATTTGTGTCAATAGAGTTGTTAAGGTGTTCGCTGCTTCATTAGCGTCATTAGAAAAAAGGATTGGGGAGAAATCAGTACTCTCAATATCTTTTTGGATGTTTGAAATATCGACAACTTTGGCAGTGTAGGTGAGCTTTGGCTTAGGAACATCTAGGTTGACACTCAGGAATACAGGTAAATGATCGGTAATAGGTGAGTCTATGACAATGGATGTTCCTGGTTGTTTGGTTTTTAAAAGAATGTGATCTAAACAGTTATTTACTCGTATAGGATATAGGTGCGCCGGTAATAAACCATGGGAGACTGATTGCGTAACTCATTTTCGTAAACAATTATGCCTAATTTGTTTCATTTTGACAGTGCAACAACATTCATTGCGTTATTTACGTTGTTGAGCAGATTTTCTTTCCAACTTATGAAGCAATGGATTAGCAATCTGTTTCAAATCGAAACAGATTGTGATTGTATTGTATTACGCAATTAGGGTACTGATCTATCGACCCGTGTTGCTGTTATTACTTAGCCACAAAGCCGCTCTTGCCTTGTTATTAAAATATACATGGAAATGGCATGGTATCTTTCCAGCCAAATGTGTAGTCCCAACATAAATTCATGCAAACAAACACATGTAACCACACAACTCGAAGCAGAATCTGAATAATAAACAAAGACAAAATTTTGCTGATTGCGAGAACGTGCAATCAGCAAATACGTTTACATTTGTTGAGTAAATGTTAATGTGTTTATTTCATTATTGTAATGCTTTGGCAAATGATGTTGTAAAACAATTACTTACAGTAGTGTAATATCGAAAAATATACATATTTATAAAACGAACATTTTAACGACAAAAATGATGTACTTTTTTTAAACAACGACAATTTAAAAATTAATTAAACTATAATGAGGAGCTTTTTCTATCTACACAACGTTCTGTAACTTTATAATAAAACTTATAATAAGTTGGTATTAATAATAATAACATGATATATTACTGACAGGACAATTGTAGCAAATAAGCCCGATGTAGTAGTCATAGATCGATTAGCGCGCCGCGCAATGATAGTCGATATTACCATTCCACATGACGAGAACCTCGTGAAAGCTGAGAAAGAGAAACAAATAAAATATCTCGACTTAGCACACGAGGTTGTTCACATGTGGAATGTGTGCTCGGCTATCATTGTGCCAATTGTCATAACGGCTAATGGCCTGATGGCCAAAAACCTTGACCAACATCTCTCGAGGCTCACGTTAGGCGGATCAAGCGCCTGATTCAGAAGGCAGTACTCCTCGATACGGCTCGCATTGTGAGGAGGTTCCTGTCTCTGCAGCCCTAACCACCGGTAGCATGGACCCTGCTACCGACACCGGCGGACTTTTATTTTTTTTTTGTATTTTTTTATGTTTTTTACTATCTTTTTAGTGTAAGAAATATTTAAAAATGTAATTATATATGAAAGAAAATAAATAAACGAATAACATGGTATTATTATTGTTACCAACAATAATTGACAACATGATATTATTGGTCACAAAAGGGATGACTGAAAGGCAATTGCATGCAGTTGAGAAAATAATGCTAAGAGGTGTGGTGTTAAACGACTGGATAGATTAAGAAATGAGTACATAAGAGGAAGTCTGAAAGTGGCACCGGTGGTGTATGTGATGCGGAGGAATGAGGGAAATGTCGTGATGAAAGTTTTGAGTATGAATGTCGATGGTTGTAAGAATAAGGGAAGACCAAAGAAACAATGTCTGTATCTATTTATCCGTGACATCACTGCGGACCCTATCAGAATACCAGCGCTGCGCAATTTTTTTTTAAATGTCGCAGCATTTGCTGAGATAGGAGCCTTTTGGCCTCATACAGGACTCTCTGTTATTTAAAAAAAAAAGGTTTTTAATTTTTTATTAATGTTTTAATGACTGTGTTTTAGTTTAATTTGTGATGTCCTGTGCGAGTCCCAATAAATACGTTTTCTTTCTTTTCTTTCTTTCTTTCTTTCAATGGATGGAATGCTACAAATCTTTAGTAAAACATTAATAAATCTTCATAACTAACTCAATTCCTCAAGCACAACTAAATTGGTCCGAAAAGGGAATGGATTACGTCATATTGGACCCTAATTTATCAAATTTTACGCTCAACGGATTCGTAGGAGGCTGATTAGGGTTCCGTAGTCACTTAGCTCACTTAATTCTGTCGTCATTCATCATTTAGGTATGTATATTAAGTAGCTAAGTAGATCCGTCTTTTGAGAGTGATATGACTGTTAATATTTTACTTAGGTCAATTAGGAAAAATTGCAATACTGTTAGTAATTTTTTTCTCATGTTATCCCTTATTTTTGAGAATGCTAAAAAGTTAACTTGTAATTGGCGGCTGTGTAAGTCCAAGGCTAATTGTTACCTATACTTAAGATATATTGTAGACGGAAGCTGTTTTAAATCTTTATGAATAAATAAATAAATAAGTCAAAATGTTGTTAAACGAGCCTCCACGATATTTATTTTGAATAATTGATAAGTTTGCGTTTGACCACAATCGAGATAGTGATGATAAGGCTCCCGCGGACAGGCGCAAACGCTCCAGTGGAACTATTTCCATGAAGTTTTCATAGAAATTATTCCACCAGAGTCGTGTAAGCCTTCCCGACATCGTTCGGGTACCGCCGGTCACGCCGCGGGTGAAGCTGCGGTCAACAGCTAGTGTTAAATAAGCAGGTAATTAAAATTCAAAGAAATGATAATTTTCTTCAAGTTTTAGTTTTATCAAAAGGCTCTTTCAAACAGACTTCGTTGTGTCAAATCTCAAGAAAAGCACAACTTTCCAAGTTATAAGTAAACACAAATTATGGCAACACTGGTTGTTATGTCAAAGTTCATGATAAGAAGTGTTGGCAACTTTAAACTTGGTATTTATGTTGGTCGTTATCATTTCTTACAAAATAGCATGGCAGTTGAGAATATGTGATGCTCACTTAAATGTCTCGCTGATGGTGGCGAGTGTGTTGAATCATTCGGTTCCCTACAAAATGGTTGAGCTGGGTGGTGCTGATCCACGCGTCATGTTCGTGAACGGGCACCGTCAGTTGAAACTGGTCATCTCTTATCTGCCAGGGCTTATTTTTAATCTTATATTTTCAATTGCTTTTGATTATTTTTTGTACATTGTTCTCACATATAGAAGCAACAAGAATGATGTACCCAGGATTTTGTAATATCTATATTTGTCCTTAGAGATTCTTGCCCGTTCTTCTCCATAGAGATCTACGTTTTGGAATGGACAATTAGCTTCAACTTTCTGACTAACTGACCGATTCTTTGACAATTCAAAAGTGCCTGTAAATGGTTTAATTGAAATAAATGCTTTGAGTTTGAGTTGAGTTTTACAGTGGTTGGACAAACTGGGTGCTGCCTGACAGTTTTTTGAACTTAAGTGGAAACTGGAAACTTTGGGTCGTGAGAATCTAATTCTATTTAATAATAAATTTGAGGTTTGTTATTGATGTGTAGAATCTTTCCTCTCGCTTTCCTGCAATCTGTGGGAGTGATTTCGTGAAAAGGGACGGAAGTGTGTAACAACAGGAAGCCGAGGAAGCGCGCGCTATTTGATTTGACCAATGAGCGTGCGCGGTGCTAGAGTTGACCATCAGATGGTATCAAGTACCAACCCATTTTCCGAGAGGTTGGTACTGTTGAGATGTCAGATGTTACACAGCTTATGCGACTATTGTAAGGCTCTCCTGTTTTTTTAACTCAGATTTACTGTTTATCTGAGTTATTTCGAGATGTTGTTTAGTACCTAGCAATAGTTCTTAGAGGGCAGTCTTACGAGTTGTAGGTCGTAGGTTCAAACCTAGGGAGGCGGTTTACTTTATGTAAATAATTTCATCACTACTGCTCTCAAAACAGTGAAGGAAAACATCGTGAGGAAACCGGCATGTCCTAGAACCAAAAATTCGAAGACATATGACATCTACCAACCCACACTGGGCCCGCGTGGTAGATTACGTCCTTCTCCCTCTCGAAGAGAGGAGGCCTGTGTTCCAGCAGTGGGAACATTATAAGCTGATTATGCTAATAGTTCTTTGTGAAAGGGATTGTCTTGTACCATAAAGTTATACTTAGCCAAGCATTACTGAATTTCAAATTGTCTATGTGGGCTACAAAGGAGGTGCATTTGAAATATTATTTTTCAGTGACTACTCATAATTCTTTGAAATATTAAACATTGCCTTTTAAAAGTTCTGTACCTACTGTTCAATCTCTTTTATATTCAATGAGTTCACGTGGTTTGGTGAAAATGCCAATGTATTTTATTTTATTAAAATGTACATGTACATATTTATTATTCCCTTTGTCTCTACTGAAAAAGCTCTCATAAAACTTTTATTTTACTCACATAATTGTAGCACGTGCGCTGACACTGCATGTTCCTGCCCCACTTTAGCTAAAGCTGACCATTTAAAATATCTGGGTGTCACTATTGACTCCAATGTAAACTTCCGTAAACACATCGATTTACTTTGTGCTAGAGTGCGCAAACTAATATATGTCTTTAAGAATTTGCGGACCATAGCAGACTTTAAATTAATTAAACAGGTTTATTTAGCTTTGTGTCAATCCATTCTTACCTATTGCATAACTTCTTGGGGCGGTGCTGCAAAAACAATTTTACTCCCTCTAGAGCGTGCTCAAAGAGCAATTCTAAAGGTTGCAACATTTCGCCCTTTTACATTTCCTACGCACCAGCTCTACATAGCATGTAATGTACTAACAATACGGCAATTATTTGTACTAAACATAGTATTACACCAGCACACTGCACTTCCTTTTGACCCATCACCTAGCGACAAGAGAAGGAAGGATTTGGTTTGCATAAAGCCTCAAACTAGACATGCGTTTGCTAATCGATTTTATGTGTTTTTAGGACCTTTTCTGTATAATAGGCTCAACAAGTTACTAAGCTTCTATAGTGTACGTTACAAAAAATGTAGTAAATTGTTAGCAGAACATTTAGCGACACTCAATTACACAGACACAGAAAATCTTCTAGAAATTTTGTCATGACGATAATTTATCCCTCGTAAGTATTTACTTTTGTATATTTACATAGGTTTAGTTTTAGATATAAATGTACCAATATGCTTTTTCTCATAGTTATTAATTAATTGTTTTATATTAGTTTAGTTTTAAATTTTATTGTTCCAATTTAATTAAAATGCAAAGTGATGGCCTGAAACACAGGTTTGAAGTAACCTAGATCGGGCGGGTCGTTACCTAATACTGTAATTCCGAAACATCATTACTGACTTGCACTTGTAATTAACATGTTTTAGTTTTAATTTATTTTTAGGTATTATAATTGTTTGGGAAATCTTACTGTTGCCTAAATGTACACTTTTTGTAAACGTTTTTATTCAATAAATATTATTATTATTATTATTATTTACTGAAACAGAATTTATAATATTTTAAAACTGATAGATTTTTGTAGTAAAAACGTGTTCTTTTCACATCTAAAAATTTATTTAATTTACAGTTATTTATTAAATTTTTAACACACATTAGTCGAGAGGTCGTGAACTTCAGTAAGAGGTCAAATGTTTTTATTGCAAAAATTCTCAATACTTAACGATACAAAAAAGCAGTTTCAAATTGCTGATGAACCAAAACAAGGTGATCTAATTACATGGGACTAATTACACAAAGGCATACAAGATTATTATTTAAGGAAATAAGTGCCATTATCCATTCGGGTAAAAAAACATAGTACGATTTTTTAGATTTCGCTTTTTTGGACCTATGTTAACATCATCATTTCAGCCGAAATACGTCCACTGCTGGACATAGGCCAAGCACCGCCACTTCAACCGGTTTTGTGCTTCCCACATCCAGTGGATTCCTGCGGCCGACCAGGTCATCGGTCCACCTTGTGGGGGGCCTTCCAACGCTACGTCTTCCGGTACACAGTCGCCACTCTAAAACCTTTCGGCCTCATCGGCCATCTGTTCTGCGAGCAATGTGCCCTGCCAACTGCCACTAAACTTGGCAAATCTTCGGGCTATGTCGGTTATCTTGGTTCTCCTACGGATCTCTTCATTTCTGATTCAATCACGTAGGGAAACTCCAAGCATAGCCTCTGTGATAACCTTTATACCAACTAACCAAATAGTACCTAAAACTACCCACAACTTAAGGCTCGTAAAGACGCGACCCGTGACGCGACAGCGCGACCCGTGTCGTGCCCGCGATATCGCGCTGGTCTGTACGTGCCTCTATCCACACCTTCAATATAATTTGAAAAGCTCACATTATAACCTCTTAGAAATCCAGCATCCGTGCAAAGAATATTGTATATTTTTGCCAACTTCCCATCCAGTTCCACTTGTGGTCGGGCGAGGTTGGAATAATAAACGATGCCCTACTTTTTAACCGACTCCAAAAAGGAGATGGTTCTTAATTCGACTGTGTTTTTTTGTTTGTTACGCGTTTACTCCGCCAATTATGAATTGATTTTAATGATTCTTATTTTTTGGTAGGTCCATACTTCAGAAGTGGTCCCATATAAATTTTATTAACTTTGTTTGGTTACTTTTTGAGCTAGCTTCAATAATACGTTTTTTCCCAACTTTTTAGGCTGCCTGTCCACTGGAGCTGAGCGAGAGAGCGGAGCGGAGAAATATTACCCATAGAATCTAAACTCCGCTTCAGAGCTCCGCTCCTATAGGTTAATATTGGCACTTTTCTCCGCTCCGCTGCGTCGCTCCGCTCCAGAGGACAGGAATCCTTAGTCTATATGGATGATGTAAGGATGTTATAATAAGTTTCCGTCACTGTTATTTACATAGCCGGTAGTAGTGGTATTCGAATTTGTGTGGGGTAGGTACCACAACTAAAAAATTACTTTAATTTCGGAAGTCGGTGGCAAAAAACGAAACACAAAGACACCGACTTCCGAAATTAAAGTTATGTTTCACTTTGTAGTGTTCTTTATACCCTGCTGTGGTTTAGTCAGCTGATCGATGTGATTTTGTTTTTTGTTGGATTGACATAGAGGGTGTAACAAGTCCGTTCACGAACGCATTCTGTACATCGAACTAAGTAACTTTGTGCAAAAATAATTGCAGGGAAAAGGACTTTATTTTTGCTGGGAAAATTCGCTGTTTACGGCAGCGCGCAATGTAACGCACGCAAAACATTGTGCTTATGGTTACATGGGAGTATTTAGTTAAGTTATTACATTTAAAACCAAGTAAAACAAAAAGTTGGAACTTCGAAATCTGCGTAACTAGATAGTTCCTAGGGGAAAAATAAAACATAAGAACGGGAAGAGGAAGCGACTTTCGCCTTCGTTAGTAATATTTTAACACCCGTTATTTCTGTACTGTGTCTTGTTTTTAGCAATAGATGTGTGTGAGATTTGTCAGGAAACCCGGAATTAGACAGTCGCTCTTTTACTTGGATTATAAGGCTGATTTTTAATAGCATTAGTTAAGTACCTAGTTAGGTGCCTTGATGTTAATACTTGACATTTCATAATGAAAACCGTAACTTGCTACTTGAAATAAAGTCGCTACTTAAGTTATGTAAATTTAAATCCGCCATAAGACTGTTTTGTTGCGAATTTGAGCACCATTAATATTTTGAATAATAATGATAAAAAAAAATATTGAATCGGTCTGTCTAAATATAATTTAAACCACTCAACTGTCGATTTGCCTTTAGAATAGAATTCTATTGTGTCTCATTAGTGACAGTTAAACTCTTAAATTGGGGCCTACGTACAGAAAGTATAAAGGAGAATTATTAGTGTGGGGTAAAGTTTTTAAAGCAAAATGTACTTAACTAAAGCGTCCGACGGGCGATTTAGATTTCATGAGAGAACATGTTTTAAAACACAAAATATTTATTTCAGTAAACAATATTATCATGGCATTAGGTCACTGACACAAATGCGGTTAGTAGGTAATTACATAATTCTCTAATTTAATTGGTTGTCAGAGTTTTAAAGTCGTCCATCGGCCTCTGACTTGGCTTTACATACCGTCGAGAAATATCTCTCAGGCATGCCTGTTTCCTCACGATGTTTGCCTTCACCGTTTTTGAAGCAAGTGATAATTATATGATACGCACTCGAGGTTGGCCCTGGGTTCGAACTCGCTGTCGGGAGGACACGGCGCAGCATACACTGGCAGAGTGTGCCGCATGGGAGGAGCCGCGCCGTGCCCTCGTATCTGAAGTCGGAGCCGACCTGGCGCTGCCAGCTGTCGCTCGTTCGATGGTCGGGAGTGCCGAGTCGTGGGATGCAGTGATCTCCTTCTGTGAAACCATAGTTGCACAGAAGGAGGCTGCGGAAAGGGAGAGGGAGATCGAGACCACTCTCCTGATCCGTAGCAGGCGGACTGGGCGTCGGCGGAGGGCAGACAACGCCCTCTTCCAGCCCCCGTTAACGGATCCGGAGGGATGGCGGACTCGGGGACGTCCGCCACCTCCCATCCAGCAGGACCCGAGGTGGCGGCGCGTAGTGTTCCACGCGCGCCCCTATTTGACGTCGCGGGGGAAGTGTAACACCTCACTCCACCCGCGGGCATGAAGTGGTCCGCAAAAGCGGGCCGGCACCAGTCGGGGATCATGGAAGGCGCACTAGATCTCATGATCCCCGGTCCAAGTGTGGGAAGGGAACACCGGGGTGGTTTTTAGTCAGTAGGAGTCTGACAGACCCCTTAGCCCGCCCCAGGGCGGAGGACATCCATGAGGATTTTCCACCCCGGAACAAAAAAAAATGGGTTCGAACTCGAAAGCTATGACTTGGCAGTCTAACGGTCACACCACTAGGCTATCACTGCCACTGGCCTCTCATTTTTACACAGACAAATAATTGGCACCAACCACCACGTCTGTATTCGTAAATGCGGTAGGCAAGGTGTACCATAATTATTTCCCAAATAACCTATTCAGGTACCTATCTAAAGCCTTTTACCAATACTTAAACCGATCAACGGTCATCAAAAGACTTTAAGAAGGTAGCTGGCATAGACTGGATGCGGAAGGTGGAAGACAGGCTTTTGTGGCGCAGCCTGGGAGAGGCCTATGTCCAGCAGTGGACTGCGATTAGCTGAGTTGATTGATTGAATCATGATGTCACAGGAACAGCCCAATAGGGATGATGCCTGGGTCAAAAATAAGAAATTCTATTTAGTCCGTCAGTCAGTCAGATAATAAAAAAATATTAGACACGTATTTTTTGCTTAGCATATTCATAAAAAACTGACTTAGATAAAACGCATTAAAGTTGGGGAGTGGGGGTCGCTACGTCACAAGTAAGTATAAAATCTACATACTCGTGACGTCATGGCACATTTTAACTCAATATATCGCCGTAATCTTTTGATAACATAAAAAATAAAAAATACGTGTCCAATATTTTTTTTTTGAATAATCTACCTGAAGGACAAAAAATAAATTTTTAGTCATCATCCCTATTAGTATATTACATACCGTCCGTAAACCTCGAAGTCCCCACTTAGAACTCACTACAATATATATTGCAAACACAAAAGCTAACTCCAACCTTCCGAAGCTGATCAGGTTATTATTGTCGTGGTACATTGGTTTCCGGTCAGCGATCAAAACCGATTGGACCGGACATGGCGTAACGAGCCAATCGGAAGCGGATTCTGTGAGGCGCTCAGAGATTATTACACAGCGCTGAAATGTCTGCTGAAATGTTTTATAAGTTCTTGGATTGGAAAATCTGAAATCTTTATAAAAGACAATTTTATCAAGTTATTTTGACCCGTTTTCTGGGTCAATTTGTTATTTTTATCTACCTATTTATTCTGTAAAAATCGCACCGTGAAAGCTGAGCTGAATTAAGCTGTCATCTGGGGGTCTATCCTCTAAATTCCGTCAACGAAGAAGAACGGGCCCGTTCGAAAGTAGTTGATCCGAAAAAACAAATGACAAATTCAATTTTTAAAACGGGTAAAAATATCGCGAGTAGGGACAGATGTCAAATAGTCTTGTCATTCAATCTTAGTTCGGGCTCCGAACGTAAGTAAGACGGAGTAGGAATCGCCCGAGGGAGTAAACCAAAATTTTTACGGTCAGATTTTAAAAGAATACATCAGCTGGTACAGCATAAAATCAATACATAAAAAAGCGCAGCCCTTGGACCTAAAGAGCTGAAATTCTACACAGAGATTCTCTATATGAGATAGACAAGAAATAAAGACTTTTTGGAATTCTTACGGGAATTCTTTTCTATATTATATAGGGCAAATATTTACATTCAGAGACTCCTCCGTGCCTCAGAAAGCACGTTAAGCCGTTGGTCCCGGATGTCATTCATGGATCGTTGAGAGTCGTACCGGGTCGTTAGAAACCCAATCTCGCCAAGGGTGTATTATCCAGTAATTGGGTTGTGAAGGTCAGATAGGCAGTCACTCCATGTAAAATAGGTATTGGTGTTTTTTTTTTCTTTATTTATTTGAAAGGATTTTATCTCTTAATGATAACGACACCCTCGTAACAGAAATCATTTAACAACTTAAAACTAAACAGTTATTATAATAATTATGACTTACTTAATAGTGTTGTCCCTATTCGTTTTGGTAAAGAACCAACAACAGTCGACACAACATCCTAGCTTCCTCCGACAAAGGGGACGCTAGGATGGATGCTGTTACATGCCCCCACTTCAAATCCCACACCAATACCACACAATATTGTCTATCGTATATGTTCCAGTCACATTCCATCAGCACGTAGTAAATATCCTCAATCACTCCACAAACTTCGCAGTTTGGTGAGGGGATGGGATGTGGCCGGAACGCATCCTAAACAGAACTAAGTACGGTACTAGTGTTTATTAAGCTGCATCCGGTTAGACTGGAAGCTGACCCCTAAATATAAATTCAGGGTCAAAAACTAGACAAAGATTGAATTTATATTCGAATCGTTTTGAAGAAAAACAATAAAAAATGGGACTAGCAGGTGTTGGCAAGAAATCTGCATACGTATGTTACCGTTTGGGTCAAAACCCATTTCAGACTTCAATTCTAACTGAATTTCTATTGAATACTGATCAGAGACAATTCTTGCAAGGTAGGCTGAGAAACTTCAAATGTTGGTTTAGATACATCTGACAATGTTTAAATATGTTGAGTAAATTGAGTAAATAATGAACGGAATACCTGTAGTACAAAATACATCTCCCTAGCCTTTTCCCAATTATGTTGGAGTGGGCTTCCTGTCTAACCAGATGCAGCTGATTACTAGTATTTTACATGGAGCGCCTGACTATCTGATGTCCACAGCCCAGTTACTGGGTAACACGCAACACACCCTTCATATGACTGGTTGTCAGACTTTCTGATTTGTGACTACTCGCAACAACTGTCAAAGATCTACGAATGACAGTCGGGACCAGCGGCTTAACGTGTTTTCCGAGGTACGGAGGGATCTCGATATGTAATAGATCTGTTGTACTTGGGCAGAAATTAAATGAATTATCACAGCTGTAGAAGAGGCAGTCATACAGGTCATGAATCGACCGCTTCGCCCAACACAGTTTTTTTCTGCTCGCTGAACAAAAACCTACCCACACACGTTACTAAGCCGACCTTCAGTGTAATCATGTGTACCTCTAGACTCGCCAAGTCTGTAAAATATTCATAGAAAAGCGGCTCTAAGCGGTTTAACACGCGTTGGAATTAAATGCTTTCTGCGTTTAGACTACACTAATATTATATGCTAGTGTGTCCCTCTGTCTGGTACTTTTCACGGCTAAACTAATATTATGATAAGATGTAGTTGGACGAGGATTTGGAAAAGTATGTACATAGCAGACTAAGCTTAGTCTGTCCTAGGGCATGTCCTTTATGTGTTTGACGTTTGTGATGCATTACAAGATAGGGTTTGATAGAAAATTGTGTTAAACTGCTTTAATTTATATAATATTATTATCAGGACATACCAACGAACAACCACTACTGTTGGATAAAAGAATGTCGTTTTAAACTTTGTTTAATTGACCATATTCGTGTTATTAAAAAAATGCGTTATTGTTTATGTCTAGATGTAAGTTTCCCAAAATAAGATAATAAAAATGCAGTTTTCGGAAAAAAGAATACTCCCAACTATGGGAATTAAAACACAGAAAGTTAAAAAATAAACTTTCCTCAAACCCTTCACATTCTTGCAGAGTTAAAATTCAAATATCTTTTTAAACAATGAACCCCATGGAATATGCATATTAATGTGATCTTCCAGTATTTTATAAAACACTTCTCTCTCTAATTTTCTCGTAGCAGAACAGAAAAGATACAGACAACATTCATTCAACACTCGTTTCGGGAACACAATGGTGAAATTCTCCATTCGAGCCTTACGTACCCATAAAAGGAATTTCTGTACATTAAATTTTCACTTAATGGAGTCTTTGCGGTTGCTCCTTTTTCTGTCACAATGTATACCATTTTCCTTTCAAAATATTAACTTCTGGGAAATTATTCATGGACGAGTGAGGCAATTTACTTATTAAGAATTGATGCTTTTTATCATTAAAAAGAGGCATGCATTATAAAATAAGCTACCGAATCTGTCTGTTTTATACATTGCTAAGTATGCCGCCAGTCTCTTGGGTACAGTACCAGTCGGCAGCGATGCGGAGGAATTTTTTGACGACTTATTTTAGTTTGTGAATACTTAGTTATAGTTAAGTCAGGTTGAGTTATATTATTTTTATTTTTATCTGTTAGTTAATTTAAGATAAGAACTTTATCCAGTGTATTTACAACAGGTAAAAAAACCTGTCCCATCCGTCAAGGTGTTGTTAGGTATCTTACTCAGAGTACATTAAGGTGAAAAAGAAAAACACCACTTTTTTTTGGGAATTTTAACGGTTACCTTGGGCGCGCCCGGGTGGCCTCCGTTTAGCGGGTGTCTAAAAGTCATAATTCATAACATACGACACCTGCTGCTTTTTATAGTTTTGACTGTCTACATTTACATAGTTGACACATGCTTCATCCTCTGCCTAGCCTTTTGCCAACTATTTTGGGGCCAGTCTAACTGGACGCAGCTGAATACCTGAATGTTGAATACGCTTACAGTTACATAAAGTGAAAACTATGACCAAGGAACTACCATTAAAATACTCTTAATTATGTAAACCATAAAAATTACAGACATCAATTTAGAAATTTTACATAGAGTGGCACGATGAGCTACCATTAGGAACTTTTCAAGCCCCATTCATACAATTTTCCCATACTGTGCTAAAAACAAAACATTTACGTAATAGACAGAAAAAAAACAGCAATCTTCGAGAAATCTACAGGAAACAATGTGAAATCCCTGCCAGGGGATTTACAAATCTCATAAAAGGGGGTTTGTTTACAGTAAATTGACTGTAGACATTGGATGTTTTGTGACACGATTGTGATGTAGGGGCAGGGCAAGCAAAGATAAGATGCTGACGACAGGGGATTTTCAGATGAAAAATGCTTGAGATATTGTTTACAGGAAAGTTGTTTTAAGATAAAATTGTTGTGCTTGCTCCTGTGTAAAGTATTTGTTTTTCGCGACGAAATATCTCTGAGCTATTCTAGTGTTAAGGAAAAATAAACATCAAAATCTCTTTATTTTTGTAGCCATGAAAGCGTAACTGAAGAGCTCGTGGCTAAGTAATAACAGCCGCACGGGTCGTTTCATCAGGTTAAGCTACGCTTGCCGGAGTTGGTACGTTAATGGGTGACCTTTACATACCGGGCTCCTCCGTGCCTCGGAAAGCACGTTAAGCCGTTGGTCCTTAGTGTCTTTTGTGGATCTTTGACAGTCGCTACGGGTCGCCAGAAGCTCGAAAATCATCGTTTTACTCAATTACTGGGTTGTGGAGGTCAGTCAGGCCGTCGCTCCATGTAAAATACTGGTATTCAGCTACATCTGGTTAGACTGGAAGCTGACCCCAACATAGTTTGGAAAAGCCTAGGCAGATTTTGATGAAAGCGTAACTAATCTCCGTTTCAAAAGTATCTGACGAAAGTGTAAACAAACTCTGTTTAGGTTAGATTGTTACGCAATCAGTACTAAAGGAAGTTAGCTTTATTTAACAATTATTGTTCGAAGAACATTATTAAATGGTAATTGAAAATCATCGACGACAATTGAGGTTATAAAATTAATGTCAATTGTGACTGAGAAACATCTTCATGGTGATTTAAAATTGGAATTCCAGTTCAAGTATTCAAATAAAAGCACTCAATTTGTAACTGGAACTACAAACTGGTATCCACAGGTACGTTTTCTGATCTGAGTAAAAAAAATCCTGATAGGTCTTTATAAGTTTCAGCTTCCAGTGTATCCGGAACCAGCTTAATACCAGTATTTTTATGACCTGACCACTGGGTGACACGATAGCCCTTGGTAAGACTGATTGTCAGACCTTTTAGGCTTCTGACTACCCGTAACGACTGTCAAGGATCCGCGAATGACAGCCGGCTTAACATGCTTTTCGAGGCACGGAGGAGTCTTTGTATGTAAGACCATCTTTACATACCAACCTTACACACTTTACATACATACCAACACCTAAGTGCCTCGGAAAGCACCCATTCACGACCCGACTTCCGAGCTTAACCAGATTGATCGACCCATGTGGTTTTATTACTTAGGCTGGTTTCACAGCTGTCCGGACGACCCGTGTGGGCCGCCCGTACGGGCACCCGGAACAGAGACATGCGTGAAGCGCTTGAATATTGTTTCACAGCGACGCGGATTGGTCCGTACGCGACCCGCTCCGGGTAGACCCCGGACAACGCTAGCCTAACAACGCAACCGTATCGTACTAACTCAAAGCATTTATTTCAATTAAACCATTTACAGGCACTTTTGAATTGTCAAAGAGTCTGTCAGTTAGTCAGAAAATTGAAGCTAATTGCCCATTCCAAAACGTAGATCTTTATTGAGAAGAATGGGCGAAACTGCCTCGTTTTAAAGCACTGCGGGCGTTACCCGTACGGTTCTCCCGTGTGCGGGCGGCCCGTGTGGGTCTCCCGGTCCGCTGTGAAACCAGCATTAGCCACAAGCCTAAATAAACAAAACTCATTACACAAATAAATCCTGTAATTCTTCTCTACCTTCCTCGAAGTGAAGGAGCCAATAAAAATGTCTGTCACGTAACTAATGAATACTGATCAGCTCACCTCCTGTAGTTAATTCAATTAAAGGGAGAGTTTTATCGTTTTATTCTACTTTAGTTAACTCTGTGAGTCTGATTAGGTAAATGTAGCTTTTTAGATTTAAATTCTATTTAAAGCAATTTTATTTAATGTTGTTTTTAAGGTCGACAGTAAAATGGGACAAAATAATAGTCTTGTAATAAATACAGGGAGCTTACAGCGCGCGCGCAAGAATGGCGATGTTAACTTATTATTACTCAGTAGCAGTCCGGATTCTGGATTAGTGCCCGATTGATGGTAATAGGCTCGCCCCCATTACATAGGACTTACATATAACTGGCGAAATGTGGGTGTACTATAAGGTCACACCTCCGCCTAATTCTTTGGGCATTTCAGGCATAATGTTATGTTATTATTACTAACGTTACTATAATAACTTCCACAAGGGTTCCCGCAAAAAGGTTCTTCAAACAATGACAACAATTTATTACGAACTAGCTTTTCCCCGCGGCTTAGCTCACGTGGAAGTCGGAAAATATCGCATGAAAACGGCTTTATCGGCATAAAAAGTAAATTATGTGTTAATCCAAGTTATAAACTATTATCTAAATCCTATTAGTAGCATAACATAATGATTGAATACTATCGTGAATTCATGCAAGCCTAGTACTTTTTGTTAGGTTACTGCTCAGAAATTGTGCACAACGTCTAATGATAGAAATACTATCTTGAATTCATGCAAGCCTAGTACTTTTTGTTAGGTTACTGCTCAGAAATTGTGCACAACGTCTAATGATAGAAATACTATCTTGAATTCATGCAAGCCTAGTTCTTTTTACCCGACTACGGCGAAGCAAAAAGGAGGGTTATTATTTTGATCGGTATGTATGAAATGTAATGTTCACATCTAGAAAACATAAAGTTAGGAACTAAAAAAAAAAAGTTTTTTAAATTGTACCATGTTGAATATCAAATGAAAAGGCTTGACGAGCACATTACAAATATGTATATGTTTAAATTATTAAAAATAAGAAAAAGTGAGACTGTGCTACGTACGGCGCGGCTGTAAAATTAATAACTATTATACAATAAAACCCAAACAAAAAAATAAATAAAGCTGCTCTGCAAATACTTTATCGTGAAATTATAACCCCAAAATAATTCTGCCAAGTTTCAACTTTATTACTCAAGAAATAACATTTTCATTCTATCTATTCGAAAAAGACGACTTGGTTCGCTTTATGTGCACCCAAAGGTGATGTTTTCTATAAGAAACTTTTAGCGGGCAGTAATGAGTTTTTAATACTCTTCATAAGTGCGCCGCAATTATCTTTGCCGCGCACTTTTTGAATTTGGAACATCTTAGTGTTCAGCGCCAAAGAAATCGAACGCAAATATTGTTTGAATAAAGACTGGCTGGTACGACGGCCCATAGTCGCGCGGCTGGCTGAATAAAAGAAATAAAATTAAAAACGCGCGAACTACAGCCCGCGTTTTCGTAAATTTTCACGGATTGTTAGAAATTCATGGTTTTATTTTGAAAAATGAATTCTTCCAGTGACAGTGAAAGTAAAGAATTAACTCCTGAAAGTACTAGAACTGACACAAGAAATTTGATGGATAATCTATTACCTGCAAAATCGCGGGAGAAATATATGAAAGCCTATGGTAATTTTATTGAATGGAGAAATGCAAAAGGCGCCAAGAATTTTTCAGAATCTGTTTTTTTTTTTTTGGCTTACTTCCAGTACTTAGCCGAAACTAAAAAACCTTCCACTCTTTGGAGTACCTACTCAATGCTAAAATCAACAGTCAGTTCTAATAACGACGTAAAACTGGACACATATTCAAAATTAATAACGTAGGTATCTGAAGAGGATGTCTGATGGATTTAAACCTAAAAAATCCAAAGTGTTCTCAGTCAAAAACGTGGTTTCCTTAATGAGGCACCCGACAAATTCTTGCCGTAAAAGTAAGTAACTATGTATATGGTGGATTAGTAAAGTATAACCATAGTGTTTTAAAATACGCATTTTATTGTACTTCGATAGATACTTGTCTTATTCACATTCGGTTTTGTTACAGGTGGCCTTAATTTTCGGAGTACATGGAGCTTGTCGTGGCAATGAACTTTTAAAAGTAACTGTTGATGATGTCGAAAATCACTCGGATGATTTACTGTTAGTAAAGCTGACAGACACAAAAACAAAAATTGACCGATGCTTCGTAATCCGAAGAGAAAACAAAACTATTGTACAGAAATACCTGGACCTGCGTCCTACTGATATCAAGACCAATCGATTTTTTATCCGTTATCAAAATGGCAAGTGCTTCAAACAAGTTATGGGAAATAATAAAATATCTAACATGCCACAAGAAATCGCTACTTATTTGAAGTTACCAGATATGAAACTGTAAACACAACATTGTTTTCGTCGTACTTCTGCTACTCTTTTGGCAGATTCTCGAGCGGACTTAACTGTTCTCAAGCGACATGGAGGATGGAAGTCGAGTGCTGTAGCAGAGGGGTATATAGAAGATTCCGTTGAGAACAAGGCGAAAACATGTGAACGCATCGTGGAAAACATTAAATTGCAACATTCAGTTAATCCATCCATGCCACTGTTATTACATGCCACCAAAATATATTTTTGGCTCGGGCGACGTACTTTGAATCCCTCGCTACGTTCAGGATTCTACTAAAGTATCCCTCGCTACGCTCGGGAATCTACTCTAAATCCCTCACCTCGTTCGGATTCAAAAAAGAGCCCTCGCCGTAAAAATATTATTTTGCTCCCTTATGATAAAATTTACTATTTTCGTACAGGTGGAATTTTCAAAAACCCCTTCTTAGTGCTCCCCTACACTATTTTTTTTTTTACCAAAAATTCAACCGTAATTCATCAGTTCCACTTTACCAAATGGTGCGTTTCGAAAGCAAATGCATGAGTTACTATAAAAAAAACCCAAATCGCTGTAGGTACGCCTATAATATTTGAAGAGTTCCCTCGATTTCTCCAAGATCCCGTCATCAGATCGTGACCAAATGACAATGGGACCAACTTGAAAGTATACCCTTACAAAAAAAATATTTTTTCAAATCGGTTCAGCCGTCTTCGAGTAATCGGGGAACATTCATAAAAATAAAAAAAAAAACCGACGAACTGAGAACTTCCTCCTTTTTTTAAATCGGTTAAAAAGGAAGCTGTGTAGAAAATTTCACGTTCCTAGTCCCAGTAGTTTCGGCTCTGCGTTGATATGTCAATCAGTCAGTCAGTCAGTCAGTTTCTCCTTTTATAGATTAAAGTCAAAAACACAACAAAAAAAAACAAGTTTACACAGTACACAGTCCCCAAATTCTCTACGAAATGAAGATGAAAATACGAGTAAATACATGGCGGGGTCTCCTGGGAGTGTAGGAAGGGAAACAAATGGTACATAGAGCAACATTAGGCCTATTCCTCTGGAGAGTAGAACTTGTAGTGCTGGGTATAAGTCTGAAGTATTAGTAAGTTAATAATGAATTATGGCTATTCTTGGAACTGTATTTTATGGTAGAACAAATAGATAAAGTCGGCCTCGCAGTTGCGTTTTTTGACAAAAACTCCCAGTAAATTGAAACTTAACATAACATAACATGACGCCTTGTTTCCCCGAAGGGTTGGGCAAATGTGAATTTATAGTACACCCACATTTCGCCAGTTATGTTTAAGTCCCATGTAATAGCGGGCGCGCGTATTGCCATCAACCGGGCACAAATCCAGACTCCGGGCTGCTATTGAGAAATTCCGGATGGAAAATTTAATAACACTTTACCCGACCCGGGAATCGAACCCAGGACCTCATGCTCAGCAGTAGTGCTTGCGACCACTAGACCAACGAGGCAGAAACTTCACTAAGGTGCAAATTATCTAACTGTTACATTGATCTTAAAGCCAAAATAGACCTGTAGGGTTTATAACGTGCAAATAGCAATCAACCTTAAATAAAATTAATTAATTTCAGATAAAGTCCATTATAACATTGCATTACATTAGAACATTACAATTAATATAAAAATCACACACACAATAAAATAATCCTCAAACAATCAAATCAAATAAAATTAAAATACATACAAATGTCAATGTCAACAAAATTAGAAATAAATATAAACAAATGTCATCCAAAACGTATAAAATAAAACAACACAGAAATATTACATAATACGAGGGGACGCAGTACTATGAAGCTGCATCCACCTCTGTAACAGGAGTAGATACCACCCGTTCGGAAAATACCTTCAGTTCTTCTTCCTTAAATCAATTACTAGATCCCGAGGACTAGTCATTCGAATACAAAATAGACTTTGGATATGATGGACACTTGGACATCCACAATGCATCTCTGTATGGCACATAAGATGCAAATGCGAGTGACAAACACAACGCATAGCTCTATGCTTGACATAAAAAGGCAAGCATCATAATTTTCTTGCTCATATCGCAATTTATTTCGGATCGGCGTAACACGTCTTCCATAATTCTCTATTTAGTCATCACCTTGGTAGTAACATATCATCCATATCATCTTTCACACAGTTCATCCATCGTATGTAAAGCCAGGCATCATAGCAAAATGTTAACTTGTTGGTGGGCGAGCCCATCCCCCAAATCCATTAGTTACAAATATTGAAATTCAAAGTGGGTACCAGTTAAAGTAATGAATTAGGCATAAGTAATACCGAATTTCCCTCAAAGTCACTATCAAATACCAAACAGTTAAAAGCTAGTTGTTTATAACAGGAAGTCTTAAAACCTGCCAAAGCACCTACAATTTGGCACCCAGCCGAGATAACACAATACTATGCTTTACAAACTGGTGCCTGAGGTCGTAAATATATCTAATCGGACTTTAGTTTAGTACCAACAAGTCTGTAGGCTAAGAGCTAACAGTAAATCAAAGTGACTGGGTAGAGTAGGCTGAACTCTGGCTTTTAGAGGTTCGTAGGATTGTTCACTCTTACTATTCAATATCTTTACTTTACTTTCAACAAATATTTGTAAGCATGTCATTGACTGATATTAATGTGCAGGATATTAATTCAGATTTGTTACAGTTGTAATGGCAATCATGTCATTTGGATTAAATTATATAAAACATTTATCTTTTGAAGTCGTTATGGGTCGTTTTCAAAATTTTTGTATATTCATTTTGTTTATTTTGTTTTTATTGTAACACAAAAGTAACACAAATGAAGAGTAAGGGCAGAGTCATAACGAGGTCGATGAATATAATTTTTTTTTTCTTATACTTCCTTCCATTTTTGTGGATGTTTTCATTTTAAAGGCTCTCGGTAACGTCTTTGTCGTTCAGAGGGCGTTAATGGCATCTTTCCTAAAACGGAAATGGAATTACTATTCACATTTAAGTGATAACGTCCTAAGTGTCACGTGACACAAAAATAATACAATATTCACACAATTTAACAAAATAAACGTTTAACTAACCTTCAAAAAATATATTTTAGCAATTTCACCCTCGAGTTACTCGTGAAACATGCATATGACTTTGTTATACCATTAACTACAATGATATGCTGCATTATAAAGTGTAGTAATACAATACAATTATTTTTATTTACACTTTTAATACAATTTCTTAAAGTCCTTTTTACGACGCGAAAGAAAATGGTGCAGCCGAATGAAACTAGTGTCCTCTCCTTGTAACTATTTTGACGCATAGATTTGCCATACTAAATTTGGAATTTACTTCTATTAATATAAAAACTCAAAGTTACAAGAAGGAATCACACAATGGAATGGAATATGATACACGTGTTTATGAGCAAATAAATAAATGGTTTATTAAAATTACATTGTTTTATAGTATATTTCATATAACTTACTCTTTCACCTGACAAAACATTGTTGAACAGGTTACATAGTGCGTGCATTATTTATTATTTGCTGCATTTTTTAAATACGCGCGACTGTGGACATAGCAATTTTGTATGGGAAACAAATTATGACAGGAATTAAATTTAGTGTGTTAAACCAATTTCCATACTTTAAAAAATCTATATTTGCTTTTTTATTATTAATTAGTCAGAATATTGATATGTTTACATTTCCAACTAATTTTATTTTATTTTACTAAGAAGTTGGTGAACACATATTTACAACAAAATGTACATAAATTTTGAAAGCTACCTTTATACGTTCCCTTTGTTGTAAATAGTACCTTATTTCGAGTGAATTCCCACCTAAACCTCTATTTGCACAGTAAAATTGCTTTCTCGCTATTATAATATCATTCAATGGAAACACCTGCTAAGGAAAAAACCTATAGATCTGTAGACACGACGTCTTATAGACGGTTCAATTGATTCAGAATATAAATTGAATCATTTTGTTGGGTAAAGATGAATGTGCCACCCCTAGCGAGTATCCTTACGTAGGTAGGTACGTTGGCAGCAAGTTTTATTTCTGTAATAATATCCTACAATCTTGGGAAATACCTAAATGGAAAGCTTGGCAGGGTTGTCTAACAAGTCATATAATATAGGATTATTTTCCGATTTTTGTTTTGAACAGTGAATTGAATGCTTTAAAAAAACTGTGTAGAGAAGCAAACAGTGCTTTAAAATGAAACTTAATTCTGCTTTTAATACAAAAGTTAAGACTGTGTCCTACTGAAATAAGGACGAAATAGTGTAGACTCATATTTTTTGCCAAGAGCTATTTGTGGAGCATGGCTAACTTTTCAGCCGCCTAATTTCCTAATTTTCAAATAGTTTTATGACATAAAAGATTTAAAAACTAGCGATCCACCCCTGCTTCAGACAGTTGAATATGAATGTATAAAACACATAAACTTTCCGGAATATATTCTATAAATGATGGTGATAACTGAATAAAAATCCGCGGAGTTAAGAAGAACAATGCGGTCACTGGCGGACTAAGGGAGGATGTCAGAGGCGCTCCGTCCCGGCCCCCCAAACCCTGAGAAGTACTTTAAAAAAAAGTCAAAATGTTCAATAAGAAACAGGTATAGCAGAAATATCTCTTATTTCTTTTCTAACATCCTTCTTTCTGTTCATTCTCAAAGTTTTCTGCATAATGTCGATCAAGTAACTCCTATTTATGTATGAATGTTCAGAAGAAAATCGAATCTTTCCGAGTCGGGGTTACGGCGAGTTTAAATTTTCGACTTCACTTCGCATACTCTTGTATCCTATACTCTTTTTACTCTCAAAGTTTTCAGAATAAGTCCATAAAGCAACTGCTATTTCCGTATGAATGTAAAGGAAAAAATTTAGACCTCGCCTCGTTCTTCCATCCTAAATTCTTGTTTATCGATGACCCCCTCCCCCATGTAAAAGCATCTACGTCAGTGAATATGATAATGTGAAGATAAAATCCTGCAGGGTGTGAGGCCCATGGTGTAGATAGAGTATAAATACATTTACGCACGTTTCACGTACGATATTTTTATAATTAATTATTTTTTCAAAATTTTACTAGAAATACCCATATGAATTGAGATGATCGACGGGCATAGTTCGAAACTGCAGACACGAAACGCGAATTAATTATAATATGTACGCGATTTAATTTATAATATGTATCGATATAAATAGATGATACTGACAACCCTGTGATTGGCCGCAAGCGTAGGCATCCATATCTTACATAGTACCATGAAAATAGCTTGGTACAAAATACCTCCCTTTTACGATTTAACTTTTATCAGTTGCTTTATTGTCTAAGGTTATAACACCTTTGCGAGTTTCACAAATTAAAAATACTTATAAAGATTTCTTGGTATTCTAGCTTTATGTTGGATTTATGCTGTGTTGTAATAATTAGAACGAAAAAAGAAAAAAAGAAAATACGTTAATTTGCTGTAAACATGACGCAAAGAATGAACACAAAACAAAAAAGAACAAGTTGAGAGAAAATATGCGTCACATCTTCGCAAAATGGCCATTGCTCAGCATAATGCTGCGACTCTATGCGAGACCAAGCCCCAGCGCTGGGTCTACACTAAACAAAACTGTCTTTAGTCAGGCTATCGCTATACGAAAACAATGATGATGTGCACACACCTCAACTAGACTCGAGAACAAACAGTGTTCTGACAACGATAGACAACTATTTTATAGATAGATAGATATCTATCTATCTATAAAATAATCTATTTTAGGATTAACAATTTTAGGATACCTATAAAAATTGTGAGTAAATAAAGTTTTTTCGTTAATTCCACTAGCTAGAATGTCGCAAGTGCCCGTACACCTACATTTGCCAGGATCTAATGAACGAATCTGACGCTGCTCTATGAGGCACAACTAGTTTATTTAAAAAAAAAAAAAACCAGCCAAGTGCGTGTCGGACCACGCACAATGAAGGGTTCCGTAGATTGGATGAATTTATCCCAAGAACTAACTTAACAGTGTAGTTGAAAAACATATTCTCCACCCATACGGAATGTATGCGAGAACATGTTTTTTTTACCGCAAATGTATGTTGGTCGATTATTACTCGTTAACTTGTAAAGCCTACTTAGCTGTGATAGAAAGAAAGAAAATACATTTATTTAGCACAGACAAAAAAGCACACATTATAATAGCAGATAAAAAATAAAAATCAAATAAAAAGTGTAAAGTGCGATGTAAGAAATTAGCAGGGGAGTGTGCCTCACGGCTGCGCCAAAAAGGTCCAGTTGCCAGACAACAATAAGTGCCTGACGCTGGTTTTCAACTGGACCTGGTAGTGTGATGTGACGGATGTAAATAAGTCTTATAATATAACGTGTGTATACATACTTAAATAAATAAATGTGTTTCAGATTTAAAAAAAGAAACGATTATGTAGGTACAAAAATAGTATGATTGTGCTTAAAATTGCTAAACAAAACAAATACTGACAAATAAATGAGTAAATGGCAGGTACACAAATCATACGTATATTAATGATAGTTTTTCTTTTAATTTCGTTATATATACTACTGCTGTGAATTTTTTCACTTGGTTCTGGAACCAACCATTTAGCTGCAGCACTTGACTCTAAAAAAATGAGCACTTTGAAGCTTAATATTTCGCAAACGGATCCCTGAATCCAAAAATGGCTTTCACAAAGTTACAATATTTTTGAAAGACGATATCCCACACTATGGGATAGACGAGAAAAAAAATATCCCCACTTTACTTGCAGGGGAGGTAACCAGAATAAAAAAAAATATTATTTTAAGTTACCACTTTATCGGCGTGATTAATATGTATACTCATGCCAAATTACAGCTTTCTAGTACTAACCATCTTTGAGTTAAGCCGCGGACAGACAGACATACATGGCTAAAGTATAAGGGTTCCTTTTTGACTATGGAACCCTAAAAAGTAGCATCGACTCGATAACAAGAAGAACGAAAAAAGGACTTATATAAAAAAAAAAACATGCTCATTTTCTCGTGTGTATCTCAAGAGACAACACTGAGAGATGATCTCACACCTAACTTTGATACTCTACACACGACGAAGTTAAGTTGGCAAATAAGGTAAGTCCATTCATGTGTTAATATCAGTACCCGCGCAAAGCCGAACTTGGTATTATTCCGTCGCAAAGGAAGCAGTATAATAATGACTAGCAATGCGTAGTTGGATAACAGCTTAGGACGGTATTTATAGATTGGATAAGCTCTCGGTTGCAATGATGTAGGTTGACAGGCCTACACTGTCCTCCCATACTTATTAACAGTGTAATTTGAAAACATTGTAAATGCCAATTATTTTTAAAAGGGTAACCATGGAGTTTTTCTTGCTCTTCTCCATAGGAAACGACCAATTGGAACCATGTACTTTAGACGTTTCATAAGTGGCCATGTAGGTTTATCTATACCTAATATTATAAAAGTATTATTATTAAAAAAATAATAATATTATAATTAAATATTATTAAAGAGGATTTTTTTGTTTGTTTTTTTGTAAGTTTGTATGTAGGAGATAATCTCCGGAACTACCAGTCGGATTTGAAGAATTCTTTTAGCATTGGATAGCCAATTTTTGAGGAAGGTTCGAGAGCGAAGTCGCGGACAAAACTTAGTTTGAAACAAAATATGTTGAATGTGAATTTGTTTCTAGAAACAAATAATCCACTTTAGATATATAGATAGATTTACTACATGTATCAATCGTTTTACCTAATGTAGTTAATAAAGTCATATAATTATCTTCTACACTACCGTTGCAAAGCAAAGTCCAACATAACTCACCTCACGTTACAAACCTCGATAAAACAGGCTTTAAGCTAGTTAATTGATTCAGGCGTGACCTTGCGGAAATCCATTATAAAATGATGATGTGGATATATTTAGTAACCTGTTCCGCTGGCCCTGGAAGATTTCTTCCAGGGTCTTTTCAAGACTCTTTAGAAATAGCATCATCATTATTTAGGCGATAAGCTTTAACAAACCTATTTCATACTTAACCCTACCAACCCTATTTTACACTTAACCCGCCAAATCCTATTATATACTTAACCCTACTAACCCTATTTTATACTTAACCCGCCAACCCTATTTTAAAAGCAACCCTAACAATGCAGTTCGACAAAATAAATCTGCCAAGGTAAGTAATTGTTGCAGTTATCGTTGCAGTAACCTACATATCATTAAATTAAGTAATGCAAACTTTTCAATACCGTGGTAGTCGGGCAGTGGGCCAAGGGCAGGCATTGTGGGAATTATCAAAATTTACAATCGATAGACAATTTCAGGGTTGAGTTTTATGCGAGGGGACGATGTGTCTGCGGTTAAGTGGAGTTACTTTCATGATCGTGTTTTTTCGTGTTAAAGTGAAGTATCTTTTTTGTCATATTTTTTGGGCTTTGCAAGAATTTTCTTAAGCCACATTATATAATACATAGTTACTTGACACGTGTTTTTTCTTAGACACGTTCCCGTCTGTATCTTACACTTGTTGTTTGACAGTTGTGCGACACTGACAGGAATAATGCTTAGGCAGACGTGCTAAGTAACGTTTATAGATCTCGGCCTTATAAGTCTTTGATTTTTTTAGCACAAGGTTGTTAGTTTCAAATAGAAATGAGGTTTTTTATAGTGCATCATGTACGTTCGTGTGTGAGTTCGTTCAGGGTACCTACTAATTTGCGTTAAAGAAAAATATGAAATTGCGTTGCTATTTTCAATGCTTTTTAATAAAAGAGTCATTTTCCTAGCAGTAAAATATGCACGTCGGTATTCATATTATTAAATTAATAATTAAATAAGATGCCATGCATAGAGTTAAGACATTCAGGCGTAATGATTACTAACAAACACTTAGCTGTAATTTTTAACTAGTTTCAAGCAAATATTTCCTACAACCGTTTTTCTATGTAACAATCACCATCTAGCCTTTTTCCAACTATTTTGGGGTCGGCTTCCAGTCTAACCGGTTGCAGCTGAATACCAGTATTTTACATGGAGCGACTGCCTATCTGACTTCCACAACCCAGTTATTCATTTTTCTATGTAACATTTGACCGCAAATAACCTCAATGGCGTCAGAAAGAAGGTAAGTTCATGTCAATAAGCTCTTAAAACAAAAGATTTTTTTTTTTAAAGTGTTCTTTTTCTGTAGTGCTCTTTAACCAAAGTGTCCGTAAGAGCTAGAGTGGCTGGCTCAAGAGCACCTAGGATGAATATTTTAGTGTTTGCCGGGAGCTCTAGCTATGAATAGGAATTGTTTTGAATAAGGAAAGAACTGGCTGTTTTTATTTGTTTATTTCAAGATGGCTGTTATTGGCAATCATTTTGGTAAGGTTTATGTTGTAGCCCGGAGGTTTTAATACCCATTTTTCAGGTTTGAATTCTAGCAATTGGATAAGTGGCTTTCATCTCTATTTACATTTATATTGTGTACAAACGCTATTCTGAATAGAAATTAGGAGATGTGTGATTGAAGTCGTGAGAAAAACTGGTCTTGAAATGTTTTCAAATCGTCATCAATACGTAGTGGGTGTACAGAATAATATTAGCCTTTCAGTATGATAAGATGCCTTTGTAAGGAAAAAATTATCGGTAGGCTATTAATACTGAAATTGAAATATTTTATACGCCATAGATAAATTTTGTAAATTCAATTGGTAAATTCAACTTGCCATAAAATAAATGACCACCCCTTATTATCGTTTATTAGCGACGCTGGCGACATGTCAAAAGAATCAAGATGAGATTTATGTGCTTTATATTAGTTAAATATTTAGTGCCTGGGCGACCGAACTCTGCTCGGGTGAAAATAGAGAATGCTCATTTAATAGATAGCACCTACTAATTCCATACTGCCATGATAGTAGGTACTTATTTATTCCACGCTGCTATGATCATTATTCTACTGTCAATCATTTCATGTCATTGTTCATTATATTGGTCTAAATTTAGGGCGACCGAGCTCTGCTAGAGTGAAAATACGGAGAAAAATATTTTTCCCAGATATGAGACCTAGCTAGATCGATTTTTCGCCCCCGTAAACCCCCACATTGCAACTTTCATCGAGATCGTTAGAGCCGATTTCGAGAACGTGAGTAGAAATCTTAATAAAAACAAATATAATTACAAATATTGCTCGTTTAATAGTAAGTATAAAATATTTAATCTTCCGGAACAAATTCTTTAAATGATGGTGAAAACTGAAATAATATCCGTTGTGTATTTTAGAGGAACAAGAAAGTCACACAGATAAACACGATATGTGATTTTATTTTTATACTATGTATTGACTACTTTAAGTAAGCACATCAGATCCATCAAAACAACTATATTAATGTTATACATCCTTGTCTTAGTAACAACTCATCTGCCTAGCCTTTTGGTCGGTATGCAGCTAAATACCAGTATTTTACTGTGCGACTGATCATTTGACTTCCACAACCCAGTTACTGGGTAATACGATACCCCTTGGTAAGACTGGTTGTCAGACATTTGAGCTTCTGACGACTTGTAAAGACTGTCAAAGATCAACGAATTACAGCCGGGACCAACGGCTTAACGTGCTTTCCGGGTCTTGGTATGTAAAGATGGTCGGTCACCCATCCACGGATTATCGCGGCAGGCCTAACATGATCGATGGACCCGTGTGGCATTTATGACTTTGTCCCAAACCACCAAGTAACAAAAATGTCTCTCTTTGACTAACTAAAGGCAAAAATAAATAGATAATAATGTCTTGACATCAATCCCTCGTAATTTGCAATCTATTTTGGCTTGTGACACGCAAATAGAATAACTCATGTACTTTATGTATAACCTATAACTTATGTATTGATTACGAGGATGTTCATAAAATATTTATGTGTCATGTGTATATTGGTAGGTATTTGTCAAAATGTCAGGTTATATCAGAGTGAGCTCCTAGCACGAACACGCGGAGTAAACGGTACTATACGAACGATTATAAAATTGAAAATACTCGTTTCGCTAATATTGTTTACTTGGTTTTTAAGACTATTCATTATATGGGAGATACTTATTATGCTTGTGTGAGGGGCTCGTGGCTAAATAATAACAACCCCACAGGGTGATTGAAGATAATCTAAGCTTGCCGCGGTCGATGGGTCCTCCATGCCTCGGAAAGTACGTTCAGCCGTTGGTCCCGGCTGTCATTCGTAGACCTTTGACAGTCGTTATGGTTAGCCAGAAAATCTAACAATCAGTCTAACTAAGGGGTATCGAATCACCCAGTAACTGGGTTGTGGAGGTCAAGTAGGCAGTCGTTCCTTGTAAAATACTGGTTATTCAGCTTCATCCGGTTAGACTGTAAGTTTCGATTCAAAGAACGTTAGAATTTGCATTACATTTACGTCCAGCCTTCGTGGTAGGGGGGTAAAAGTTGACACAAATATTACAATGTATGTATAGGTATTTTCATTTCAGTTGTTCAGGAAAAGTTCCAAAATTCTTCTGAAAAGAAAGTTGTCACCTGTCTTGCATTAGTTTTTAATACGAGTGAGTTGTTTCAAGTGTGAACCAAGAATATTATTATGATAATAATGTAATCATATTTTTCAATGTCAATTTAAAGAGCAGTGATAGCCTAGTGGTGTGACCGTTGGACTACCAAGTCATAGGTCTCGAGATCGAACCCAAGGCACGCACCTCTAAACTTTTCGGAATCATGTGCGTATTGTATAATTTCACTTGCTTCAAAACCAGTGAAGGAAAACATCGTAAGGAAATCGGCCATACCTAAGACATATTTTTCGACGGCATGTGAAGTTAAGTTAGAGGCCCAGGGGCGGCTTTAAAACTCAGACACCAAGTTAGTCACCAACCATACGAAAAGATTTTTCAATATTAATATTTCTTTATCGGCATAAAGAATGTGTACAAACAAAGGTGAAGTCCTTGACTCCTGCGCTAGGTACAACTTTGATAGTCATGATTTATTCAAGTTGAAAATTGTTCAGACAACCATTTCTTGTCAGTGTAAGTTATATTTAAGCTCTCAAAGCTTGCCTACATCCAGCAATACATTGCCTAACTTGCCTAGAAAATCCCAAAGAAATCCTTGAACAGAACTGATATTATCGCGAAAAAATCATAGTTTTTTCATAAAATATCTAAACTGCTAACCGAAAAGGGTCGCTCGCCTCTTTCAATTTCTCTGTGTTATTTTTGTATTTATGGCCCACTGACCGGGCCGGCCCTCTGGGCCCTACCGGCCGCCCAAATTGGGTCCTTCTGCCTGAATTTTATTTTTATTACACTACAGAGGCGATAAAGAACTACTAGTCGTTCCTTTTAATATTTTTCATGTTAATGGATAGTGCTCTGTATTTGAGCGTTGTGAATGAAATAAAAATAGTCGAGAGGTGTCGTCGAGAACCGTCACGACTGTTTTGTTATGTAACAAAAGTATCGTGGCGGTCAAAGTGTTACACTTTTCGGTATAGTGTGCAGTGTATAACGTGCGATCTATAGGAACTTCGTTCGAAAAAAAATCTACCAAGTGTGTTTCGGCCACCTATAATGAAGGGTTCCGTAGTTGGGATGAATTTATCCCAAGAAAAAACTTAACTTTATAGTTGAAAAACATGTTCTCCCATACATCTATAAACGTGACAGTAAATTTTCCAACTGCAAATGTGAGTTTATGATCGCAAAAATTAATGATTCTAGGTCGGGAAGTACCCTGTCGGTTTTAATTTATTTGCGAGTGTCAAAATATGTCGCTTAAGTCGCCGTATTTTTTAATGCGTTGACTTAGAAGCTTGATTTTTTTAGAGGTCTAAGAAACTACAGACTTACATATTTGATATTAATTTCAACTTGATACCGCCCCGCGTTTTTGAGAAAAAGGGTCTTGACAGACTGATGGACGGATAACGAAGTGATCCTATAAGGGTTCTGTTTTTTCCTTATGAGGTACGGAACCCTAAAAATAATCCTATATTACACTGTCGCTGTTAGGTCCAAATGAAACTACGTTCTGCTAAAAGATAATTTAAAACACATGGGATGAATATATTTGTTAAAGAGGATAAAAATACATACATTTGATTAATTTCGTATTCTAAATTAACTAACAGATTATTAAAATAAAAATATAATAAACTAAAATATAAAAAAAAAATCCTCCACATCTATCGACTGGTAATGTACCCAAGAGACTGGCAGCACACGATTAAATTAAATCTTTTACAATTACATACAAACAATTATTATAGCAATTCCTTTTAGACAATTTGGAACCTAACGGCCACAAGTAGAGACTTCAATTCTCCTGTTTCAACAAACCTAAGTTACCGTTTACTTCTGACCGAGACTTCTCCCGAGTATTCAAGGCACAACAAACTAGAACGATCAATAGACTATTTCTATTCTCTAAGTCTAGACCGCTGAGGGCTAACAAAATCTAGACTAAGACAAAACTCGACCCAGATTGAGGCTAGGAATTAATGTTTGAAAAGGTATTTATTCAGGGTTTGGAAACTTAAAATTGATTACAGGTCTTGGTGATCCACTAAGTACGCACAAAGTAATTATTTGATCATACCATTTGTTAATTGAATTCGGAGTTTAAGTTTCCAATGTTTTCATTAATTTTCATCAATTTCTCAGTAGGTAGCAACTCAACTCAAAGCATTTATTTCAAATAAACCAATTACAGGCACGTTTGAATTGTCAAGAGGTCCGTCAATCAGAAAGATGAAGTTTGTTGCCCATTCCAAAGCGTAGTAGGTAACTTTGGAGAAGAACGTCCACAGAACTCAGCGGGCAAGAAACTAGCAGACCGGAGTCTGGATTTGTACCCGTTTGATAGCAATAGACTCGATCCCTATTACAATCAACCTGCCTAGCTTTTTCCCAACTATATTGAGGTCGGCTTCCAGTCTAACCGGATGCAGCAGAATACCAGTATTTAACATGGAGCGCGCGCCTATCTGACCACCACAACCCAGTAACTGGGTAATACGATACGCCTTGGTAAGACTGGTTGTCAAACTTTCGGGCTTCTGACGGATGACTCGGAACGACTGTCAGCCGGGACCATCGGCTTAACGTGCTTTCCGAGGCACGGAGGAGTCTCGGTACTTCTGGCTAACCCCTAGGAGAATACTTATATTATGTGTTATGTTTTCATGAACTCAGGAAATGAGAACTTCGCTAGAACCTAGTAGTCAGTTTATGTCTTCAAGATGTATGAAGAAAATGATCCAACCTCGCACACATAATTGAACCTATGGATATACGAATATTCACAAACTAATCGCAAGATTAGAATGTATACATAACTTAGCACTGCACGCAAATAATTTAATCCCATTGGAAACCACAAGTGAACTAATCAATCACTTCGCAAGACATCATACTGTCTTCCCACACATACATAGATATGATTAGATTAATTGATTATCAACGTAGTTGGTAACTGGTAATTATTAATCTGCCCGCAAATTTGTTGGCTTGGACTTCAGAATATGGCCCAGAGAGAAATGAAAAAAGTGTGTAATAAATTGTCATTAACGTTTTAACGTTAAGCCATGTCATTAATCGGAATAAGCAGTGATAGCCTAGTTGTGTGACCGTCAGACTGCCAAGTCATTGGTCTCGAGTTCGAACCCAAGGCACGCACCTCTTACTTTTCCGATTCATGTGCGTATTGTATAATTATCACTTGCTTCAAAAACGGTGAAGAAAAACATTGTGAGGAAACCGGTATGCTTGAGAGATATTTCTCGACGGCATGTGAAGCCAAGTCAGAGGCCCTTGGGCGGCTTTAAAACTTTAAAACTCTGACACTGGGTTAGTCACTAACCACACGAAAAAAAGAAGATTTATCGGAATAAAAAATTTCCTATGTATTAATCCAGGTTATAAACTTATCTGTGTGCCAAATTTCATTCATAACTGTTCAGCCGTTTTTTTTGTGATTGTGTAACAAACATCCAAACATACATTCACATTTATAATATTAGTAGGATATAGGAGGGGCCCGTGGCTAAGTAATAACAGTCGCGCGGGTCGGTCAATCAGGTTAAGCTACGCTTGCCGCGGTCGTTCCTTGAATGGGTGACCATCTTTACATACCTAGAACCCTCCGTATCTCAGAAAGCACGTTAAGCCGGTGGTCCCTGCTGTCATTCTTGGATCTTTGACAGTTGTACCGGGTCGTCAGAAACCCAAAAGTCTGACAACCAGTCTCACAAAGGGGTATCGTATTACCCAGTAACTGGGTTGTGGCAGTCAGGTAGGAACTCGCTCCATGTAAAATACTGGTATTCAGCTGCATTCGATTAGACTGGAAGCCAACCCCTACAAAGTTGGGAAAAGGCTCGGCAGATGATGAGTAGGATAGTAGGATACCAAAGGGCCTTGACGAAGACTTAACATAATAAAAAAGTCAAAAATGTATTGGATTTACAGAAGCCATCGAAAAGCTTTTAGCAATCCTGTTGAAAGTCTTTGTAGAAATACGAAACGCTTTGAAATCGATTGCCACTTCTCAGGCCCTCATTTTGTTCCGCATTAGGTTAGGCTCTAATATTTTCTCATTTTTAATTGTGCCCTGAAAACTTTTCTTTTATTTCCGAAATACATCTATCATTACAGGGTGTCTAAACTCTTATCCTAATTAATTATTAACATTACTTGGTATAATTAAATTTTGTAACTTATTACGAAAAATGCATTCTTTGTGAACTCAGTCAGAGAACAATAGAATAGGTCTGTGTCACTCGCTATGAGGTTGTGAGTGCACGCGACAGTGGCGCCTCACTCAATAGATTGGTTCGAGCGTGCGGGTCCGCCAGCAGTCTACATTTTGTCCATATATGCTTCAAGTACACTACAGTAAATACTTTCAGCGTTATGACAATAATCGCTAGAAAGACTGCTTTGAAATTGCTAAAGGAATGACACAATAGGTAGTGTTATATCTAACTTCCACAATTAACTTGCGCTTTCAAAGGGCGACAGTTTCCGCTAATTAGATCTTCCAACACCATGCGAATATAATTAAAAATACAAGCTTCACTATGTCACCGAATAACTTGTCGAAACTAGGCTACACATCTGCCTACCCCATCGCTGAAAACAACTTCTATAATACCATGCAGTTTATAATTTCAAGCCTAGCGTGTCGGGTCAGGCCATAACGGCCCGCCATACAATTTAAATTACGACGTTAAATATTTTATACTGACAACCGTGAAATATGGCCACAACATGAAATATTTTACGTAAAGAAATATTGCTGGTATTAGTGTAATGAGTCAAATTCTAGCGTAATATCGCCTGAAAATAGCTGCATTAAATTATTTTAATTTATATGTTGACCATTCTCCATTACATATTATCGAGATCCCTCCGCGCCTTGGAAAGCACGATAAGCTGTTGGTTCCAGCTGTCATTAGTAGATCTTTGACAGTCGTTACGGGTCGTCAGAAGCCCAAAAGTCTGACAGCCAGTCTTATCAACGGGTATCGTGTTATCCAGTAACTGGGTTTTGGAGGTCAGATAGGCACGCGCTCCATGTAAATTAGAGGTATTCAGCTGCATCTGGTTAGACTGTAAACCTGGTACTTGTTGATAGGCCTAAACTGTCCTCCCATACCTATTAGCAGTGTATTTTGAAATATTGCAAAAGCCAATTTTTTTTAAAGAGTAACCGTGGATTTTCTTGCCGGCGCTTCTCCATTGGAAACGACCAACTGGAACAGTGCAATTAGCTTCTGACGTTTCATGAATAATAAAATGCATGCATGTTTTCAACTCCGTAAATGCACTGCTGGAGATAGCCCATAGGCCTCTCCCAAGTTTAACCGCAACACCCAGTTCTCGGTATTGCGCATCCGGTCTTTCGCCCAGGTGCCTTATGTAGTTCTAACAATAGTTACTGGATGTTGATAATGAATTCGACAGACTGATTCAGAAAGAACAACAAAAATTAATGAAATACTTTCGTGAATCACGAAAAAAGATGCCTATATCATTCAGTATGGTGCGTTAAGTTAACATTCCAATCATTCTCAACTAGCTCACCCGACAGACTTCGACCTGTACAAAAAGAACGTTCAAAGAACGTTCAGTTTTTCACGAATTTGAAAAAAAAAAACCAGGTAATTTATCCAATTTTTCTTTCCATAATACTTAATTCGGAGTATTACAAACATATTAAAACAAAAAATAGCCAATTCAGTCCAGCCGTTCTTAAGTGATGCGTAGTCCAAAACTGTCTTTCGTCAAACATTAAAATTAACCCTTACTTGTTAAGCAAACTCCTTTTAAAAAACCTAGTTTTTCTACAATGAAAACATTGCGTCGTATATTCAATTTCTAGTGGAGGCAGTCTTTTTGCAAAGGAGCTGGTCAAAGGCCCATAGCATAATCAGCCTATAATGTTCCCACTGCTGGGACACAGGCCTCCTTTTTGTGAGAGGGTGTGGGCAGTAATCCGCCACGCGGGTCCAATGTGCGTTGTAAGATTTCACATGTCTTCGAATTTTTAGTTCTAGAACATGCCGGTTTCCTCACGATGTTTTCCTTCACCGTTTTGAGAGCAGGCCCATGAATCAAAGTAAATGAGGCTTCACTAGTTCGAAATTACTTCGTAAAAAAGAAAGCGTGATAAACAAGTGGGTACTCGAGCCCATCTTCTTAATAAATTTCCTTAATCGCACCTTCTGGCAGCTTCAGCAAGTGATAAAGTGATTTGGGTGGCTGAGAACCATTTACGAGGTAAAAATATCTTATTATTATTGTATTTTCTAGCTTCCGCAGTGTTTTTATTACCTCTGAAGATAAATCGAGGGATTAACTGGATACCTTCGGAATGAAGTATCTTTGATGGGGGCACCGGTACTTAAGTGTGAAAACTATTAGTTTATGTAGCTTACCACTCATATGATCTTGCAATGCTTTGTGGAGTGTAATGTTGAAAAACGATGCCTTGATTTTGAAAGATTGTCTGAAATTGGTTACAAGTAGTTTTTAACCAATAGCTAGGGGAATAAGGTGTATGTAATGAAATTAAGTAATATGTAGTTGTTAGCTTCTATTTTCAACTTTTCGTACCTACTGCTGCTCGATTTAGAAACACCTTCCCATATTAAATCAATTTTATCATTTACTAGCTGACCCGACAGACGTTGTCCTGTCAAAATTTCAATCATTCCTACAAAAATCTCATAGAAATAAGACGTTGAAGTTTTTCCAGAATGTGGACTATTTTGAACATTTTAAAACAAAAAAAAAATGCCAAAAAGGTCCAAGGTCCAGCCGTTCTCAAGTAATGCGCTTACCAACACACAGCTTTTAATTTTTATTATATATAAGATTAGGTAAACATGTAGCCGAACAAAAGGGGTGAAATAGACCCTTATTTTAAGGTCAGGGTTGTCAACCGAGAAGTATCGACTTTAATATTTGACTTCCTACTCTTAATTTATTTTTAATTATGATAATTTTAACGAGTATATAATGATTCTGTGTTTATTAAAATTTCCAGTGGGTGTGCTTCAAGAAAGGAGTAACAAAATCACCTTCAATTGAAGCCCATAATGTCTCACCTTTTACCTAGACACTGCAGTACTTATATCAAGCACAGATTTATTAGTAACTTATAAAAAATTACCAAAATATACCTAAAACAATGCATTATTCCTCTGTGAACAATGAACAAAATTCCTTTCAACAACCAGCGAAGGGCGGCAACGCCGTCGCGAGCCATTCTTCATGAAAGCCTTCAAATACTTTTTGTGTCAGCTTCACAGACCGCAAAATAACATAAAGAACAATCAGAAGGTAAGATAAAGAGTATTTTCTTCTACACAGTGTAAGAAAATACGTGTTTTTGGACGAAATCCCGAAGCTTTCCCTACTTGTTGATTATCGCGCAACAGTTTTATTAGGTACCCTGTTCCTTTGTTATTTGTCGACGGAAGAACGTCTTTTTCATCATTATTTTTTTCTGTGGTTTATCTTGTTAAAGTGTTCAGTGTTTTGTTTTGGATTTTCTTTTGCAAGGACTTTTTTAACGTAGAAAACAAAACTTTGGGAAATACGTGGTTTATTGTAAAAATTGCTGTGAATAAGCGCGCACCTAATGTTAAAATATCACAAAATACATTTATAGGTTCGTAGAAAAATAATGCAATCTTTCCGAAAAAAAATTGCCGCTTCTTCTCCACGTAATAAAAATAAAGAAATATCAAAAGTAATTCTAAAACTTACCTTAAAAATTCAGGTACCAAAACTCGCACGGACCGCTATCGTACACAGTATTATTTTTAAAATCTTCAAAGACAAAAAAAATATTTTTGTAATATTTTTCTCCCGAACGCGCGACCGTGCCTCTGGGCTGTAGGAGCGTAACTGCAAAGACAGACTGACTACAGTTGCTAGTACCTTTACCTGTTACATGCTAGGGGCGGCCTAGGGGTGGGAACGTTCACGTAACGTAACTGTTATTTTTACGCGAAGGTAAAATATGTGGCAATATGATGTACCACAAATGTCAAATGTTCATTGAGTTTCTTGCCTGTTCTTCTCCATAACCATGACTGATCAATTCTGTGAAAGTTCAAAAGTGCCTGTAATTGGTATTACCTGCATAATTTATAATGGTGTAAATGTATTCATATTTTTTTTAGTTTTAATAAATTATTACGGTTCAAAGAAAGGAATAAATTATGGCTGACAGAAGTTATTTGAATCACGCTGAAAGAAAAACAAAGTTGCACGAAGGCATCGCTAACACGTTATAATTTTCACGTATTAGGGATAAATAACATTTCATGATAAGAATTAGATACTTTTAATTACAAAAGCCACGTATTAAAATAACAGTTTTGAATTACTAACGAAACATCGTAACGTTTTCATTAATTCATCGAATCCATCATTGTACGCCGTATGCTGCCCTGGCCATATTTTTATTCCGTTCACGTCACATTTTCCCACCCTATAACATAATTTAACCTATTGCTATCCTCTTCTCCCGCAGTACCGCAGAGTGAATCTTTAATGGGAGGGACAGAGATGGGTATAGTTCATTAATGTTGTCGTTAACTGCTGGGAGCGTGACTCAGGTCTCGTTAGGGCTGATACGCGCTGGCGTTTCCGTCGCCTCGTGTAGTCTGGTTTCCAAATTATATTAAAGTTTTGTAAGTACCTGTCGTGGATTGAATTAAATATTATGTTTTTACTTGTTTGCCTGTGGGATTTAGGTATTACCAGGAAGTTCAGGTTTTCGTGTTTCCCACGCGTTTCCGTGTACTTTGCTAACGCGATTTCGGGACTTTTATTGAATTATTGTGTGACATATAATATTTAAAATATACCTAGACCAACTTAATGTTTTTTGAGAATTTATGGATATTTGTCATATTGTTTTGTTTCTTATATTTCTAGAACAATAATAATGTTATGATATTTGTAATATGCTTTGCTGTTCGCTTATGAACTATTAGAACGACCAAGAAAATCGTGCATCTAAATTGCAATTTGCAGAAATTTCTGAAAGAATCACATATTTTTTTTAGGTGTTTATTTCAGACGTTTTTTATTTCACGAAAAAAATAAACCGAAATGGTAACTTTTTTTTCTGAAAGTTTCACCCCTAGTCCTGTTTAGACACATGTCGATTCGACAGGGCGGGTATAACAGTTTCCTCTTTATGAACGTCGGATTTGTAAATTACACTAGTATAATATCACGCCTCCAGTTGCGGGAACAACACCAACCTTAGATCGTGACAGATTTTATTATACTAAGCGTGAACGAACTTAATTTTTCGACTGTTTTACTAATTGGTACAATTGTAGGAAATATTTTGCTTAATGTTATGCTTAATTTTTTGTGTAATTTAATTTAGTTTTTTCTGGAGCTCTTGGCTAAGTAAAAACAGCTGCACTGGTAGATCCATCAGGTTAAGCTACGCTTGCCGGGGTTGATCTGTGGATGGGTGACCATCTTTACATACCGAGATATCTCCGTGCTTCGGAAACCACGTTAAGCTGTTGGTCCCGGCTGTCACTCGTGGATCTTTAATAGTTGTTACGGGCCGTCAGAAGCCCGAAAGTCTGACAACCAGTCTCACCAAGGAGTATCGTATTACCCAGTTACTGGGTTGTGGTGGTCTAATAGGCAGTCGCTACATGTAAAATACTGGTATTCAACTGCATCCGGTTAGACTGGAAGCCGACCCCAAAATAGTTGGGAAAAGGCAGTTTTTTTTTAAATTTCGTTTTGTCTGAGAAACTTTGTGAGTGGGGCCACTGTGTTTTTTAACGAGGGATTGAAACGGACTGTAATTTGGTAGAGTAGTCAGTTAGGCTATGGACAAACAACATCACGCCGGTATTCCCCGAAGGGTTGGGCAGAGGTCTACCTATAGTAGTATGGAAAGTGTTTGAAAAAATATTAACATGTGTTTATGATAATGAAAACCTATTCAGCACCCTAATGGTGTACTACACGATCAACCACAATCTGTTTAATTGTGACAGGTCAACAACATATTTATTGCGTTAGTGAAGTTGTTGAGCAGACAATTTTTTCGAACATATGAAGAAATGGATTAGCAATATCCGTCAAAATGATCCAGATTATGATTGATTCTGTGTTATACGATTAGGATGCTGGTTTTATTAAGGGTTATGTTCAGCGAAGGAATTAAACGTCGATGTTTCCGGATCCTGTATTAAACTAGTAATTACTGGTTAATACTAATAATTGTATTTTTATAGTTTTCCAGCCATGTGCCCGATGGGATGTTCCATCGGCAAAAATGATGAACTTCTATACCAACTTTCATCTCCCATTTAACCCCTTTATGGAATGAATTTTCAGAAATCCTTGATTAGTGCTCACTTTAGTCACATACATAAGTGCTCATACATGAGCTGCAAGTCGCAGTCGACGCTTTGACGGCTGCAGTTGTCTCTGCCGTTAGAAACGTGCCGCTCGAGTATATGATCACTTTGGAACAGTTGTGCAAAATTTCCTTGTTCCTTAGATCCAGTGGTTTAGGTTCTGCGTTGTCTGTTAGTAAATTAATGAATTTTGTTTGAGATGCTTGTAACATCATTTACCAAGAAGTTATTGAACGCCAATGCCAGCCAGAATCCTGGGCTTTTCAAAAGTCTTAAATCATCCAAAATTGCGTTCGGAATCCGAGCTTTTAGATGAGTTCAGCTTTGAAAACTGGCATGTTAAACGAAAAATAACCGCTAAAAGTCTTACGCAATTCAGATTTCTGTTCCTCCCACGCTCGCCTCCGCAGCACTCCCACGTATTCTTAGAAAAACAAAAGCTGTTAGTTCTAAAGATTCAAAGAAAAGGGCTGCATTGCTGTACAAACAGTTCAATATTTTAATGGAACACCTACTGACTGAAATATTTTCTTTATTTTTTTTTTTCTTACCAAAATAAATCTAGCTTGTGAGAATGTTTGAATTGAAAAGCCATTGGCCATGTAGTTCTCCACAAAAAGAGACGACTTTGGAATTACTTTTAGAGGATAGTAGTAGCAGTAGCAGCATTTTTCTTACGAACCAAACCGAATTAATGCGTGGTCGCGCCGACAGAAGACGCAATCCGGCTTTCCGAACAAATGAATGAAATATGGCCGCGATGATCGGTTTTGGTTAGGACGCGGGGTTATATATAATAATGAAAATCATCGAAATCATCGAAAATTACCCATATTATGCAACACAAGTATATGGTTTACCCAGAATAAGGGACTGAAACAATTCATGTTTTAACGTTAAATACATTTTCAAAGTATCTCATCATCTTCCTGTCCTTGTCCCATGTAACGTGGGGTTGGCGCACCACGTTTTCTTATTCCATTCTCCCCTGTCAACCGTCACGCTATCATTCACTCCCTTTTCTTTCATAACATTCCTCACTAAATCCATTCATCTTTTATATAGAATACCTCTCCCTCTCCATCTATTAATGTTCACTCATCAACTAACGTAACATCATCACTCTTTTAGTTATATGCGTTTCTTCCTTCCTCATCACATGCCCATACCGAGCCAAACGATTCCCTTTCAACTTTTCTGCACTAGCACCACTTTCAAACTTCCCTTTATATACTTTCTTACTTTATCCGTTTTCGTCACTCCAAACATTCATTTCAACATTCTCATCTCCGCTGCATGCAATCTTTTTTCATCGGATATCAAAGAATAAAACTATACACGTCCATGCATCTACCATAATGGCTTCCACACTTCAACTGGTATTCCGTCCAGACTTATTGCTTTACCATTTTTCATTCAAAGTCAAAGTCAAATAATTTATTTCAATTAGGCACATAAAAGGCACTTAGAACGTCAAAATTTACAAAAAATAGAAGTGATTCTAGTAGACACTTCCAAAAGGTAGTTTTCGTATGGAGAAGAATGGGCAAGAAACTCCACCGTTACTCTTTTAAAAAATCCTACTGCTATACTTACTTCATCCATACTAATCATTCTCATTAACTGGTTTATTTTCAAGCACACCACTCCAGTAATTCTCCTCATTCATCAGTCTTTCAAAATAGCCCTTCCACCTATTTATAATTATCTCATCATCCAAAAAAACTACTCCAGTTTCATTCCTTATACATTTTCATCATTATACATTCTCATCTGTCTCTCTCTAGCTCTAGCAAGCCGGTATAAATATTTTTGGCCTGCTGAACTATCCAGTCATAAAGCTCGTCTAGGACTTTTGCCCTCGCTGTGGCCACAGTTTTCTAGGCTTTTTTCTTTAGAGCATCATACTCACTCTTTTTCCTGCTTTCAAACTAATATTTTCATCTTCAACACATTTTCAAAGTATCTATTGTATGTATCTTTATTTTACAGGCAATACAGATAGGAAGTGTCTTTACAAAGTACGTTCGTATGTACTAGTATATACAAGATATATTAAATTGTTCGAGAACTTTATTTCAATATATTCTAAATTTTGTAAAGCTTCTCTGTTATTAGAATTGTTCTAAGAAAAACCATTTTCGAAAGCCTTACTTATATGTAGGGATACCATTAGTTTGAGCTTTTATGGATTCATTCTACATAGATTCATACTTTTTCTTCTCTTAAATTAATTTTGTATGTTTGTAATGAATAAACTCAAAAACAACTAAATCTATTTTTTAAATTTCACCAGTTGAATACTATATCAAAGGTCAATAAGTAACATAGGCTATAATTTATAAAAATATTACGCGGGCGAAACCACTGGCGGGAACTAGTATTTACTGAAAGGTTATTTACAAACTATCTACAATGGTTGCAATTGATCCAGTATGGGTGACCACTAAGAACAGCAGACAGCGCTGGGCTGTGGGTCTCCCATAGCTCAGCATCATGCTGAGTGGAAGTCTTGTTGTCACAGTCAGGACATGCAGCTACTGACTCCTTTTTTCCTTTACTTTTAATAATAAACATTTGTTTTACTTAGTATGTATTCGAGCTAACTTGTCTTTTTTATTATAAGCACATGTTTCTGTGACTAAAAAACATTTTTTTTTCTCTTCTTTCTAAAAAAGCACGCGATGAAGCAGTGCCTTATTACTTCATGTACTAACTACGGTAAAAGAATGAACATAACAATCATGAATCTTTACATAAAACCTGAACGTGGGTGTCCTAATTACCACCACAATAAGATGACAGGAAACATTCTTGCTTTGCACACTGTGGCAAGCAACGACCAGCAACAACACACATACATAGGCGCACAAGTATACATGTATATATTATAAAGTAGATGTTATGAAGCTGAAGGACAGAAGATCGCAGCTTCTTGGCGTAAATTAAGTATTTCATGAAATTGACATGACTATACGATAATTGACATGAGGAACAGACACATAAAATGCTGTATTTCCTCGCTTCTCACCCACGAGAGGAAATTCTTTTTGTTTCCCGAGACCGTCTAACGAAATTGTCAAGATATTCCACGCTTAATACTTCTAACGTTGTGACCCTACTAAAAAGTTTAATAAGCAGAGCACTGAATTGTTTTAGCTGGTTCCGCTCGTGTACATTCTGAACAATTTCTGTTTTAACAAGGTGTTCTAATTAAGCATTGAATTTAAAGTTCCGAGGTTTACTTTTAGAACACCTGTGTCCAAAATGTTGTTTATATATCTTTAGTAAGTCATAATAATATTATCAGGTTAGAATACTCCTAAAGATGTTAATTATACTTGACTGCTTCGTTCATTGGTTACAAACACAGCTCCTGAGTGTGAGTTCCTGGGGTTGATGCGATGGGTCCGATATTAGAATACGATATCTTCATTTGCATAAAAAATGGTAGATACTTAAAAGGTTTTAAATATAAGTAGTTCCACATATAGAAAATTATAAACAAAAACACTTGAATTGTAACTTTCCCACTTTGTTGGTGTCCTCTTCCAGTCTAACAGGATGCAGCTGAATACCAGTGTTTTACATGGGAGTGACTGCCTATCTGACCTATACACAACCCAGTTATTGGGTAACACGATACGGTATCGTGTTACCCAGTAACTGGGTTGTGTGGGATAAGATCGTGTGATGAAAAAAATACTTTAAAATTAAAGTATATAACGTGTAAACAAATCTTCACCCTTTTTCGATAAATATAATTTGTGTATAATATTAGCAGTAATACTTTTTATAATTATTATTTTTAAACCAATGTTGAATGTTTATGCTGTCGGTGTTCTATAATAATAAATAAATCTCCATGCAAAGTTTTAGCTCAAAATAAATTACTTACTCAAAACAGAAACATTTTGGAACTGCAATCGCTAACCACTGGAATAGGCCCATTAAGGCCCATGTGTAGTGATGGGTTGGCTAAGATCAAGAATCATCATCTCAATAATCCGTGCCACTAGCATGTGCATTCGCGGCACAAGGCATATATTTAAACCGATAATCAAGTTATTCGGCTTTGACGATGTAGCAGCCCTACCTAGATAAGACTGATGTACATGTGGCCGATGAACTGAGAAGACGTCAATTGCGAATTGCGTGCTTTTTGGTCTGTGCGAAGTAAATGTATTTTAAAGAGAAAAAGAAAAAAAAAGAAAGAAAGAAAAACATTTAGTTAGACACAATTCGTGAATCACAAATAATATAGTGAAAATAATGTATTAACAACAATAGTTACAGCTACAACTAGGCTACAACTAGGTGCGGCCGATAGCAGTTGTTTAAATTTAGTTGTAGCAAATGAAAATGGTTGAAAGGTAGGTTAGGTTAGAATTGTGACCACATAACACACCGCACGAGCCGAGCGAGCGAAGCGAGCGGTGCCGCGGCAGTGGCCGGCGAGTGCCAGGGTCCATTTAGGTAAGTTTGACAAATATTGCTCATTTAATAGTATTGGATATAGGATTCAAATGGTCCAATACCCACAGATTGCTCGGACACATTTTTTTTTGTGCGATGAAGGCATTTTTAGCCAGAGAAGAATAATGATTAGAATCACAAAATTCTCAATAGCGCAACTATTCGCCGGAATCAGGATTTTGAAGGTATCATGTCTGATATAGCCATACGGTAAACAGCCGTATCTATACAGTTTATTATTGTGTCTGACAGCCTGTTTGTAACTTGAACGTTTAACTCCGTGTTCAAACTCAGACTTGTATTGTTCGAAACAAGCATGGGGGGATAATATTATTATCTCATGTTCTGCGGCTTTGGTTTTGAAGATGTGTCCTACTGCAGAACTAAATCTTTCAATTGCTCTTTCAATAATTTTTGCCCTTTAATGTCCATAGTAGTAATGTCAATTAATGCGATTTCGCATATATTTCATTAGCATGCGAATTATTAATTATTATAGCATGAGACTTACCATGCTAATTGCTATTGCTATGCTATTTGCTAATATAACGATAATTGATAATGATGAAGTATGTGAATTTTGTTAATTATGCGAATTAAAAAGCGCGTTGGAATATATATAATAGTACGCACAAATCAAAGACAATAAGATAACAATTGCTTAACCCGTTCTTCGCAAGTTCACAGCACCTGCTAATAAATTTCACTCGCGAACGAGGTCACGGTCACGTGAAACCGATAGATTTAGTATTCCCGGCTTCCCGTGGGTGCGATGGAGAGCGCACGCTACCGCTGCGTGCGTTGACGCTCTGATGAATGATAGTATTAAAAAGTACGAAGCGATAAATTCACTTCGCACTTCACAGAATTTCACAACTTCATTTAATTTGCTAAATGCCAAATGCGCATTCGCATGCTAACAATGAATGCGAATGCTAATTAATCTATCACTAGTCCATAGGCCGATCTTTATAGCTGTGACCACGTTTGTGACCGTCGGACTGCCAAGTCATTAGATCTCGAGTTCGAACCCAAGGCACGCACCTGTGACTATGGATTCATGTGCGTATTGTATAATTATCACTTGATTAAAAAACGGTGAAGGAAAACATCGTGAGGAAACCGGCATGCCCGAGAGATATTTCTTGATGGCATGTGAAGCCAAGTCAGAGGCCTATGGGCAACTTTAAACTCTAACAACAGGTTAGTCACCAACCACACGAAAAAGAAAGAAAAACCGATCTTAGAGAAAAAAAAAAACAGTGGCACTCCGGGAGTGCTGACAGAAGTGAAAACTAAAAAAAATTACTTCCAAAACCTTTAAAGTAAAATACTTGCATAGAACATTGATACGTAATATAAATAAAGAGCACAATCGCGTTTACAAAAATGAGGTGTCGGTAACGGAGTCAAAACAATTGAACTCGCAATTGTTTTTTCTCATCTCAAAAATGCCCAACGCGCTTAAAAAAGTTTTCACTTCAAAAAGTTGCATTTCTCCTGCCATTACTCCTGAGCCTACCGCGTTGTCTTATACCTCAGTTACTGTGTAACTTTAAATGAAATCAAGCCGTGGTACAAATATAAGCCAAGTCAGCATGTTGGTAGCTGGGTTGAATGCCCAGGGTACATTTAAGTAGACACACTTCTAATACTAACACAGTTAGTGGTCTTCAAGTTGGTAACTACAATAGAAAATTACCAAAGTGCTCATGTTTTGATAATTTTACAACTGTTAGGTTAGTTCTATTGCTTCTAACTTAGTCACATGATTTTCATATCAGTGGAACTTTAAAGTTACAAGTACTTTACAGGTTCTGCCTTGAATATTTACTATATTGAATGATTTTATATAAGCAAGAAAATGTATCAATATAAATAAAAATCAATATGTAAATATGTATCCCCAGGAGATTTAATTTTTCAAAAAATCTGCTTTTTAACGTTAAAAAAATGTCTTTTTGTATTATTTTAATGCATTCGGGGCTTTATTATTATTAATTATTCATTCTACAGACAACCAGATCCAATTACAAAAAAAAAAACCTACAATTGTAGATGTTAGTACTTTAACAATTTAATATATTTTGTACTTAAATTCTCTACCGACAGTTTTTATAAGATGCCTCATTATGGGGCTTTCGTCAGGCTCATCAGCAATAGCTTTCATGAGGATGTAGCAGTAGCAACAGCCTCCTAAAAGCGGGAAAACAGTTCAGCAACCCTGTGAGAAGAGATGCATTCTTTTTCCGGAATACAGCTGAGAAACTATCAGACATTGCAGAATCACTGCAATAACGTGGTAGTCACAACAGAGCGCCCTAAAAGCATTGTTGTATTGAATACGCAACGCATTGACACGTTTAATACAGCTGGCCCAAAGCAAACTGACTTTAGGCAAAGCATTTTGGTCTTGTCTACCTGACCAAAAATTTGCCCAAAAATAAAAAGCTGATGATCCATATGGTCTATTCCAAAAGGATCTGATGAAAGTATAGACAAACCCTGTTCATGGTGAATTCTTACGCAATCACTCATCTGTATTTAGGTTTCAATTTCAACTATGTATTTACCTCACCACTTTTAACAACAATTATTTTCTTGATGTAAATAAGTAGATTGTAATTGAAAAAATCATCGACGAATATTGAGGTTAAAAAACTAACCTCAATTGTCGAATAAAAAACATCTTTGATGTGATTGTACTTAGCATTTCGCGTCCCTTATGTAATCAAATCAAAGCACTCAATTTGTAAGTGGCACTACAGATAGACAGCCACAGGAGGGATCCTGACCTGGAGGATGCCAAACAGAACCCTATTATTACTAAGCCTCCGCTGTCAGTCCATCTGTTTGTCAGCGGGCTGTATCGCATGAACCATATTTCAGTTAAAATTTTCACAGATTGTGTTTTTCTGTTGCCCCTGTAACAACAAATAATAATAATTAAATAGAGTTAGTAATTATAGGGGGTCCTCATACAAAAAACGTGTTTGTTCCGGCGTTTTTTGCTCGATCTTATTACGTTACGGAACCCTTCGTGTGCGAGTCCGACTTGCACTTGACCCGTTTTTCTGATGGATCTGTTTACATTATCATTAGATACTTTTGGAACAGACTATAGGTACCTTACCATAGAGTTTCATTAGTCGGTACCTAATCTTTCAAGCACTGCCAACTTATTAGCAAGGGGTCAAGCCTTGGGATAACTTATTAAGTTAGAGTAAGCGAGTTAATTATGTCTTAGAAAGTCCACGACTGAACTTTGAATCTTCATTACTTACTTAAAGTAACTTGCAAGGTTTCCGAACTGTTCATAACAATGGTTGCTCAGGTAATGTGATGATCTTATGTCCACAAAGCCTTCGCCAGGGGTGGGAAGTAATGTTATAAGCACGCACGGGTTTAATATAAATCTACACATAAACTTAGCTTAGCCTCGAGCTCCGGACTAAGTAATAACAGCCACACTGGTCAATCCATCAGGTTAAGCTACGCTTACCGGGGTTGGTCCGTGGATGGGTGACCATCTTTACATACCGAGACTCCTCCGTGCCTCGGAAAACACGTTAAGCCGTTGGTTCCGCCTTTCATTCGTGGATGTTTGACAGTCGTTACGGGTCATTAGAAACCAGAAAGTCTGACAACTAGTCTCAGGCTAAGCGTATGCTGAGACGCAGGTGCCGCAGCACAGCACGGTACAGATTTCGCAGGGTAGGGCACAGTTTTAAACAAGATTTAAAAACTAGTTGTGTAAAGTCAGAAACGGCTTAGGGTTAAGACGGGCCCTGCCGGGGTTGCGAAGAAAACCGAAAGGGAGATCGTGGCCCCCGGCAACAGGGCAACCGAAGGAACACGGGTGGGTTTTAGTCAGTAAGAGTCTGACACGCCCTCCCGCTCCGCCCAGAGCGGGAGAAGTTATTTGATGATTTCCCAACCTCAAAAAAAAAAAAGGGTTAATACGGGCCAACTACTACTGCACAAGGCTTCTTGAATTATTTTCAGGTTGTTTAATCTTCAGATTCCAATTACTTTCTATTCCTTCTACATATTAAAATCAAAATTGCTTTGAAGCTTCTTTGATTATCAAAACTGTTTAAATCACAATTCAATCCTTTCAACTGAAGCTTTGAACAGTTTCACCCCCAACTACTAAAATTAAAAGCGAATTCAAAATGAAACAAAACACCAAAAGCATTTACATCACGCTGAAAATTAGACGAATTTGCAAAATGCATAATGCATTTAGTATTTGACCACCCTCCTTCACCCCCACTACGAATTTCACTATACAATTTTAAACCATATTCCCTACAACTAGAGTTGAATTTACCCTGCATTGTGGCGAGGGCTTCTGATATTTTAAGGGGTTGAAAACGTGTTTTACATCAGAGTCTGAATGAGGTTTTATTCGCTGTTTTGTTATTACAAACTCGTTTGCAAATGAATATGGAAACTAAGTTTATTCTTAACATGCCTCTTATTCATGTAATTGGAGCATGTCGAAAATGGCTGCGGTGAGTTATTTATGTTTAGTAACGAAAATAAATCAAGATAAAGGAGAAAGAGAAATTATAATTAGCCGGTTATGGCGAATTTAGTTTATTTTTATGATATGTTTCTATTATTTTTTGGTAGCCTATATTATTGTCTCCCACTGTTGGGCAAAGGCCTCCCCTTTTTCGTTTCAAACCTCCCTGTCTTGTACAATATCTGGCCATGTTGGCCCTGCAAGCATTACCAGATCGTCACACCACTTTCGCTATGGTCTACCTCGACGGCATGTCCTCCCCCTCCTCCTTCAGGTGTCCAATTACTGACGGTCTTTGCCCAACTCTCCGGGTGCATTCGTGCGATGTGTTCGCCCCGCCCCCACTTCAGTGATGTTTCTATATTAATATTTATAAAAAAAATACAATAATCGTACTAAAAATTATGCCCCACAAAACCGTTTTCATGGTCTGTCTGTGTTCAAGAAAACAGCTCCTTAACACAAATTTATCCTTCAGCTAGATATCGAAATCCACAAGATATTCTTAAGTCGTTTTTCAGCAGTTTCCCCGTAATATTTAAAATTAATACTCAAAATTTACTCGTCGTACAAGTGATCTTAAAAGTTCTAGAGTAAGTATTAACATACTTATGAAAAGTTTCCATGTAAATATAAGGTTTAAGGCCATACAGCTCGAAAAGTCTTTCCCTACTTTTCCTGAATCTTTCAGTTGCCCTTTCACTAAATAAAAACTTACGGCTGATAGTTTTACTGTTTGGAACTCGGTTTGTTTTTCTGAAAAGAAACATCTAAACACAAATAAATAAAATTGAAGTGTGTGTTTGTAATTTCAAAATAAAATATTTTTACTAAATGCAAATGAAAGTATAAACGGTACTTATAACAAACAACCTTTTTAAATTTTTGTCTGTCTGTTTGTTCCAGCTGATCTCCGAAATGTAACTTACTTTTATTTTAGAAAAAGAAAAAAGATTTATTCTTTTTTTCGCGTACTGGATTTTCAGCGCCGAGAGTTGAAAATAAAACAGTGTGTTTTTTCGTCGCGCTGCACTCTGTTAGATTCTCATCGGCTCAACACCGAGAGTTAATACTCTAGTGCGCGATTATATCCCGCCGAGAAATTTTTACGTTTCGTTTACGTTTTAATTTGAACGTGGGGTTTATCTCGGCAGTCACTCCCTTTTGAGCCATATCATCTTGTGAATGATAAATTTAAAAAAATAACCTTTCTAAATGCTGACTTTCGTTATACAAGGAATTCCTGTGCAAAATTTTATGCTTCTACTCTAGAAGCATGAAATTTCTAGTTCTAGACACAGCGGTTTAGGTTATGCGTTGTCTGTCAGTGAATAAATGAATTTAAGTATTTTATTATCATCAGCAGCTTATAATGTTTCCACTACTGGGACACAGGCCTCCTCTCTTCAAGAAGGAGTGGGCTGTAATCTATAATCTAAGTTCGGATTGGTAGATGTCACATGTCTTCGATTTTTTTATTCTAGGACATGCCGGCTTCCTCACGATGTTTTCCTTCACCGTTTTGAGAGCAGTGGTGATGAAATTATTTACACAAACTATGCTTAGGTTAGAACCCACGACCTACAACTCGTAAGCCGGGGCCGTTACCACTGGGTCACCACTGCACTTATACATACTCACTTCTTCTTCACTCGCCTCGACACGATCAATACTACAATAGTTCATGATATGAACGGACTGGCTCTTCTGTTTAACGTGATAAACAAATGAGCCAGTCCATACTCTTCAATGTTGTAATGTACCACAAGAACGTACTACTCTCACTAACCCATTTACCATACATTATGATTATGATGGTATTATCATTTGTGTTTTTCAGAAAGGTCAGATGCGTAGTACTCGCAACCGGCGTGCGTGTATGACTAGACGTATGAAGGATCGTAGTAGGTGACGTTCTGTAGTTCCTGCCAACCCCCATGGGATGAAGGCGTGAGTGTATGTGTGTATCATTTGTAAGAGCAAGGATACACGCTCAGTTTGGCACCAGTCTGGTCACCATTCTGGTCCTTGATCAAATGATGAGAACCAATAAAAATACATTATCTTTGCAATTTCAAATGTTTATCATTATTTTAATGACCTTGTTAAACCTGTTATTGATTTTTTATGATTTTTGTTATAATAGAATAACTTGAGGCGCAGTCAGCGCAAAAGCGGCCTAACACACTTTTTTTTTTGCTTTTAACCTGATCGTCGCAAACGATTAAAAATAGATTAATTTTTAAAACAAAAAAATGTGGGTTAGGCCACTTTTGCGCTGACTGCATTAATTTGACATTACAGTATCTATATTCTATAATAATAATTGTGATTGTTGTTAACGTTTTGGAATATTTTGACCTTAAACATGTTGACATTAAGCTTTTTGACAATACACGTTACGACATTTATATTCTTCATCGTATGATATGCGAGAGATTTACATTTTATTCATTAATTTTTTAGACTGATCTGTACCTACCTATTTAAGAAAAAAAGAAAGAAAGAAAAAAGTATTTATTGAGACTCGCACAGGAAATCACAAACTAAACTAAAACACACTCCTTTAAACATTAAAATCAAACAAAATAAATAATAATAACAAAGTAAAATTAAAATAAAAGCAGAAAGTCATGTACGAGGCCAAAAGGCTCCTATCTCTGCATGATGCTATAATATTTAAAAAATAAGTAGCAGCTCTGGTATTTTGATAGGGCCCGCAGTCGAGGATAGATAAATACAGAAATAAAAAATAAATAAAATAAAATAAGAAATAAATGTGTCCGTGTGTCTGCACCCGACGTAACATCAGTTACTTGTCTATGCCTTTAGTGTCTGTGGTACTCTAGGCATCGTTGAGACAAGTAAAGAGACGCAGACACCGGCAAAAAAATTGTTTTAAAAACATTACGGCTGTACACTGCTACGTACTCTGAGAATACTATAATAGTACAGTGTTTATATAATGAAGAGTGTTTTGTGGTAGTCAGTAAACGGCATTTGGAGAAATACATATAAACTAAAGTTATGAGTGATTCGAGTGGTATAAGAACTATAAACTTCACCTTTGACAAACAATGTTAAAGAACAAAGAAAAAAAAAAAACAATACAAAATGACAAACAACTGCTGTGTCTCAGTGAACAATCGCTGCCAAACGCTCGCCGCCATCGACAGACGCGTGCATATCAAAAAGAAAACTGACTAGTGTTAATAATAATTGTAATGGTTGTAACTATATTATTAGATTCAAATCTAATATTGTGCATGCCGTAAGGCAAAATGTATCGGAACAATTAACAAATAATCCAACTTATATGTATACCTAGATTATCAGCAAATAAATAATTTCTTTTTTTCCTAATGATGGACGAGTTACATGCCTGGTCCAGACTGACAGCAGACTGATAAAAAAGACACTAGTAGCCGTTTAACTGACGAAGATGACAGTTATTCTAGTCTATTCTATTATTTCTATTCTATATCTGGTAACTGGGCGTGTGACGTAAGAGCAATCTCACGATCCAGAACAATATTTATTAACACAAGTGACTTTAAGTGACCATAATGGTACACAGAGTATGAGCATAATAATAAAACAGAACCCAAAAAGTTACATCACACTTTAATCATTCCGAAAAGAAAACAATATTGTCCGTTTTCACACATTAATACCAATCACAAATAAACCTTGTACTGTTTCAATAGAGTTCAATTTACAACTCCGTGTGAGTCGAGGGGAATTTCTTGAGGACTGCATGGTATAGGTTGTAGAAGGCGTATACTGATACACTGATGATCACGAATAGTGACCCTCCGAAAACGAAACTGAGGAAGTTTCCATCAATCATAGTGGTCCCCTGGAGACTGGAAGCCTGGCCTTGGAACAGCTCTTTTGGGTTAGAGCCTTGCGCCTTCCGCTCCTCCATCATCTTTTTCATGACTGACAGCCTTTCTTTCAGCTCGTCTATAGATTCCACCATGTCTTCTGAAACTGTAGAATTAGAATGTTAGTATCGTTTATTTCTTTTATTTTCTAAGGAATTAGTCTTTTTTTAATCAGTGGTACGCAATTTTATAAATCGAAAATACTTGATTCGCACATAATATTTACTTAGTTTTAAAATTTTATTCATATTAGGTAATAGTTGATACTAGTTGATATTCTGCTTGTCGCAAAAAAATACCAAAATGTTATAGGATAGTTATATTTTTTTTAGTTTACTAATCGTTCCAATTTATGTTACGCTTATGTCACGTGTTCTTTCGGTCTAACTAGTATAAAGTGGCTCTATGGTTTGAGCGGTGGCCGTCACATAGTATCCGAAATTTACGGGTTAATGACGTCACTGAAACGTTATTTATAAAATTAAGTTAGTGTGTTTTCCTGATGGGCGTTCTTGACACCGTAAAGTCAAACCCCGCTGCCCAAAGATTTAAATCGATAGATTTGCCCTGACCGTACTTAGTGACGCGAAAAAGTATCCATACTGAAACGAGTGAGCTCACAAATGATTAAATAGCGTTTCCATGACAATCAAGTCAAGTCTCTGCTTCATTTTGTGTCAGAGACGATAAAACGAAACAGAAACACGACTATCTTGTGACGCGGTAGGGTAAATCTAACGATTTTTAAATCTTTAACGCTGTCATTTTTTTCATGACAGCCATCACCGCGGCCGTTAAGTACGGCCACCTAGGGAACCATAGCTTTATTTGAAAAAATATTGTAGCGTCCTTATCTGTGGATGCTATACTTAGCATCCACAGTAGCAACCTACCTTACCTACTGGTAAGAGTTATTATAATAGCATTCTGCGATCACCAATCAGTTTACCAAATGTGGTAAAGTTCCACGATGGTTCCTTATATAATTATACTTAAACTAGCTGTGTCCCGAGGTTTCACCCGCATAAGTCTGGATCCCGTGGGAATATCGGGATATAAAAGGTATCATATGTCCTTTTCTAGGTCATGTTCTACACATGTGTCACATTCTATCCAAATCCGTTCAGCCGTTTAAGCGTAACAAACAAACTCACTATCGCATTTATAATATTAGTTAGGATTAGGATGACGACCCCTCCTTGCTTCACATGGGTGCACTGGCAACATGTCAAAACATCGAGGTTTTTGTGTTAGGGCGACGAAAAGTCGGTTGTCTTTTAATTATTTTATACTGAAGATCACGCCTGAACGAGTAGTGTTAATGAGTTGGAAAAAATATAAATGAGAGCATTTTCTAATATAAGAATAATTTAGATTATGTTTATCACTGTGAAATTAATTTGTAAAATTATGTCTAAAGCGGATAAAAAACTGAGAATCACGCAAAAACTATCGTAAGTGTATTCACCATTTTAAATATAATTTAATTATGTATCTTAAGTAGGTATACGTGCTTTATTGGAAAACCTTTTGTTTTACGTATTATAAATTAATAATGCGTCTAATTTGGGACAGCGCTGCTTGATGTACGAGTCGTATTACTAGCTGGACGTACGACATGTGGCGTGAGCTCAGTACAGAACACGCAAGCTAACCACTCAAGGTCACTGGCATATATCTGCGTCTTAACCAAAACCAATCTAATACTGAAGAGTGGAAAGTTTAACTCAGAGTTCGTATTGGTTTACAATACGAACTTTGAGTTAAACTTTCTGATTCTAGCTGTTTTTGTTGGAAAACTTAATAATATAAACATGTTTAATTATAAAGAAGTAATAAGTGTGTTAAGTACGCATCCCTGATGAATATCACCGACCCTGCAATCGTCGGTAGGATACTTGCGGGCCGGTTCGCGAAGCGCGTTAGAGTCATCTCACATCGATAACCACGATTGCAAGTCACCCGAGCAGCTATCAAATCACGTCACGAGTATCCTGAATCTACAGTAAAGCTGCGGAGCCGGTAGAGAATCCAGACATCGATTAACGGAGAAGAACCAGAGATGAAATATATGTGAGTACACCAGAATCTTTCTCGTGTTGCTTCCTTTCTATTCCTAGTTTCTTTTATGTCCAAGATTTTTCATCACGAAGCATCTTATCCCCGGGAACCTGCATCGCGACAGACGCACCGACATTTATTAGATATTAATAGAGATTTAGACAGTTAGTTAGATTATAATTTGAATAGTTTATTTGAACCTAAAATGCCATACGGTCCCGACGTAACTTTTAAGGGCTTACGCCTTGTACCCGATTTTGATGGAAACCCCAATATATTGACCAGGTTTATTAATGATGTGCCTTCTAAATGGCATTTTAAACAAGATCACAGGGCCTGCCGCATCCACTATCAACTCGAATGGCATTCCTGAAACTTGGGCAGGTATTAGAGCAGCTCTAATTAATAACTCTCGGACCAGAGAGACGAAATGGCTTTAGACAATGACCTCTCGTTGGCTACCCAGGGTATTAGAACCCCTCAGGAATTTTACGATCAATGCACAACGTTGTTTAGTACAATAATGACTTATGTGACGTTACACGAGACCTTACAAACGACTATTGAAGCGAAGCGAACGCTTTATAAGAAAGTCACCATGCAAGCTTTTGTACGGGGACTAAAAGAGCCCTTAGGTTCATGTATACGGTGCATGCGTCCGGAAACCATAGAAAGCTTCGGAGTTCGTGCAGGAAGAATGAAATATTATGTACCTGCAGCAACTTAATGATGTCCCAAGGGCTTAGTCAGCTCAGAGCGCACCTAAAATATTTAAACCTTATAATATGCCTGCTACGCCGTTAAACGCATTAAATGGTCCGCGACCCCCAGTACCTAACTGGCCTACTCCAGTAGGACAACATGGCTACCAACCCCAACCTGAAAAAAATGAATATGCCTAACCAGAATCAAAATCGCATGCCCACTCGAACGCAACAAATGTTCCGTGCACTATTATCAAACTACCATCCTCAAAGTAATGTTTTTAGGTTACCATACAGAAATAATCCATCACAAAATTCGGGACCAAAACCCATGAGCGGTGTTCAGCATTTTTTTCCGAAACCATTACTCATGATGCCAGGGCATGATTGGCAAAGAAACGGGAACCCACCACAAAATAATTATTTTAAGACGCGCGAGCTAAACATTAATGAGCTTGCTTTGCCCGATAGTTCTTATTATTGCGCAGATTACTACTATGAACCAGGATATGACTACTACACGGACTGTAATGACTATTACAATTTCTATGACAGCGATTAAAACACTAATATAACTGACTGGACTGTGACTTGTGATAATCGGGTAACAAATGAGACAGAGCCACAACCAGGCCCTAGCCGTGCAAATCAGAACCAAAATTTTCAGTCGGACCAGATGTCCATAGAGCAGAAATAGACCTCAACTTACAGACCCAAAGACAGTTACCCTACATAGAAATTTCTTACCCTCCTTTAAAAATTTTAATTGACACTGGCGCTAACCAGTCATTTATTAGCCCCGAGGCTGTGAAGAAGTTTTTCCCTGATTATCCCCTCAACTATGACCCTTTCGAAGTTACAAATGTACACGGTGTTAGTAAAAATTATAATTCCACAACGCTACCGTGTTTTAATGAATTCAAAGAGGTCTACAGTATTAAATTATTCGTATTACGTTTCCACGATTACTTTGATGGCCTTATAGGATTAGACTTATTATCCAATTGGGAGGCTAAAATAGATATAAAGGATTTCCAGTTAATAACGCGATCTGCTACAAACCAGATTTAAGTATATAATTCTCGCAACGTCATCCTGTATGAGGACATCATCCCTGCATAAAGTTCTTAATTAGTTAGAATACCTATTAATGCCCCGGATGGTAATGTTTTAGTAAGCGCATAAGTCTATTGCAATTGTACTATTCACGAGTGCCTTACGTAGTTAATTGGCGTGGATATGTAGAGGTAGAAAATCCAACATTCAATGACGTAATATTTTCGTTAGACCAGCCAACTTGTGCAGAACTGTTCAATGCTAAGTGCACGCAAGTCAAACAACCGAAGCGCATAGATCGCAGGAAAAAGATAATCTTTTAACGCTTTGCTCTCGCTATACAGATGTATTCTTCATTGACGGAAAACCATTGACATTCACTTACAAAACAAAACATCGTATAAGAAGAACAGATGAAATTCCCACATATACTAAAAGCTATCGATACCCTTTCGTTCATCGGGAAGAAGTTGAGACCAAATTTCCAAAATGCTACAGCAAGGTATCATAAGACCTTCCAATTATGCATGGAGCTTGCCCATTTGGGTTGTGCCAAAAAAAATGGACGCTTCTGGAAAGCAGAAATGGCGTCTCGTAATTGACTTTCGCAAATTAAATAACGAAAAAACGATAAACGACAAATACCCCATACCAAATATCAACGACGTCCTTGATAAATTAGGAAACTGCCAATACTTTACGACCTTAGATTTGGCAAGTGGTTTCTATCAAGTGGTCCCTCAGATTTTCTCATTTAATGTGGAACACGGGCATTTTGAATTCCTTCGAATGCCCATGGGACTCAAAAATTTACCGTCCACCTTCCAACGTTCAAGTTATGGACAATATTCTTAGAGGTCTTCAAAATAACAGATGCCTCGTCTATCTTGACGATATTATCGTTTACAGTAGCTATCTTCAAGAGCACATGAATAATTTGGAAAAAGTTCTCCAAAAACTTAGAGAGTCTAACTTCAAAATTCAGATGGACAAGTCCTAATTTCTTAAGCTTGAAACCGCTTATCTGTGATATATCGTCAGCAGAGACGACATTAAGCCAAACCCCGACAAAATTTCCGCAGTCCAAAAATATCCAATCTCAAAGACCCCTCAGGAAATCAAACAATTTTTAGGCCTTCTTCCGGAAATTCATCCCGGACTTTACCCGCATCACCAAACCTCTTACTCTATGCCTTACGAAATGTAGTAAAATTACTCTTAGCCCCGAATATGTCAATGCCTTTGAAAGTTGCAAGACCTTGCTAACGAACGACCCTATTCTACAGTACCCAGACTTCAAAGAGGAATTTAATCTCACAACAAACGCTTCGAATGTCGCTATTGGAGCAGTGTTGTCTCAGGGACCAATAGGTTCCGACAAACCTGTCTGTTACGCTTCTCGCATACTTGATGAAAGTGAGTTTAATTTTAGTACCATCGAGAAAGAGTTGCTTGCCATAGTCTGGGCAACGAAGTACTTTAGACCTTATCTTTTCGTATGAAAATTTAAGGTACTGACTGACCACAAACCCCTACAATGGATGATGAACTTGAGAGAACCCAATTCACGACTGACTAGATGGCGACTAAGACTAAGCGAATATGACTTTACCGTAGTGAAAGCGAAATTCAATACCAATGCTGATGCTCTTTCCCGTGTAGAAATCCACAGTGAGGAAACAGACGAGATCAACTCATTGATCGAACGTATTTAGGATCTCAGCTCAATGATTAACAACCCATCGGAGGCACCATCTCCTCCAACAAACTTCTCAACTGACACCGTACTTACTATTAATGAACATCCCATATTAGAAATCCCCATCACAGATGAACCTCTCAATAAATTTCATCGAAAGATTTATTTTACCGTAGTTGGTGACATAAAACGCTGACCGACAGTAACTAAACCTTTTGAAAATCATACGCGAATTGCAGTTCAAATTTCAGAATCTAACTTAGAGAGCGACGTTATCAACGCTATCAAAGAATACGTCAACCCTAAGGTTAAAACAGAAATATTAATTAATCCACCATTATCTAGGTATGTATTCAATAGTACCTATCATATAAGACAAATTTAGAAGTTCCTCACTTAAACCAGTATTAGCTAAGACAGAACTCGAGAATGTTAAAGAATACTTCCGACAACAAGACATTATCCGACACTATCATGACGGAAAGACGAACCACCGTGGGATTAATAAACGTCATCTAGCCCTCTCATGAAAATATTACTGGCTAAAGATGAAAGAACAAATCACCAAGTTTATTAATGAGTGTACCATATGTGGTCAAGCTAAATACGACAGGAATCCAATCAGACCTCAATTCAACATATTGCCTCCAGCTACCAAACCACTTGAGATAATTCACATGGACCTATTTACAGTTCAGAACGAAAAATACATAAATTTCATTGTAGTATTCACGAAATATGGTCAAGCATATCATTTGCGAGACGGTGCCGCTATTAGCACTGTACAAGCACTACTACGTTTCTGTACCTATCATGGACTACCTATGACTATCATCACCGATAATGGCACTGAATTTACAAATCATTTTTTCTCCAAATTTATACGACTTCATAAGATAATTCACCATAAACCTCATAGTCCAAATGACAACGGTAACATAGAACGTTTTCACTCAACGTTATTGTAGCAAATTCTTAAACTGCAAAATAAAGACGAACCAATAATTAATCTTATGCAATATGCTATCATACAACAGTTCCATCCATAGCTTTACTAAGTGTAGACCCTTTGACCTATTGACTGGATATTTTGACCACAGGGACCCAATCGACATAGACTTGACTGAGCACATCTTACAACAATATGCGCAGAATCAAAGAGAGCAAATGAAATAAGTTTATGAAATCATTAACGAATCATCTCTTGCAAATCGTACAGGCTTAATTGACAATAGGAATAAAACTTGCGAGCCCGAAATAGAATATGCCCCACAGCAACAAATTTTTATTAAAAACCCTTTTGCCAGTCGCCAGAAAGCTGCACTACGTTATACGCAGGATACGGTACTAGCCGATCTACCTATACACATATATACGTCGAAAAAATGCGGCCGCATCGTCAAATCGCGGCTGAAACGTGTACCTAAAGCGAGTTAATTGTTACAGGATCATGCTGCTACTGACAATCCATGCGACACACCCTCAAGAGATAAGACTTGAGACTTTAGCTGATAGACCAGGACTGTTACCGTACATATTAGGACCGATCAGACTAACCACACATTACCACTCATTCATACAGTATATAAAACTAACCGACATTGAAGATAAAATAAATTCAGTACAGACGCAACTTGAGACTTTTAGAACTAAACTTACTAATGAGACTTACATGCTTTATGAATATCAGATTGACTATCTCAGTAATAAACTTAGTGAAATACTAAAAACAAGTAAAATCTCTGGAACCCGTTAGAGTCAAAAGAGGTCTTGTGGATAGCTTTGGGTCAGTAATAAAAAGTGTTACTGGCAATTTAGATTATGTAGATGCCCTAAAATATGAGGAGGCCATTAAAACTTTACAAAATAATGAAAATAAAATGTTTCAGAAGTCAATAACCATATCAGCCTTAGTAAAACATGGATGTCCCAACATAGTCCCATCTTAGACGAAATAACAAAAAATCAGGAAAAAGTGAATGCAACGTTAGAACTCCTTCTAGAGAAAAGTGCTTATAGAGATTACAGCTTAATAAAATTTTCAAGTTTGCCCAAATTTTAGGAATCATAACTTATAATGTAGAAGATTTAAAGTTAGAGATAATTAGGTTAGAAAATATAATGGCTTTTATACGCGCGTTCAGTACCCATAATTCCATGATTGATATAGAGATGTTAAGGTCTTATGATAGATCAAGATCAAATTTTAATTTTAGAGTAACGAGAATATTATGATCTAATAAAACCAGGTTCCTACTTTATTGAGAAGAGAATATTAATAGTACACAGTTATTCCATAGTCTCTAAAGACTTTTACGAATTATACAAACTATCCATTGTACGTAATAAGAAACAACTCGCCCTTATTCCTCCCACTCCCTATATAGCAACAAACGAGAAATCATTCGTGTACATAGAGGCTGAATGCCCGAAGTACAGTAGCATCCATCTCTGTGAAAGGAAGACCAGTCACCAGATCCGGACGAAGAGACGATTGTATACAAGAGCTCATCATCAACCAAGGTCTAGAAGACACCTGCCAATTCACCAAGATTTCACTCTCCAAAGAAGCAATAGAACAACTGGATGATCAACACTACGTTCTCTCATTGCCCCAACCGACAATAGTACAATTATCCTGCGGTAGAAAAGACTTTAATATTCTACAAGGAAGTTACTTCGTCACTATCCCCATGGACTGCTACTTGCAAACGACAGAATTCACAATTATTAACAACAGCAACGAGATAAAAGGACAGCCACTAAAGTTATCAAAGATCCCTTATAACGAGATGAACCAAACAGTTGATTCCATACTCATCATTGGACTCAATTCAGTCAACTTGGAAGAACTTCACAGCATCTAGAACAAGATATTTATGTCGACAAGACTCAGCCGGTTGTCCTATATCATACAAATATACCATTCTACATCATTGTACTGTGCGCAACCATACTTATTATTTTGGTAATAAGCCACAGATACAAATGCTGGAATCTCAGAGTAGACAAGGAAAAGCAGCAAACTTCTAAGACACATACATATGAAGATGTGACATGAGATACCAGGAAAGGCGATGAAGCCCCAGCAACATTTGTAAGAACGGATCCAGTGTTAAGTATGGAACCCTGATGAATATTGCCGACCCTGCAATTCCTTCAGTTTACGCCGAGCGCATACAAACTGCATCAATGACCTCAATCCAGCCACGAGCCGCCAACGCAGCGAAATTCGACATTCGTTTTAATATTTTAATTTGTATTTTTGGGATTCCATATTCTAGCATCGAATAGGTTTCACCACTATTAATTGTTATAATTTACCTTTTAAAAATAGGTTAAATTTGTTTTTTTTCGATCCATCGTCTTTAGTTACATTATTAGTGTGTAAATATCTCCTAAGGAGATAAAAGCAAAATAAAAAGAATGAACGCAAACAATCCTTATTGGTGCTGTAAATTCTTGATACATGCTTGGCTAAGCAACTGAACTAAACACTATACTAAACCATAACACTATTATTTGTATACTAAGCTGCTTATTAGATAAATAAAACATTAAAAAAAACTGAAAAACAATAAAAGAAAAATAAACCCTTTAGTCTTACTAAACTTCTGAATTAATATAAGTTATTAATTTTCCACCAAACAAACAATCAGCGATCAAGCTGCTTCCTCCTTTTATTCGTCATTTAAAAGTATTGGAACGTGAAGAACAAAGAAAATTCACGAAAAATCTCTAATTCACTATGTCATGTACACAATGGTCCACGTTAGACCAACTTCATCCACTTCGATTCGCAAGCTACAGGTTAACAACCCTTAAGAAATAAACATTAAGATGTTTAACCACTAAAGTAAATCTCTTTAGATTCAGAATACATAAAACTGTACGAATAAAACAAAAATATAGCAAAAAATACTAGATTAATAATAGAAACACCTCCTTTGCACACAAAAATGACTCTTTTCTCTAGAAAAATCACTCAAAAACACACAAAAATCCTCTTTTCAACAAAAATACAAATAAATCCACAAATATAAATATAATAAGGTTAATTGCTTACCTTCAGGATCCCTGTCTGAGTTACCTTTGCCCATTTTGTAAGATATTTTGCACGCACTGAGTCTGTATTGTTTTGACTGTTGCAATCTATCCCGATTTTCCGACTTGTTTAAGGGAGCTAAAATGGCGGCCGCGCATGCGTAGTCCGGGTCGGGATAGGCGGGAACTATTGATCGTGTGCCTGGGAGAGTTACCTGGAATTTGAGTCTAGATTTGAGAGCCTTTCTTTGAAATTATTTGTGTTGGCAAGGTAAAATACCTGCAGTACTTATTCAGGTTTAAAATATATTTCCTATTTTTATTTTTTATATGACTTGTAGGTAAAAAGTGCTTGACCCAATGACATGTTATTGATTTCATAATTTTATAATTAGACGGGTTGCGTGCGAACTCGACCGCTTCTTGAAAGATTGCACCACAACAGCAAAAGGCCGTGTGGGAAACCTTTGCCCAACAATGGGGCAGTTGGGGTGATATAAGAATAATATCTACGTTCTTGTCAAACAGATTTTGTTGAAACGAATTGTCACTACAGTAGTTAACTCCTCTCTCCTAAAAAAATGCATTTATTTTAATCTGTTAATACGTATGCCAAACAATCTGCCCAGCCTTTTGCCGTCTAACCGGATAAAGCTGACCTCCACAACCCAGTTTCTGGGTAATACGATACCCGTTGGTAAGACTGGTTGTCAGACTTGGGTTTCTAACTACCCGTAACGACTGTCAAAGATCTACAGCCGGGACCGGTATTTTGTAAATCGAGATGCTTTCCGAGACACAAATGGGTCTCGATATGTAATGGACGGTCACCCATATACGAACCGACCGTGGCAAGCGTAGCGTTATTATTTAGCCACGAGCCCCTTACTGTTTATATGTCATTCCTAGTAATTTTGTCAATGGTCAGTAAAGGGAAAAGGGCTATGATGGGGGATATAAAAAAGTACCTTGTCGACCAAGCAAAAAAAAAACGGGTGAAAATAGAGAATGCTCATTTAATAGATAGTTCATACTAATTTCATGTATAGTACATACTAATTTCATGCTGCCATAATAGTAGGTACTTACTCATTCCATGCTGCCATGTCATTATTTTAAGGTAGCCATCTTGTTCTAAACTTTGGGCGACCGAGCTCTGCTCGGGTGAAAATTTGGAGAAATCGAATTTTCCCAGATTCGAGACCTAGCTAGATCGATTTTCGCTCCCGTAAACCCCTATACGAGAACGTGATTACAAATATATTTATATATATACAAATATTGCTCATTTAATAGTATAGGATAGGATAGGATATTGGAGGTGCAGTGGTGGCCCAGTGGTATCGGCCCTTACTTACAAGTTGTAGGTCGTGAGTTCGAACCCAAGCTGACACTTTACATCGTGTATCTTAATTTCATCACAACTGCTCTCAAAACGGTGAAGGAAAACATTGCAAGGAAACTGTGTTCTAGAACCAAAAAATTCGAAGACATGTGACATCATGTGATTATGGCCTACTCCCTCTCGCCGAGAAGAGGCCTGTGTTCCAGCAGTGAGAATATTATAGGCTGTTGTGTATTGGAAGTTTTGTAGACCTGTTTTGCTCACGGGAATTACATTGCCATAAAAATAAAACAAAGGTTTTAAACCCATTCTCATGCTTATTCTCTCTCGTTCCAACATTTTCCCTTTGAAAGATTATTCTTAACACTATCAGCTTTCCATTGAACAATAGTTTTAAACTCGGCTCTGTTACAAAAAACTGCTTTTATAAAGAATTCTATCATTAGTATCTATTGGAGAATATCAAGTCGTTTAAGTTGAGTGGCTACTACAGTATCTATAACTTTGTGCTCAATGTTAAGGCGACACTAGCGACTTTTAATGATTTTATACTGAAGATCACGTCTAAACGAGCAGTGTTAATAAATTGAAAAAGAAAAGTTAACTTAGAGCATTTTTTTAATAACTTCATGTGTGCATATTTTAGATTATGTTTATATTACTTAGTGTAATTAATTTATAAAGTTATGTCTAACGCGAATCACGCAAGAACTATCAAGCATATTTTTCTAAAACCTTCACCATTTTAAATATAATTTAATTGTGTATCTTTTAGTATACGTGTTTAATTGGAATACCTTTTGTTTTATGTATAATAAATTAAAAATTCTTCTAATTTGGGACAGCGCTCCTTGATGTGCGAGTCGTATTACTGGCTGGACGTACAACGCGTTGCGCGAGCTCCGTATAGAACACGCAAGTTAACCAATCAACGTCGCTCGTCCCCTTAAGACGCCAATATATGCCTATATTGGCGTCTTAAGGGGAATGCGCTAAGGTAGCCCCCAAAATTAAAAATTTCTTACGTTTTTTGCAATTTGCTGGTCAGTGTCAGGTTGTATGTTGATTAAAATATGATTCGCGGCCGCAACAAATAGGGCTTTACGGAATTATAATCATTAGAATAAGCAACACAACTCCGAAGAATTTACCCTCAAATGCCTTGATTTCATGAAATACTCATTTAATATTGTAATATGAACTTGGAGAGTTGTATTGATGATTTTATGATTATAATGCTATAAATAAATATTTGATACGGCCGCTCATCATATTTAGATCAACATACAACCTGATACTAACCTGTAAAGTTGCAAAAAACGTAAGAAAATTTGAATTTTGCGGGCTATCTTGACGCTTTCGCCTCATGTTATTCAGAGTATCAAACTAGTATCAGAGAGGCTCTTTTCGCAGTGATCGAGTATCTTGAGCACAGTGTTTTTCCATCGCCAAAAGTTATGGGCTTATCCATTGTGATAATAACTACCTATGTCTGTCTCCTGTTTACGCCTAAACGGCTGAACGGATTTGGATATTTAGTACATCGATTTTCGAGTTAGATATTTTGTTTTAAGTGTTATTGGGTTTTTCTATCTGAAATTTCTCAGTAGCAGCCTGGAGTCTGGATTTGTGCCCGGTTGATGGCAATAGGCTCGCCCGCTATTACATGGGACTTAAAAACATAACTGGCGAAATGTGGGTGAACCTGCTACAGGGACGCCTCTGCCCAACCCTTCGGGGAAACAAGGCGTGATGTTATTATTAACTTTTTCCCGGTAGTACGTTCCCGTGGAATAATTTCTGACTTCCACGCGAAGCCGCGGGCAAATACTAGTACACTATATAAATCGACACAGATATAGAATTGTCATTATAACCATGCTTAGCAGATGGATAGATAATTGCAGTTTGTTGTCATAAAAATAGAAAAGAATATACTTATTGTAAAAAATGAGTATAAATCAAATAATAAACGTGAGGTCTTAAAATAACAGGTAGATCTACATGTTTTGCCATTTATGACGTACAAAACAACAAATTTTTGGTTAAGAATAAACAAAAAAAATAAAAATAAAACTAACAATGAGATTTGTAACTAAATAAATAAATAAAAAATAATCCTAATGCTAATTAAAAAAGGGGAAAAAAATAAAATAAAATTAGGATAATAAGGATTAAGGATGGTGCTGTAAACTATTTAACATGCCTACAACATTTGCAAGAATAAGATTTGTTTGCGCCTGATGCTATTATAATACCATGACAACACGTGCGCGAGTCATTGCTAATCATATGCTTTTTCTTATATTTTCTGTGTTTAACGTTGGCACGTCTAAAACTTTATCGAAATTGTTAGTGAAAATTTTCTACCTTCATATTATTATTATTCACCTACCAAACTGGAAGTAGCAACTGGCTCTGCGTCTAGAATCGTCTAATTCTTTTGTAAAACTACCAATAAACCAGTTGGAAAACTATTTCATTTGAGCGACCTAGAGCTCTCCAGGTTTCTATAAAAAACTAGATGTATTTAGTATTTTTTATAAATAAAAACACAAGAAAAATAAATTAATCTCTTATAATTACAGCTTTCAAATAAATAACAATAAAACACACAATCAGATTCAGACAGCAATAGCCACGATCCAGTCAGTGTAGGACGAGACGGCAGCGCTCACTCCGGGGTAAAAGGAGTCAGCGCAGCCGCGGCCCCAGGATACTATTCCAATAAGAACGTCATCGAAGTACAGGGGACCACCAGAGTCTCCCTGGCAGGCATCCTTGCCTCCTACATCGAGGATACCAGCGCAGATCATGTTCTCTGTGACTCTTTGAGGAACCGACAAGCTGGCGTAGCGAGAGGTGCAGACGTCACGGTCGATGGTGAAAATCGTCACGTCACGAAGGATAGCAGAAGCAAGGCCTCCTGCCTGTTGGCAGAAAAGGGATGATGGTGAGACTTTTCATGCACGATAAAATAAATATTTTATTGGAATGCTTATACTAAATGATGCTTGCTAGCTTGTAACATAGATTCTGAGATACTTAATTTATATTGACATGTTATTTAACTATTTAATTGCGATTTAAAGTTATTAACTTATTCATTGATCCCAATTGTATTGTACAAATTCCTTAGACCATTTAACTAACTCTCTCTTGATGGTCTCCAAAATGTTGTGCCACCTTTTGGCTAGACATCGTAAGCACCTAAGTAGGACGAAATTATACCTGCTAATAACATATTCAGATGTGTATAAATCTTTGTTTATTTGATTTGATTAAGCTTTCGCTAACAGGCTGGGCCAATAAAGAGACTTACTGTCCTGTCTTTGTGTGACGTTTAAATGTTGTTTCATTAGTGTAAGGTCCAATATTATGCTCCGCGTCATTGTTTTAAATACATAGTTTGGACTTCAATTGTCTAAGCAATTTAATTGTCCTTGTTCTTTAATTGTCTTCAATTGTCTAAGCAATTTTTTAATAATATTGCTTACTATTGGCGATTTCAGATTAAAATTAATTATAAATCTAGGGTTTTTTAAACCGTTACTTACAGAAGTCGTGCCCCATCCAGCATGAGTAACAGGCAGACCACTTGGAAACTGGAAGCCTTGAGGCAGAATAGAAACTGGCTGGATCTGGGCACTGTACACCAGACCTGTGTCCAGCTGGATTACGCTGATATCTCCATCCATACCGGTGCGGCCATAGGATGGGTGGTTTACGGCTCGGCTGAGGGTGATGACGACACCACCGGTACCGCGTCTGTCCGTGCCAGCGCGGATACGACGGCTGCGAATGGAGAAGAATCTGGAAAATGGAGGTGATTTTGTGAAGATAGATAGATAGATAGATAAAATAGAATAGAAGAACTGTACATGATGCAGGGATCAGCGGACCAAATCTGTTATTTTCAATTATTGGTCACTATGACAACCATAACATGTCTACGCCATTACCATTGTGCTTGAAGTTCGTAATCTACAAAATTCATAATGGCGTATCGCTGGTCAAAATAATAGGAGATTAAGACTTGTGCGAGATTAATGCGAACAATTTTTCCCTCCATTAGAAAAAAAATTGTCAGTGGCGCGCTATCAGAAAATCATATCAACGCTCACTCCTTTCAATTAAGAGATTACCAAAATTGACAAAATCTACAATTTTGGTGCCAATGACAAGCGATTCCGATACAATTGCATTAGCAGACTTGACCTCCAGGGATGTGCTTGGACAATGTGTGTAGTAGCTAGTACTGGATTTGTGACTGGCTGATGGCAATAAACTCGCCCCTTATTTCATAAAGTTAAACATAACTAGCGAAACGTGGATGCACCCTTGCGAAGCCCTTCCGGGAAAACATGCATGACAAGAACATAAGTTTGTGTTGTATGATTGAATGTATAATCCCTAAAAAATGGTTAAAATGGATGGTACTGATCCACGCGTCATGTTCGTGAACGGGCGCCGTCAGTTGAGACTGGTCACCTCTTATCTGCCAGGGCTTATTTTTTTTATTTTTTTTTGTTTTTATTTTTTGTATTGTTCTCACATATAGAAGCAACAAGAATAATGTACCCAGGATTTTGTAATCTTATCTTATTATACATCTATAAAAAGAAAGAGTGACTGAATGAATGACTGACTGACTGACTGACTGACTGATTTATCAACGCACAGCTCAAACCATTGAACGGTTTCGATAAAATTCGGCAAGGAGAAAGATGGCAGCCTGTAAAAGGACATAGCGTACTTTTTGTTTCAAAAATAATCCTAAAGGGGAATAATCCTAATATAGGGGATGAAAGTTTGTATGGGAAACCCAGCATTCCTTGAGTAAGGGATATGAAATGCTTTTGGTAAGAAATAAAGAACTACGCGTTTCAGCGTTTTTGTAAAATCATCTCCCAAAGGGGTAATTTTTTTCACATTATTTTTGGTGTTCTTTTCAAGATATTTAAGGGTTTGGAAATATAGTCCTAAGTCCGTATCTTGAATTATCATTTAGTCTTCATTACATTAAAAGTATTTTAAGGCATTTTTAATCATATAAAAAACCAGACAACTGTGAGTAGGACTTGCGATTTGAGGGTTCCGTCTCAAAGCTCAAAGCTGTGCTTGCTTGGCTGCCCGAATTTCCAAATCTGGAGGGAAGAACAAACTTAACTTTTCAATTGAAAAATAACTTTTAATAGAGTGGAGAGTACCAATTTGAATGAAATACAGACTAAATGTTACTTCAAGACACGGCCTATGAAATGATCCCAGATTGAAGAACAATCTTTGCAGTTCATATAATATTATGACTAGAAATTACCAATTTTCGGATTTTGCGCTGTACTTGACCTTGCTTCTCGCCGAACTTCATGCTGTTGGGCCAACGAGAAGTACCAAATAGGCTTTGGTTTATTTGCGAGTGTCAAAATATGCGGCATAAATGGCCCGTATGTTTTTATTGCGTTGACTTGGAAGTTTGATTTTCGTTACAGAACCAAGGGATCGTAGATATAAGGCTAAGCTCGCACTACGAATTTTAATCGTTGCGAATAATATTCGCCAATCTGTGAACAATACCATTAACTAGAGTCCGCACACTGCTAATAGGAATCGTTTGTGAGTGCGCGTAGGAATTATTTTCGTTTACGATTTTATTTCGAAGTTTAATAATCGCAACGATAAAAAATTCGTAGTGCGCGGTTAGTTTAAGTTTTTGATATCTATTTCAACTTGATGCCTCCATGCGTTCCTGAGAAAAAGGGTCTTGACAGACAACGAAGTCATCCTTTAAGGGTTTCCATTTTTCATTTTGAGGTACGGAATCCAAAAACAGATTTATGATCTGTCTGTTGTTACCTTTTCATGCCATAATGGCTGAACAGATTTAGATGAATGGCATACGGATAGGCCATATGATAAGTACTTTGAATACCGGTAGTACGTTCCTGTGGGATATTTTCCGACATTTACGCGTGCGAAGCCGCGGGCAAAAGCTAGTATCTATATATAAAAGAGTGTCCTTCGAGTTTCTTGCCCGTTCATCTCCATAGAGATCTAAGTTTTGGAATGGGAAAACTAGTTTCAACTTTCTGACTAACTGACCGAATCTTTGACAATTCAAAAGTGCCTATAAATGGTTTAATTGAAATTTATTATTTAAGTTTGAGTTTGATAATAAAGATAATAATTTACACGGAATGAAGACAAGCCGCTCGTGCCTGTAATAAACGCATAAACAATTTTTTGTCGCTAAAAGATTAGATTGCTTACGCGGATGGTAATCCAAGTCATAAAACCATTCTAAAATTGTTATAGGTCGTTAGGACATTTTTTGTTCGTTAAACCTTTAAATCTGGAGATAAAACCCAGTGTCTTAAGCTCAGCAATCGCGGTCCCGACCAATACACCAACGGACCAGTCATTATTTCAAAATCCAAGAACGGTAGTCTCAAGTTTGACAAATAGTTTTATCAAGGGGTATCGCGTTCTCACTGAGTTGTGGAGGTCAGATAGGCAGTCGCTCCATGTAAAAAACTGGTATTCAGCTGCATTCGGTTAGAATGGAAGCCGACCCCCACTTTGTGGAAAAGACTGGGTAAATGATGATAATAGTACTCACAATCCGTCGAAGCAATGTGCGGCAGACACGACATATCTGGTGGTAAGAATATTAGCTGCGCATGATTGTCCCCACAGGATTCCAGTGCGAAACTCAACCTGGACGATGGCAGGGTACTTTTCAATGGTGGTGGGGTCTCCACCCACGATGCGGTTAGCGTGGGTGGTGCAGGCTGCAGCTGTAATGGTGGTAACGATGATTTTAGTACGGTTGGCAATGGAGATGTTTATAACAATGGTGAATGAGTTACATTCTACATACAGTGTTCATTCGCAACTTCGAGCTTATTTTCTTTTGCTATATCTATACTAATATTATAAAGAGGTATTTGTTTGTAAGTTTGTATGTAGGGGGTAATCTCCGGAACTAACAGTCAGATTTGAAAAATTATTTTTGCATTGTATAGCCTAATTCTTGAGGAAGGTTATAGGAAGTCGTGGGCAGAAGCTAGAAGCAAATATGCTAGTTTTGAATATAGACTTCCCAATCACAGTTACGTCCGAATGAAAAAATCTATGATTACTACGCTTAGCTAAATGAAAAGTCGTTTAGGTAGCTGACTAAGTATTTATTTCTGCTCTAATTTACGGTGGTTTATTTAATAGAGAATAAGCTATTAGTTACTAGAAGTTATCTTGGAAATTGAAATAAATATTCATGTTGGAAAAATTAAAATAAAGAAGCTATTAATTAAGCATAAGCATAATTAGCTTATAATGTTCCCGCAGCTGGGACATAGGCCTCCTCTCTTCGAGAGGGAGTGGGCTGTAATCCACCACGCAGGTCCAGTGCGGGTTGGTAGATGTCACATGTCTTCTAGGACATACCAGTTTCCTCACGATGTTTTCCTTCACCGTCTTGAGAGCAGTGGAGATTAAATAATTTACACAAAGTAAAGCGCCTGTCTGGGTTCGAACCTACGACCTACAAGTCGTAAGTCGCCGCCGTTACCACTGGGCCACCACTGCACTAAGCTATTAATTTAAAAGCTGTAATTATTAATTTAAACTAACCTGCTACCAACAGGAGTACACAAGCCAGTTTTTCCATTTTGTTGACAAACATAATGAAATAATCCACGTGAATTCGTTTTTATATCACTTTAAACCAAATTTAGGGTTCCGTCACTCAGTTCGCCGTTAGTAAAAATAAAACCATTTTTATTTCGTCATGTCATAGTAATCATCTAACTTAATTGGTAAGTGCAAATATTTTAGCGCAAAACCATACTGCGCTTGTAGGTAAAGATGTTCAACCAATATTACCTACTTTGATTGTGCTGTCATATTACTGTTGTTGTTTTTTGATGTGTTAATTTTTTTGTTCTCGCTTTCCTGCAATTAAAATCTAAATCTAAAAAACCGAAATAATCAAATCTGTGGGAGTGATTTCGTGAAAAGGGACGGAAGTGTGTCGCAGGAAGTCGGGGAAGCGAGCGCTATTTGATTTGACCAATGAGCGTGCGCAGTGCTAGTGTTGGCTGTCAGAAACGACCTTGACGAGGCCCCGCCCCTTTAATATTGCTTATTACCTTAATGTTGCTCATTTCCAAGGTAAGATGGCAGATATTACACATCATTGTATAATCGCTCGGTTTTTTATTCCTATAATAGATATAAAAATATTCTTATTATTATTTTAATATTGCGATACACCAGTTTTAGATGACTATAGTTGCCTTTTCTTTTATTTAAGTTACTACTTGACCACGGCTACACTCGTTTCTAAAGCCGTAAAGCGAAATATTGACATCTCTCTTTCTCTTTTTACCTAGTCTCATCCCATCATTTGGGGTCGGCTCTCCTCGTCATTCTTCACCAAAGGAGTCTGTAATAGTTGGCGGTATTATTTTAATCTTATTTCAGTACGCGAAAGAGGTGGAGCTATACAGATCGTATAGCTCTATCTCTTTCCATTCCATCTTCAGGTCTTCTCATCTCATGACCATGACGAGTGACTACGATATCCATCTCAATTGTAATTAATACTTATTCTACGGAACCTCGACAGTGTATTCTGAATCACATGTTTCTATTTATTTAGGTAATCTTTGTATCTAAATAATAAAATTTATTACTTGGATTTGCGGCTTACTACTTGTTTAGCGAATTAAATTATTACTAGAAAAGATTATCTATTTGTTATTCAGTGGATAATAGTTTTTTTTAGGTTTTTTTAAATATTTTGAGGTTTTGTGAGTCTTTACAAGTTTCCTCAGCAGTTATTCATGGTCCCGTAATAAAATATCTCGATGTTTATAATGTTGAGACTAGTGTAATTAAGCGTTTTAATGCTATTTTTCATTCAAACGAAATATTAGCCCGTATATTACAGTGGGCCTTGCACGAACACACGGAGTAAATGAAACGCCTATTTGATTCATTTTAAAATGGATAATATTCGTTTCGCACATAATATTTTCTTAGTTCTAAGACTTTATTCATATCTATATGGTGATAGTTGTTGTGCTTGTGGCAAACATTTAAACCGAATGCTGCGTATAGGATAAAAATCGTTCGAATTTACACGTCGAGTGTTTGGTACAAGGGCCTCAGATGACATAGATTAAGGGCCCGTACACACGTACCACAACCACACCACATCGCAGGGACAAAATGTGGGCAAGCAGTAGTTACGTGTGAATAATGTCGCTGCGAGTTCTTGCAGTTGCGTTGTGGTTGTGTTGTCCGTATTAGTCAGGATGTGGTTACGTTGTGGCTAATGTAACAAACAGACAGATCGTTGTGTTTGCGATGTGGCCGGCCGCTAGTTCGCTGTCTCCCTAGTGATTGTGTTATGGCTGTGACGTGTCCTTAACGTGGTCGGTATCGCCCACAGAGTTGATTTTGACGGTCAAACGTGGCCCGTGTGAATAAAATATTCACTTTCTTAGAAATCAGCGCCCGTCCACGGTTTTTCGTTGTGTTGTGGTTGTGGTTCGTGTGATCGGGCCCTATTAATATTTTCAATTTCAATTAAGTAGGCTGTGAGTTTGGCAAAGCATTGGTTTGACAACCTGTAAGTATTCCAGTCATCAGAACTGCTCCCTGTCGCCTTTACTAATCTCTGTGTCACTCCTACAAAAGTGGCTTATTTTTTGTAGACAACCACAAAAACCACGCTCAACCTCAATCTGCCTAGACTTTTCTCAACTATGTTGAGGTCGGCTTCCAGTCTTACTGGATGCAGCTAAATACCAGTAAGTATTATACATGGAGCGACTGCCTATCTCACATCCACAACTCAGTAACTAGGTAATACGATACCCCTTGGTAAGGCTGGTTGTCAGATTTTCGGGCGGACTACCCGTAAGGACTCAAAGATCTACGAATGACAGCCGGGACGTGCTTTCCGAAGCACGGAAGGATCTCGATATGTAATGGATGGTCAATGGTCACCCATCCAGAAACCCATCGCGGCAAGCGTAACTTAACCTTCGATTGACTCGTGCGGCTGTTATGTAACTACAAACCCCTCCAAGCACGCTCAACCTATTTTTTTTTTGGAACGGAAAACATATTTTTTTTCTTCTGTAGAAGGTTTACAGCTTCTACAGAAGAACGTTCTTCGTTTTTCCCGAAATAGGTAGTTACAAAGTGCGCGTCCAAATCCCCGGGAGGCTGTATTTTCCGCCCCCGTCCAGATGTGAACGGATCTAATATAAATTGTATTGCCGATTACATTTACAGCTGTTTGTATCAAATGGAAAAATACAATTGTATAAGGATAACCGTATTGATATTGGTCTTGTTTTTTATTAAATCATGTTGATAAAATGTTAATCTATTAAACTGTGTCAAAACAATTATGTAGGTATAGTATATACGTGTGACTTGTATACTATTGGCTCGAGGCTTAATTATAACAGCCGCACAGGACGATCAAAGGGTAAGCTACGCTTGAGGCGGCCGGTTTGTTACTTCTCCGTGCCTCTAAAAGCAAAAATCAAATCAAAAAAAAATCAATTTATTTGTGAAACATAGGTTTTACGATAGATGGATCTTAAGAACTAAATAGTGCGCTATGTCTTGTCAATTTTGACTTACAAATATTTTTAGAGGAAACATGCGTAGTCAATTCTTCGTCGTCGCCGTCGGTAATTCCGTTGGTCCCAGCTGTCATTTGTAGATCTATGACAGTCGTTACAAGTCAGAAACCCAAAAGTCTGACCACCAGTCTTACCAAAGGTCATTCCGCTACCCAGTACTTAATTGAGTTCTGGGGATCAGGTAGGCAGACGCTCCATGTAAAATATTGGTACTCGGCTGCATCCGGTTAGACTGGAATCTGACTCCAACATAGTATAGTTTTAGGCAGATTGATACACGTGTGACATGTGACTTTTCATATTCAAAGGTATAAAAAACTACGAATTTATCAAAAAAAATGTGTTTCATTCAGGGATAATAGTAATGGGTCGATTTTATTAATTTTACTGCCTCGTTGATCTATTGGACGCAAGCACTACTGCTGAGCATAAGATCCTGGGTTCGATTCTCGGATAGGGCAAAGTGCAATTGAGTTTTTCCATCTGTAATTTCCCAGTAGCAGCCCGGAGTCTGGATTTGAGCCCGGTTGGTTGCAATAGGCTCGCCTCCTGGTACATGGAACTTAAACAAAACTGGCGAAATGTGGGTGTACTAATAGGTACACCTCTACCCAACCCTTTGGGGATTACAGGCAATATGTTTATGTTACCTATGTGTAATTGTTGTTGTTAAAATCAAAGCTCGTATTTAACTACGCCTAAACCATTATTTCGCGGACATTGGTGTGAATGTGAATTACAGGCTTACCTAGTTTAAATTTATTCTATCACAACTAAATTGTATGTATTTTTTTATTTTTTTATTATAATCAGCCTATAACGTTCCCACTGCTGGGACACAGGAGGTGAGAGGGAGTGGGCCGTAAGCCACTACGCGGGCCCAGTGCGTGTTGATAGATGTCACATGTCTTCGAGTTGTTGGTTCTAGGACATGCCGGTTTCCTCACGATGTTTTCCTTCACCATTTTGAGAGCAGTGGTGATGAAATAATTTACACAAAGTAAAACGCCTGTCTGTGTTCACATTAATCCAGTAGCATTTCAGTCGAGCGATCGAAACTAACGCTGTAATGCTACTGGAATAATGTGAACTGGAACTGGAATACACTGAAATGTTACCAGTGAACAACAATCAAATCCGGTGACTGGATTGACAGTTTACTTTTTCATTCCAGCTCAGCCATTCCATCGCCACTGGAAAAGTATAGATGGCTAATCCAGTGCTGGATTAAACGTTGAACAGTGAACACGTATTATTGTTTTTTGACTGACTGACTGAATGACTAGAATAATGTAGACGATAACATCTTGGACTGGATTGACTCGCTGGATTACTGGACTAGAATTATGAGAACCGGGCACCAAACTCAAAATATTTATTTCACATAAACCTACATGGGGACTTGTGAAACGGCACAAGCTAGGAGCGGAGCACGGTTCCAATGATTCGTTTGCTATGGAGAAGAGCCAGAAATGCCTCGGTTTTACTTTTGTACTTTTAAAAAGTTGCAATTGGCAAATTGTTGTAAGTTCTCACATTGCTGCTATTATATTTATTTCTTTCTCGTTTGGTTAGTGACTTACCTGGTGTCAGTTTTGATGCCACCCATGGGCCTCTGATTTGGCTTCAAATGCTGTCAAGAAATATCACTCAGGCATGCCGGTTTCCTCACGATGTTTTCCTTCACCGTTTTTAAAGTAAGTCATAATTATACGGTACGCACATGAATCCGAAAAGTCAGAGGTGCGTGCCTTAGGTTCGAACTCGAGACCTATGACTTGGCAGTCCGACGGTCACACCACAAGGCTATCACTGCTATTGCTATTATATTTATTCCTAGTTTTAACAGCGAGCTCAATTCACCTCGCTTGATGTGTATATCTTTTCTCTTCTTAATATATTTTCTCTAGATCAGTAAATTCACTATTAGATAGAGTAGGTTTTTCCCACACAAGCAATTTTTATTTACGGAGAAAAAAAAAGAATTCTTGAGTGATCAGTTTCTACTAACTTTTTAGGGTTCCGTACCCAAAGGGTGAAACGGGACCTTAAGACTCCGCTGTCCGTCCGTCTGTCACCAGATTGTATTTCATGAACCGTGATAGACAGTTGAAATTTTCACAGATGATGTATTTCTGTTGCCGCTATAACAACAAATACTAAAAAACAGAATAAAATAAATATTTAAGGGGGCTTCCATACAACAAACGTGACTTTTTTGCCGTTTTTATAGATAATGGTACGGAACCCTTCGTGCGCGAGTCCGACTCGCACTTGGCTGGTTTTTTAAATTGTTTTGAGCAATATGTAGTAAGTTTTTATTACTCAAAACATCACGCCCTTATTCCTCAAATAGTAAGGCAGCACTTTTCTACACTCAATCAATCTGCCTAGCCTTTTCCCAACTATATTGGGGTCGGCTTCCAGTCTAACCGGATGCAGCTAAATACCACTATTTTACATGGAGCGACTGCCTATCTGACCTCCACAACCCAGTAACTGGGTAATACCCCTTGGTAAGACTGGTTATCAGACTTTCGGGCTTCTGACTACCCGTAATGACTGTCAAAGTTCCACGAATGACAGCTGGGATTGGTCCCGGCTACATTCGTGGAACTTTGAAGCCGTTGGCGGCTTGACGTACTTTCTGAGGCACGGAGGAGTCTTGCTTTATGAAGATGATCACCCATCCACAGACCAACCCCGGCAAGTGTAGCTTAAACCTTGAATTTTGTTAATGGGTCCAGTAATTTTTGAGATTGTAATAAATAAACTTAAAAAGTATTGGAACGATTTTTTAAATTATTTCAGCAGTAGAATGCTATATTATCACTGAGTAACATAGGCTATAAAAACAAGCAAAAAGCATACCTTTACAGGTTACCTTTTTTTTTTGGGTGGGAAATCATCAAATAACTTCTCCCGCTCTGGGCGGAGCGGGAGGGCGTGTCAGACTCTTACTGACTAAAACCCACCATTGATCCGTCGGTTGCCCTGTTGCCGGGGGCCAGGATCTCCCTTTCGGTTTTCTTCGCAACCCCGGCAGGCATCGGCCCTAGTGGACCCCTTCAAATCTGCTGACATCTCTTTGAGGCGCGCGTGGAACACAACGCGCCGTCGACCCGGGCCTGGTCCTTATCGGACGGTGAGCCACCCATTGCTCACCGTCCGCAAGCCCGCGCGCCAGGTCAAACCTATCTGTCAAATTTCATAACGATCGGTTCAGTAGTTTAGGCGTGAAAAAGTAACAGACAAACTCGAGTTCCTTTCGCATTTACAAAATTAATAAAGTATGGATGGGGCTAGCCGGTTGCTATTAACCTGCACCCTAATTGCGTAACAAACGATCAATCATAATCTGAATCATTTTGAAGGAGCTAATCCATTGCTTCATTATGTTTGAATTTGTCTGCTCAACAACGTAAATAACGCAATGAATGTTGTTGAACTGTCAAAATGAAACAGATTGTGATTGATCGTGTGTTACTCAATTAGGGTGCTTGGCTGCTACTAAGGGCAAAACTCACCAGTAAAACTGAACACGATCTTAATATTAAATTACTTGTTCTAGTAAAAATAGTTATGGAAATAATTTAAAAAAAAAATGAAATTATAGAAATAAAAATAAAGAAGAACCATTTATTATGAAGTTTTGTAATAATATTTCTAAAATATGTAGTACGACAGCCAAACCGCGTTTAAAAGCTGTCAATGTCAAATTCCACAATGGTGATTTCATTGACAGCTCTTGAACGCAGTTTACATGCTGCTGATCGCTATCAGTATCATTCGCCCCTAGAATCTCGTTACCGAAAACACAACAACACTTTCATTACTCGACCCAAAGATTGAACCTAAGACTCTTCCCTCAGTAGACGCACTTACAACCTCTAGACCAACGCGGCAATCCATTGATTACAACATTTTATTTGTTTATTTCCTTTGACGTCAATGTATAATCGGTGTTAAATTGACTTAGTTACACGTATCAATTTTTATCACTTTTTAGGGTTCCGTACCTCAAAACGAAAAAACGGAACCCATTCAACGGGCAGACCCAAATACTCCGAAATATTTTATTCTGAATTTGGATGTTCCGATTTTCAAAAGTTCAAATTTCATAATACCTAAGAATTATAATAATGTCTATTATTAAAAATCATGAAATTTATTTTACCGAAAGTCGTAAATGTGATTTGTTTCTTTTCCAATTTTCATACGTTCGAAGAATCAAATGCTCGATGGGTTCTCGGTCCGAAAAACGACATTCTGATTTTCAATACTTCGAATAAACTGCTAAAATTAGTATTCCGATTCTGATTCAATTAGTATAATATTCAGTTACGCATATAGTGTGCCGCGGTAGCGACCGCCGAGCGCTAGATCTCCTCTATTTGGTGAATCATTTGGGTTAGGTTTGGTTAGAAGTGTGACCAGCGAAAGAAAATATGACGGAAAATATAATAAAATATAATTTGACGGGACGGTTGGCGCTGCGTGTCGCGGGTTCGATTCCCGCACGGAACAAAAATTTGTATGACCTACAAGTAGTTGTTCCGGGTCTGGCTGTTTGTGTATGTGAGCTTAAATGTTTGTAAACGTACCCACAATACATTAGAAATTCCTATTGTGGGGCAACATATTTTTAATTAAAAAAAAAATACATATTTTTATTAAAAAAAAAAAACATTTTCAGTTTAGTTTCAGTATTATTCAGTTTTATAAGGCGTTTTTATTTCGGAATTCTAATTAATCGGTACTTTAATAATCGGAATTCGTATTTTTTATGTTTCGAATTATCATTAAGTCGGACTTTTTGTTATTCGATCTATTGAAACTCGGTATTTTGAGAAAATTAATTATAAACGTTAGGAATATTTAAATTTTGGAATAATAAAAATAGGATGGCTGATAAATCGGAGTTGTTATATTAGGAATTTTGTGCTATTCGGAATTATGAAAATCGGTATTTTGAAATTCGTATTTGTGACTGACGAAATAAAGTTTTTCGTATTTACCCCCATACCCCTTTTTCTCAGGAACGCGTGGAGCTATCAAGTTGAAATTAACAGGTATCAAATACGTAGGTCTATGGTCTCTTGGAGCTCTAAAAAATCAATCTTCTAAGTAAACGCAATAACAAAATACGGACATTTATGCGACATACTTTGATACTCACAAATAAATGAAAAATTACATGATTCAAATTCATGATGAAAATTACAGAAGCAATGTTTCACAGCAAATGTAAAGGAAAAAGTTCAAAAATAGTTAATTTGTAGTTTGAATAAACAAAAAAGATTTTTCGTTTGCAATTACAAACTTACAGTTGGAGAATTGACCGTGACATATATCAATGTATGGGAACAATAATATTAAGGTTGTTTTTGGTAAAAATTCATCCCAACTACGGAACCCTTCATTGTGCGTGGTTCGACACGCACTTGACCGGTTTCAAAAAAAAAAGATAAATTAATAGCACCTAGTAATCTTCTAGGTACTAATCTTTTATCTATTATTTACTTTTTGTTCTTGAATGAAAATAATGTTTCTAATCACACCACGCTTTCACTGCATTTCAGTTCTAGAAATGCCCGGTTTCTAGAACTGAAAAGAATGTATTATACAACACACAATACAACATCAGGCCTGTTTTCCTAACGGATTAGGCAGACATCTACGTAAAGTACACCCACAGTTTGCACGTTATGTTTAACTCCCATGTAATAGGGAGCGAGCCTATTGTTATTAACCTAGCACAAATCCAGATTCTGGGCTGCTACTGAGAAATGCCTTGTGAAAAAACCCAATTACACTTTGTCCGACATGGGAATCGAACTTCGTGCTCAGTAGTAGCGTTTGCGACCACTAGACCTACGAGGTAATAGTATTGTAAGTAGTACTTCACCATAATTATAATTCTCCTGCCCTTATTCCAATTCATTTGGGGTCTTGGCAACATGTCCTCTTCCTCCATACTTCTTTATTAGTCTTCATCTCGGTAGTCCCTTTCTAGCCATATCATCTTTCATAAATAGTTGAAAAGTTTTAGGTGAAATGAAATTCGGCCAAATAACCGTTTGTGTGAGATCGTCGTCCATGTCGCTCGGCCACGCTGCCTGTGATACGATAGCATGTCCAGAGGCGGCTTATGACGCTCTGTGTAGTGCTAAGAGCGACAGCCTCAGTATATTACCTAGAACCAGCTTGCAACATTTCGACGGCTCTTATCATCTCTTCTCGTGTCAAATGATGTCGTCGTTCCATATCGATGTAACTTTTGCATGATACATCACAATCTGTTTCGATTTGAAACATTGGTCACCCATTACTTCATAAGTTGAAAAGAAAAATCTGCTCAACAACGTAAATAACGTAATGAATGTTGTTGAATTTTCAAAATGAAAGAAATTAGGCATTATTGTTTGCGAAAATAAGTTACGCAATTAGGGTACTGATTGACAGTTGATTTTCTATTTAAAATTTAAAGAAAATACTTTATTAATATAGCGAAATTCACTAAAAATGTATCAATAACGATCCAAAAAGTTAAAATAATAATCCTCAATTGCGGCGATACTCTAAAACGTTCTTGATGTTGTTGTATTCAACGGTTACCCTTAGAGCCTGTTTACATGACGCAGAGGCGCTGCACCGCAAAAAATGTACCGCATTGGCGGTTACACGGGCGTTGTGGCGCCATAACCTTGTTACGTCGAAGCGGCGGTGCACCGTAAAGATTTGGCCGCTTTGGCGGTCAGACGGCAGTTCCGCTCCGGCGTCGCAACGCGTACACCCATCCACGCCTCGTCTCGCGTGTTGCATGTTTGATGTACGTGCAGTGCGACGCCAAAAAGCATCGTATGGCATACTATGGATATATGTAGAGCGCCGCGTCGCCGCCGCAACGCATCATGTGCATCGGCCCTTAGGCATGTACTGTTAGTTAAAATTTAATAAACCAAAGGAAATAACAACAAAAACTTAAGAAAATAAAATAAATATATTCAATAATAACAGTCGTATTCAACATTTAGTAAGCTGCGTTTTCGACGATCCAGTCAGAGTAAGGAGAGACGGCGGTGGCGACCAAGGGCTGGTTCTTACCGTAGGGGCTACCGAAAGCAAGGAAGCCGACCAGGATACCGTCGTAGAAAACTGGGGAGCCGCCATCCCTGATGCCCCAGTTGGCCCCATCGGTACCGGGGACGGTGGCACAGATCATGTTTTTGGTGATCTCGATGGGAACAAGCAGCTCATTGTATTTGGTGACGCAGTCTCTGTGGTCACTTGTGTAGAGCCGGGAGCTGTACAGGTCGCGGTCGGCCCAGAGCACGTCTTGCTGTTAAAAGAAGAATGGCTCATTAGTTACGCCAATAATGGTGGTAGAAGCAATGTGAGTAAGTAAAGGGAAGCTTGAAGAAGTGGAAGAAAAACTCGGCTCATCTCGAAAGCAAATTGAAAAGCTAATGTACTGTACTAGCTAGATTAGGGATCGTGGTTTCATTTGGATGCATTATAGGAGCCCTCATGAGTGACAATACTAAGCGTTCGTCTGATGCATTCAGGCCAATCAACCTGCTGCCTGACTAATTACTAGTTAGCCAATAGTTTACTATAGCTTGTGCCGACACCAGAGACGAAAAAGTCTGACTGTTTATTCTTTTGATCTTGGGTTTCCATGAACTAGGGTAATAAATAGAGGAATTTATGAAAAATGCAACTTACAGCAGTACGGCCCCAACCGGCAATAGTCACAGCAACGTTAGCGGGGAACACGACTCCTCCTGCCAATATGCTAGCCCGCTGGACCGTAGATCCGAAGACCAGGTAAGCCTGTAAGCGGAGGATGCCCACGTTGCCATCGAACTTCTTGAAGGTGTAGGAGGGATGCCTGATGGCGCTCTCGACTGCCCGAATCTGACCGTCACGACCGCGCTCTGAGGCGCCTGCCCTCACTCGGCTGATACGAGGATCGGCGGCGCTAGAAATAGAAAAATTATGTAAAGTAAATAAATATATAGTTTACACACCATAGTTTTCTCGTATTTGTTAGTTTTTCTTATATTTTTACCGCGATAATATTATTATATGTTTCGTTTGTTTGTCTCACACGTGTCTTTGAAAGGGGCTGGTACACCCAATTTCTGCCGGGTTGAATCTAACAACACGTTGACCAGCTCGGGAATCAAACACAGGAGACTCGCAAGCACGAGTATTATGTATTTATTCTCTAACAACTCTATGAAAAAAGAACAGCTGAACTTGTAATATCTACTTACGTTCCAACAAGGCAGTGTGCAGCGGTCAGGACATGACGATAGGTCACGACGGTGCCGACACAGGTCTGCACCCACACGCGCCCGTAGCCTGTTTCCACCTGAACTATGCTGGGGAAGTCTTCGATGTCAGCTGGGGAAGCGGCAAACACGGTGGCACAGCCTGAAAAATGTAGACAAGAAGATAAAATATAGAATATGTAAAAAAAACCTGTCCAATCCAAAAGTGGCTCATAATAAAAAACCTATTATTATTAAAAATAAAAAGTTATTGCTATTTAAAATTCTTCGTACCTACCAAAATTACCCCAAATTCATTAAAAATGAACAAATTTTCAACAGGGGTTATAACTTATGACTTGTAGACACCTGCTAAACGACAGCCCTCATGCAATAACCCGGTTAAATTCCCCATTGAAAAAAATGAGACGATATTTTTTTTATATTCTTAAAATTACCACATTAATAGACTCTCAGTGCGATACCGAAAAACACCCTCACGGATCGGAGAGGATTTTTATAACTGGTTGCATGTTGTAGCTGTAAGCATTAGAAATGTTTTTGTTGTAATCTTGTAAAAGGTACTGCATAATATATTATGAAAAGTAAAGGTCTGTGTCAGAATAAACTGTTTATGTGATAAAAGTGAAATGTGTTTGAGAGATTTGGGAACAATATGATAGCTATGTTTGTTAAAAATCACCATTTAAAGTAAGTTGTGAGTTGTAAGGCTAGCCCTGTTTCTTAGCTTCTTCATTTTTTTTTTTGTGGGCCTATTGATATACAGTAGATCTACAACAAGATGCCTTGTGAGATATGCAAACTAACAATGTTCAGAAATTCTGGACTTGATGTCCAATTTGTAAAAAAAAAGAAAACAAACTTTAAAAACCTACTAGGAACTCTTACAGTACTGTGAAGAATGTGAAGTTTTTAGGGTTCCGTATCTCAAAAGGAAAAAACGGAACCCTTATAGGATCACTCGTGTGTCTGTCTGTCTGTCCGCCTGTCACAGACAATTTGCTCCGAATCTAATGGGCTGCTTAAGTTGAAATTTGGTACACATATGATTTTTTATGACCCAAACACGAACGTGTACCTAACGTAAATTATGAATTTTGAACGTAGGGGTCACTTTTGGAGGGCAAACAAGAAATTAAAAAAAAAAAAGTTTTGCTAAACGAACCGTATAACATATCAAATGAAAGAGCTTGTTGCGTAGATCGTATACATATTTTTTTATAATTTAAAAATAAATAAATTTAAATTCCATGAAAATTGACCATTCCCCCACCACTATATCCAAAACTACTGGACCTAAAATTTTGAAAAAAATACATAGAATGGTTCTTTACTCATAGATTACAGGAAAACCTATAAGAAGTCTGTGGTCTTGCAATAACATGTAAATCTCTCAATATTGTGAGTACAAACTTACATTTGCAGTTAAAATCTATGGGACAACATGTATTTCAGCTACAATGTTAAGTTTGTATTTGGGATAAATTCATCCCAACTACGTAACCCTTCATTGTGTTTTTTTTCTTAATTATAATTTGTAAAGTTTACCTGCAACCAGGAGCGTGAAGCTAGCAAGAGAAACCATGGTTCCGATCTCTGACTTTCAAGTCGATGTCTTGAATGAACTGTGCCAAAGACTCTTCAGAGCGATTATTTATACCAAAACTGCAGCATTTGATATCATCATTATCTATTACATAATAACCTATATTTGTATTAATTATGTCTTGCTTTATCAGAAGGACTTATAAATATATTATAGATTGATGCAGGTGTTGAGCTTGGATTATATCTACGGAATTTTTATGAGAATGACTCTATGTTATCATACTGTTTCTAACTGCTGAAATGAAGTGTTGAATAAAAAAGAAATTGCCTAACTACCATTGTGTTTGTTTAACTTGTTCTTGTTTAATTTCAATTTTATACCTACTGATAGGAGATATTTTCAGTAGCGGCGTTAGGGTAGGGCGTGGAAGGGCGACCGCCTAGGGCGCCGGACGTGAAGGGGCGCCGAACGCGAACCACCGGCCTTTTATTTCTTATCTTTTCTGTTATTTAAGTCTTTTTTTACCCGTCTGCGGGACAGCAAAGACTGGGTTATGTTTTTCTCTAATTTTTCTGTACTGATCGACAAATTTTAAGTATTATTTTATATGAATGGGCCAAAGAAAGTTATATTAGAAGTTACAATGAACAAGTTAATATTAGAAGTTCCTTTAAAAATCAATGTGCATTTTTGTGATTGCGAAGTTACAATGAGTTAAGTTAGATTGGCGTAGCGTTGGATGGCTTAAAATTGTGCATTGATGACCCTGTGAAGGCTGCAGGAATCCATTGGATACGAGAAGTACAGAACCGGTCGATTTGGCGACGCTTGGGCGAGCTATGTCCAGCAGTGGACGTCTTTCGGCTGATTTTTAGTGTTCCGTATCTCAAAAAGACAAAATGGAACCCAAATAGGATCACTCGTGTGTCTGTCTGTCCGTCTGTCACAGCCAATTTGCTCCGAATCTAATGGACCGATTAAGTTGAAATTTAGTACAAATATGTATTTCTGTGACCCAAACACGGACATGTAACGTAAATAAATGAATTCAGAATATGACGGTTACTTTCGGGGAAAATTAGGAAATTAAAAGAAAAGTTTTACTAACTGTATCACACGTGATACAGTTAGCAAAACTTTTTTTTGAGCACTTTCATTTGATATGTCACAACATATCAAATGAAAGGGCTTGTTACGAGGATTTCAAATACAATTTAAAGACATCTTAGAAAATACATGTAAATTGACCATTCCCCCCTTATCTCCGAAACTCCCGAGCCTAAAATTTTGAAAAAATGCACAGAAAGGTTCTTCACTCATAGATTACAGGAAAATGGAATCTATGGTCTTAAAATAACATGGTAAATCTATCAATATTGTGTGTACAAACTTATATTTGCAGTTGGAATGTATGGAAGAACATGTTGTTCAACTACAAGTTAAGTTTGTATTTGGGATAAATTCATCCCAACTACGGAACCCTTCATGCTCCGTAGGTTCGACGGTTTCGAATTATCATTAAGTCGGACTTTTTGTTATTCGATCTATTGAAACTCGGTATTTAAAGAATAGTATCTAATTACTAATGTTAGGAATATTGAAATTTTGGAATTATTAAAATAGAGAATTATTAAAATTATTAGAATGATAGATAAATCGGAGTTGTTATATTAGGAATTTTGAACCATTCGGAATTATGAAAATCGGTATTTTAATATTCGTATTTGTGACTGACGGAATAAAGTTTTTCGTATTTATGTAGTGACGGACCCACAACGAAGTGATCCGATATCGGGGTCCATATAGGATCACACCATTATCCGTCCGTCAGTCTGTCTAGACCCTTTTTCTCAGGAACGCGTGGAGCTATCAAGTTGAAATAAACAGGTATCAAATACGTAGTTCTATGGTCTTGGAGCTCTAAAAAATCAATTATCTAAGTCAACGCAATAAAAAATACGGCCATTTATGCGACATATTTTGATACTCGCAAAGAAATCAAAACTTACATGATTCTAGTCAACGGGAAGTACCCGTTGACTAGAATCATTAGCTCTAAAAAATCAAGCTTCTAAGACAATGCAATAAAAAATACGGCCATTTTTACGATATACTTTCATACTCGCAAATAAAACAAAACCTACAGGGTACTTCCCGTTGACTAGAATCATGAAACTTGGCGAGAAGCAAGGTCTTACAGCAAATGTAAAGGAAAAAGTCCGGAAATAGTTAATTTGTAGTTTGAACAAACAAAAAATTTTTCGTTTGCGATTATAAACTGACAGTTGGAGAATTGACTGTGACATATCTTATTATACCTTTAAACGAGCAATTCTTGTATATTTATATAAATTTATTTCCGTGATCTCGGAAACGGCTCTAATGATTTCGCTGAAATTTGGTATATGGGGGTTTTCAGGGGTAAACAATCGATTTAGATAGTCTTATGTTGGCATGGAACGAGTGTTACGGGATCGAATCCCGCTCGATGACTTACTTTTGTTTTTTTTTTATATGTTCAAGTTTATATATAATTTTTTAATTTTTATTGTTTTTGGACAAGTTTAAAAAAATTTGGTTAATGTTTGAGATAACAATATATATTTCTCATAAATATGTCTAACATTTACCTATACTGATTACGTGAATAAGATTTATGCTTTCGATTTTTATTTTATTGAGACTTATCAAGCAATAGTGCAAAACGATTTTTTTTACAATAAATAGTAATAACCGAGCAAAGCTTGGTCGCCCAGGTACTATCAATTTATGCGAGAACATGTTTTTAAACAATAACATTAAGGTTGGTTTTGGTATAAATTCATCCCAACTACGGAACCCTTCATTGTGCGTGGTTCGACACGCACCTGGCCGGTTTTTAAAAGATTTGATAAATTAATAGCAGCTAGTAATCTTCTAGGTTTCTTTCTTTGTCTTTTTTATCTATTATTTACTTTTTGTTCACGAATAAAAATAATGTTTCTTATCACACCACGCTTTTCATTGCATTTCAGTTTGCACGTTATGTTTAAGTCCCATGTAATAGGGGGCGAGCTTATTGCAATTAACAGAGCACAAATCCAGATTCCGGGCTGCTACTGAGAACTGCCTTGTGAAAAAACCCAATTACACTTTGTCCGACATGGGAATCGAACTTCGTGCTCAGTAGTAGCGTTTGCGACCGCTAGACCTACGAGGTAATAGTATTGTAAGTAGTACTTCATCATAATTATCATTCTCCTGCCCTTATTCCAATTCATTTGGGGTCTTGGCAACATGTCCCCTTCCTCCATACTTTTTTATTAGTCTTCATCTCTGTAGTCCCTTTCTAGCCATATCATCTTTCACACAGTACATCCATCGTTTCTTTGGTCTTCCTCTACTCTTATAGCTATCCACATTCATACTCAAAACTTTCATCACGACATTTTTCTCATTCCTCCATGATGTGGAGGAATGAGAAAAATGTCCATACCATGACAACTGATTTCCGATTTTCAGTCACTGGTGCCACTTTCAAACTTCCTCTTTTGTACTCATTTCTTATTATATCTGTCTGTCTGGCAGTTTGAGTAGTTTATGCGGCCTACCCAAATGCCCTTTCTTTGGTATTGTTCGTCGAGTTGAGCTCCTTAAGTTCTGAGTTGAGCTCCACGATTACTGACAAATGCTTGCACTGACTGGACAGGTCCACTTAAATCTGTGTGGTTCTTTCCTCAAAATACCATTTCAGACACTAATCTAAATGGCCCTTATATGGCCTGACCAAGATTATGTCTGGACTTTAAAAGAGACTATGACTTCTGAGTTTGTTTCGGCCTTTCTTCTCAGAGTAGTCAGATAGGAAACGCCGAACTCAACTAGCTTATTTTTAATAATTTTTTTTAAATATGACGTGTAAAAGTGATTCCGATATCCTATTTACAGAATAAACAATTTCATTTCATTTCATTTCCCATATCTTCATACTATGTAAAATGAGCTTTATCCTTCGATAGTTGTTGCAGTCTTGTACATCACCTTTTTTCTTGAAGATGGGCACTAGCGAACTATTTTTCATGCAACAACTTATTAAAGAAATTCAAAAGTCATTTATGCAAACTTGGCTGAGAATGAGCACTTTTCGAACGTCAAAATTCCATAAGACAGTCCCCCAACACGCCCACCCTTCACCACTTCCCAGTGGCTTTAGCAGAAGAAGAAGCGGCGCAACAAACTTCCCAGCAGCACAGTTGTCTGTTCAAGTTAGAAAATAAAAGTTTCTATACAATAGTATGCAAAATAATTTATATTAAGCAGGACAATAAATAATTTAAATGATAAATTATTGGCCATATGTCAACTAGCAAAGAATAAAGTCAGCCACATAAATCCATCTTCATTTAAACACTTCTATACTTCTACTGGTATATATTCTGGACCCATGGCCTTTCCATTTTTCATACAAACAGTAATATAAAGTAAGAAAGGCACTTACTTCATCCATGCTAATATCCCTCACCAAACACCATTCCATTTATTCTCTACGTTCATTAGCTTTTCAAATTGGACCCTCAGGGCATCCATTGTTTTCCGCGTATAGCTGGCCCAGAGGCTGCTCGTGTAGAAGGTCTGGCAGTAAGCCTTAAACAACGTTATCTTAACCTCCTTACTACAACAAGCAAACCTGCGAACCAGCATATTGCTTCTCACAGCAAGAGCCCGCCGCTCGCATTCGATATCTTCATGATCCTTAAGGTCCTCCGTTACGTAATGCCCCAGATATTTAGTTTGTTTCACCCTTTGCAGGGGCTGTCCATTGAGGGTGATAATTGGCTCGTATGACTGCTTCTTACGGGGAGCCTTAAAGATCATGAACAGGCTCTTCTGACAATTATAAACTAGACCATGGCTAGCAGCGTACCTTTCACAAAATTTTAAAAGTTCTCTTATGGAGCCGGCCGTTGGACACAGCAGCACCATGTCGTCCGCGTAACTGAGGTTATTGACACATACGTTGTCAATTCAACATCCAATCCGTTTACTGCTGAGTCCAGCGATCAGCTCATTGACGTAAAGGTTGAAAAGCTTGGGCGAGGTCAGCCCCCCCTGCCTTACCCCGCAATCCAACCCATACGCAGCAGACAGTGAATTATTCCACTTCACATAGTTCACTTGATTACCATACCAGTACTGGAAAACACGTATAATTTCAGCCGGCACGCATGCTTCCCCGAGCTTTTTCCATAATATGTCATAGGAGACGAGGTCGAAAGCTTTAGAGAGGTCGAGGAAACACGCGTACACAGGTGTGCTTCTATCAGTATAATATTGGACAGTCTGTTTAAGACTCAATATTGCGCTTTCAGTGGAAAGTCCCGGCCTAAACCCAAACTGTGCGTCATTTAATTTCAACCATTTGTTGAGAGTTTTATCTAACAGACTGTCCAATACTTTAGCTAGTACAGTGGCAAGTGATATGGGTCTGTAATTACCTACATCAGACACGTCACCAGTCCTATTCTTTACTATTGGAACAACTAATGTGTTCATTAACTCGGGAGGAAGATAAGAGTGACTCAAACATAAAGAATAAAACATGGATAACACTCTCGGACAGTGTACACCTGCATATTTCAAGTGCTCGATGCTGAGACCGTCATGCCCTGGAGATTTGCCTCTGGCCATTTTCTGTATTGCAGATGATACTTGCTTGGCTGTAAAACGACTGAGTGGGCTATCGTAACAGAAGTCAGCATCGACCATTGATTTAGAAGGCCCCAGCGGCGAGGAAACACGGAAGTGGTTCCGAAAAATATTCGCTATTTCCTCTGGTGTACTGCAACCCACCACTGTCGCCGGCAAAGCTGGTTTAAGATCAAGCCGGGATGTCGACTTCCAAAACCGGCCAAAGTTTTTGGACGATCTTTGTGATGTTATTTTGTCTTTAGCTACTCTCCTTATACAATCCGCTTTTTCTTTCCAACATTTACTCACAGATTTTCTTTCGATATCTTTCATTACAATCATTTTATCTACCACTTGACTCTAAAACATACTGGCGCATTCCTCTTTTTCTATCATATCCATCTGGTTTTAAGTGGGGGCCGTTCCTTATTACTATTGGACGAGACACTGACTTTTACTTATATTATAATGAATCTATGTTGTGAGACTAAGTCTTCACCTAGGAGCACTTTACAGTTCTTGACACTTTTAAGGCTCTTCGAACCACGTATTTGTTATTGCCAGATCGAAGGCCGAAGCAGCTTGCAGCAGTGTCTCGCCATCAGTGTAACGGTCTTCGTATCTTCAACCCCTATGCACTCTCTCATACCCAATCTTCTGTCTACCTACATGCCCGTTAAAATCACCCCCAACATAGACTTCTTCACTATCTTGCACATCTATCATCACCCGATCGAAGTACTTCCAAAACTTCTCTTTTACACTATCCTCACACCCTGACTGGGGTGCGTACACACTAACTATATTAACTAAACTCTCCACAATTACTCTAACGGCTATCACTCTATCATTCAATCTTTTAACATCCACCACACATTCTTTCAACTGACTATCGAAAACTATACCCACACCATTTCTCTTGCCATCACGCTATATTCAGTCGTCACCTTTTTAAAACATCTGCTAGTTCCAGCTCGCACATCTCACTTTAATTTCTCTCACACTCCGGGCGACAACCCTTGTCCATTTCCCACAGAAGCCAGGTGCTGCCCCTGCGCGTAGCCTGTAGGGTACGCCTTAGCGCTATTGCGCATCATATCATTTCCACTCATGTTGCTTATAGTTTTACAGTCGGCCGCCAGCCTGACACCAACCCTACTTCCCAAGTAGCAAAATCTGTTCCTCTAAGTATCCTAGGAGCATGTTTTTTTAGTTCTATAGAAATCATAAATACGTTTAAAAAACCGTATTTGGGCGCAGTTTATAGGAATATTACGCCCTATAGTCGTTTTGTTATAGTCCGGTAAAATGCAGTTCGATTTTATAATTATCTTATTAGGTGCTTTTACTGGTGTAATTGATCCAACAGTTGTCAGCGTGATGCCATTACTAGAGCATTCGTTCTTCATTCTTTTTGTAACGGTGATGTGCTGGTGTCTTAAGAAATATATTGTTTTCAAAGGGAAAGTAATCCACATTATAATATCTATTACCATAACATAAAACTTTTGTGTTTTAACTGTTATGTGAAGAATGCCTACTCTACATGCAAAATTAATTTTATTGATAAAGTGTTCGATGATAATAAACATATATCCATGCCCCTCCTAAACTAAACATATTTATTATTAGTTTATTCGATAATATCTTAACAAAAACTTAAGCCGCCATTGGATCTGGATCACATGCCCTAATATTGCATTATCAAAGCTTTTATAATACAATTTAGTCAAAGTTAAGTCTACTACAGGCCATATATACTTCGCCATATTTAAGTTTTAGGGTATCTAGGCCGAATACTCTAGTAAAAGCAAATGTAGGACACATATAAAAAGTATCTTACCTATAAAAATCGGAGGGCATGCTAGTTTGGTGCTAACAATCCGTTAGAAGTCACGACTAAGACAAATCAATCCTATAATATCCTTGACCTATAGCAGCTATATCTAAAACTTTTATAGACATGCATGTCTAATAAAATAATGAGATAAGACGTTAACATGAGTAAATACTCTTATTAAATGCATTTATAGTATCAAAAGCGCAGATTGTCTTATAAAATGCTGTTGTAAGATCAGTGATCTTAGTCAAAGCGTCTATTAGATTCCTATAAGACGTTTAGTTTTATAAGCCGATGACTATAGGAAAATTTTGCTACTTGGGTTGGGAATGCTTTTGTTGGTTATTTACCCGCCACCGCACGGGTGACCCAAGGTGCTACAATGATATGCACTAAGTCTCCAGTTCCTTTAGTCGCCTCCTACGACACCCATGGGATGAGATGGGGTGGCCATATTCTTAATCTGGGACCACACGGAATTGTAAGTAGTACTTATTGCAAAAAAAAATATATGAGAAGAGACCGTAGAGAATGCCATTTCTCAATAATATTTTGTAGTTTTAGATAACGTAGATACTGTAATAGAATTTATAATTAATTTCTCAATGTATGTTTCCAAATTTAAATTTTAGTTTAATTTATCTTATACCTTTAAACGAGCAATTCTTGTATATTTATATGTATTTAAATTTATTTCTGTGATCTCGGAAACGGCTCTAACGAGTTCGCTGTTTGGTATATGGGGGCTTTCGGGGGTAAACGATCGATCTAGATTAGTCTTATGTTTGGGAAAACGCGTGTTTTCGAGTTTTCATGCGTTTTTCATTCCACGCAGAATATGGTCGATAATTTTGTTCTGCCGGCCACTGTCGGGTTAAGACGTAGACGGCAAGAAACGAGGGTTACGGGTTCGAATCCCGCTCGATGACTTACTTTTGTTTTTTTTTTTATATGTTAAAGTTTATATATATATATATTTTAATTTTTATTGTTTTTAGACAAGTTTAAAAAAATGTAATTAATGTTTGAGATAAATATATATATATTTCTCATAAATATGTCTAACATTTACCTATACTGATTACGTGAATAAGATGTATGCTTTCGAGTTTTTATTTTATTGAGACTTATGAAGCAATAGTGCAAAACGAAAAATTTCCCGATATTTATCGATACAAATTTTAAACACAGTTTCTCGGGTAGTTTTTGTGACGCCATCTCTCGGATAATGCCATAAAAACTAACTACTACGCCTCGGTCTAGCTCACGTTTTAAGTTTATGTAAATTATCACCTAAACACCACCATATTACAATAAATAGTAATAACCGAGCAAAGCTCGGTCGCCCAGGTACTTTACTATAAAGAGTTGGAAGTCAATTCAGTCAGTTGTGTATATATGAGTTCTGCATCTGTAGAACCACTAACTCCCTAAATACAAGCTTGACTTAGTTTGAGAGCTGTACAACCATCAAACACCTTAAAAAATTGTACTTCATAGATCCGCAAAATTTCTAGTATTAGTTTACCGGCTTTCATATCCTTGGTTCACGGTACTGAGAAATTAATTAGGAAAATCCTAGCTTCCACACTGATTAATTTTGATGTGCCGTGCCTCACCGAGGCTATGGATGCCTGGAGACTCGCTTGCCCGAATTCAGATCCGCCCGACAATCCATTTTCCCAGAGACGGTGGGATGAGCCGCTCTGCAGAGTAGTTCAGAACAATTTACTTGACACGTCTGTTACTACTGCGGAGCGTGCGCGCCTGCTGCCTGTGGGTAAGTGGCTTCATTGTCTACCGTCGTCGAACTTAGGTACTTTGTTCGACGATACTACCTTCCGCATTGTTGCTTCCCTGCGTCTAGGAGCTCCTTGTTGTTCTCCTCATCGCTGTCACTGTGGCGAAGTTGTCAACAGCCTCGGACACCACGGCCTGTCTTGCAGACGAAGTGCGGGTCGCTTAGCGCGGCATGCAAACATTAATGACATCATCCGACGAGCTCTTGTCACCGTCGGCGTTCCAGCTGTATTAGAACCCAACGGCTTGGCACGCGACGATGGCAAGAGACCGGACGGCATGTCTTTATTTCCATGGAAGGTGGGTAGGCCTTTAGTGTGGGACACAACGTGTGTCGATACTCTAGCGCCATCCATCTTCCTGGCTCAGCGTGCTGTGCTGGCGCTGCCGCTGCGGCTGCGGAAAACCTCAAGCGGCGAAAGTATAGTACTATACAGAAAATATAGTGACCTTATAGGTCACTATATTTTCGAGCCGTTTGGGGTTGAAACCCTAGGGCCGTGGGGCCCGAGTGCTCACGGTCTGTTCAATGAAATCTCCAAACGACTGGTTGACACTTCCCGTGACCCAAGGGCTGGTTTTTACCTTGGCCAGCGGCTAAGCATTGCCATACAACGTGGCAATGCGGCCAGTCTCTTGGGTACATTACCAGTCGACAGCGACGCGGAGGAATTTTTCGACGCCATATTTTAGTTTAATTTTAGTTTAGTTTTAGTCTAATAATTTTAGTTAAGTTAGGATATTATATTTTTTTAGTTTTATCAATAAATACTTAGATAGAAAAATAAAATTAATTAAAGACTTCATAGTTTTTGTTGTACTTTGAGAGTGAAATACATTTTATTTTATTTATTTATTATTTACTATGCATTGGTAGATACCTACTATTATGTAATATGTAACTACTTTGAAATAGTTGTTGAGTAGCATTTTAGACACATCAAAAATGTCTAGGGTTCAAGCACATTTTTAACTATAAAAAATATCCAATTAATATTTACCAAATCTATTCTTCCAGACTGGCTTCTTACTTTAATTCCTTAGATATCCCTATATTTTGTAAAAATTAAGAAAAATTGCATTTTTTGCAAATTGTGGGAAATTAACTTAAATTAATGTCGTCAATTGAATGGCAACATAGGCAACAATGGGGATTTTTTTAATTTTTTATTGTGAAATTAAAAAATAAATAATCTGTTTCCACCATTGACACGAATTACACTTTCACAGTGATTTGGCATGATTAAAATCAGTTCATCAAAATCACTGAGTAATGGCCGCCTACGTTCTTTAGAACAACTCAAAAAGTTGTTGTGGGTTATGCATGGCATCCATACTCGGCAGAGCTTTTCTTTTGAGCATATCCCATGCGTACTCAAGTGGGTTGAAGTCTGGCGATTGAGCAGGTCACGGCAGAACGTTGATGCGAGCATCGGCAAGAATGCGTGTTACGACTCTAGCCGTGTGTGGACGTGCATTTTCGTGCATTAGTCGAAACGAATCACCAATTCAGCTTCGCAAAAGGATAATACGTCTGAAACAATCCTCTCCGCATAAATCTGAGCATTGAAGTTGCCCCTGAACCAAATGATTCGAGACCGGTTCTTCCACCGATCCAAATACCGATCCTAACCATTATTGTTCCCCCTCCATATGAATGAACTTCCTGACAACATTTCAAACGTTCTTGACATCCAGAGGTCCTCCAAACTCGAGTACGTCGTGTATCCGGTGTCATACCGAAACGAGATTCATCGGAAAAGCAAACACAACGCCAGTCTTCTTCCTCCCAATTTCTGTGTTCGCGAGCTCATTTTAAACGGGCGAGGTGCTATAGGTGGAGCTCTCAGCAGCCTTCGGGAATGCAGACCCACTTCACGTTAACAATTTTGTATGGTTTGGTCGCTTATCAGCAAGCCTGAAGAGCTGTGGAGCCTCGTAGCCAACATCATGGCGGTCATGGTACGATTCTGTTAGGCAGCCTTTTGCATGTACCGGTCCTGTCTGCGAGTGTTGGTGCGAGGAACCGATCACTTCTCCGATTTTTTTCCTTATTCGGATTTCATTTTACCGAAAACCGACGTCTTTTTTGCTATATGCATTATTTGACATATTTTTAGATCATCGAAGTATCATGTGTCATAGGTACTATTTTACCGAACAATGTTTCGCCGGTTTACAAAATAACTTTTTACTATTGGCCGAAGCCTCTTTTGAACTTTTTTCATTTGCCAAATGATTTATTTGCCATATTTTCACCACACTGAAACAACACCGATTACTTGGTAGCATTTTTAATATTAAATTAGTGTCATAAAAAGTCAATATGCTACAAAATTTAGTGACAGAAACGAATCGCTGCTAAACCGAATTCACGCAGTCTTGTCTGCGCTACCCCTAGAGTGTAATTTAAACGCGCGTAGGCGTGGGGCGGCCCGCGAGCTGCGGAGCAGTGGTTTGAAGGCCCGCCGCCGCGGCTGAGGCTGCCGAAGCTGCGGTGGTGAGCGTTAAAACCATCTGCGACGATAAGCTCGCATGGGGCCACCCAAACCCCGCAGCGCCGGAGCCGTGATAGAAACAATACTTGATGCATGTTGCATGCCTGCTTGCATGTTGCATACTTGTTTGCACGCTGCATACTTGCTTGCATGCTGCATGCCGGATTGCATGCATCCTTGTTTTCATGCTTCTTACTGGGACCACCTATAACTACTTTTGTTCATAATCAACTGTTACTTCGAACAAATGTTATTTCGGGTAAGTGTAACCTCTATAAAAAGCTTTTCGACAAAATTAAACGTCGAAATAACGAAAAAAACAAAATGATAATAGGTCAACTGATACAGTGGCAGACGTGACTTCGATGAAGTAAAAAAAAAAGGAAACGATAATAGTTGCAAAGTTTTGGGTGAAATAAAATTCGGTCAAATAACCGTTGGTGCGAGATCGTCGTCCATGTCGCTCGGCTACGCTGCCCGTGATACGATAGCATGTCCGGAGGCGGCTTATGACGCTCTGTGTAATGCTAAGAGCGACAGCCACAGTACCTGTCATCATCTCTTCTCGTATCATATAATGTCATCGCTCTATATCGATGCAATTGTTTTCAGTTCCGATACAGAAATTGTAATGGTTTCGTAAAAACGCTATTTCGTAAAGACTTATTTACAAACTATTACGTATTATGTGTTATTGGGTTTTTCCATCTGGAATTTCTCAGTAGCAGCCCGGAGTCTGGATTTGTACCCGGTTATTTGTAGTCGGTTTAGGTACAGGATTTCTACATCGTTATTTCGTATTTTTAAAAGAGTAACCGTGGAGTTTCTTGCCGGCTCTTCTCCATAGGAAACGACCAATTGGAACCTCGCACCTAGCTTCTGACGTTTCATAAGTGCCCATGTAGGTTTATGTGAAATAAAAATATTTTGAATTGAATTTGAATTTGAAATAACAACAAAAACTTAAGAAAATAAAATAAATATATTCAATAATAACAGTCGTATTCAACATTTAGTAAGCTGCGTTTTCGACGATCCAGTCAGAGTAAGGAGAGACGGCGGTGGCGACCAAGGGCTGGTTCTTACCGTAGGGGCTACCGAAAGCAAGGAAGCCGACCAGGATACCGTCGTAGAAAACTGGGGAGCCGCCATCCCTGATGCCCCAGTTGGCCCCATCAGTACCGGGGACGGTGGCACAGATCATATTTTTGGTGATCTCGATGGGAACAAGCAGCTCATTGTATTTGGTGACGCAGTCTCTGTGGTCACTTGTGTAGAGCCGGGAGCTGTACAGGTCGCGGTCGGCCCAGAGCACGTCTTGCTGTTAAAAGAAGAATGGCTCATTAGTTACGCCAATAAAGGTGGAAGAAGCAATGTGAGAAAGTAAAGAGAAGCTTGAAGAAGTGGAAGAAAAACTCGGCTCATCTCGAAAGCAAATTGAGAAGCTAATGTACTGTACTAGCTAGATTAGGGATCGTGGTTTCATTTGGATGCATTATAGGAGCCCTCATGAGTGATAATACTAAGCGTTCGTCTAGTGCATTCTGGCCAATCAACCTGCTGCCTGACTAATTACTAGTTAGCTAATAGTTTACTATAGCTTGTGCCGACACCAGAGACGAAAAAGTCTGACTGTTTATTCTTTTGATCTTGGGTTTCCATGAACTAGGGTAATAAATAGAGGAATTTATGAAAAATGCAACTTACAGCAGTACGGCCCCAACCGGCAATAGTCACAGCAACGTTAGCGGGGAACACGACTCCTCCTGCCAATATGCTAGCCCGCTGGACCGTAGATCCGAAGACCAGGTAAGCCTGTAAGCGGAGGATGCCCACGTTGCCATCGAACTTCTTGAAGGTGTAGGAGGGATGCCTGATGGCGCTCTCGACTGCCCGAATCTGACCGTCACGACCGCGCTCTGAGGCGCCTGCCCTCACTCGGCTGATACGAGGATCGGCGGCGCTAGAAATAGAAAAATTATTTAAAGTAAATAAATATATAGTTTACACACCATAGTTTTCTCGTATTTGTTAGTTTTTCTTATATTTTTACCGCGATAATATTATTATATGTTTCGTTTGTTTGTCTCACACGTGTCTTTGAAAGGGGCTGGTACACCCAATTTCTGCCGGGTTGAATCTAACAACACGTTGACCAGCTCGGGAATCAAACACAGGAGACTCGCAAGCACGAGTATTATGTATTTATTCTCTAACAACTCTATGAAAAAAGAACAGCTGAACTTGTAATATCTACTTACGTTCCAACAAGGCAGTGTGCAGCGGTCAGGACATGACGATAGGTCACGACGGTGCCGACACAGGTCTGCACCCACACGCGCCCGTAGCCTGTTTCCACCTGAACTATGCTGGGGAAGTCTTCGATGTCAGCTGGGGAAGCGGCAAACACGGTGGCACAGCCTGAAAAATGTAGACAAGAAGATAAAATATAGAATATGTAAAAAAAACCTGTCCAATCCAAAAGGGGCTCGCAGGATATTACCTAAAAGTAATAAAAAATCGAATAATTATTAAAAATAAAAAGTTATCGCTATTTAAAAATCTTCATACCCACCAAAATTACCCCAAAATTAAAACCAAAATTATCTGCTAAACGACGGCCATCATTTAATAACCTGGTAAAATCCCCCATTGAAAAAAAATGAGACGACATTTTTATGTTATATTCTTAAAATTACCACCATTTATATTCTTGAAATGTGCTTGAGAGATTTGGGAACAATATGATAACTATGTTTGTTAAAATCACCATTTAAAGTAGGTTGTGATTTGTAAGGCTAGCCCTGTTTCTTAGCTTCTATCTAGTTTAGAAAAAAAAAGATGTATGTTTTTTTTTTTGGGACTAGTGATATAAAGGAGATCTACAACAAGATATCTTGTGAGATATGCAAACTAACAACGTTCAGAAAAGCTGGACTGATGTCCAATTTGTAAAAAAAAAAGAAAACAAACTTAAAAAATCTACTAGGAACTCTTCCGGGACTGTGAAGAATGTGAAGTTTTTAGGGTTCCATACCTCAAAAGGAAAAAACGAAACCCTTATAGGATCACTCGTGTGTCTGTCTGTCTGTCCGTCTGTCACAGCCAATTTGCTCCGAATCTAATGGGCCGATTAAATTGAAATTTGGTCCACATATGTATTTTTATGACCCAAACACGAACGTGTTACGTAAATAAATGAATTTTGAATATAGGGGTCACTTTTGGAGGGCAAACAAGAAAATTAAAAAAAAAGAAGTTTTGCAAACAGTACCGTATGACATACGAAATGAAAGGGCTTGTTGCGTAGATCTTATACATATTTTTTTATAATTTAAAAATAAATATTTTTAATGATATTAAGGAAATTCTATGAAAATTGACCATTCCCCCACCACTATATCCAAAACTACTAGACCTAAAATTTTGAAAAAAATACATAGTATGGTTCTTTACTTATAGATTACAGGAAAACCTATAAAAAGTCTGTGGTCTTAAAATAACATGTAAAACTCTCAATATTGTGCGTACAAACTTACATTTGCAGTTAAAATCTATGGGACAACATGTATTTCAACTACAATGTTAAGTTTGTATTTGGGATAAATTCATCCCAACTACGGAACCCTTCATTGTGTTTTTTTCTTAATTATAATTTGTAAAGTTTACCTGCAACCAGGAGAGTGAAGCTAGCAAGAGAAACCATGGTTCCGATCTCTGACTTTCAAGTCGATGTCTTGAATGAACTGTGCCAAAGACTCTTCAGAGCGATTATTTATACCAAAACTGCAGCATTAGATATCATCATTATCTATTACATCATAACCTATATTTGTATTAATATGTCTTGCTTTATCAGAACGACTTATAAATATATTATAGATTGATGCGGGTGTTGAGCTTGGATTATATCTACGGAATGTTTATGAGGATGACTTTATGTCATCATACTGTTTCTAAATGCTGCTGCTGAATTAAGGTGTTGAATGAAACAGAAATTGACTTCCTCAGTATCATTATGTCTGTTTAACTTCTTGAATTTTATACCTACTGATAAGAGAGATTTTCTGTAGCGGCGTTAGGGTAGGGTGCGGAAGGGCGACCGCCCAGGGCGTCGGGCATGAAGGGGCGCCCATCGCGAACCATTGGCCTTTTATTTCTTATCTTTTCTGTTATTTAACTCTTTTTTTACCGGCCTGCGGGATAGCAAAGACAGGGCTATGTTTTTCTCTAACTTTTCCGTACAAATCCACAAATTTTAGGTATTATTTTATATGAATGGGTCAAAGAAAAGACGCAGCGGGGTCTTAAAAAATTTTGAGCTCGCTCTTGCACTCTCACACTCTTGCTTTCTCTGAAGTCTGAATTCTCAAATTTATCTGCATAAAAGAAATCCAAAATTTTCCGTGGCGGGGTGCTGAAATTTTTGAGCTCGCTTCACTCGTTTTAGCATCCTACATTTTCCTATTCCTTAAACTTCCGCCCCTCTACTCTCCTAGAGTAGTGAGGGGCGCCGCAGAAACTTCGCCAGGGGCGCCGGTATTGCTAAAACCAGCACTGGAGATTTTTTACTTAGGTACACACAAGAATGTTTTCCTTCGTCTATTGTCATAATATCAGTTTATGAAATTATTAGCAATCCATAGTACAAACATGTTTTTACTACGATCCGTTTTAAGATCGTCAGTTAAGAAATTTTATGGCGACAGACTAAGAAAAGACAGTGGTAGCTAGCCAGGCGGACTTAGAACTAGCAATCGAACCCGGGCACTCTGGGTCTGAAAAGAGTTTATGGTCTAGTGGTTAGACCACCTCTGGGTCTGAGACAGGTGGTCTAACCATTAGACCACAGAGTCTTTTTACAGCAATATTTTTTAGTGAATTTCAACTTCATTTTCGGACTAAAACATTATATTTCTTTCATGTTTACAATATGTAAAAAATCCTCCGATCCGAAAGGGGCTTATAGGTACTGGAATAACATTACCTAAAAGTATTTAAAAAATCTAATTATTAATCAAAATAAAAAAGTTATTGCTTTTTAAAAATCAAAATTTTTGTACCGAAAATACCCCAAATTCATTAAAAATTAACAAATTTTCAACAGGGGTCGTATGTTATGACGTTATCATAAGTTATGACTTGTAGACACTCGCTAAACGACAGCCGCCCGCGCCCCATGTAATATGCCGATAAAATTACCCATTGAAAAAAAGACGATTTTTTTTTCAATTTTCATGAAACTTACCACCTAAATATACTCTCAGTACGATACCTAACAACACCCTCACGGATCAGACACGGTTTTTGAAGTGAAAACTTCTTTAGGCGCGTTGGGCATTTTTGAGATGGCACTAAACTATTGATTTCGCGACACCATGACGACACCTTATTTTTGTAAACGCGATTGCGCTCTTTATTTATATTACGTTGCGTATCAATGTTCTATGCAAGTATTTTTATTTTAAAGGTTTTATAAACGCGATTGTACTCTTTATTTATATTAAGTTACGGATCAATGTTCTATGCAAGTATTTTTTACTTTAAAGGTTTCGCAAGTTTTTTTTTTTGTATACGCGATTTTGCTTTTTATTTAGACTAGGTCACGGACCAATGTATACAAGTATTTTTCTTCCACCAAGACGATCTTGTTCAAGTTGTCACTTTTGTCGGCACTCCCGGAGTGCCACCACTTTTTTTTACATGTTGTACACAGTTAACGCCTAATTTATGTGTAAATGATTTATTTGTTTAATAATTTAATCTTACATCGCCTTACAACTAACTAAGCCTTCAGTCTCTATAACGTATGAATATGTTATTACATTTCGTCTATTTACAGGTAATACCCGGTGGAAATATGTTAGCATTATATTTATGACTTCATTTTGGTTCGCCTTGGGCTATAAGTAACAGCTGAGGTTTCATATATGTTCGTTGTATAAACAATATTACTTACCATGGGAAAAATGCTTTATATTAGAAGTTCCTTTAAAAACAAATGTGCATTTTTGTGGTTGCGAGGTTACAATGAGTTGAGTTTGATTGGCGTAGTGTTGGATGGCCTAACATTGTGTATCGATGACCGTGTTAAGGCTGCAGGAATCTACTGGATACGAGAAGCACAGAACCGGCCGATGTGGCGATACTTAGGTGAGCTATGTCCAGCAGTGGACCTCTTTCGGCTGATTTTTAGTGTTCCGTACCTCAAAAGGAAAAAACGGAACCGTTATAGATCACTCGTGGTTCAGTCCCATTGATGGTTTAGTCCCATCTCAAAAATGTCCAACGCGCCTAAAGAAGTTTTCACTTCAAAAATCGAAGACATGTAACATCTATCAACCCGCACTGGAGACGCGTGGTGGATTATGGCCCAACTTCTCTCACAGAGAGGAGGCCTGTGATCCAGCAGTAAAAACATTGTAGGCTGATTATAACTGCGAGATTTATTTTCTTCGAGCTAATCTATAAAAGACACGGTGAGATTTTTATTGAATAGGCCGTCTTTTCTTTTAGCACCAGTATATGTTTTTGGGGTGTGTTGTTGTATGAGACTGGGCAGGATATGTCTGCAGCATGCCAAGCAAACCGTAGGTCCAAATAGCACAGAACTAATGCCCTAAGACCATGAGGCGGGGTCGCGGCAGACCACGTAGGAGATGGTGGGACGAGCTGGATAAGTTCCGTCAAAACTGGAAGTAGGACGCGCGATTGCGAAAGGTGGAAGGAGTGGAGGGAGGCATTTGCTAGTAAAAATAATAATAAAGTGGATGTCAGATACAAAAAAATCTTTCATATCTGGGCTGATATTGTTGCTCTCCCAATGTCATTGCAATGATTTACAACCGTATTTACCCCACATTAAGAAAGTTTTAGTGCACATATAAAACAATCATAAATTACAAATAAAAAATATTGCATAATCTCTCGCAGTGACGTTAAGTAACATACCTACCTTATCAAACTAAAACCCGATCATATATTTCCCACCTGGGTAGCGATACGTGCTATCTCTAATTCATTTTCCGCAGTTGCAGAACAGGTCAAAAACAACACCACTGTATCTAAATACATTTATTAGATCATTTCCTTTTAGAGTCTTCAATTATCATAATTGAGGTTACATCAATGCCTGATCAAATATGGCACTATATTCTTTATCAATTGATAAGGAATTTGTTTGTTGCGATTCAGTGGGGCTGTTGCTTTGCCGGGCACCCGGATGTCCACTTAGCAACTCCAAACACCTGGCTGAGGGAGCGTGACGAACTGCTCAAGTACTCCAGCACCCCGGTCAAAGGTAGTTGAAGAACACCATGTGGTTTGAGGCAGTAAGAGTCTGACAGCCCCAACTCCATTATATATAGTTGTAAAAGGATATTTTGGGGCGTGGTCAAAATTGGACCTGAAGCCGCCATCTTATTTTCTCAATCTTTTTCTTCGTCGGGTCGATGTCGCGACAGCGTATTTAATTTTGCCAGCCCAAAACTCAGCAACATCCACGGCACCGTCGGTGGCAGTGCAGAGGTTGTTATCGACTGCATTTTTTGGGGCACAGAGGTTTTCTCAATACAATTTCAAGAAACAATTTCGCAAATGTATGTCTACCAACAACTCCGCAATGTAACTCTTTCTTCTTTTCAGTATATTGTGGTACCTCTTTCTACTGCTATTCGTAGGTATTGTCGCAAGAAATAACATGTCATACCATAGTAAAAAATTGCCAATTATGATTGGAAGCTTGGAAGCTTGGAACCTTATGAAAAGCAAAACTAGTTTCTGGAGATCAGACTGATGGCTGTAATTTTCCTGTGTGGAATTTAATGCTGAAACGAAGTTTCATCTGAAAACTGACCCTACTGAATACTTCCAAACTAATATTATAAAATGTGAAAATAACTATCTGTCCGTTACCACTTCTCGCCTTAATGGTTAAACGAATTTGGATGAAAGGCACACGGATAGATCATGATCTGGCATATTCGGACATGACATGGAATATTCGGTTCCCTATAAAATATTTTTAATCGTAGAATCTTCCCGATAGAACATTCCAATGTCATAATTTCCGACCTTTACGCGAACGAAGCCTTGGGCAAAAGCTAGTATGTTCCCTAAAGAATTACTTTCTAATCACTCTTAGCGATTATTACTATTTCATTCACTAAAGCTACCCAATCGATCTGATACCATTATCTTGAACCAATCACGAAATGATTTCATTGAAGACAGACATCGAAAGACTAGGAAGGTGGGGCTTAGAAGTATGGTGCGATTTTATCAACCAATCAGAGTATATTTTAGTAAATAAAGCGGTTGTTTTTTTTTTTGAGTTCTTCTGGGTTGCCTAGAATATATAAGACTAGACGCCGTCACCGCGGCCGACTGATTGTCAGACTTTCGGGCTTCTGACGACCCGTAACGTCCGTCAAAGTCGGATGACCATCTTAACATACCTCCGTGCCTCAGAAAGCACGTCAAGCCGTTGGTCGCAGCTATCATTTGTGGATCTTTGATTGTCGTTACGGGTCGTCTGAAGCCCGAAAGTCTGACAACCAGTCTTACCAAGGGATATCCTATTACCCAATAAATGGGTTGTGGAGTCGTTCCATGTAAAATATTGGTATTCAGCTGCATCCAGTTAGCCTGGAAGCCGACGCCAACACAGTTGCTAGGCAGATGATGATCAAGATTCAGAGTAAGTTCAGACATTTTTCGTACAAAATAAAGTATTTTGATCTAATAAGATTATCAAAAGTCAGTGCTATTTGTGGTTTTCTCAACTGCTTAATATCGTTTTTTCGTGATACTACCAAACGCAAACTTTTGTAACTATTCAGTATCGAAAATTAATTGTTCCCTATGGAAATTGGGCATTAAATCAATCATTTTTAATCTCTACCTAATCGCAAATTATATAATTGAAGATACTTTTAATACGATAAAGAGAGAGATTAGGATTCAAATGGTTGCATAACTTTTGTTCTCGTACAGTATATAAGCGCAGGTCGGTGGTGGCACTTAGACCTTAAGCTGGCATAGCGTAGAACGATGTTTCAATAATAAAAACACATTATATATTCACAAAAATCAACTTTGACAATAAGTAGGTATACAGAATGGAAAGCAAACTAAGTATAATTATAAAAAAGGTAGATAGTGAAGTCGAAAGTACAATAAAAATACGTACCCTGCCCCCAAACTAGGAACATTCTGTATCTTGGGCGGCAGTGTCTTCGAGTAGATAACAATAAGATCGAGCGATTATCGTGAGCATACAAGTTGATTTAGAATTACAGAATTGTCAAAGATAAGGTTATGTACTAGTGAAAGGAGAAAAACGTGTAAGTACAGAAGTGTATGTTAGTGTGATTTGGTGGTTGGTGATAATATTTATTAATGTTGTGTGTGTGTGGTGTGTGCATATGTGGGAAGTATTAAGTGTAGTTGTATGCGCGAAGATAAGAGGGGGGGTGGTGCCGTCGGGGAGGAAACAATGCAAAATAAAATAAGAGACCAACATTTACTGGTTATGTTATTATTGACTTGCGGTCCATAACTATTACCTCCTATTGAATTTATAATAGCAACAAGTTGTAGATCTACCTCAGATTGCCTCGATGACTCCTCGTTGGAATGAGCGTGGGTTCTTGGTTTCCAGTCCCTGGGTCAGTCGTTGTGTTATAGGTTTCCCTATAGAAATTTCTCAGTTGCTAGATTTGTTTTCTATTATATGAGACTTAAACAAAGCTGGATAAATGTGGGTGTCAGACAAGACTACTGTGATGTTTATGTTGCTATAAACTTTGTAAAAAATATAGAAAAAAACCAATGATATTAAAAATAAAAAGTGATAGTAGGTTATATGCACTCCGCAAGCTTAAGCATAATCAGCCAATAATGTTCCCACTGCTGGGCCACCGGCCTCGTCTCTTCGAGAGGGCATGGGCTGTAATCCACCACGCAGACCCAGTGCGGGTTGGTAGTGTCACATGTCTTCGAATTTTTGGTTCTAGAATATGCCGGTTTCCTCACGATGTTTTCCTTCACCGTTTTGAGAACGGTGGTGATGAAATTATTTACACAAAGTAAACACACGCCAGAACTTGGGTAATTAGCTAAGTTTTCTTCGTCTTGTCTCTTTTTCGCTTCCAATTATTACGACATGCATCCTACTTCCACGTGTCAACTATTATTATGACACTGTGCCGTCTTTGTAGATCTAATGTTGAGTAGGTAACCTTTATACCTCTTTTTACAAGCTTTATTACATACAGTATCATTGAAAAAAACGATCAAAAACTGGAAAAAAATAATAAAAAGAAAAACTTCAGCTCTTTACATCAATCTATTATTTCTTCCTTTTACTTATTTTTATAAGCACTTTGGTCGACTTTAAAATACCAGAGTGAGGACAACATGATTAAAATAACACTAATTATGTACATTTTACACTGCTTTTTATTTTTTATACTGCCTCGTTGGTCCAGTGGTCGCAAGCGCTACTGCTGAGCATGAGGTCCTGGGTTCGATTCCCGGGTCGGACATAGTGATATTGGGTTTTTCCATTAGGATTTTCTCAGTAGCAGCCCGGAGTCTGGATTTGTACCCGGTTGATGGCAATAGGCTCGCCCCCTATTACATGGGACTTAAACATAACTGGCGAAATGTGGGTGTGCTATAGGTACACCTCTGTCTAACCCTTTAGGGATTACAGGCGTGATGTTATATGTACATTTTATTTTATTAAGACTCGCTTACAATTAGAACCTTAAACATAACATAAATTTAACGCTTTTTTAATACAACGCCGTTTCCACAATCCACTTAGAGTAAGATGCAATGGCGGTGCTCACAACGGGGACGCTGTCTTCTCCATCAGAAACTCCAAAGGACACTAAACCAACAGTGACTCCAGAGTAGAACAGGGGTGCTCCTAAATCCCTAGAGTCCAGGTCTCGACCCTGGGTGTCCTGGAGACCAGCACAGAACATGTTCTCTGTGATGGTGTTATTGAGGAAGTCGTCAAGTACCAGGTAGGTCTCTAAGCAGGCATCTTCGTCGACTGTGTAGAGGTTAACCTCGTAGAGGTTGTTGTTGCCGGTATTGCCGCCCTCCTGTGGAAAGAAAATAGTTCTTAGTAGCATTTTTTATTGTTTTATTTTGGTGCTAAGGCTATTGGTAGAAACTATAGGGATCTCGGAGCACTACTTTTTGTTTGCATGTCTGCTGACTCATTATGTGCTGCGGTTCTGTCACAATCCTCTGGCTCTCCACTTTCATAATATGAAACTGTGTTACTATAAGGCTCTTAGTGATCCTACGACCCTTCGACGTAAAAAGTGTCTAAGCAATCGATTGTATCTGGCCCTTTCTTTAGTCAACAATGACATGATGTAAAATTTGAACTGTTTATTTAGTGCATTATTATAAGGAAGATCAGGATTAAGTTTTACAGGTATGAAGAACAGAGTTAAAAGTTCACTCATCCTCTATAGAAAAAGGAGGATCCTCTGACAAGACGGGTATCGTGTCTGGCGGGCAGCTGGCCAACGATTAATGTCGGGGAACTTATATATGTCGTTCGTGCGGTAAACTCTAATTGCGGGATGCAGGATTTGTGTGACGTCAGGTGTTTGATGAGTAGTTCGTAGGCGATGTAGATGCCACCATAAGTTCATTTCAAGCATGGCAAAAAAAAGAAGGAGACCTGTACTCATCAGTGGTAGGAAGAAGACTACCAATAATGATAATTATGCCAATAACGAGTGGAATACCCTGCCAAAGTCAGTTTCCGTAATAGCTAACCTGGGGGCACCTCATATAACCTGGGGGTTTATGTCGAGCCTGAGAATGAATAGGTACTCCATCGTCTACTACATCATCGCCTATCATCAAAGGCAAAGTCAATTCATTTATTTTAAATAGGCCCATGTATGGCACTTTTGAACGTCAAAATTTACAAAATAATAGAATTGATTCTAGTCGCCCCTTCCAAAATGTAGTTTATGTCTATCACTTATTTTATTAAAAAGATGTGGATTTTTCCTTAAATACATAATATTTTCATAAATGAATTGGCAAGGTACCGTCATAATATTAATCCTTTTAAATTGTTCCCTGAGAGATTCGCGGCGACGTAGATTATAAATAGCTCTGACAGCTCTCTTTTGCAAAATAAAGATGGATTCAATGTCAGCAGCCCGACCCCACAGTAAAATGCCATACGACATAATGCTGTGGAAGTAGCTAAAATAGGCCAAACGCGCGGTTTCTACATCGGTTAACTGTCTTAACTTTCTAACGGGATGAGCGGCCGAACTAAGGCGCCCCGCAAGAGATGTTATCCGTATCCGGCGAGATAGTGATCAAACGCGAGCTTATAAAAATAAAATAACAAAGTAAAATATTATACTTACAGAGGTGGTACCCCAACTGACAAGCGTCAATTGCAGACCAGTAGGCAAGTAGATCCCTTCGCCAAGAATCAGCGCCTGTTTGATAGTATCTCCCAGGGTCAGAGATTCCTGCAGACGAACCACAGCGATGTCCCCGTCGTTTTGCAGCTGGCCAAAGTCGGGGTGAATGTAGACCCGGTATACTTCACGGACGATGCCTTCTGTTCCGCGGTAGGAGGTGCCAGCTCTGATGCGCCGGGTGCGGTCGGAATAGTTGCTGGAAAGACAATGGAAGATAATGAGAAGCCTAGATGGTATAAAAACACTGAATGTAAAATATGATCTGAGACAGGGAGACACTTCAGAACGTCAAGAGGATGCTAGGTACTTAGGTAGCCCGTAAAATTCACATTTTCTTACGTTTTTTGAAATTTACCGGACAATGTCAGGTTGACGAACAAAATATGAGTCGCGACTGTAATAAATGTGTATTTATAGTACAACTTTCAAAGTTTTGAGAATTGGCCTTAAATGTCATGAATTCATGATTTCCTGAAAGTCATTCAATAGGGTAATGTGAACTGAGAGAGTTGTGTTAATTCTCGCTTCGCCTTAGCTTATGAGCAGAAATCGTCATTAAAAAACTACCACAGCAATAAAATTCTGTATCTGACTTTTTTATTAGGTCTAAAGGATGGCAGCAGGCCAAAAGGAGGGTTAAGATTTTAGCTTAACTTGAAATTCCAACACGGATATCTGCAAGGTGCAAGCGTTATTAAAAGTACTAATCTCAATTTTGCAGTAAAGGTGTTATTACGAGTTAATTTCAACTCTTTATTAGTGGCTTTTGTGCACATGATAATTATTCAGATTTATTACAGTTGTAATAGCAATCATGTAATTGCGTTTAATTAAAATAAGTTTTTATTTTTATTAATTTATATATCTTTTGTATAGATTCTTTTCTATTTTGTGAATGTGAGAACGCTGTAGGCTTAGTGGACTGTAGATTTGTTCACTATTTTCTATTTTCTTAAGTACCTGGTACTTATTGAAAGACCTACACTGTCCTTCCATACCTAGTCACAATGTTATTTGAAAGAATTGTAAAAGCCAATTATTTTTAAAAGAGTAACCGTGGAGTTTTTTGGCGGCTCTTCTCCATAGGAAACGACCAATTGGCACCTTGCACCTAGCTTCTGACGTTTCATAAGTGTCCATGTAGGTTTATGTGAAATAAAAAAATAAAAAAATTGAATTGAAAGTAAATATTTTGTGAAGATGGAGCGATCATAACCTCCACCTTTAAGAAAAGTTCTTCATTATATTTATCATTATCATCATTGGTGAACTGTTGCTTATAGGCCATTATACATGGTGGCTAATTGAAAATAAGACTTTTATATATTTTTATGACATTGGCGAATATATGGAATATTATAAAATCCAAGATAACGTGGTAAGTCCAGGTTATTTTGACATTTTAAAGTAACGATTACTTAATTATAATAATACTTATTCTTATTGGACTTATTGTAAATCACAAATCTTAAAATTAATATTGTACTTAGTAAAGAATGACAATTGAATATTTGTACACCATATACTGTAGTAGAAATGTATAGAACTAACAAAAAGTATTAATAATAAATAAATACTAATTTAAAAAATATATGTGTATATTATATCAATATATATATTAATATATAAATGTTAATATTTTAAATTTTTGATTCTGATTCTATAACGGTATAAATTTAAAAAAAGTACTAAACCCATATTAAATACAAAAACAATACACATGTATGTAAATTTTTTAAGTGTGACTATTTGAGTCACAGATAAATGTCTGAACAAATCTATGAATGTCAATACAGCAAAATAAAAATTAAATTAAGTAGGACAATGAATGAAATTAACTAAGTGAAGTTATGTCAGAAGCTAAAATTTAAATTATAATATTCATAACATTAAATAAAATGACAAATCAAGCACCAGCAATATGCCTGCTACAACAATGCCCAACGTAAGGGCAATCCAGACGCTAAGCAATCATCGCCAGGACGGTAAAACCGCTATTCGTGTATGTCTGTGTGACCACGTTTTTCTTACATTTAAGGGTCTTCACCAGGAAATCGTGTCATGGGTTTTGTATATTTTAACCTTAAAAAAATGCTTTTGCAAGTTTTTAATGATATTGAATTATGTTTATCCTCAATCCGATTTTTTCACTGACTGGTGAAACTCTTGAGCTAGCCAGACTTTTTTTATTCCTACTACTTTATGTTTTCTATACACCGTGACATTTTAGTCGTCTTACAAAAGCAGCCCACTTCATGTATCAAATGACTACTAAACATTCATTAAAAAAAAATTACATGTTTACAATTTTTTAATTGCTCCTGGAGGTATTTTATGTCGGACCCTTAATCTCGATATTTTGTCAAGTCGTAAAAATTGTGCGAAGCAGGGGCGGGTCACAAGCTAATTCATTAAATATATATAGAAGATACTTACGCCCCAGAGAAGCATAGAGCCGTGGACAAAACGTGGTAGGAGGTGATCACGCTAGCAGTGCAGTACTGCAGCCACAGCACGCCTGCGCGAGACTCAACCTGTGCGATGCTGGGATACTTCTCGATGGAAATTTGGCTGCCCAGCTCGGAGGATGAGCAGGCGACACCTGGAAATAAATTAATTGGTAAATATATAGTAAATAAATAAAACGACGACCTGACAGCATTGACCTGGGAAACGTTCAATACATATTTGATTATGAAAAAGGTAGGTACAGTACCCGGGTGACGCATCAAGGTTTCGAAAGAAATATTTGTCAAGGTTTAAGGCTCCGCGCAGACGGGCCACCGACCACAGTCACCAGCTGGCTGGCAACAAGCTGTTTACATGATTTTTAACACATTTTGTATGGAATCGCCGCACGCGTGTAGCGAGTGGCGTCCACTTGCTACTGAGTGTCCGCGGCACGCCACCGGCGCGGCGTGGCGGCCACTCGCTACTTCGCTTTGAATTCGTTACAAATTGTAGCGACCACCGACTACTAGTGGCGGCCACCGACCACCTTCGTTTACGCGGTACCAAAGGACGTGGCGCGAGACAGCCACCGATGGTTGTGGTCGGTGGCCCGTTTGCGCCGAGCCTAGGTGACAAATGAGACAAAGAAGAAAAAGTTAAAGTCAAAGTTTTCCTAAAATCCGTGTGCCACTTTTATTCAATGATACAAAATATAATAATTTACGCGTACACATTGTCGAATGTACGCTCAAATGATCAACTTTTGTGATTAGCTGTTATACAGGTTTCGTCCAACCAATTACAAAAGTTATAAGATATATTCGTCCAGTCATCTTAGTCAAAATTAGGTACGTATCTCAGAATTTGAGATACCCAAGAAATTAAAATTATTAATAATTATGTATTTACCAATAATTAATAAACTTTATATGGCGTATTTTTGGCCGGGATTACCGGTTGACCTTAAATGATGCTCTAACCACGCGCTCTCCGTCCTGTATTCCGAAAACGTATCAACGTATAAAAAAAATTAAATACAAAAGTTGTAGAGAATTTAATCTTCTACAATATTGATAATAAATACAAATAGCGAAAAACACATAGGAAACGAGATATTTGCAAAAAAAACGATTTTTGTGACCTTTGACCTTAGATTTTAATAGACGCGTATATAGGTTTTAAGACAACTTTTAGGATGTCAAAATACAAGCTTATACTAATTTAGAGCTGGGTATCTCAAATTTCGAGATGAACTTACTAAGATTACTGGTAATAATAAAATTTTACAATAGATTTACTGATCAAAGACTTAGGAGAAACTTAGGAGTTAAATAATTTACCTGCAAGCAGAACAACAGCCCAGCACAGTAGCGCCATATTGCCTATTACCACGAATGTAACGTACCTAATCTGCAGTTAATTCACTTTATATTAACGACTTATCGTTTACTTGAAGTATTAATTTATCGCGATTGTATATTATAATGATTAATTACTTGTAAATGTTTGATAATGTTCTATTTAGTTTTGGGTCCCGTTTATCCTATTTTTTAAGTGAGGACATCGGAATCTGCCTTGGAAAATGGAATTGGACACGGCTCCCAAGAACGGACAGTGTAACTATGTAGATATTACCGAAGAATTTCTGCTAATTCCTTATTAAGTGAATTAATTAATCAGCAGGCTATTCTCATAATTCTTTGAGAAGTTACGCGGAAATCCAATGTCACTTTTCACCCGAATGCGTGGAAGCAAAGGCAGGGTTATGTTTTTAAGAAGTTACAATGTAAACTGTAACTGTGGTTGTGGTGATAGCCCGGTAGTTAAAGCCTTTCTTCTTCTTATTAAAAAAGTTAAGGCCTCGCCTCTCATGCACGAGGCTGTGGGTTCAAATACCAATGTGACTTTTTCAATGTATGTGTACTTTCTGAGTTTATCATAGCCAGTACTGACATTGGTGAAAGAAAATCATGATAAGGAAATCTGGACTTAAATATAAATCTGAAATCACCAACCCATCTTTTGAGCAAGCGTGGTGATCAATGCTCGTGCCTTCTCTTTATGAAAAGAGGCATTTGCCCTGCAGTGGGACAGTAATAGGCTGGTGTTATTACAATATAACTGCTGAAAGCCCGCAGGCTTTTAGTAGACCAGTCCTAACTGGCAACACATACAATACAGTAGTTGCCTAGGTAACAAAAAGAAATTCTATTTAGTCCGTCTTTCTGATAATAAAAAAAAATTAGACACGTATTTTTTGCTTTATCATATTAATCAAAAATAACTTAGAAAACACGCATTAAAGTTAGGGAGTGGGGGCTAGCCACGTCACAACTCAGTATAAAATCCAGCAAGGCGTTACGTCATGCCACATTTTAACTCAATGTATCTTTTGATTACGTCAAAAAAGAAAACAATACGTGTCCAATATTTTTATTAATTTGCGTTCCGGAAAAAAAAAATTGGACACAGGCCTATTCAAGCATCGTGTGTTCTCTTCTTTCCTCCCGCTTTCCTGCAATCTGTGGGAGTGGTTTCGTGAAAAGGGACGGAAGTATGTAACAGAAAGCCGAAGAAGCGCGCGCTATTTGATTTGACCGATGAGCGCGCGCAGTGCTAAAGTTGGCCGTCAGATGGTATCAATCCATTTTCCGAGAGGTTGGTACTATCAGCCAAGATATCAGATGTTACATTTCATATGACTACAAGGCTCGCTCGTTTTTTATTTATGTAATTACGCTATAGACCTCACATGCTAAGCTGCTAATTACCAGGATGAAGGTTAGTTAGTAATATATGTACGACTGCCTAATCATAAGGTCACTGTGTACCTAATTAATGCGTTAATAATTCCCTGAAAACAGAATGTACGAAACACATTTGGAGCTAATTTTAGCATTGTGGTTGCAGGAAAATAGAATGTGAATACTTGATGTAGGTTACATAGAATTATTTACAAAAATAATTTCAGTAGGAAACGGGTGAGTACCAATTAGAGTTCGTTTCACTTTTTTGTGGAAATAAAATAAAATAGTGCGTATATCATACTGTTTTTTGCTAAAAAAACCTCGTGTTTGCAATGAACGTTATTTGACACGGGAAGATAAAAGATTATATGGGTCTACCGCGTAAGCTTCCTCTACCAAATGAAAAATGTGTATTCAAAATCGGTCCACACAATTGACGAAAATGTTGATGAACATAAATTAAAAAAAAACATACAGACGAACATTATACCTCCTCTTCATTTTTTTGAAGTCGGTTAAAAACTGTCTGAACAATGGCAGTCATTCACGTTCCACGAGGTTTTCATTATGAGAAGGCATTTAAAGCATCTTATCGCTTTGAACCTTTGGACCTTTGTTCTAAATGCATATTTACGAGGTTATAATTACGTAAACAGTAAATAAATAAAAATAAAAACATATTTTTTCTTTTTTACGAGGATCTCTCTGCACGGCGATGTTATGTAGTTTTTCAGCAAGAAAAAAACTAAGGTTTCTTTGTAAGATTCTTGAGGTGCGCGCTGTTGAGCTGTTACACTTACAATAATTCTTTTTTTGGCTTATATGACGGATCTCTAAAATAATTCGAACTTTGATAACTGTCTATAACAATTGCCCACTTTTACGATTGATGATTATCATGCACTGGGGGCTTGCACTGATAACTAATTGTGACGAAACAACGCACCTTATCTGCGTTCGCAATTAATTTGCCAAACATGTACACAAACACAAGTTTTAGGAAAAAAACTTTAATGCCTATATGTAAGGTTGAGTTTGCGCTACAACTCCATATTTTTAATGACTTTTTCAACAGTACTAGTCAGTCTAAAATCATCTTTATTTACACTTACGTAAAGTAGATTTTTGTTTAAGTGGAAATAACATCAATTGGTTATTATAAATAGACTTTACCTATGCCTGATTAGGGCGTGATTCTCTCAACAAACGTCGTGTTTAGTCAGTCAGTTATTTTTGTGAGGCTCGTAGTTTTAAAAAAACTAAGAAGATCTGCGATGAAGTATATAGGGACATGGATGGGTGACCGTTTGCATACCATAAAAGCACTGCTCCACAGCAGCCTCCTCAGCAGGTCCTCCCATGATCTGACCAAGATATTGTCTGGACTTAAACACTTTCGACTCCACACACTTTTAGAAGTGAACCCACCGGGAGCACTAAAGTTTGATTAACCATCACGCACTAGGTTTAAAACCGTGTTATAAAACACTGTAAAACGAAGTAAAATAGTGTTTTCGGGGGCCTTATCGCTATACGTATATACTTTTTTTTTTAAATATTTGTTACAGAGAACAAAGAATATTTTTGAAATAAAAATGCTTGAATTTTAAAACCAACGCTTAAATTAATATACTTAATAAATCTTATTAAAATATACATCAGACTTTATTTTCACGGTTTAGAATGCTGTATTCGCTAAGAAAAACCTACATTTAAAATGAACCCTCCGCGAGGGCTCCAGGCATCTCATATGCGACTAGGTAAACCCTCCAGGAGGGCTTCCAGCACTGAACGTGTTAAAAGAGGCTGTAACCTCTGAGCTTGTTTCGGGATTTCTTCTCAGAGAAAACACCCTCATCTAGTCTATCTATATTATTATTATTATATTATTATTATACTATATAAAGCTCGATTACCACTCACTCACTCACTGACTGACATAATTGTTCTCCCAGATGGTGAAGGGGGAGGTGGGTATATTTTTACAGATTCGTATAGAAGTAACTCTCACGAGTATGGGAAAAATCCCAAACCTCCCCTTTTCCACCCCACTCTCCCCCCTCCCTATCGTATCTCGGAAACTAAGAGTCCTGTGTTTTGTTGTTTTACGGATTCGTATAGAGGAGGCTCGGAAAAGTAAAATCCATTTTTCAAAGTTGCCCCCCTTGCCCCCCTTCTCCCCCCCTCTAGGTAGATCTCGGAAGTTAAGAGACTTGGAACATTTTTTTTTTCAGATTCATATCAAGGGGCCCAGAGTTGGACAAAATCATTTTTCAAAACTCCCCCTCTCACCCCTTCACCACTCCCCCCATCGTATCTCGGAAACTAGGTAGCGGTAAAGCGAAGCGTAGCGTAGGATAAGGTCACGATAGCTTTCCGGTGGTAGGTAGGTCCTGAGTGGAGCGAAGCGGGGAGGAATACTAACATGGCGGACAGCGTTTTTGTTTGGGGTGCGTTTAATTATATTATTATACTATATAAAGCTCGATTACCACTGACTGACATAATTGTTCTCCCAGATGGTGAAGGGGGAGGTGGGTATATTTTTACAAATTCGTATAGAAGTAACTCTCACGAGTATGGGAAGAATCCAAAACCTCCCCTTTTCCACCCCACTCTCCCCCCTCCCTATCGTATCTCGGAAACTAAGAGTCCCGTGTTTTGTTGTTTTACGGATTCGTATAGAAGAGGCTCGGAAAAGTAAAATCCATTTTTCAAAGTTGCCCCTCTTGCCCCCCTTCTCCCCCCCTCTAGGTAGATCTCGGAAGTTAAGAGACTTGGAACATTTTTTTTTTCAGATTCATATCAAAGGGCCCAGAGTTGGTCAAAATCATTTTTCAAAACTCCCCCCTCTCCCCCCCTTCACCCCTCCCCCCATCGTATCTCGGAAATTAAGAAGCCTGGGTTTTGTTTTTTTACGGATTCGTATGAGGAGGCTCGGAAAAGTAAAAACCATTTTTCAAAGTTGCCCCCCTTGCCCCCCTTCTCCCCCCCTCTAGGTAGATCTCGGAAGTTAAGAGACTTGGAACATTTTTTTTTTCAGATTCATATCAAAGGGCCCAGAGTTGGTCAAAATCATTTTTCAAAACTCCCTCCTCTCCCCCCCTTCACCCCTCCCCCCATCGTATCTCGGAAACTAGGTAGCGGTAAAGCGAAGCGTAGCGTAGCGTAGCGTAGGGATAAGGTCACGATAGCTTTTCGGTGGTAGGTAGGTCCTGAGTGGAGCGAACCTGCGAGACCGAGTGGAGCGAAGGGGGGAGGAATACTAACATGGCGGACAGCGTTTTTGTTTGGGGTGCGTTTAAGTCAATTATTCAGTTTAAAATTGACTGCCTAAACGTCAAACACTCCGTTTAAGCACACCGCGAGGTGAAAAATTAATCTGACTAAAATTGAATCTGCTCCGTTTACGGTCGTCCGCTGGTATAAGTTTTCGCTTGGGGTACGTTTAAGCCGGGGAAATTTTTGCCGGTTAAAAATTAAACTATGGATAATTAACGAACTTTTAAAATAAAGTTTTCCTGTTTTGTAGGTCTCAAAAAAATATGGTAATATTTTTTTTGAGATAATCGAGAAATTATTAATCATTTAAATATGACCTATTTAAAAAAAGAGTCGATTAACATATTTCCAACAATCAAACAATCGACCATAGAGTCCATCAATTTGAATTTTGAACTTGACATTGAATTTTAAAAAAAACTTGAAAAGAGCGCCTAAATGAAACGTCCTGCTTCTGTCGTGAACTCGTGAATCGAGGTTTCTTGTTGCAAGTTGCAAGTTGATATTGATTGATAATTACAACATAACATAACATAACATCACGCCTTGTTTCCCCGAAGGGTTGGGCAGAGGTGTCCCTGTAGCAGGCACACCCACATTTCGCCAGTTATGTTTAAGTCCCATGTAATAGGGGGCGAGCCTATTGCCATCAACCGGGCACAAATCCAGACTCCGAGCTACTACTGAGAAATTTCAGATAGAAAAACCCAATAACATTTTGCTCGACCCGGGAATCGAACCCAGGACCTCATACTTAGCAGTAGCGCTTGCGACCACTAGACCAACGAGGCAGTTGATAATTATTATCAAAATAATCAATTTCCAACATGAAACGAGCAAGTACTGAAGAGTTATCAACTGTTCCGCGTCGCGGAGGCACAGCTGTGGAATATTCAGAATGTCTTATTTCTGGTGAGTTTCTGAATAGTTCTGTTAAGTGAATAACGTAACCTTATTAGCAGGCTTCCAAACCTAGGTACTGGCGTCTCGGGAGCTTTGGACCATGGACGTTTGTGTTGCAGCGTTTAGCCTTACTTGCCCATGGACAGCAAGTTTTAGTGCATCTATTTTGCGTCGGTCTTTGAGGCGAACCGTACCTACATGTTTCTGCGCCGTACAGAAATATTGGAAAAACCAAACTCCTCGGCAGGCGGACTTTTGTAGCTTTGGTGATATTATGATTGGCCCAGACTCTTTTGAGCTTATCAACGGCAGATGTTGTGTTAGCACATCTCCTTAGAATCTCATCCTCACACCCCCCAGTGTGTGATTAATTGATTATGGAACCAAGGTACTTACTAACATATAAGATTGAACAATCTCACAGTTGCCAATCACATGAACAAGTTGGTTTAGTCAGGCTCGGTCCACGATAACAGACATAGAGACAGAGATAATGATCGTTAAATTAATTGGTTGCAACTAAAAAGCCGCTCACATATTTTAAAATCTAGCTTAAAAGTAAAGTATTAAACATGTAATGAAGGCAAAATGAAGGTCGTATAATAATAATTTTTATTGACCCATAAAATTATTATTATACATGTACCTATGTATCTTTATTTGCATAAAATGTGAAGAAATAGGACATTACAGTTATTTCAGTGCAGAACACACAAGTAATGAATATTACATATCACAGTACCTACATCATAGCTATACTATCTATGTAAAAATTTTAAACAAGACAATAAATAATACACACATCATTTAATTATAATACAAAAAATACTAAAGTACAAACATATGTATCAATAAATACAATAATATACACAAATACTTTCTTCAAACAAGGCAAAATTATCAATTATTGAAATACTAACATTTAAATTTCACACTGCATTTTTAATATAGGAAGAATGAGATGAATAATGTGTAAGTACACTCGAGAGCAATGAATCCGGGTCACTTAAAGAATCCTAAAAATCTCGGAAACTAAAAATGCTAGGTTAATGCAATAAATTGTATTTAATAGACAATGTAATACTCCTTAAATGAAAGTAAAAAAAATATGAGTCACCATACATTTTATTAACACAAAATTACATAAAGAAAAAAACTGCTGATATCTCCTTAAAACAAAAATAGGAAACATGAAATTTTTGAACTTTATTACGATTTTCTTGAATTTTAATACTTCGTATTGCCTCCGCGTGCTTCCATTACTGCGTTTACGCGGTTTGGCATGCTGTACACCAAGTTCCTTATACGATTTTGGGGAATATTCTCCCATTCCTCTGTGAGAGCAATTTTGAGCTCACGAAGCGTGATTGGGGGAGGGTTTCGTTGTTTTACGCATCTGCCTAGCTCGTCCCAAGCATGCTCGATCGGGTTGATATCCGGGCTGCGCGCTGGCCACTCCATACTAGTAATGTTCATCTCTTGAAGGTAGTCATTCACAATCCTACCTGTATGAGGTCGGGCATTGTCATGCATAAATATAGCATCCTCACCTAAAATGACCATAAATGGACCAACGTGATCATTGAGGATTTCTTCCACATATCTTACGCTAGTTAAAGAGCCGTTTTCTATGATCACCAGCTCTGTGCGACTTTCAGAAGAAATTCCGGCCCACACAAGTACAGACCCACCACCGTAGGCTACTTTTTCTTCGATGCATGCTTGCTTGAATCTTTCCCCTGGTCTTCGATACACTCTGTGTCTTCCATCGTGCTTGTAGAGCATAAATTTTGATTCGTCGGAGAACATAACTTTTGACCAATCTTCAATACTCCAATTTACGTGGCTCTGGGCATATCTTAGTCTTGAAATACGATGCCCACGCTCCAGTTTAGGGCCGTTTGCAGGTCTAAGGGGTTTTAAGTTAGATTCAGCAAGCCGACGTCTTACTGTCCATGCACTTGGGTTACTTCCTCCGAGGCGTCGAAACTGATTTGTGAGTTCAGTTCCTGTGAGAAAGCGATTTCGAAGCATGGTGTTCACCAAGTATCGGTCTTCTCGTGCTGTGGTACACCTGGTTCTGCCCGTTCCTGGTCTGCGTAGGTTAGAACAAGTTTCTTCGTAACGTCGGAGAACTCTTTGTACTGTTGACAGCGACACACCGACAGTCCTGGCTGTATCGCGCTGACTCCGGCCGGTTTCCAGCATTGTAAGTATTCTGGTGCATTCTTCAGGCGTAAGCGACATAATTTCAGCTTGAATAGTGAATATAGAGCACTATCAACATGGTTTATGTACCCACATAAATGACAGATTTCAAACAAAAGCAAAACCAAATGCTGTAATTTCGTAGTTCCATCTTCGAAACTGGCCCTTTTTCAAATTTGATTTTTTTATGATATAACTTTACAATAACTAAGAAGTTTTAATACCTTCATTTAAGGAGTATTACATTGTCTATTAAATACAATTTATTGCATTAACCTAGCATTTTTAGTTTCCGAGATTTTTAGGATTCTTTAAGTGACCCGGATTCATTGCTCTCGAGTGTATATTGTTAATAACACTATCGAGTCTTGTTGCTTGAATTAAATAATTTAATAATAAATTTAATTTGGTTGAATTTGCCATTGGTACAAAAAAAATATAGGATTGGTTAACTACTTTCTTCGATATAACATTATAAATTAATGGAATAACTTTAAAATAAACGGGTAATTCTCTTTCAAACATGTTTCAGTTATTCAAACCTTGGTTGATGAGCTTTGTATACTTATTGAATATTTTGGAATTATTTTGCACACAAGCATTTCTTTTGTGTCACTTATACTTGTAATCACTCTACTGTGTATCCCTTACAACTATAGTACGGTAATATTAAATATTGGAACACTGCGATTACATACATTTATATTGAAGGAATCAATATACAATCAATATTCTTATCAATATTACATACACTACACTATTTCACTCAGTTTGATTTTTTGCTTGTCCTTTGTCATTCTTTTACTGGTAGTCCCCAGCTCCGTGGAGGTCGGAGGTTCTTTTTAGTGTGAACAGCTCGCTACACACTACTTCCCAAAGCTTTGGTATGGTACGACACAAGGAATCCGCATGATTAAAATGAAAAATCCCTTGAATCTGCTCATTTCTGTATCCTGACGGAATACCAATGTTTCATGCAGCTCCTACAGCCATCTCTTCAAACACATTTTTGTCGAATTCCGGTATCATTTCGTAGATACTCAGACGTCTGTAAATCCGCCCCAAAGACGACCCACTGACCGTGAATGTAGAAGTATATCCAGTGGGGTAGCAGCTTCAGCCACAAAGCAGAGGTACTGTACTCTTAGCTATCAATAAAAAATGCTTGAGAAAATACCATTGTCCATTGCACAGAGTACATTTTTATACAGGTCCATTGTTAATAGAACAGAAACAAAATAAACAAAACGTCAAAACCAATGACTTGACAAGTTTGACACTAAACCAATGTTGCAAGGAGGCAAATTTTTATTTCCTTAAATATTTAATTTTTTTTTTTTTTTTACACGTTTGTAGCCTTACTTAAGTACGAGTTTTCATGTAAAATAGTACCTTCAAAATAAGGCTTTTATTATAGTCTATTTTTATTGAACCATGTTTTCTATTTTTCCCCATAATCAAGGAGATTTTAGTTTCATTTTTCGCTGCCGTACCGATTTACTTTTATTATCATTGGTACCGATATGTCAAGTTATTCTACATCTTGGCTCGCTAACTTGGATGTAGAGACTTGCGTTTCTCACGAGCGTCGTTATTGCAACAGAATTTTTTCGTTATTAGGTATTATCACGATCGCAAGTTTGCGACAGCGTCATTACCTACTAATGTCGAGACTGCTGAAATAGTATTCAAGTATAAATATATGATCTCATAGCTCCTTCATCAAATAATTCTATGCTATCACAAATTAATGTTTGATTAATTTAAGTAGGTAAGTACAGATCAATTAATAAGTTATAGGTACTTAAAAAGCAGTTTCATCATCAGCCAGCTAATATACTTAGGGATATTTTTTTTTGTTGTTTTGTTTTTAAATAATTTAGAAAATTGACATAATTAGGTACTGATCATTATAAATAATGCTTATAAGAGACACCATATTATTAGCCATGCAGACTTTTGAGTTCATTTTGCAGTCAGTTCAATGTCATCCTGTGCTACAATGTGAAATAGATATTTTTCGAATATTTAATGCATACATAATGTTTTTGGTTTTTTCGTTTGTTCTGCTCCTAAATGTACTGCACAAAAAATGAGTGGGAAATACATTTTTTTTTTTTTTTATATTATAAATTTTGTTTTGTGCCAGAAACCCTCGCGTTCTAAAATCCTACCAGTTTCGTCACCACCTGATCAATTGTTTAAGACAGTTTAGAGGTAAAACATACAAACATTATTAATTGTTAGGGTGCCGTACCTGAAGGGTAAAAACTACAGAATCTTGTTATGTACTAAGACTGCTTTTCGTCCGTCTGTCCATCTGTTTGTTAGCGGGCTGCAGCTCATGATCAAACGCACCCCAATGTGGATTTCGGTTGCCGCTATACATAATAAAAATAAGTTAAAAATTGGAAGCAGGTTCCCCAGTAAATAAAAATAAATATGTTGTTCTTTGCTTACTGTCGTCTCTGTCAGCGAGCTGTCTGTAACCCATTAATCCAATCAATGGGGACAAAAAAGACGCTTTGCCTTACAAAGGGTGGTGTAGATGATTTTTGTCATTACAAAATATTCTCCCTCTTGTAACATTATATCTACCTAGCACTTGACCTTGTATTTTTGTTAATGTTTTAGGAACTACACACCAAGGGAGTAGCAATTATAAGGGTAATAACGCTCAATGCGTGGCAATGTCCGCTTGCGCGTCAGTATTGTCAGTTTGCAGACATCGGAATCTGACTTGTCATCATATCGATGTCATTCTCCAAAGTGAAGACACTTTATATATGTCGCTTAAACCAATTCTACCGAAGGGTGTCAAATTTTTGAACCTCGAGGAATTGCCTACTGAGATTGTCGTCGGAAACAATAGAGCTCAAATTAAAAATATGACCGCCAATTGGATTACAAATGGAGTATTTCCTCAAATTTCAGAAAATGAATACGGTATTTTAACTCTTGCAAACATAATTGAATCCAATGTTTTCGACGCAAACCACAATGATGAGACGGATAGCGTGGTATTTACCGGGCAAGACTATACAGTTTCTTTTTGGAGATTCGATAGTGCATTCTATTTATTTAACAGTCACGCAGTAGATGAATATAACAAATTAAATTCTACATGCGGAGTAGCACGTTTGTTTAAATGTTATTCGATTCGCGAATTAGCCAGATTGCTGTTATTGCGAAATATAGGTGTAGGTCAGTATTCAATACACAGACTACGCGTTCTCAATTATCAAACAATTGAAAATTTAGTTGTAGGATCTGCATTGCCATTGCCAGCGTCTGTCGAGTCTATAATAGACTTCGAATGCCCGGCATCAACAGATCATAGTCAATTATCGGAATCACAATCTATATTGCTTGGTTTTCAAAAAAACCCTGAACCGGTAGTAGTTGACACCCATGTGGCGTCAACAAAGAGAGGTCGACCCAAAAAACAAAAACGTGGCAGGAAATGTAGTACAGTAAATGCCCATTTGGATGCAGTTAAAAAATATAATTTAAAAAAACCGGAAATAAATCGCGATGCTGTATACCGTTATACCAAGCAGAACCCTGAAATAAATCAAATAGCCCCTGACAAATATAATAAAAACAGCCGTCGTATTGACATACCACTACGTCAATCTAAAAACCTAATAGCACAGAAGAGGGACGCTGAGTTAGACGTAATAAAATTATTTTCTTTAAAAAAAACGTCCTTGCTTTCTTCAGACACTTTTAGGTGTCCATCTTGTAATGCGCGTCTGTTTGAAGAAGAAAAATCTCGAAAACAATGGTGTTGTGGGTCGGGCGCGTACAACATACAAAATTTAATTCCGTTAACCGAGGAGTTTTACTCTCACCCGTCTTTTCTGAGTAGACCGCGAGCTTACAATAATTTATTTGCCTTCAGTGCCTTGGGCGTTTCTCACGGGTACCAACAACCAACGGGAATATCTTTTCTTAAAATTCAAGGTCGAGTCTATCATAGAGTTTTTGATTTAGCTTACACAGGTAGCGTAAATAATTTAGGACTATACATTAACGATACAAGCGAACGCGAGCAAATAGCCGCAAATATGAAACTTGATAGGCAGGTAATTAGTTGCATAACTAACTTTTTACATAACGTCAATCCGTTTATCGAATGTTTTAAACGATTAAGTAGGGAACCATCCGATCAAGCCTTTATTAAATTTCAGCAAACGTCTCGCTCAATCCACGGTAACATTTTAGGAGATTTACCTGTTGGTAAAGAAGTCACGGCCATTATTAGTACAGAACGCGAAAATTTTATACCTCATTGCATAGCAGTTTGGAAAATCGGTGATAAGAAACCGCACACTATAGATATAATGCATCCGTTATATGAAAGTTTTCAGTATCCACTATTTTATCCTGAGGGTAATGCGGGTTGGTACCCGAACAAAGTAGATAATAACGGAAATAAATTAACTCAAGCGAAATACGTTCGCTGCTTGTTATTGTCGGAGCCACGATTTTCCGATATAGGCAGGCTATCGGAAGAATGGTTAGTTGACATGCATTGCCGAATCATCGAAGAACGCCTACGTTTTATATCAAGTCTACAAAAACATAACTCGAGTAGTGCACTGAGGTCCGCTCCACTTCAAGAAGTTGAAATGAGCATTGAAGTCGCGCGTCAAATTCGTCAAGATGAAACCATTCAGGGAGAGGGATTCGTACCAGGTCGCGTTTATTTGCCCAGCACTTTTACGGGGGGGCCGCGATACATGAAAGGAAAATATAGTGATGCTATTGCAATAGTAAGCAGATTGGGGAACCCATCATTTTTCTTGACGTTTACTTGTAATCCCAAGTGGCCAGAAATTCAACAATCCACTCAAAGCAGCTATGTAAATCCTTCTGTATGTGCTAGAGTTTTTAATTTAATAATTCTAAGAGATATCCGAGGTGGTAATTGGTTTGGCAAATGTATTTATATGATGCACGTAATAGAGTTTCAAAAGCGAGGTTTACCACACGCTCACATTTGTTTTAGGGTTGAAGGTGGCGGGCCTGTCCAAAATATAGATATTGATAAATTTGTTAGAGCAGACATTCCTGATGCATCAGAGGCAGAGGGAAGATTACGAAAAGCTGTTTTGAATCATATGATTCACGGTCCTTGCGGTCCCTCGCACAGAACTAATTTACCTTGGTGGGATAGTGAGAAAAGTAAATGTTCAACATTTTTTCCAAAACGTGAGACAGCCACCACTTTTTCTGATGAAAAAGGATTTATTAACTTGTGTAGAGACAGTAAAAACGAAGCAACTATAAAATATCGCGGTAACGATGTAATTGTAAATGATACTTGGGTAGTTCCTTATAACGCAAGTCTTCTTTTAAAATACGATGCTCATATCAACTTGGAGGTCTCCTCGCAACGCACGGTCGTTAAGTATTTGTTTAAATATATCACTAAGGGTCCTGATGAATCGCGCGTAGCTGTCGTACCGGAAGAACATGAAAAGTTCACATTGGTCTCCGCTCACCATCCTTGCAGATATGATTTGTTGTCTTATCAGTAACAAGTTGCACTGGCAAAGGTGTAGGTAGAGTCATTCATTCATTCAATTGGTTATTTTCTCAACATTTAAGGGCTGCTTAAAATTTGAGCAGTTAAACCTAAACTTTAAATTTTGTATGGCCAAAAGTCACTTTTGAGTAACTGTTAAATTTAAGTGCTACTTAAATTTTGAGTGACGTTTCAGCATTCGGGGGATAGTCACTTACAAGGAATATTATTTTATAGTTTATTCGTACTGACTTTTATGTAAATCAACTGTAGGAATAAAAAAAAACATTCAGTTGATTTACTTAAAAGTCCATACATAAATCCGTACAAAATATTTAATATTATATATATTAAATATTTTTTTAAATAAATGAAATTTGAATATGTAAATAAATGAAATTTGAATATGGGGTCACTTTTCGGGGGCAAACAGGAAACTAAAAAAAAAGTTTTGCAAATTGTACCGTGTGACGTATCAAATGAAAGGGCTTCTTTTTTACATCTTTTTAAAACAAATACTTTTAGAGTTATTTAAGAAAAATAGATGAAAATTGACCATTCCTCCCTTATCTCCGAAAGGAAAACCTATATGTCTTTGGTCTTAAAATAACATGGTCAATCTCCCAATATCGTGCGTACAAACTTACATTTGCAGTTGGAATGTATGGGAGAACACGTTTTTCAATTACAATGTTAAGTTTGTTCTTGGGATACGTTCATCTCAACTACGGAACTCTTCATTGTGCGTGGTCCGACACGCTCTTGGCCGGTTTTTCATCTATGATTTTATGAATATCGTTTTTGGTCTTCATTTTTGTGGGAGTTGTAATTATAAAACAACGATGAGGATCAATCAATCTGTAAAACGTCATAATTTGCTACCGAATCGAATTTATTATCAGAATTGTATTGTTTATTTAGGTATTATTGGCTATAAAGATTCGCCGGCCATTTCCTTCATTTCCTTTATGACAATAATTTTAGAAATACTTAATTTGTATTTACGACATAATGCTGTGGAAGTAACTAAAATAGGTAGACCAAACGCGCGGTTGCTACATCTGTTAACTTGTCTTACCTTTCTAAGAGCATAAGCGGCCGAGCTTAGCCGCCCCTCAAGAGATGTTTCATGAATATTCGCAGAAAACACTAAATTAGGTACCCATAAGTCCACTTATGGTCCACTACTTAGATATATATTCGTATTCTCACGGTTAGTTCATATGTTGTTCATATATAACAAGGGAAACAACAAGAACCTACCCAGTTATAATTCCTAAATGTAGTTTAGTTTTTGTTTTATTGACAAAAAGCGGGTCCGAACCCGTGCTTCACCTAGGTTCGTACAGTCAAGTAATTAAGGAAAATACATAATTTAATATATAATCAATAGGATTTATTTAAACGCATTTTTTTTCCAATAAATGGCCCAAATAAATTTTTAATTAATTTTATGCATCGCAAAGGATTGTAAATAATACTTAAACTCTAGATATTCTGTGCACCACAAAGGCTTGTTAGTAATTAAATAATATAAATTGAACAAAAGAAAATAATAATTTTATTAAACTAATTCTATTATTGTAGATATAAATTCAATCCTATTAAATTATTGCTTAGACTTTAGATTCTTAAAGTGAAAACAATTTACTGCGTCACTGTACAATAACGTCATCAGTTGGAGCACGGGACCTTCGTACTTCACCCAGATGAAGAACCTAGGTGAAGCACGGGTCCAGACCCCAAAGAGCAGCCAGAGGTGTAGGTTTACTAGCCATCTAACTTCTGAGGCTGCCCCGAGTTTTTTTAATGTAATGTGACTTTGAAATCAGCGTCATCTGTAACTTTTACCTTGAACTTTTGGAAAAGCAACTGTGCGGTGCAAAGAAAGCCACTTAGTAATAGTTCATTTAAAAAAGGCTAGATGTCGCTTCTTTCAATCACAAAATATTGTTTGACAACAAACGTTGTCCGGGTGTCAAAATGACCATCCTCTGGGACCCACTATTATTAGGTATTTCAGTTTACAGTAGTCTTGAACTTTAACTATGTCCCACAAAACAGTTTTCACGGTTTGTCTTCATGTGGAAACAGATCATATTTTTTTTAAAGTAAAGTTTGATAGTGCGGATACTTACTAGTTACTTACCTAATTTATGTTACTTGCTTCTCGAGTTCGAACCCAAGGCACGCACCTCTGACTTTTCGGATTCATGTGCGTATTGTATAATTATCACTTGCGGTGAAGGAAAACATCATGAGGAAGCCCGCATCGGATGCCTGAGAGATATTTCTCGACGGCATGTGAAGCTAAGTCAGTGGACCTTGGGCAGCTTTAAAACTCTGACACTAGATTAGTCACTAACAACACGAAAAAGAAAGCAGACTTGCTTAATCCTAATCCTATCCAAATATAATATTAAAATGCGAATGGGAGTTTGTTTATTACGCTTTTACACTAAAACGACCGAACAGATTTGGATGAAATTCGGCACATGGGTAGACCACATGACCTGGATAAAGACAGGATACTATTTATCAAGATATTCCGACGGGATCGAGAATTATGCGGGTAAAACTTCGAGGCGCAGCTTGTTGTATACAGGGTGGCAGGGACATCGACGCGAAAACTGTTACCATGGATTCAATACATGATTCTGAACCCCCTGCGGTAAAATTTTTCGTCGGTTATTTTAAATCGATGACGTATTACGTCGATGTCCCTGCCACCCTGTATAGTACCTAGGTAAGTACTATGTTTTACAAAAAGCTTCTACAGTAGAAGATTACAGAAGTACCTAGTGAATTTTAATATGGAAGAGATGCTACAACTACCGTGCTTGTAAATGTTTTAATTGAAATAAATGTTTTGAGTTTGAGTGGAGCTCTTTCTCTACAAAATCCACTTGGGATATTGCGAAAACACGGATAATTAGACAATGTTGAAAACATTTCTCTGAACAACTTGGAAGTAGCGCTCGCCGGCCGCTGCCGCGGCATGCGGCATCGCTCGTTTCGCTCGCTCGGCTCGCATGCATAGGTCACAGTTCCAACCTAACCTAACCTATTAGCCTATAACCTGAATAATTAGGCAATGGTGAAAACATTTCTGCGGCAGATTATATGATTCGTCATTTTGAACTGGGTGAAATAGGTGGTGAGGTTGAATTAGAGCAACCAATCAATTTTGTAGACAAAGGCTACTATGGGGGTTTAACGACCAATCAGAAGCCACATTAAAACTCATTTAGAGGACTCTGCTTATATGCCGCCGGGGAAAGCCCTACCGCCATAGTTATCTATTTCTGCCGCCAAGCAAAGGTTTTCTAATCGATCAGATATCTGCCTAGCTACCTACGTACAAGTGACTGCACGCCAGTGGACTAACATCAAGTAGGAAGGTACTTGGCGACCTACTTACGATATTATATGTAACCATGGAGGTGCAGCTGTCTGTACTTGCCTAAGTATGTGTATAAAATGAAGCTAACTATAATATCATCGATAGTAATCATGATCAAGTCAATTACCGATGATCTTCAATCTGCCTAGCTTTTTCTCAACTATGTTGGGGTCTGCTTCTATTCCAACCGGATGCAGCTGAATACCAGTATTTCACAAAGAGCGACTGCCTTTCAAACCTCCACAACCCAGTAACTGGGTAATACGATACCCCTTGGCAGTGGCGAATTTGCCCTAAGGCCCAGTAGGCCCGGGCCTAGGGCGGCCAGATATTAGGGACGGCCAATCGTGACAAAAAATTCACTGATTATAACAAGAAATAATTAAATATTCTAGAAAGAAGAAAGAAAGAAAATAAATTTATTTGACCCAGGTTAAGGCACACGAATAAAAAAAATATAAAAAGAAACCGAGAAAGCTTAAAACAGTATTGTGTGCCTCACAGCTGCGACAATTAGGCCCAGTTCAGCATAAATGCCAAACAACTAGTGCCAGACGCTGGTTTTCAACTAAACCTTATGTTACGAATACGTCTTACGGATGTAAATCAGTTTTATAGTGTGTGTAAATATTTAAATTAAAAAAATAATAGATGAGTGTAACAATTAATAATAAAATCAACATGATACAATTAAGTTTAAACGAAATAATTAAAGATTTATACAGAGGTGTTTAACAAAATAGTTAAAATGGTATGGTTGCACAATAAACAATAAACAAAGGACTGTCCGTCAATAAATAATATATAACTTTATCATAATACAATTTATACCAATGAAACATTAAGGTTGGTCATATCTAGCTTCCGTTGCGCATCCATGAGATACTGCCGTAGGCGTCTTCTAAACGTTCGCGCACATTATGGCGGGCCGCACTGCACCGCATCGTATAAGAATAATAACTGAAACTGAAACCTCGGAAAAATATTATAAACCAGCAGCTTATTATAGTTAACTAAATTTCTGAACCGGTAAAAGTTGGCAATAAAGTAAATTCATTATGTAGTCTATACGATGGGTGCTGACTGCTGAGAAAGAGGCGGCTGATACTTATGACATGGCCTGGGGCCTAGGGCAGCCAAGACTGCAAATCCGCCTCTGACCCTTGGTAAGACTGGTTGTCACACTTTCAGGCTTCTGACGACCCGTAACGACTGTCAAAGACCCACGAATGACAGCCGGTGCCAACGGAATAACATGCCTTCCGAAATACGGAAAAGTCTCGGTATCTAAAGATGGTCACACATCCACGGACCAACCCCGGCAAGCGCAGCTTAACCGATCGATCCGTGCGGCTGTTATTACTTAGCCACGACCTCCTTTAATTACCAATGAACTTATAAGTATCTTATCAAGGTAAAACAGCAATAAACATGGCGCAACTAAATAAAACAACAATAATTCATAAGAGTAATTTATTTATTTAGAAGTCTTAAAGCTGTTGGGGTAGGTACCAAATTAATATATTGTGGTGAAGGAAGAATGGAAGATGTACGTAATTAAACATTATAGCCCATTATTCAAACTAGAAACTTCTCCAGGAATTTACATTGAAACAGTATCATAATCCTGTGTTGAAATCCAGTGACGGTCGATCGATATTATTTGACGAATGACACTTTTCAAACTAGTACAAGATCGTAGACGATCTTTTCAATCCAGCTTTGGATTCGATTAGAGCAGCCGCTAATCAGCCAATGGTTGATTCAACGTCACTGGACCTAGCGTTATTCACGTAAGTATTACCATACTTAGAAGACTGAAATGATTGCATTGCTAATCTTCATTAATCAGAGAAACAGAAAACAAAAAAGACTCCTAAACAGCGGCATCAATAATCCAATTAGTATACGAGGACACAGAGGTACTGACTCCGGGTAAAGTACTGTTCGCACAACCCTCGCCCCAGGATAGGATGCCGATGAGGATTTGACCGTAGTAAAGGGGACCTCCAAGGTCGCCGTGACAGGCATCCTTGCCGCCAACGTCTAGCAGGTTGGCACAGATCATGTTATCGGTGACGGCGCGAGGAATGCTCAGAGTGCTGTAACGTTCAGCGCAGACCTTCCTATCGACTGTGTAGACGGTGGCGTCCCGAAGTTCGTTGGAAGGTAAGCCTCCGATCTGTTAATGAAAGTTAAGGATTACATAGTTTGGTGTTTATATAGTTTTATATTAGTACAGATTACAGTAAGTCTTGAACAGTAAGATAAAAAAAAACAGTGGCACTCCGGGAGTGCCGACGGAAGAGAAAACTTGAAAGAATAAAATCGGCACCGCGGTAATCAACGCGCTGATGCCTTTTACTCCACGCCCCACGGTAATCAACGCGTTGATGTCTTTTTAATGGTCAAAAGCTGGTGTCGTCACAGTGTCGTGAAATCAATGGTTTAGTCCCATCTCAAAAATGCCCAACGAGTCTAAAGAAGTTTTCACTTTAAAAAAAACCTGAAAATTATTGCAAACATGAAATAACAACCATATCAACCAGACTACAAGGATTAAACTGAATTATGTACACGATACCTATGGGACACAACCCATGTAAGGGCAACAACTTGTGAATGCCTTTCTGCTGGTGTATTTCGATTTATTATTTGCAATACAGCGTAATCCATAAAAAGTGCCTCATCAAGTACACCAGACTTAGCTGACTGTAGCTAAAACTTTCTACAATAGTTCAAGACTACATAATAATATTAAAATCTATTTGATATTGTAAAGAGAGAAATATTGTTAATTACACTAACCTCAGTAGCGCCCCAACCAGCTATATCGACAGGTATGTTTGCAGGCATTTGGAAACCTTGCGCAATGATGTAACCCTGTTGGATGTGGTCACCATATGTCAGGGGACTCGAGAGTCGCACTAAAGAGATGTCGCCGTCCATGTCGTTGCGACCATAGGTTGGATGGTTGAACTCCACGTCTACGTAGGAAACCTGGCCGCCGTAGCTCCGGATAGAGGAACCAGCCCTGATGCGGCGGTTTTTAGGTTCATAGTATCTGGAAATAAAGAAGTCAATCAGTTCTTCCATACAGATTCTTAATGGCCAGGACAAGTGATATTCTATCAGCGATAATAATTAAGTAAAAATTAAAAAATCGGCCAAGTGCGTGTCGGACCACGCACAATGACAGATTAGTTGTTTGTTGATTAGTTGGGATGAATTCTTTTTTAGGTTTTCCTGTTATCTATGAGTAAAAAGCCATTTTCATTTTAGGCTCAGTAGTTTCGGAGATAATAGGCGAATGGTCAATTTTCATCAATTTTCTTAAATATCTTTCAAACTATTTATTTTAAAATTATTAAAAAAAGAAATTGAGATTCTCACAATAAGTATGTACATTTCATTTGATATGTCACACGGTACAGTTTGCATTTTTTTTTTTAATTTCCTGTTTGCCCCCGAAAATTGACCCCATATTCAAAATTGTCTATTTGTTTGTATATTTATTTGTACTTGCGTTCTCGAAATCGGCTCTAACGATTTCGATGAAAGTTGCAATATAGGGGATTACGGGGGCGAAAAATTGATCTAGCTAAGTCTCATATCTGGGAAAATTATTTTTGTCTATTTTCACAGCCTCGGGAATGTGATACAACGTTGGTATACCTGGATGATATGTTTATTTCTATTTTCACCCGAGCTGAGCTCAGTTGACCAGGTACTAAATTATTAGGGATGCCTGGACGCGTACCGCGAGGGCTGGTTCGAGGTGGATCGTAAAAAGATTTCCTGGAAGGACTTGGGGAAGGCCTTTGCCCAGCAGTGGGATAGAATAGGTTAATAAAAAAAAAATATATATTTTTGTATTAGTACTTGTTGAAAGGCCTAAACTGTCATCTCATACTGATAATACTGTAATTTGAAAACATTTTAAAAGCCAATTATTTTTAAAAGATACCGTGGAGTGTCTTGCCGCACTTCTCTATAAGAAACGACCAATTGGAACTGTGCACTTAGCTTCTGACGTTTCTTAAAGCCCATGCACGTGTATGTGAAATAATAAAATATTTTGAATTTATGTCAAGCTTCTTCTTCTTTTCGTGTTGTTAGTGACTAACCTGGTGTCAGAATTTTAAAGCCGCCCATGGCTTCACTTGTCGTCGAAAAATATCTCTCATGCATTCCGGTTTCCTCACGATGTTTTCCTTCACCGTTTTTAAAGGAAGTAAAAATTATACAATACGCACATGAATCTGAGTAGTCAGAGGTGCGTGCCTTGGGTTCGAAATCGAGACCTATGTCTTGTCAGTTCGACGATCACACCACTAGGCTATCACTGCCAACATGACAAGCTGAAGAAAAAAACGAAGTCTACGATCATTTCAAGTACCTAAACTACTCACATTCCATGGAAGCAATGTGCTGCTGACAGCACATATCTGGCAGTCAGGATGTTACCTCCACAAGTTTGCGACCAGATACCGGAGGACACGCCCAAGAAATCCACCTGGACGATGGAAGGATACTGCGTGACGGTGGTCGGCTCACCTCCCGCGATACGGGAGGCTGGCGTCGAACAGGCAAGGCCTGGAAAAAGAATGGAAGAATAGATTATAAGGGTAATAGCGCACTAGCGGACAGGCCGCAGAGGTTAGGTCACACCGGCCAGCGAGATAGATACATTAGTATGCAATCGCCATGGAGCACGCGCACGGTGGCGCTGGGGCCGCTGACCACATGCGGCCAGGTGCGCTTTCTCTATGGCGATTTCATACTAATAAAGGTAGTAACAAAAAATAACAAAACACTGTGTTATTTCTTGTACCTAACGCTTGTTCCTACTCAAATAATGTAGAAGAACAAAGTTGGATAACTTGTTTAAAATGAAACTATACCTGTTCACAATGATGATTACGTTCAGAACGATATTCGTAATGAGTTGACAACGCCTTGTTTCTTTATCCATAAAAACATTATTTTAACCGATTTAAAAAAGGAGGAGGTTCTCAATTCGACAGTATGTTTTTTTTTTGGATGTTTGTTACGCGATTACTCCGCCGATTATGAATTAATTTTGATGATTTATTTTTTGTTTGGTAGGTGGTTGGTTTCTCAGAGGTGGTTAATGGTTCATATAAATTTTACTAAGTGAAAAATAACTTTAATTTCGGATGTCGGTGTCTTTGCTTTTGAATTTTCGTTTTTTGCCACCGACCTCTGAAATAAAAGTTATTTTTCACTTTGTAGTGTTTTTTTTTTGGAAGATATTTGTTTTTTGTTTTTGTAAAAAGTGTTTTACTTTAATGTAGTGACAGACACAACAGCCTCAGAAAGAAAGACTTTTATTAAGTTTTATTTATAATCGTTATCTCGTATAGAGTTTTCGGGCAGTATTCCTAGTGTCATCTTGAACTGTGTCAACTTGTTGCGTAATCATCTTATTTACTACACTCATAAATTATTTTGTTTAGATTACTGACATTTCTTAAAAAGCTGCTAAGCTGTAGTGGGACTGGGCTACTTCTCACGTCTACCGTATGCTGTGGGGTAGATTAACCACAATGTTGACCCCAACACGGCCAGAAGGCATCGTGGCAGACCCGGTATAAGATGGCGGGACGAGCAGGACAGAACAAACGACCAGCGGTTCACATTAGCCCTGGATCGCAAGAGCTGAAAGTCATGGGAGTCTATGCCTAGCAGTGTGGGATGACGCAGACTAACAGTAACTTAGTTTGTTACATTTATTAATCTATACCAATCAATCATCTTTGTCCCAAACTCTGTTTACATCCGTCATTGCAAACAATCAAACAAAAAATTGAAAACGTCATTAATTTATTAAAGTTTATATTTAGGATTATAAATACCTGCAAAGAGGGCCAGAGCAAGAAGGGTCAGCGTTGCCATTTTCAATTCAACTGTGGCAACAGCAGTCACCACACAATTTTAATACCTGATAAAACACATTGTAAAATTATAAAGATATTAACAAAGCCGTTGTTACGGGACCTTTAAAAGATAAAAAGTGACTATTTATTTTTATCTAGACGTTAATCATTATTGCACTTCATATGATATCGGCTAACGCAAAAGTGAACGGAAGGTGACTTACTTATTTAAAATTATGGATCAGCAGCAAAAGGAGAAATAAATCTGAATAACACCTAGCCTGGTGGCGCCATCTCTTACGCTGTTATGCAACATATTAAAGTTTCTAATAGTTTTAAGAGGCCAATTGAGATTATTAAGCGGGAAGCACAGAACCGGTCGAAGTGGCGGTATTTGGGCGAGGCCTATGTCCAGCAGTGGACGTCTTTCGGCTGAAAGAATGAATATATTAAGGTTATTCAAATTATCTATGATTTTAAGAATAACTGATACCTACTTTAGTTAAGTAGATAGAATATTTATTTATTTCTTGCAAAATGTATGTACACAAAGTGATGCGGAGAGGCCCGCTCTAATCGGCGCTGGCCTTTAGACTTGGCTAAACGAATGATTACTCACATGCCCCTATTAGGGTGTAGCAAGTAAAAAAAAAACCGGCTATATATGTCTTAGAACCAAAAAATCGAATACATGTGACACCAACTCGCACTGGACCTGCGTGGTGGATTACGGCCCACTTCCTCTCACAGAAAGGAGGCCGGAGCTGGAACATTATTAGGGTGATTAAGCATGTTATGCAAGTTAACCAAATATTATTATATCAGGGTAGTTTAATATCATAAAATATTTCAAGATTCAAGTGTCAATAGTGTTAGATATTTTTTTTTTAAATTAAAACCTTATATTAGTATTAACACGTAGTAGGTACCTATACAGAGAAAAGATCTTCGATCCAATCGAGTGTTCCACGACACCTTCCGTCTTTTTTAGGGTTCCGTAGTAAACAAGGAACCCTTATAGTTTCACCATGTCCGTCTGTCTGTCTGTCTGTCCGCGGCTTAGCTCAGAAACTCTTAGTATTAGAAAGCTGTAATTTGGCATGATACATTTTAATTACCTACGCCGATAAAGTAGTAAAATAAATCATGAAAAATATATTTTTTAGGGTACCTCCCCTACAAGTAAAGTGGGGATGTTTTTTTTCTCTTTTATTTCATAGTGTGGGGTATCGTTGGAAATGTCATTCAAAAATATTGTGTTTGTAAGACCCATTTTTGAATTCAAGGGTCCGTTTGCGAAATATTAAGCTTTAAGTCCAAATTTTTGTTAGAGTCATGTATCCCGGTCTCTGCCAGCTAAACAATTGGCAGTAGTATATGTAAGAAATTAAAAGGAAAACTATTACAGCAAACTAGGGTTCACAAGTTTACCAGTAACTATCGACCAACTTACATTTGCGGTTGCAAAAACATGTTCTCCCATACAGTCAGTAGCGGAGAACATATTTTTCAACTACAAAGTTAAGTTTATTCTTGGGATAAATTCATCCCAACTACGGAACCCTTCGTTGTGCGTGGTCCGACACGCACTTGGCCGATTTTTTTAATTCGTCGCAGCGTTATTTTGATCAATTGCCATTACTTTTTTAAAAGGATCAGTTATTTTCAGTGCTTATAATAATATATTAATTTTTTTTTTTTTTTTTCGAATAAGTTGGTTTATAAGATAAACGATAAGTCCTCATCTCTACTATCCTTCTTTTGCTGTGCCCGTGTTTACCACCTTTTATTGTGTTAGAAATTATCAAATAACTTCTCTCGCCCTGGGCGGAGCGGGAGGGCGTGTCAGACTCTTACTGACTAAAACCCAGCCGTGTTCCTTCGGTTGCCCTGTTGCCGGGGGCCACGATCTCCCATTCGGATTTCTTCACACCCCCGGCAGGCATCGGCCCTAACGGACCCCGTCAATTCGGCTGACATCTCTTTGAGACGCGCGTGGAACACAACGCGCCGTCGACCCGGGCCTGGTCCTTATCGGACGGCGAGCTACCCATTGCTCACCGTCCACAAGCCCGCGCCTACGGTGGCCGGAAATCGGCCTGCGATTCCCGACGCCCAGAACGTCTCCTCCTGCAGCGGTTAGGGGCGTGAGGGCGCGAAATTTGCCTCTCCCTCACGCGTTCCGCCTCCTCCTTCGCGAGCATTACCGCTTCGCAGAAGGAGGTGACGGCCTCAAATGTTTACCACCTAAGCACATACATTGTGGAATGCAATAAAGTACTGAGTATTATTGTATTTTTTTAGTTCAAAGTACTAAGCAGGTTTATGGCACGTGTTTATGTGACAAAATAATCATTTTCTTTCTGATTTACTGAATACGTAGGTGGTAAACATGTAAGAAAACTTTTCTTATATGTTTACCTTTTTTTAGAAAACCTATTTCTCAAATGATCCGCTTGTTTTGTAGTCTAAGATTTTGAGTGATATCGTAGGCTACGACACTGATACGTGCACCAAGTTTGTCACATCTTGGTGATAATCTTCAATTAGCTACTTAAAGTTGAAATTGTACCTGTGTGTTCACGTTAGAAAATGTCAGGCAGTTAGAGGCTTATGCCACAGGTAGGATTGCCAACCATACTGTTATAAACAGTATTATACTGTTCTTCACTCTAAAATACCGTTTACTGTTCAACAAAAATAAAGTATATGATTATACTGTTTCCACTGATAGCCAGAGCTATAGGTACCTAAATAAAAAGTAAGTCGGTGGCAAAAACGAAAATACAAAACCCAACCAAAGACACCGGCTTCCGAAATTAAAGTAACCTATTTTTCACTTTGTACTTAGTGATTTTTTTTTTTTGGAATTCGGTTTTTTTGTGTTTGTAAAAAAGTAATTTTTCCGATATACTGTTTATTTTCCTACTTTGACCAAAACATACTTTATTTCTTGTACAAAAAGTTGGCAACCCTAGCCACAGGCTCCATGCAGGAAAGACCATCGATCACCACGCTTACAGTGCATGTAAGCGTGTACATGTCTTATGTTTTGGCGCGTGATAACAATTGGAATTGTAGCCGCCATCCTGTTACTTTAAAAAACCCTGCCAAGTGCGTTTTGGACTACGCACAATGAAGAGTTCCATAAACGGGATGAACTTGTTTTAAAAAAACTTAACATTGTAGTTAAAAAACATGTTCTCCTGAATCTGACATCGATTTACAAAATTGTATGTGATAAAACTATAAATGAACGATTTTCGGAATTTTTCCTTTACTAGTGCTGTGAGACCTTACTTCTTGCCAAATTTCATGATTCTGGGTCAACGGCAAGTACCCTAGTTTTTGATTTATTTGCGAGTATCAAAATATGTCGCATAAATGGCCGTATTTTTTATTGCGTTGACTACACCTACGTATTTGATATTAATTTCAACTTGATACCTCTGCGCGTTCCTGAGGAAAAGGGTATTGACTGACAAACAGACAGTCAGGGTACCGTTTTTTTTTTGTGATAAAAATATCTCGTTTTTTTTTTTTTTTTTCGATAGCTTTGGTTGCCTTAAGCTGCTAAACTCAAAGCCTCAAGCCAGGGGCATATAAACTAAGCTAAAAAGCTAAATGAACGCTCGCCCCAGTGGGGTACGAGCCTCGGCTTAGGACGTCACCGGAGGGAGGACATTAAAGCTGGAACGGGCTGGAAATATCTCAACACGTTATCTCTTGTCGCCCGAATACGCGATCATCGCGTCCATATAATTATAATCTTTCTATTCGATGAACCTAAATATGACTATCCTAATAGTTTAAATTCTCTTTTGGACTGTTAATTATTTGAATAATGGATAAATTATTATTTGATTAAATGTACCTACCTACTTAAATTTGTACGCCGTTAAGAGAAAACATGAGTGTGATATAATTTAATTGTAACATTTTGCATGCCATGTGTGTGTATAATCATGTTTTGGACAAATAAATGATCTTTATCTTATCTATTTAAAAACGTTCGCCGCGCGATTACGCGTTCGTCGCGTGCATGTCACTTTTAAATTAACGTGGGGATAGGTTTCCGAAACAAACGTACGGTATTAGTAGATACATTAGTGTAAACTATCGTCTCTCGTCTTCTCATCATATTCTGTATCATTTTTAGTCGCCAACGATAGTCGGTGAACAATCATAATTTAGGAGCTACAGATTTTGAGACATCTCTTGCTATACAAAACCTGTAGCTCCTAAATTATTATTGTTCACTGTTTTCAAGAAATAAGGCTTTAGCTACACTATTGCAGTATTCAGGATTCAGATTTATAATCATTATGGGGTCCCCGAAACTTGCAATTTTATTGATCAATTGCCATCAATTTGTACTGAAGTAATGCTGTCAATCGCAATTGCATTTGGTAGACGATCAATTTGCGAAATATCTATCAATTGACCTTGTGAAGGCCGTAGGAATCCGCTGGATGAGGGAAGTACAGGATCGGTCGAAGTGGCGGTGCTTGGGGGAGGCCTATGTCCAGCAGTGGACGTTTTTCGGCTGAAATGATGATGATGTATCAAACACGTAAAAATTGACAATTGTAATTGATCGTTTCGGGGCCCTTATTAACATACACAAGAATGCTTTGTTTTAAATAGTTCGAGATTTATTGAAAGGCTCTCATTCGATCTTAATTACGTAATAGTAAATTTTCCATTATCAGAAAAAGTGGAACGTTGAAATCAAGCCTTGTGGAAAACCAAGTTCATTTAAAAGTTCATCAATGTATTTTTAAGAAACAATCACAACAAATTGTTGAAACTGTTTCGTATGTTCCCTTCTGTACTAAGTAGTCGGGGTAGGATTTTGAATTTCAGTTTCTGTTTGCTTAAAATGAAGTGCCAAAATAATATTTTACAATCGTATTTTTATTGCACAACACAACGAAACACGCAAAATCAAACATTCTCATACAGCCAACACTTAATTTACTGAGTAGAAAAACAGATGGCTCACGGAAGCGACGAATAAAATAAGCTTATAAACTTAATTTATTAAACTTATTTATTATTTATAGAAATTTACACCACAATAGAGACGATCCAGTCAGTGTAGGAGCTGACAGCGGTGCTGACGCCTGGGTAGGTCGCATTAGCACATCCATGACCCCAGGACACAACACCGATGAGTATATCGCCGAAGTAAAGAGGGCCACCGGAGTCTCCTTGGCAGGCATCCCTTCCACCGACGTCAAGAAGACCAGCACAGATCATGTTCTCAGTAACCACCTGAGGTCTGGGGAGGGACAGGTAGCGACCGGCGCAGAGTTGGTTGTTAATCGTGTAGATGGTAACGTTTTGGAGTACCGAAGATAACTGACCTCCTTGCTGCAAATAATATTGGATTTTAGGTAAGAATAAAATTTAATTGATGTAGATAATACCATAAATACGGTTGACAAAAAAGTTGTAAATACAGCGCTGGTGAAGCCCTTTTTTTGTGTGGGAAATCATCAAATAACACTCTGGGCGGAGCGGGAGGGCGTGTCAGACTCTTACTGACTAAAACCCACCCCTGTTCCTTCGGTTGCCCTGTTGCCGGGGGCCACGATCTCCCTTTCGGTTTTCTTCGCAACCCCGGCAGGCGCTGGTGAAGCCCTAATAACTTGCTAGTCAGCCAAGGTGCTTGCATGGAGAAGCGGGTTCCCGGTACACAAAGGAAATCAGGCTTGAAAACCGGCTTGTTTATACACACCCCTTGGCATAAAATATGTCAACAGTTTAAAAAAGCTCTCTGCTTAGCCAATCTCTGAAATGATGGCGTTCTAGTGACTGTTCCAGGTTATTTGTAAATCATGTATGTTGCTAAAATGTCCATCTCAAGCTGGTTTTATTGGTTTTGACAGAATTTTAGCCTAGACTTGAAAATTTTACGTGTTGTATACATGTCATCATTTATAGGACCATTGACTGGTTTGCCATACGACACATACCTACGAAAAGCCTACCTAGCCTCTTTGTGTGCTTGCTTCATATGCTTGTTCCACCGTACTACACTCTTATTCTACTTTTGACATGTGCCAAATTTCTTTTTTTCTAGAACTAGTGTTCCTAAAAAAAATTGCTTACCGTAGTCGTGCCCCATCCAGCGTGAATAACGGGTAGGTTATCAGGGATGGTGACATTTTGGGCAATGATGGTGCCCTGTTGAACCACAGGACTGTACACCAACGCTTCGTTTAGGCGGATCACGCTGATGTCGCCGTCGAAACCGTTCAGGCCATAGCTGGGATGGTTGTAGTTGGCAGCTGCGTAGGACACAATACCTCCAGTGTTGCGGTAGGAAGAACCGGCCCTGACTCGGCGGTATGCAATATTGAACACGCTGCAAATTAATGTAACATTTATAAACTTATACAGTTTCAACGTTAGACCAAAAATCAGAAGAAAACTAAAACTTGTCTAAAATCACAACATCAGACTAATTTTGACTACAATCGCACACAGCGCCCTTCCTTTGGTTGATAAATCTTTAGTTTCTATTAACTTACTCTATCAACTTCATAATTATTCATCAGAAGTTGAACGTTTGTTTTTGTCAAGTAATAGTAAGGGGCGCACGGAACTAAGAAGCATGGCAAAAAGAAAGGCCGGAGTCATTCACTGCCGGGTTTAAGCCTACCCAGCAGTGGATGACTCCGGCTGACATGATGATAATGATGATAATCAAGTAAAACACTCACGATCCCTCTACGCAATGAGCAGCGGTCAGGACATAGCGGGCCGTCAAAATATTAGCAGCACAAGACTGACTCCAGGATCCACTCCAGATGCTATAGAACTCTAACGCAACAATGCTGGGGTACTGATCGATGGAGGTCTCATTGCCTCCCACGATCCTGGTCGGCAAGGCCACAGACGAGCCTAGAAAGAATTAAAAAAAAATAGTCCATGTTTGACTCGCTGCAAGACCACCTATTCTTTTACTTTCACGAATGATGTTCTTCACGATGATCTCGTTCACCGTAAACCGGTGGTGTCTTAAATAATTTATCAAGGAGAGCATGAAACATTTACAAAGTCTAAAAGATTTTATTGGTTTTCATTTGTCTTCGAATATTTATTTACCTTTGGCATTTTTCGTCCATCATTAGTTAGCCTAATTAGCATAATAAATTAAGGAAAAATTTAATTACCTGCAAAAAGGGCGATAGTCAGGAGTGCAAGTATCGCCATGTTTGTGTTTGAGTCGACTGCGATTTCTAATCCTCACGCATTTTTATATTAAGCCGAACAAATCCATTGTAAAAACGATTTAGATTAACAAATCCGCCTCAAAGTGCGGTAGTTATACCGCACTTTGAAGCTTTAGATTAACGATAAGATTTGCTTCTTGTCTGATTAAAATTGTGCCTTTTGATAAACTTACTTAGTTATAGTAAAGTTAAAATAATTTCCAGGAAGGAGTCTGTTTCTCCTGTCAATAAGGTTGTAGTAATAAACTGCTGCTCACAATAACACCTAGTTAAGTAATTCACTTCTTTCTCTTTGCTTACCTACCTAATGTATACATATAAAAAATGTATCAGTTTGCAGTGAAATGCTTTTACTTATTGCTTGTCTTAGGTTTGTATTAAGTTTTGGATTCATAATGAAAATAAAGGCGTCTAAAAGAAAAGAGGCATAGTATAGAGCCCTACGGAACAACCAAGCACTCAATGTAACGACAGACCACTGAACATCAGCGGGTGTTCAGATTCAATATAAATACTGTAGGGGCAAATGTAATGAAATAAGTTTTGGCACAGAAAACTACACGTTACAATCTAATACAAAACTCAGAAAAACCTAAGTTTCGGGGATTTCGAGTAGGGCACTGAGTCAGTATAAAATCGTCCCGTTTGCGAGCGTGATGCGAGCCGGACTGGCGGTCGCGGAGCGGGGTGCGTACGACCCCCAAAAATCACGCTCTAAAAAGTATGAAACAAGAAAATATTTCAAACACAAAATTTCTTGTTCTTAATTTTCCAACTTACTTTTTTGTCGCACGGTACGGTTTGCAAAACTTCTTTTTAATTTTCTTATTTGCCCCCCAAAAGTGACCCCTATATTCAAAATTCATTTATTTGCGTTACACGTTCGTGTTTGGGTCACGGAAATACATATGAGTACCAAATTTCAACTTAATTGGTCCATTGGATTTGGAGCAATTGGCTGTGACAGACGGACAGATAGACAGACACACGAGTGATAACGGTTCCGTTTTTTCCTTTTGAGGTACGGAGCCCTAAAAATAATGAATACGTATGAATGCTGAGTTCTAAGCAGATTTCTTATTGCTTTTTGAGTGCATTTTCAATATCTATATTTCGTATAGTATTAACGCGAGCTGATCGAAAATATGTTCACTCGGCAGGGTAGTGAAAACGCGGCTTGAACGCAAGTACCCCGCTACTGCAGACGCGAGCGTGTCGCTTGACGCAAGTCGCTGCATGACAAATTTGTCACTTGTTCCAAGCGAAGCTCTCAGTTGTATACCTAGCTGTGGCTTATGAGAACAGAACAAAGTCAAAACATTTGACATTCAACAATTCAAGTAAGTCACTAAGGCACTTCAGTAAGTCACTTTTGAACGTCAACATTTAACAAGAGAATAGAATTTGTTCTAGTTGTCCCTCCAAAAAAAAGTTTTGAATAAAGAGAAGAATGAGCAAGAAATTCTTTAGTTACTTTTTTTATGTTTTACAATATTTTGGATACAGTAATAATTTAATTATAATTATGTGAAGATAATGTCGAATGGTATGCATGTTTGAACGATATAATTACCTGCGAACAGGACGATTGTCAAGAGGGCTAACACTGCCACTTTTTTATTTGAAAATGGTGTCTCAAAATGTCCGTCATATTTATATAAACCAGTGGGTTTTTCAGGCAGTGGTCTGTAACTGACAGGCTTGGCATAAAACAAAAAGTTATTTTAAAACACGTATTTTAAACAGTTTGTAATAAAACAATGTTTTTTTATTAAATGTTTAAAATCACAGAATAAAACAAGTTTTAAATAATGTTTTCAATATTATGGAAAAAAAAACATGGTTTTAAATCACGAATGAATGGAAATAAATGAAAAGTTATACATTTTTAGGACTTGAAATAGCTCAAAAAGAAATTTATAAAAAGGTTAAATAGTTTTATACACTTCGTCGTCGGTACCTATTCGCAATTCTGTGTAACATACTACCTACTTAGATTGATTAGAAAAAAAAAATGCATTTGATTATTATAATATTCAATGCATTTGATTATTATGATATTCTGATCGTTTTGTTTCTAAATGTTTCTCGTATTTATATTTTCATTTTTCTAGAAATAAATTATAAACTCAAACTCAAAGCATTTATTTGAAATAAACCAATTACAGGCACTTTTGAATTGTCAAGGGGTCGGTCAGTCAGAAAAATGAAGCTAGTTGCCCATTCCAAAGCGTAGTAGGTACCTATGGAGAAGAATGGGCAAGCAACTCCATGGACACTCTTTTAAATCACAATATGGTTACAAAATATTGGTTATATTAGGCCTGATCGATTTGTGTTGATAATAAATTTGATAAATCGCTCAATAAAAATAAAAAAAAAAAACAAAAAAAATCTAGTTTAAAACATTTTGAACGGTTTGTTTTATAAAATTACAAAAAACAGTTTTTTTTTTTTCTAACCATAGTAACAGACCGTTTTTTTTTTTTTTTAGGTGGGAAATTATCTAATAACTTCTCCCGCTCTGAGTGGAGCGGGAGGGCGAATCAGACTCTAGACTCTTACTGACTAAAACCCACCCATATGTTCCTTCAGTTGCCTGTAATGCCAGGGGCCACGGTAACCCTTTCGGACAAAACCGCAACTCCGGCAGGGTCTGTAACTGACCTGGATTAACGATAAGATTTTCTCTGTTAACGCTATTTTAGGGTTCCTCTCGAAAAAAAAAGTGTGTGTGTCAGCTCTGACGCACGACTGGAGTTTACTTACTCCTAAGATTTTTTACTTCTAATTAGATTTCAGTAAGAAATTGTTATTATGTTGTGATGTGGGTGCTCGGAGATGTCAGCAGAATTGACGGGGTCCGCTAGGGCCGATGCCTGGGAGTTCGAAGAAAACCGAAAAGGAGATCGTGGCCCCCGGCAACAAGGTAACCGAAGGTATACGCGTGGGTTTTAGTCAGTAAGAGTCTGACACGCCCTCCCGCTCCGCCCAGAGCGGGAGAAGTTATTTGATAATTTCCCACCCAAAAAAAAAGGATTCCTCTCGAAGACTTTATAAAATAAACCCGGAAACTGGAAATAGAAGTGGAAACAGAAATCATCTATTTTCATTTAATGTAGGTATACAGATAACATGGTTTTTTTTAATAGTACCGATACACTTTACCTTACGGCATGCAAAATTTTGAAATAAAATTTATAATAAATAATTGAATTGTGTTAATATTATTATTTACTCTTCTCCAACATTGTAGTATCAGAAAAATTTGTATCAGTATCTCTTGATTGTTAGAGGGAACATACCAACTTGGGATACTCTGCAACCGATATGTTTCATTATAACAAAATAGTATGTAGTGTTAACAGCTAAAAACAAGTATACAAGTTAGTCAATAAATTATTTAAAAAGGCCTTGTTGCTGATTAAATTCATCTTTCTTGTTTCAAGTGGTTTTAATGAGGGTACTGATCCCAGCATAGCCAACCTAGCCCGACTAGGGCAGCTTAGCTGCGCATTTTATTCTTCCAAATCTTATACCAAATAAAAAGCAAGACAACGCTACGAACAATGCAGTGATTTATTATTTGGTCTGAGTTCGAAAAATCTGTTATTCGCCACAAACCCCTTGCTCTTGATAGCATAGAAAATAAAAAAATTGGTACGGAATTCACCAAATCCGTCAGACCTGCCAAAATACTTTAGCTAGAAGAGAAAAACCCAAATATAATCTTACTGATAACAAATAATAATAATAGTAAGGGCATAATCATTCATTAATGATTATTTACGACCCCGTATTTCCCCAAGTTTAGAAACTAATGTGGCTGTCGTAAATATAAGGAAAAGGATTTATTTAATTTTACTGCCTTCGATCTGACTCGTTGAACTAACTAAAGAAAAAATGAGAGATTTTTTTTTTGTTTATTCTGCACAAACTAAACGCACATTACAAAAAATACCAGTCAAGTGCGTGTCTGACCACGCACTATGAAGGGTTCAGTAGTTGGGATGACTTTATCCCAAAACTTAAGTTTGTAGTTGAAAAACATGTTCATTCCGTATGGGAGAACATGTTTTTGCAACTGCAAATATAAGTTGGTCAATTATTACTCGTTAAGATGTAGAGCCTACTTACCTGGGATAGTTTTCCTTTTAATTTCGTTATGTAAACTATTACCGTATTTTTTTTCACTTATCTAAAACCAACCGTTTAGCTGGCAGGGGGGAGGAAGCTTGACTCTAACAAAAATTAGCACTTTAAAGCTTAATATTTCGCAAACAGATCCCTGTATACAAAAATAGTTTACACAGACTCACAATGTTTTTGAAGGACCTTCCCACGATACTCCACACCATGGGATAGAAAGAAAAAAAAAACATCGTCACTTTACGTGTAGGGGAGGTAACCTAACACTTAACACCTAATATTCTTTTTTTTTCATAATTTTATTTTACCAATTGTCGACGTGATTAATATGTATAGCCATGCCAAATAATAAGGGTTCCTTGATGACTACGGAACCCTAAAAATGACTTTTAGTACACATATACAATCTTTTCTTCGTAGCGATACTTGGTTTGATAGCCAGCACTCTAATTGCGTAACACAGTTTCAAACACAATCTGAATGATTTTGATCAAAATCTTCAAAATCCATTGCTTCATCTGTTCGAAAAATTTGTCTGCTTAAAAACGTAAACACCGCAATGAATGTTGTTGAACAGTCAAAATGAAAGTCATTGCTACTGGTTTTTTATATTAGGAAATTCGGCGACCTAGGATACTGCTGTAAAATTGTGGCTAAAACAGGCACCAAAAACAGACCTGGCGAAATGTTGGTGTACACTGTTTACATATACCTACCTACTACTAATACTAATATTCACAAAAAAATGTAAGGGTTGGAAACTACATATAGCGACAAGACCCCTGAAAACACTACTTTACTTCGTTTTACAGTGTTTTATAACACGGTTTTACACCTAATGCCGTTGAACGTCCGCGGTGGTTAGCTTTAGCGCAAACGTAATGCGGCAACCCTCCCGGAGGGTTCACTTCCAATATATATGGTGGTATAGCGCATGAGTTATATGACAAGTGACAAGAGTCGAAAGTGTTAAGAAAATACTTTTACAAAAAAAACTTCAGTTCAAATGTTTTCCTTTATTGCATTCAATTTATAAACGTATCGTCAATCGGTTACGAGTTAGGGACACTAAAATTGGCGCATGACTCGGGTGCGTACGCGCATCTATTTGTGCACACTGAATCAGTGTACACCGCGCTTTATAATTAGACGCACCGCATATGTACTGGCCGATTTATGATCACAACAAATTACTACTTAACTATCATTAATTTAGTTGTAATCTCTCGACAAGCCAACAATGTATTCTTGGTATAGTAGTCGTCGGAACTAATATAACTGTACTATTTTTATTTATTTCTAACATTTTGTACAGGTTCTACTAATTGTTACATTATCAAATAAAGAAGGGATCAATATGTCGTCAAACGTAAATTTCTGAAGTACCTATAAAATATTATGTGTATTTATTTGTTTTATTTTATCTGACTAAATTGTCACACAATTAAAAAATCGATCCAACCTCTTCGGCGGCTCGAAACAGAATGACGTTCCACCAACAATCAATTGCCAAGCCAGTGTTGCTACTCGAAAAAATTAACTCAGTGTTGCCGTTCCCGACGCACATATTTCCACGATGACTTTATAACCTGGCGAAAATGTTAAGAATGTACAGTAATATCTTCAAAAACATTCCCGTGTGATGTATGGTGTATTAGCAGTAGCTATGTGTTACCTGTCCCATTAGTTAGTATATAAATAGTCGGGACTCAGCCGGAATGTCTTATTGACGGTCAGACAGAAATATGGCAGTAATTAGTTATATGCTGATGGTATTTTTGGTGTTATCTTCAGTGTGGAATAGTTCAAGAGTGGTGGAATGGTAGACGTGGATGTGGATGTTGTGTTAAAAAAATAAATCGTCTTTTTAACCGCCTTCTAATAAAGGAGGAGATTCTCGATTCGGATGTTTATATTTTTTTATTTATGTATGTTCGGGGCATAACTCCGTCATATACAATATGTAAAAAAAAACCTGTCCAATCTGAAAATAGCTCATAGCTACTGCAATAACATTACCAAAAAGTAATAAAAAATCGAATTATTATTGAAAATTAAAAAGTTATTGCTATTTAAAATTCACATTTTTTTGTATCAAAATTACCCCAAATTCAAAAAAATTTAGCAAATTTTCAACATGACTTGTAGACACCTACTAAACGACGGCCGCCCACGCCCCATGTAATAAATCCGGTAAAATATTAATGAAAAATTAAAAAATATTATTGAAAAAAGTGATGAAGATTTTTTTTTTCTTTTTTCCTGAAATATTTCCTCATAAATATACTCTCCGTATGATACTTAACAACACCCTCACAGACCGGATACTTTTTTACATGTTGTGTAGAAGGATTTGCAAAATTCTTTTTTTATTTCAAAGGGTATGTTGTCGAGGTGGTCCCATATATATTTTATTTACTTTGCCTGGGTACTTTTTGAGTTTTCTTCAATAATACGTATTTTTCCCACTTATGTCTATATAATTTCAAATTCAAATTTATTTATTTATAATCTGGGTGTATAAGAACAGATTGGACGCTGACCCCCAAACTAGGCATTTGCCTGTAGCTTGGGGGTGGAATTGCGACATTTTCAGAGTTATGGATAGGACACCAGTGGCGAAGCGTGGTACAACGACAGAGGCAAGCCGGAGAAAAAAAAAATTACTTCGGACTTTCGTTGTGGCCGCGAAAAGTTACTTCTTGTTTACCTATGAAAATAACGGTGTCCTTAAATGCCTTTTCCATTAAATTCCTATTTAGATCTACTTTTCTATTAACAGCTTCATGCCAATTAGTGAAAATAATTCTATTCCTACCAGTCCCGAACTCATAATACAGCTACGAAAATGTTTTTCAGTCTGCACATTTTTTTTTATGAATTCGTCAGATTAAAATGTAGAAAAAACCGTTTATTCCATAAACTACCTGAATCTAAGAAAAGTAAAGACGGGCACAAAACATTTTATTTAATTTACGACTGCCAGTCAGTCATTGATAAATATATTTACTGTAAAGGGAAACATTAAAATGTTTGAAAAAACCATCACGTCGTTTGTAATTTATAATCATATCTGGGCAAGCACGGCCTCACTTAGTTATCTGTTTCATATTTTCAAAACTTAACCTTAAAAAGCATGTTTCCTCACAAAGTAAATAATCTGTCAATAAACAAGCCGCCATTCATAATCCTACCGATCGTACTAATTACTTTTCAAATCTGTTCTAAATAAGTAATTTTAACATAATAAACTATCTACTCTAACTGTTTTGTCTTTTATGTATGCACGTGTCTCTGTGACAAATAAACCTATTTTTCTTTCTTTTCTTTCTTTCTTCCTTATGATGGACTTTAGTTCCTAAAGAAATTGAGTTCACGATAAGCCGGACGCGCCTACGAGTTATTTTAGCGCAAAGTGTTTTTTTTTTGTTGAGATATTAAGACAAAAAATGTAATGTATGTAGGCGTTTTGTAATGTTAAAGTTCAATAATCTTTAATTTGTAGTTTTATTACTTTTTGCCATAACAAATTATTTAGCCATTACATTTGCAGGTTGAGAACTGACCGTGACTTATATCGAAGTATGGGAGAACTTGTTTTTCAACCGCAAAGTTAAGTATGTTTTTAGGATAAATAGATCCCAAGTACGGAACCCTTCTATGCGTGGTCCGACACGCACTTGGCTGGTGTTTATTTTTCATTTTCTCTTGTCAGCCGTCACTCTATCACTCACTCCTTTTTCTTTATCTAATATCCCTCACAGAATTATCTCCTTTTATTTGGTCTTTCTCTCCCTCTCCATCCATCAATATTGATATTCATTACTCTTTTAGTGACATGCGTTTTATGCCTCCTCATCACATGCCAAGAAAAACAATTCCATTTTTTTTTTCTGTCTTTTCTAAATTAATTATAACCATGAAATGATTAACTTTAATTCAAAACTCCCAACACAAACCAAACTGATAACTGAGAAGTTTTTTCAAAAGGTCGTATTTCCATGCAATATTTTTTCACAAACCCCTTTCTGTGGGTGGTAGAAAAGTAAATGGAAATATTTAATAGGCATTTTATACAAATGAGTCCTCAACTTTTTTTTTTTTTTTGTGTAGGGCATCTCGTAGTTGACCTCTGAGATCATGACTACTTAACCGGGCTTTCCTGTAGGTGCCTTAAGCTACTACACCTTAAACCTCCAGCCAGGGGTTATTCAACTATGCTAATTAAAACTAGGTGAACGCTCACTAAGGGCTCCCCCTGTAGGGTACGAACCTTGGCTTAGGGCGTCAACCGGAGGGAGGACATCAAGGATGGGACGGGCTGGGGAGTCCTCAACTGATAACCAATCAGCCATACTGACTCCCAATTTCTTCTCCAACAATGATCATAGCAGAAAACTATGTAATAAGATCAGTGACGAATAATTACTATGCTATTGATATTGTTTATTAGATAATCATATTTTATGATATCAAGCATCCTTAATCAAAAATCAATATCATAAAATATGATAATTATATTATTATTATTGTAACCGGCATATCTCCGGTATTTAAGTCGGGCGCCAATCTATTTGCGACGCAATTTGGCATGCGAGTTAATCAAACGAATGCTCAATTTAATCACTGTGGCGACTTCATAAACTATACCATGACCTGGAACGGTATGGAAACTTTCAATTATTGCTTTGTTTATTTGGGTTTAACTTTAATTAGTGTCGTAATTTCGGATCGTCAACGGTCATACTATTTTTTTTTTTAATAATCATACTTCGGTTGAGTGATCAATCAAGAAAGGTAACTATCAGCGAATATGATAACTATTGGTGGATAAAAATAGCATTAATTAACGAGTTACCAAAATGGCAATAGGTTCATTCTCACTCGACATAGAGCACATATTAGTTCAAAGTATTCTGAGATTATAGTAAGATAATTTAAGGGGACACTCTTCTGGGATTCCATACAAAATAGTCATCGTATTTAGCCGACTGCGCGACAGCAAAGGCAGGGTTATGTTTTTGTTTTTGACGCATTTTTATGTAGGTACCTTTGTAGGTATGTGGGACCTAGTTATAATACCCTCAAAGTATCCAAACGGTTGGATGGATTTTATTACGTGAGGTGTCTATCGACGCGTCGAGGTCGCTAGGTTTCGCTACATATTATATAAAACTATGTCCCCCCGCCGCGTCTGTCTATCTGAACGCGTTAAACTCAAAAACTACCGCACTTATTTTCATACGGCTTAAACCAAAATGATTAATGAAGAAGGGTTAGGGTTATAATTCATTAGAGTTTTGTGTAAATTGCCTGAAATATTATGACAATGATTGTTGAAGATGTTGAAAAATCATGCCGACTTTACTGGCGTGCGCCTCGTAAACCAATTTTACGCGGTTACATACATTGTTTTCATATAACCGTAGTTATATAAAAACTATGTATTACGGAATTAATACATTGCTTACCTGGATTAACACATAGAGTACTTTTAATTCCAATATTACGTTCCGTTGGAATAATTTCTGACATCCACACGGGGAAGCCGCGGGCAAAAGCCAGTAGTTTTTATAAAATATTTCAAAATGGCGAATGTTAGACATAAAAATTGTAGATCACGGTTTTTTTACCCGACTACGGCGAAGCAAACAGGAGGGTTATGATTTAGACCGGTATGTATGTATGTGTTCATCTGTTACCTCATAAATTCTACACTACCTATCATAATTTGACAAATGAGGTATCATTGGAAGCGTCTTACAAGGACCACCACTCTCTTTTACAAGGACCACCACAACTCCGGTTGTATAAAAATAGAGCTGAGGCATCACCTTAACAGCTTTACCAGTTCATTAGATACTTGGTTAATTACAGAGCAGCAGTTTAGTTCAAACAGTTATTATTTAGACCAAGTAGTGGTAGCCATAGGTTATGCGTCGGCGTCTTTGATGTGGCTAATAAAAACATTTAGAATGGAAGCCGGCCGTGTTTGTAGGAGCGATGGTAAATGGTACTGTCTGGGACAGATGGGTTGGCTAATTATTTATACGAAAAAAGGTTATATAGGTACGGCTTTTTTGTTCCGAAGGGTTAAAGTAAAATATTATGCTAAAATATATGGTTTTAATTCCACAAAAACTTAATCATCATAAATATCACACCTGCATGTTCATATTTTTGCGGGCGGGGGTCTGTATGGATCTAGTTTTTGCGAAATTAAAACGCAATATTTTAGTATAACATTTTACCGAAAAGCATAATTTTATTATTTATTTATTTAATAATTCAAGCACAGAAATGTACAGAGGCGGACTTAATGGCATAGGCATTTTCTACCAGTGAACCTTTGGGTGATGCAGAGACAAACAGTGGTAGGTGCAATTACGAAATATTGAGGATTAAAAAAATAACTTTTCAAATATCAAGATACACATATTCCTATTACAAACAATAAATATAATATGTGTGCCTAATTATATATATGAAAATAAGCACAATTAAAGATACATAAACACATATATGAATATACTAATCAAATAAGACAAACAATGGGAAAATTAACATTAACGTAACATTTGACTGTTAGTTTTAATTTTATATAAACGCATACTATCGTATCGCCTGAACTGTAACTTTATAATAGGAAAATTAATAGGAAAAATATAATAGGATCTAAATAATAGGAAAATTAAAATTTGTCAACCTGATTGTAAATAATAAAATAGGCCATTAAGTCTAGCGTCGTAAATCAAATTGTCTAGCCACTATCTCTTCTATTATCAATATTTTAATATAAATATCTAAAACTAATAAGTTATCGCTTGTGTGCACAATAGTACGGCGCACGCGCAAGTTCGGCGTGGCGGCGACTGCATTGCGTTTTAATTATTATCGACATAGGTCCTTTGCACACGAGACGTTGAATTTATACGACTGAATATTTTTCAATTGTTTGGGTTCGTTCGTCGTGATGGCCCAGTAGTTAAGGCACCTCTTCCCGAGGTATTGGGTTAAAATCTGGACAATTACCATAATATAATATATATATTACAATAGGAGGAAACAATAATAGAATACCTTTATTTTGTGTAAAATATGGTACATAAGTACCGTACCTGGTGAACTCCACAGGAATCCTATGGTTGCGAAAAGAAAGAAAGAAAGAAAATACGTTTTTTTCGGTAAACATGACGCAAGATAATAAAAAACAAAACACGTAAATAACAAATTGGGGGAAAATATGCGTTACATCCACGCAAAACGGCCATCGCTCAGCATAAATGCTGCGACCCCCATGCGAGACAGAGCCCCAGCGCTGATTTTCAGTGACAGCCGGCGCTGACGTGATGACGTCGACCGGTGCAGCATATAGTGTAATAACAAATCAAAAATAAAATAAATACAATACTAACTCCTAAATGTTTACACAAATATAATATTTAAAATGGCAACATTTCGGCAGAAGCACAGAACCGGTCAAAGTGGCAATGCGTCCAGCAGATGTGTCTGAGTCCAGCAGTGGACGTCTTTCGGTTGTTTTTGTGATGGTACATAAAAGGTCTTAAAAAATGGTTTCAATTACTATTATTTTTATTTGCAAAAATATATACTTTTGCAACCAAAATAATTGAACCATTAAAAAAAAAAATTACATCATTATGATTATTACTGAGATCATATTGAGATCAATAATACTTTAAAATTAAACTACATAATTCAATAATTATAGCCTAGGAAAAAAAACTTCTCTGAGAAAAATTAATGAATCAAAGACAATTTTCAACATAATTTGCTGCAAGTAGTCGCCAGTCGCAGTAAAAAAAGTCACACATATGAGTTGACCCTTACTACGGCCCGGTTTACTTAGCGGACAGTACTCAATATTGCTGAGATTCTTTCGATACTATGTAGGTATAAAATCACGTCCATACGGAAAACCTTTAAGATTTTAATTGAAAGCACCGTAATGATACACATCTAAATCGCAGGCCACACACTGGGAACGAAGCTAACTTCGTTTACCTGGGAACGAACCAAACGAGTCTTTCATACTTCGGTCATAGTTCGTGGTGTGAACCGAATTATGCTAACACGCGGTAGTTACATGAGCGACGCTAAACGAACTTAGCTTCGTTCCGTTCAGTGTTGCCTGCGCTTAATACATAAAGAAATTTCTTACTTTCTTGCAGGATTCAGCTGCAAGCTTGCAGGAGCTAGTGGCTAAATAAAAGCCATGAATTGCAATTGGCACGATCTGTGTAAGGATGAGTGACCATATCCAATAGTCACAAAAATGGTAGAAAACGTCAAATAAAATGGATGCTGATATGAAACTATTTAGGCTAGGGCCAGGCTGATGACTTGCGGCTAATCGCTTTAGCGTGGCAAAACGGTCATTGCCCTTTCCCTAATATCTTCCCGTAGAAACCCAAATAATAAAGTATGTATGATTTTTCGTTCTTGGTACATGTTGAAGATCATGACAGCTATCGATTCACGACGTAAATGGACATTAATTCAGTTTTTGACATAAAGAATGCTGGAAAATATAGATGGGTCAATAACCGCTATTGCCACCGGTGGTTCGGGTTTATGCAACTCTTTTCTCAGATGCATAGGCACAAACTTTTACAACGATTCCAATAAATGACTCGCCGAAATGGAATGCTTTGCTGTTAGGAACCCGAGTGGTGTAGTTTTATATTCCAGAAAAAAATTACTAACGTCAACCAGGACCTAATTAGAAAAATATCGATATGTGTATTTAATTAATACCTAATATAATAACTATCAAGTAAGAAGTAGGTACCCAGAAAAGACAAAACATTGTAGTTATTCGACACATTTCAAAGGCAAGGATATTCGAAAGTTAGTTAATAGGATATTTAATTAATTAATTATTCACTTATATCAATTGCAATTAATGTCACAATGCAGTCAGGCGTACAAATGATATTTAATCATGCATGTTGTTTATTTTAGAATTGTTTTAGTTTCTTCATATTTAAAGAGTTGGGTGCGGCAGGCACTCATCATCTGCCTAGCCTTTTCCCAACTTTGTTAGGGTCAGCTTCCAGTCTAACCGGATGCAGCTGAATACCAGTATTTTACATGGATCGACTGCCTATCAGACTTCCACAACCCAGTAACTGGGTACTTGGTACTGGTACTTGGTGAGACTGGTTGTCAGACTTTTGAGCTTCTGACGTAACGACTGTCAAAAATCTACAAATGACAGCCGGGACCAACAGCTTTACGTGCTTTCCGAGGCACGGAGGGTTTTGGTATGCAAACATGGTCAGCCATCCACGGACTAAGCGCGGCAAGCGTAACTTAACCTGATCGATCGACCCGTACGGCTGTTATTACTTACTCCCAAAATGATTCTCTGATTCCCTGGTTTTAAAGTTTTTATTGTCATATCTAATTTTACCTTCTTTTTAATTGTAAAGAACATACAGGGTCACATTAAAATAGCAAACGAAACTTCACAGACATGATGCGTATAGATCGATATCTAATCACGAAAAAATTTGAATAAAAAAAATTGTTTCTGATGTGTAACATCTGTCCTGTCTCGTTTTCCTGCAGTCAAAATCTAAAAATATCTATATACTTAATCAAATCTGTGGGAGTGATTTCTTGAAAAGGGAAGTGTGTCACAGGAAGCCGGGGAAGGTAGCGCTATTTGATTTAAACAAAGAGCGTGCGCGATGCTCAAGTAGGCCGTCAGAAACGACCTTGACGAGCCCCTTAATGTTGCTTATTATCAAGAGGAGATGTCAGATGTTACACATCATATGCGACTACTGTAAGAAGGCCGCTGGAAGTTTTGTTACTTGAAGTATCTGTTGAGTTAAGTTGTAGTGTAGTAGTAACTGGTAGTGTTGTTTTTTATATCGATATTTATTAAGTTATTACTTACCCAGTACGTCTGTGAAGTTTACAAAACAAAAACAGATATTTCAACTGTTTACACTACCGAAAGTTGACGACTCCAAAAAAAAACTCATCAAATTTATTTATTCGCTCATCTTATGACAGCCACAGAGCAACAAAAGCATTCAAACTCAAAGCATTTATTTCAATTAAACCATTTACATACAGGCACTTTTGAATTGTCAAAGACTCGGTCAGTTAGTCAGAAAGTTGAAGCTAATTGCCCATTCCAAAACGTAGATCTCTATGGAGAAGAACGGGCAAGAAACTCCAAGGACACTCTTTTAAATATAGATATTACAAAATCCTAGGTACATCATTCTTGTTGCTTCTATATGTGAGAACAATGTACAAAAAATAATCAAAAGCAATTGAAAATATAAGATTAAAAATAAGCCCTGGCAGATAAGAGATGACCAGTTTCAACTAACGGCGCCCGTTCACGAACATGACGCGTGGATCAGCACCATCCAGCTCAACCATTTTGTAGGGAACCGAATGATCCAACACACTCGCCACCATCAGCGAGACATTTAAGTGAGCATGACATATTCTCAACTGCCATGCTATTTCAAGTCAACATACATCTTAATAAGTTAATAAACGGCTCCATGGTCTCACATTTACAAAAATAAAAATGCTTCTAAATTATACAAAACTATAGTTTGCAATGTATCTAAAAAAAATAAAAGAATTTAACCACCAAAAAGAAAGAAAATCATTACTTAATTGGAGCATTCAACAATTAAGTTGGTAAAACAAAAATGAATATTAAGTTCCTAATGTCGAAATATTTTTTTTTTAAAAAAAGGGCATTTGTGTTCTTGAAGTGTTTAGGATAATTTCTACCAAACGGCTGGCATCGCGTCGGTTTGGAACGGATTTTATAATCTTTAAACGATATTAAATCGTGTAGACAGTATTTAAAGTCTACATTACCAGCCGCGCACAGCAGCTTGACCGCGGGCGTCTTCCGCGACACGCGATCCTAGCCGAAAGTCTGCTGCGACGCGCGATCGGCTCCCTTCGCCTGTCGTTGTATCCGATCGGATCTTTTCGGCTATTTTATAATTATTTTCTTCTTCTTTAGCCGACAATACTACGTCAACTTCACCATTTTCAAAAGTTAGAACACGTCAACACGGTAGGAATGCAACTATTTGACTAGGCGCAGAAACGGATACGTTCGCAAGCGGCGATACGGAGCCGATTGTATGCGTCGACATTCTGCCGGACGCGATCGGCTGTCGCCGCATCCGTTCGTATCCTTTCCGATCCGATGCGATGCGAGCCGTGCGGTGGAAGTCATCCTTTTGGGTATTAGAAAAATTACAGGCAAATGAGACACAAGTACCTATATTACAAAAAATATATATTTATTTAAATGACACTGTGATAATGATAACAGAACATTTCGTTATCACACATCAACCACTGACAGCTTGTACATAAGACATTATTTACTGTAAGACATCATGCTATCACAAGAAATAATTATTCAAACAAATTACTTAATTTTTAAGGCATGTTAGAATAGTGTTAACAAAATATTTTTCACCTTGGAGAGATAATAGTTACGTTTTGTGATATAAGATAAATGGCAGGAAATTGAATGCCAAAGAATACATGAAGTATATTTTATATCAACAAATCTTTTAATATTTAAATTACATATTTGATGGTAACCCTCTGCCCAACCCTTCGGGGAAACAAGGCGTGAAGTTATGTTATGTTATATTTGATGGTTTTTGCGATCGTCTTTATCAGTAACATAGCATTAAAACAGTGTTTTCGACAATACTATATAGACATTTAATTTTCACTGGCATAATAATACAAATAAGTTAATATTAATTAATATAGAGATTTTATAATCAAAAGAGTAATAACAAACTTAAATCTATCACAATAATACCCTGACTTAATCATCTACATTTTTGAAAAAAATGTACTGAAAATCATATTTTTCTTATCAATCTTGCTTCACACCTCGATCAATAGGTTCAATACAAGCTTTAGAAAAATATTTGGTGTTGTTTTTATAAAATTTTAACGTTATGTTATACAGTCCTACTTGACAATTATATGTCCGAAGATTTTTTTTCATTGGATCGTCACAAAGAACCATCCAGTATCAATGCTAAAAAACTTCTCAAGTTAAGTATCAATTCCTTTATTCACTCCAAAGTCTTCAATAATCATTTGTTTGTAGTTTCAGAATACTGACTCTGACTTGTATTACTGGAGAAGAATATCGGAGACTCTGGCGCATACGCTGGCGTTGAAACGTGAGGAGCTCTATATGGTATCAGATCAGTATACTTGAAGAAGTTATGGAGAAGCTGCTGCTGATCCATTAAAAGGGTGTTCAAATGCCTTATTTCTTGATCAATCTTCTTCATATTGAATGTTGCCTGATCTATCTTCTCCTGCATTCCTCTTATCTCTAAACTGAAGTTGTGATCCTGCGCGAATTGACCCTCATTCTTAAGCTTTGATGTGTATTTGTTTTTATAGAGAATTTCTTTGATAGACTGGCCAGATTTCACCTTATTCAGCTGCGCTAGTTCATACGCTGCCATCATAATGTCAGTTGGCAATCTTTTCTCCCGAGGATTTAGAGGTTTTACACTCAAAATTACTTTGCCAGCTTCTGGGGATACCAATGCGGTTCGATAAACATATTTGTGAAGACATTTCGGAAGCCAAGCACTGAACATACCCATTTCAACGAATAAAATTAACTTCGTCTGTCTAACTAACTTAGACAGACCAGCAGTTTTTCGCAAGCCTTGGATATCGTGGACAGCGATACCAACCAGTAAGTTCATTAAAATGATAGTGACAAACATAAGGAATAGAATGAATATAATTTGAGAGGACAGCTCGAATATTAAAGGAGGATCGTCTCTCGTTGGGTCATTAATCAAGATATTCAGGTTCAACTCTCCGACCATCATTGACAAGGTACTTATAAAACCCATCAAAGGATTTGAAAACATCTCTTCATTTGGAAACACAACGCAGAAGCAGATTGTGAAACCTAGAAGAAGGCACATGTATGCCAACAATAATTTTAAGAATTCTGTTAACACCTTTTGATACATGGCCACATAATCACCAAACATTGGAAGTTGGCCCATCATTAACATTAAATTGGTCCAAGCGCCTAGGACTGCATAACCCCCAACATGGTTCTGCCAACTGTAATCATTATCGATCTTGTAAAGAGAAAACACAGACAGCAATACAAACCATTCCATCAAATTCTCAAAAGTTGTAAAGTATTGATAGAAACTAGAGTATCCAGTTATACCGGTCAATTTCCGAAGAATCTCAAATGCTGTGATGGCCATCAGAACCCATCTTTCGAACTCTATTGGATTGTTGGTGAGAATGCCACCTAGTAACGATTGTTTCTGACAAAGCTCATTTAGGACACCATACTTCTCAGCGTATTTGCCTTTACAAGTCTTGACGACAGCAGTCAACACGTAAGTGGATAAAAACGTCACAAAGAGAAAACAGAATATGAGTCTTGCCAAATAAAATTTCCTTATCTTCCTCCATTTCATAAACAAAAATGCGGAGCACAGCGGATGTAGTAATATGTCTTTCTGACCTTCATCTATCAAACTGTTTAAATATGTGATCTCACGGGGATAAGAAAATTTCAGCATTCTGCCAAAATCAAACTCAATTTGGACTTCTTCATTAGCTTCACTTGGTTGATTCAGAGAAATGCCACAATCTAGATTGTGTTTCAATATTGCTAGAGATTTTGGAGTTTTCCTAGCAATAACACTTAAAGCTGTATGACCTTTCTTCGATTTCGAAGTTACATCAGCACCAAGGAAAATAAGAGTCTCCACACATTGCGTCAAGTTATCCATTGCAGCCAAATGTAACGGTGAATATCCGTATTCGTCTTTCTTGTTTACTTGAGCACCCCAACTTACAAGCATGTCAATGATGTCACATGCACGCTCCGCTCGACCAATGGCTGCATGCAATGGTGTCCTTTTATCGTAGTCTTCAACGTTCGGGTCAGCATTACCATCTCTTAGAAGCACTTCAACACATTCAATACTTGAACATCTAGCAGCAAGATGTAATGCAGTGAATCCTCTGTAATTTTTCGTATTTGCTTTTGCACCTTCTGATAAAAGAAGCTCTATACATTCAGAGTAGCCTCTAGCCGCCGCCAAGTGTATTGCCGTGCATTCCTTATCTCTTTGTTTGGTCACACCGTTACAACTTATCTTTGTCTCTTTCAGTAGGAATGATAGACATCTTTGAGCACCTAGTTCAGCAGCCAAATGTAACGCATTCAATCCTCCTGATGTAACATATGCAGGGTCTACACCTCTTTCTATGAAGAGTTCCATGCACTCCACAGCATCGGCTCTCACTGAACAATGCACTAGGTTATCTTCACATCCAGCTCTTTGTACAACAGCATGTAACGAAGCACCGTTAGCTATTAATACTTCAGCCACTTCCAAAGAATTACCGAACGCAGCACAATGGAGAGGTGCGAAGTATTTTGGAGCAAAATCTACATCAGCACCACGAGAGAGTAAAAAGACAGCTGCTCTTCCTGCGCCACTAAATGACGCTAGATGCAAGGCTGTGAGTCCGGCTGGTTCTGAGTAGTGAATATCAGCACCTGCTTCTAAAATAGCTGGTAGTAGTTCATCTCTTGCAAGTAACGCAGCCCACAGTAAAGTTAAGTTCACAACTACTTCAGGTGCAGAGCTAATGTGCTCCTCGATATTTTCCGTAGTTATTAAACCACACTCAACATCATCGAAAAATCTTGCAGCTCCCAGCGACGCCGCCTTTTCACACAGGCTTCTTCTGGCAACTTCGTCTGTCAATCTAGCTTCAGGGTCTGGAGCGAGGACATCGAAACTGTGGTACATATTAGGAGCATCATCTGCAGGTGGCGACGGACCCACAAAGAGGTATTCTTTTGCTTTGCCAGGTTCGCGGGCCGACTCCAAAAGATCGATGTTCCGGACATTTTTGTTGAAGTTTGAATTTAGTGGAAACTCTTCAGGTTCTCTGGGTGCTCTGGATCTAACGCTACCTGCTCGGTAGCGGTTTCTTAGGGGCGAGGGTGTGGTGGGAGAGGGTGTCTGAAGTGGAGAAGGCCAACCCATCTCGCGGTACCCGAAGTTGTCCATAGCCTGAGTGTGACTGAATACCGACGCGGGTCTTATCTTATCGCCCATGTTGTTTCAGAGCTCAGACTCACTGAGATGTGCTTGACATTATGATTTATGAAGCTATTTTTATTACGACGCGCAATTAAATATTGAGATTATTTTCTTTACGTGTTTTTGTGGGAACGTTTTGAAGTATACTGCAAGAGCTACAGAAACTGGTATTCTTAGCGGAAAAGACAATTGTTTTAGGGTTCCGTACGTCCAAATGAAAAAACGAAACTCATAGAGGGTAACTCGTGTGTTTGTCTGGCTGGCTGTCTGTCGGTCCGTTTGTCAAAGCCAATTTGCTCCGAATTTACTGGACCAGTTTAGTTTAAATCATATGAATTTTTGTGACCCAAACGCGGACATGTAACGAAAAAAAATATATACGAAATTTTAATATAGGAGTCTCATTTCGGAGAGAAATTGGAAAATTTTAAAAAAGTTTTGCAATCTGTATCATGTGATAATATTATTTTTTAATAATTTTAAAATAAAAACTTTTAAAGATATTTAAGAAAATAGATGAAAATTTACCATTCACCCGCTAATCTGAGCCTAAAATTTAAAAAAAACAATACTGAGAATGGTTCTTTACTTATAGATTACAGGAGATCTATGATCTTAAAATAACATGGTGAATCTCTCAATATTGTGCGTACAAACTTACATTTGCAGTTGGAATTTATGGGACAACATGTTTACAACTACAATCTTAAGTTTCTTCTTAGAAAAAAAAACATGGTAGGTAACATATTTATCGTACGGGACCCTTACCACGCGAGTTCAACTCGCATTTGTCTTTCTGATTGTGGAGATTATGCGACATTTTATTTTTAGTGACTATCTTTACTGTTGTCGGAAGAGTCACTTCATACTCTATTTCTGATTGTGTAGAGATACAAAAGGTAAATAGGAACAAAATAATAATATGCCACCTCATCGTAATAGTGAATTTTCATCTCAAGGCTGACCATACGTATATTAAACTTCGCCTTCTGCCCCACAAGTTTTTTCGGGTATACCTCATCAGGGGAATATCGTCCTGTAGCCAATTATTGCTACAATACAATATTCAGCATATTTCTCTTTTCATTGCTACAGTTTTGGCACATCTATTACACCGTACACATTATGTTTTAATAGCAAAATAATATACTGTCTAAGCCGTCGTACGCACGGACGTAATAAAATCGCAGCGATTTTTTTTCGTGCACTTGTTTTTCAACGCTCTGCTAAGCGCCGAAATTGAAAATCCAACAGTGTGCTTTTTCAACGCACTCTCGTGAGTGCGTTCCAGCGTGTTGGATTCTAAACGCTCGGGTTGACACTGAGAGTTGAAAATCTAGTGCGCGATAAAATCCCGCCGCGATTTTATTACGTCCGTGCGAACGTCGGCTTACCTGAAGAAAAGTCAGGACTATTCAAAGTAATAATCAGGTGAAAAATCTCGTCTTTATTTGTATATAAATTTTATCTTTGAACAAAGCTAAAACACGTGAATGTAATGACTATCTTATTTTTTCAGGCTTTTAGGCTTAAAACCATTTGTTCCGTTAATATGGCTTGCAGGTTTACGTCATTACTTTTATATAATTTCCCTGTAATACAAAAACCGGCCTAGTGCGAGTCGGACGCGCACACGACGAGTTCCGTACCACCATACAATATTAATATTTAAAATACTTTAGTTAAAGTTTATTGTATGGTAAAAATAAAATAAACTTAATAATTAAAATCCCAAAAACATTAACATTATTTTATTTTTACTATTTGTTGTTATAGTGGTAATAGAAATAGTCAACCGGTGAAAATTTAACTGTCTACCTATTACGGTTCATGAGATACAGCCCGCTGACAGACATACGGACGGACGGACAGCATGGGATTAGTAATAGGGTTCCATTACCTTTGGGTACGGAACCCTTAAAACGTGTGTAAAACGGGAAGTTATAAAATAATACTTCTAGTCGAAGGGCAGACGCTAATGTCTTATTTGGTCTAGATTACACAGTACTAGTTTTCAGTCTCGCTATAAGAGTAGCTTATTATTTCTATCAGTAGCTATAGTTGTACCTATGTAAAGTAAAGGAAATATTTTTTTTGTCAAACTGAATCTTCTTCGTCTTTTCCCCAATTATATTAGGGCGCGTTCCCATTATGTCGTGACGATTAATTTATCGTTGGACGACTGTCGTCTCTAGCTATTCCCATGATATCAACTGTTTATCGTCAATGTGTCGTCGAAATATTTGATCGTTCATCGACTGTCGTAATTATCTGTTTCCATTTGATCGTGACGACATTTCGCAACAAGAGTCCGACTAATAGTGACACGCACAAAGCGAGCCGAGCATGGGCGCAGGGGCGTGAGGGGAGGAGAAAACACGTGTAAACGATAGATAGTCGCATTAACGATACTTGATTTGCCGTCACGATAAAAATAAATAAATAAAAAATAAAAAAAACTTTATTTCAGACCTTGATCCATATGATGTTAGTAATACACACTACTTATTAGCTATGTTAGTAACAAACAAATAAAAACAACCTTTAATTCATATATCTGCTGCACTCACCAGACGCACCGGGTATATGTACATGTACACGTACCCAATGCGCCATAATGGTGCAGCAGTTTTTTGCTAATATTCCCCTTAAAACTACTCAAGCTTTAAATTCCTCACCCGCGCTTTCTGCTGCCTTACTTAGACAGAATGTGAAGGCTTGCCCTTTGGAGTTTAGGTTTCAGCATACAAACTCCCAGGCTGTTATAAAAGCTTTTAAAGATCTTAAAATTAAATCAACAGAAGATCTCTGGGGAATGTCTGTAAAAGTCTGTAGATCTATAATCGAACCCATTGCGCCCTATTTAGCTTACATATTTAACACCAGTATAGACCAAGGAGTTTTTCCGGATCTCATGAAACACAGTAAAGTAGTTCCATTGTTCAAATCTGGTGATAGTAAAGAACCCAACAATTATAGGGCTGTATTAATTCTACCAGTGCTCAGTAAGGTGTTTGAAAAGTTGATGCTCAATCAAATGTTACCTCACTTTAATAAAAATTCCATCTTTCATGAACAACAGTACGGTTTCACCAAAGGGCGTTGTACCACTGACGCCGGTGTCACCCTAATAAAGAACATTTTTAATGCCTGGGAAGAAGCACAAGATGCCATTGGAATCTTTTGCGACCTCTCGAAGGCGTTCGATTGTGTAGACCATGAGACACTTCTGCTGAAACTAGAGCACTATGGGATTAGGAATACAGCTCTTGATTTACTTAGATCATACCTGAAAGATAGAAAGGTTAAAGTTCAGGTAAACGGCGTAAACTCATTAGGGTCTGAAATGGCAATGGGCGTTCCCCAAGGTTCGATATTGGGTCCATTCCTCTTTTTAGTTTACATTAATGATTTACCCCAATTATTTCAAAATCAACCGAAGATGGTGTTATTTGCAGATGACACATCATTAATCTTTAAAATAAACCGACGGTCACAAAATCTTGAAGACGTTAATAGCTCTATTCTACAAGTCCAAGATTGGTTTACGGTAAACAATTTGGTACTAAATAAAACAAAAACCAAATGCATTAGATTTAAATTACCTAATGTTAGAAGTAGCGAATGTGACATCATATTGAATGGGGAAAAACTGGAATTTATTAATCAAACGGTTTTCCTAGGAATCACGCTAGACGAGAAATTACAATGGGGACCTCATATAACATCTCTTGCGGGGCGGCTAAGCTCGGCCGCTTATGCTGTTAGAAAGATAAGACAGTTAACAGATGTAGAAACCGCGCGATTGGTCTATTTTAGCTACTTCCACAGCATTATGTCGTATGGCATTTTACTGTGGGGTCGGGCTGCTGACATTGAATCCATCTTTATTTTACAAAAGAGAGCTGTCAGAGCCATTTATAATCTACGTCGCCGCGAATCTCTCAAGAAACTATTTAAAAGGATTAATATTATGACGGTACCTTGCCAATTCATTTATGAAAATATTATGTATGTAAGGAAAAATCCACATCTTTTTAATAAAATAAGTGATAGACATAATTTTAATACTAGAAATAAAGATAAAATAGATCAACTATTTTTCAGATTATCTAAAGTACATACATCTTTTATGGGGTACTGTGTTAAATGTTACAACAAAATACCTTGTGACATATTGCAATTAAATGAAAGAAAATTTAAAATTCAGATTAAAAGTACACTTTGTAAACAAGCATATTACAAATTAGAGGATTATATCCAAGATAAGAGTGCTTGGAAACATGCTGGTCCTGCTCCATAGGACAATTTAGAATCAAGACAAAATCAAACAGGTTGCTAATTTAATTGTTAAATTTATAATTTTGTATTATATGACATTGATTTTACATTCTGTGATTACTTCCTCACACACTGACTTATTAATTTTAAAAACATTAGGAAAATCGTCTACTTTTACAATGTTTGTAAATATGTGAGCACCATGTATCTATCATATAATTAAATTATCTGTCGTTGCTTCATTTTTAATTCTTTTTACCTATTGTGGTATAGTAATTTTATTCTAGGTGCATCGTCTTCACATATAATTATTTAACTAATGTACGTACTAATACAAACTATTGTAAAACATTTTAAAAGAGTAACAGTGGAGTTTCTTGCCCATTCTTCTCCATACGAAAACTACCTTTTGGAAGGGGCGACTAGAATCAATTATATTATTCTGTAAATTTTGACGTTCAAAAGTGCCATACATGGGCCTATTTGAAATAAATGTTTTGACTTTGACTTTGACTTTGCACGGCTTATCACTAATGACCTTGTCGTGTTAAGTCGTGAAGTTTTTTTATCGTTTTACAACTGTCGTGCTAGCCGTTCCCATTAACTTGACAATCTGTCATCACTGTAAAGAAATGTCGTGAACGACAGTTAAACGTGTCGTCCTATATGTGAACACCTCCATTTAAATACACAAGACGCTTTGAACGACACGATAATCTGTCGCCACGACATAGTGGGAGCGGGGCCTTAGGGTTGACTTCCAGTCTTACCAGATGCAGCTGTTGTCTATCTACCAATGTTCAAGTAAATGGAACAAAGTTGGACCCTGTTGAGTCGACAGTTTTTCTTGGAATCACTATTGACAGTAAATTACAATGGGGCCCACACATCGAAAAATTGTCAGGAAGACTAAGTTCGGCCGCCTATGCTGTTAAAAAAATTAGACAGATAACTGATGTGGATACAGCCAGAATTGTTTATTTTAGTTATTTTCATAGTCTTATGTCATATGGGATTCTTCTCTGGGGAACCTGTGCGGACATTGATACTATCTTTGTTCTGCAGAAAAGGGCTGTTCGAGCCATATACAACCTAGGTCCAAGAGATTCCCTTAGAGAAAAATTCAAAGAAATAAATATTCTGACTGTAGCCTCACAATATATTTTTGAAAACCTATTGTATGTACACAAAAATATATCAAATTTTAGGAAAATGTCCGATATTCATAGTTTAAATACCAGGAATAAACACAATCTTGCTGTGCATCACACACGTCTCCATAAAGTAGGCAACTCGTTCATGGGTCAATGTATACGCTTTTACAACAAACTTCCCATTGACATTCGAAACTTACCCATTAATAGATTTAAAATCTGTATTAAAACCAAACTTTGTAAAAAAGGGTATTATAAAATTTCAGATTATTTAGAAGATAAAAAAGCATGGGATTGAACTGCTCGCTCTGCTAAAGCCTTGTGCTAAAACTTAACATTTTAATTATTTTGTAAAATCATGAAAATATACCAGTTTTATATACACATTGACATTGTTGAAAATTATATTCAAAATGATATGATTACTTTGTAAAGTATTATATTATTTTAATTAATTATTGTGAATGTGAGGACTATGTGGATATCATTATTATTTTCATTTTTCAGTTAGTTTTAATTATGGTCTGGCAGTTTGAGTAGTTTATGCGGCCTACCCAAATCTCTTCTCTTTGGTATTGTTCGTCGAGTTGAGCTCCTTAAGTTCTGAGTTGAGCTCCACGATTACTGACAAATGCTTGCACTGACTGGACAGGTTCACTCAAATCTGTGTGGTTCTTTCCTCAAAAGACCATTTTAGACACTAATCTACATGGTCCTCATATGGCCTGACCAAGATTATGTGTGGACTGTGACCTCTGAGTTTGTTTCGGCCTTTCTTCTCAGAGTAGTCAGATAGGAAACGCCGAACTCAACTAGCTTATTATTTTTTTTTTTTTTAATATGGCGTGTAAGAGTGATTCCGATATTCTATTTACAGAATAAACAAGCGAAACTTAACTAGCGAAACTCTACGTACGTGATGTGACAGCTGTAGTGGCAATCATGTCATTCGGTTTAAATAGGGCCTTTATTTTTATTTATCTTTTATATAGATTCTTTTCTTTTAGATTTTGTGAATGTGAGAACGTTGTAGGCTGTCGATTTGTGGACCATTTTCTATTTTACGAAGTACTTGGTATTTGTTGATAGGCCTACACTGTCCTCTCATACCTATTAACACTGTAATTTGAAAACATTGTAGAAACCATTTATTTTTAAAAGAGTAACCGTGAAGTTTCTTGCCGGCTCTTCTCCAGAGGAAGCGACTAATTGGAACTGTGCACCTAGCTTCTGACGTTTCATAAGTACCCTTGTAGGTTTATGTGAAATAAAATTATTTCAATTGGATGGGTACCGAGAGCTTAACAAATTTATTTAATTTTATTTCACTCTGTTTTCAAATCACTTATGCAATGGTTATAACACTGCGACAGAACACGTTAACGTAGCGTGTCAATTAGATAAACAATTAATTTCCCTGACTGTACGAGATTTTATCTAAGGATAGGATTATCTTAAAGCAAAAACTTTTACTGCAAATTTTTTGGGCTGCTTAAGCTCTTAACTGATTCTACATTAGGTATTACTCCTTCCTGTAGTACTTATACAGGGTGGCAGGGACATTGACGCGAAAACTGTTACCATGGATTCAGTACATGATTCTGAAACCCGCAGCGAGGAAATTTTTCGTAGGTTATTAAAAAAAATCTGCTGTTTCATAGAAAAGTGCAATACCTACGCGGTCAAAATGTATGGAAAAGCTGTTTTTTTTTTTAATATCCAACGAAAAATTTCATCGCAGGGGGTTCAGAATCGTGTACTGAATCCATGGTAATAGTTTTTGCGTCGATGTCCCGCCACCCTGTATACAGATTAACGTACCTGGCAACTAATTTCATACTTGAATTGTATTCTTTTTTAGAGTTCCGTCTAAATAGGATCACTTCGTTGGCTGCCTGTCAGTCTGTCAGTCTATGAAGACCATTTTTCTTAGGAATAAAAGAATATTTTTATATTTATATCGATATAACGGAGAACATGTTTTTCAACTAAGATATTAAGTTTGTTTTTGGGATAAATTAATTCCAACTACGGAACCCTTCACTGTGCGTGGTCGTGAACTAGTTATTCTAATAGGTTCTATTTACAGAACAAACAATTATTTTATTTAATTTCATACCCTTCAGCAAAATAAAGATTTGTCTTAATTTTCCCAATCATTAAGGAAAATCCTGCACTATGAATATAAATGTATTATTTAGTATACATCTATAACTATGAATGACGATAGATCTCATTTTCCACATTACTGAGAACTGTGACAGTTGACAGTACATCAACCTCGTGTTGCGATACTGCGCGCGCGCAAATATTTGTCACACGGACAGCTTTGCTACCTTTGTTTTATCTTGGATGTTAGGGGCACTTTACATTCATACGAATTTTTAGTTTGCTGAATATCACGATGAGAGTAAACGGTAGCTACCGTGTCGATGGTAAAAATCTCACCTTGAAAACTTCCATAAAGTGAACTGTCGTTTCACTTGATGCTAGAAAAAAAGAAGAAAAATATATTTATTGACATAAAACATTTTTACGGCCACAGATTGAATTCTCTGATTCCTGCGCTAGTTATAAAACTGTGTTGCAGGAGGCAGTGTCCTCCGGTAGTAAAAAGGCACACATTATTTGTTATTTTATAACAACACAAAAAAATAAAGAGGAAACAATAGACTTTTAAAAAAATTACAACATATAACAACACGATTTTTCTTTTGCGTGAAAGAATATTAATGTAAGAGCGGTTTCGCACTACGTCCGATCCGAATTCAAGATCCGAATTCAATCCGAATTGGGAATATTCTAAATTCGAATGGACATAGTTCCGATCTAATGCGCAAACACTCATACAAACAATATTATGACTACTTCGGACCGACATTTCTCGGATTCGGTTCGGAATCTGAACGTACGTAGTGCGAAACCGCTCTAAGTGTGTATATATTTGTGGGTGTGTGCGTGTGTGTGTGTGTGTGTGGATGAATTAGTTTGCATGTCCGAATTGTATGCTAGGGATTGAGAATATTAACAGATCACTTCACCTAAGTTTGCACAGTTCAAAATTTTTACAGAAAAGTTCGGCAGCTAGCTGTACAAGTCTATAGGAGACCAATGTATCTTGTACTAAAGAAAAACAAAGAGCATCGATCACGACATTGATATATTAATTTTAGAGACGGAACATAGTGATGTTCCGTCTCTAAAATTAATATATCAATGTCGTGATCGATGATTATCATAATGTTCACAGTGGTGAACATTATGATAATCCAGCTTTAACCCGCCGCTTCACCCGCGTGGAGGTCGGAAATTATCCCTCAGGAATGTCCGAACGGAATAAAAAGATAATGATGATGAGAGCTAAGTAGTCATAGAACAATGAGCTGAACGGAGAAAATGAAACATACTTTAAAAACTTGAAATTGTGTGCCAGCGACGGTTTCCGGGGGCCGATTATTGAGTGTGCAAATCACCTCCTGCAATTTTATTAGTCAGGCTGGGGACATAGTTCTTCCATAGTTCAGTATATATTTTTTGTTTCCATATCCTGCAATAGTCCTACACCAAGCGGCTTCGGCCGCTCGTACGCCTTTTATAGGTCCGGGAGCCCAGAGTCCCAAGAAATCTCAAAGACACGAAATTATAGGTATGTGTAACAAGTGCTTACAATAAAAATAAAATTATGTTGTCACTCGTTATATAATAAAGTAAGACAACATGTCAATTACGAGATTAATCGTGCGTCAACCTACGTCACAAATATGAAACGTCCTTAACGTCGTGTGTTATCACGCGACAGAATCATGGCGGTGTGTCAATTATTTCACGACTTTGCACTGTTTACATGGTTCATTTCACTTTCCATGCTGATTGAGACATGCTAGAACACATAGAATATTAAAGTCAGTCAAGGACGCTGGGTATCCAACGCCTGTTGCTGTGAGTGCTGGCTAACAAAAGGATCCACAAAACTGACAAAACTATAATAGATTCTTCTATCACAATTTCCGAGACCGTCAAACAGAAAGGTTCCTTACCTCAAACACGTTTTGCGGCACTAGTGGTATTTTTTTTTTTTCTGTTGGGCATCTCGTAGCTGACCTCTGAGGTCATGACTACTTAACCGGTCAATCCTGTGGTTGCCTTAAGCTGCTACACTCAAAGCCTCCAGCCAGGGGCATACATAACTAAGCCAAAAAGCTAGGTGAACGCTCGCTAAGGGCACCCCCTGTGGGGTACGAGCCTCGGTTTAGGGCGTCACCGGAGGGAGGACATCAAAGATGGGACGGGCTGGATCAAAGTTTTGATCATTATTATTAATCGGGGAATTTAAAGCTACGTGCACAGCTGAAACCACTGCTGGCACCTCGTTATCGAGCAAGGGTCGGGGAGGGGCACTAGTGGTATAACTTACCGCAACTAATAATGATGGGCAAAGTAGAATCCCGCGGGGTAATTACATAACACACTTACAAGTAGCAATGGCTTTCATTTTGACAGTTCAACAACATTAATTGCGTTATTTACGTCGAACGTAATGAAGCGAAGGATTAGCAATATCCTTCAAAATCATTCAAATTGTAAATGAAAGTATGTTACGCAAGAAGGGTTTAGTTATTGGCTTAAGAAAAAACTCTTGGTTGAGAACATTCGCGAATGGACTGGAGTCACAAGTGCTGCTGTTTCACCTCGCAAAGGACAAGGAGAAATATTCGGAGTTGATGGATGTTGATAAAATTCAGTAATTGGAGATGCACCGAAAAAAAAAGAATAAGATCGCGCTTTGGGTAGTCAGTTCCACTGCTGAGTTTGTAATCTTCTTTAGCTATAATCAAACTCAAACCATTTGTTTTACTTAAACCATTAACTTTTGAATATGTCAAAGGAGTCAGTCATTCAGACAAATGGCTTTATTTGTCTGAATGACCGACTTACCGAGTTACGAGTATGCTTTGGAATGCAAAGCATAGTAGGTTCCTAAAGAGAACGGGCGAGAAACTCTATGTCACATAGTTTCTGCCAAAACCAAAGGAGATGAGAGTATCGTGAAAAGATGGCTAGGGATATAAAGAGAATTACTAGTAGCACCCTTCTACCTGCTGATAAAAATTCAATGATCATGATCACCAATGGTCTGCTGAGCGTGGTTTTTATGGTTTTTGACAGTCTTCAATAAAGGTGGGTGTACCTACTAATATAAGGTACAATACGCGCCACGAAAGATGAGAGCTGACGGCGCCTTCCACGCTCTTTCCACTGCGCCGCCCCGGCTCAGACCTCATACCGCTTAAAGAGACCTATAAATTGTCTACTGCGCAAGTCACCACGTGGTGTCTCAAGTCTCCTCTATAGTGCCTCGTTGTACTGCAAATGTCGAATTACAGGCCTGGATGTTATTTGCGTGTCTTCTATACTAATAATAAAGCTGATGAGTTTTTTTTTTTTGTTTGAATGCGTAATCTTTGGAACTACAAGTCGTACCTATTTGAAAAATTATTGAGGAAGATTATAGGCTATTTAACATCACGCTACGACACTTAGGAGCCCAGCAAAAAGAAAAAATCAGAAAGAACAATACCTAAGCGAAATCGAAGTAATGGAGCAGCGGGCGATGTAATGCGATGCAGTGGGTCGAGGGTACAAGAAATTTCTCGCGGCCGTGAGAAGAAACAAAGTATTAAGAAGATACTTAAATGATAAATTATAAGTAACTTCATAACTATCCGTTTGTATCTACAAATACTCACTATTAAAGAAACGCCTACCTACTCATAATACGAAAAATATATAACATTTTTTTAAAAATAAATATGAAGCATTCAATGAATACTTTACCTTAGCGATAATAAATATTAATTACGTAATAAATAAAAATAATAATAAGTAAATAAGAATAATTGATTCTTAAATATGTATTATCTTATTATATATAATATATATATAAGATAATAAATATTTAAGAATATTTAAAAATGAAATACAGGAAATTAAGTAAATAAAACAATAATTAATGATTTAAAAAATATATGGTTATTATAATGTTACTAAATAAATAAACGTATATAATTTATAAAATAATAATTATAATTCTTAAATTAAATTCTGTATTAATAAAACAGTATAACTTAATAACTACTTAACTAATAATAAAATGTATCACATTAAACGACCAGTGCTCTTCCTTCTGTCTCCTACTTGACCTATGCTTTGCTCGACAGGGTCCATAATTTTGACTAATATAATTACGGGCGCGCCAAAGTTCACCTAAATTTTCAACTCCGATAATTGGAAATCCAAAAATGTTCTTCCTAACATTTTTCATCCTAACAATCACAATTCCTAACTACTTTGTCTCTAATGTTCATAATTCCGAAGCATTCAACTTCATAATGTCAGTAGCAATAAACATCTATTATACTATCATATCTTTTTTGTTTAGATTTCTTTTTATTCATAATAATCAGTATTATATACATTAATTTTGCATAACTTTATTTTCACTTGGTTTTTTGATTTTATTAATTAAAGCGTCTTCTCTAATTTTATTTATATCGGTGTGTACCTGCAAAGATATCCATAGGTTAGGTTAGGTTAGAACTGTGACCAACTACGCGCGAGCCGAGCGAGCGCTTCCTCGAAATTGGTCGCGAAATTTTTCTAAGTTTTTTTTTTTTTTCATAGTGTCCCCAAAACGACACTCTGACCTGAATTTCATTCATTTAAACGACCATCATTTTAACGACCAATTCAGTGAAACGACCTTTAATCATTCTAAACAGTTGGTTTTTTAGGCATAATTATCTCAGGTATAGTTATAGTAATAAGTATGTAACAACAATAACCAAAAATAAAATGGTTCATGATTATGTTCTTGGTGCGGTCCTTCCAGTAATTTATACTTATTGACTTCCTTATCGAAAGTGGTGATTAATCTCGCCTTATACTTTTTGTTGCTTCTTAATTCACACGCTCATTATTGTTTATCCACTGTTATTCGGTTTTTTTTCATATATAAATCCATGTACGTCTAATTTTAATCCTCCGCGACTAGTTTTAAATGATTTTAAATAATTTTCCTCCATATTAATAAATCATGAACACAAACATGCACGTAATGATAATACACCGACATGAACTTAACAATAGACACAACTCAGTACGTTATGTAAAGCATACTCCCAAATAATAATCATACCCTCAAATTAAAACTATAAATATCATCTTCTACCCAGATATATTTTTTATTACACTTGGTAAATGTTTCTTTCTGAGTATGAGTGAAAATATTATGGTAATTATGTTTAGGGATAAAAGCTTTATGATAAAAACAGTAGAATTTTAAATATATTTACATTAAAGATATTTTTAATTACAATTTTCGGAAACATGAGTGTTATGAACATCGCCGGTAGCACTACAAATAGTATGAATGAAAACTTTAGGATGAAAAATTTTAGGAAGAGTGATAATTCGGATCACAAATCATTAGGAAAAACAATTTCGGGTAAAGAACTGTAGGTGAGCCAATATGGACCCTATAATTACTTCCCTACCAACTATATACATTATGGTACGCAATAAAGAATTTGAGATTTGAAGATATATAGATATATTTATCAATGGATGTTTCTAGACTACTTAATAAGAATCAAAACGATGATAAACCTATATTTCTATTGCTTTATCATCAATGTTCTAGATGTCCAATCTAGTAGGTATTGTTTCTCCAATCTATATCCACCTAATCGCACATAAATGGAGATAATAAGCCGCTACCGACGCTAAACTGACAAGGACCTAGAAAGCTGAAACATCACAGCACCATATCAGTTACTACTAAGCACATAATCTCTTGGATATTCTCCCATTTCGCAGGTCGCCTCAATACTCCTGTCTACCTGTGTATTGTACTGTATTTACAGCATCATTATCTATACTTAATCCTGGTTTATTTCACCTTATTAAAGCACGTCAATAGTCGTAACTTGTTTGGCGAACGGGCCAGTGGGTTTATACTAGTTTTGGGTGTTGTTTAGTGGTGACGATTTGTCGTCGTCGAATTGTGGTCGTGTCGTCGACGGCAGTGTGTCAGTTTCTAGGAGTTACCAGTGGAATTTAGGCTATTACCTTTTGGTTCATCGTATCGTATAGAATTTTTCAGATAAGCAGAACTGCCTGTAGGATCTTCCATTTAAATCAGACTCATGGGTGCACTAAATCGTGGTCCATGAAGCAAAATGTGCCTGGACGAAGCGAATGTAAAAACATAAGGGGAATGGCGATAACTTTTCCGTACATTTAAATAATTCTTTTTTTTTCCATATTTTCATTTAATTTGCCCACCTTCACACTGTCATACATTTTGAGTGATGAATATAAATGTTGATGGATAGATTGTGTGAGGTATGATATGGAAGAGAAGGGAGTGAATGATAGCGTGACTGTTGACAAGGGAGAGTGGAAAGAGAAAACGTGTTGCGCCGACCGAAGTAACATGGAACAAGGGCAGGAAGATGATGAAACTGTCATACAATTTTATTCCACTGCTATCCCGCTAAGTTACATTGCGTTGGTAATTAGAGAAAACGTTGAAAAAACAAAGTCGTAGAGTGTAAACAGACTCGACTTTCTACGTAGCTTTTATAGTGAAATAATATAGATTAAAATAATGTAGATGACTAATACAAACAATGATTATTACAGGACATTGAGTTTTATGTACCTACTTACTTGGGCGAGCTATTTAGTGTACTTTGATTGCACTCTGACATAATACCGGCTGTTCCCTGAGGTCCATGGTGAAAGCTGGCGTTTGGTGCTGGTCAATTGTTGCACATTTGGATAGATCCCGATCCGGTTTAGAGCTGAATAACGTTCCGTTTTAGGTTATTTAGGCTTGCAGCTAGATGCAAAATGTCCTGGTATTTTTAAACACGGTAATTGACAAAGACCAAGACTCCTCCGTGCCTCAGAAAGCACATTAAGCCGTTGGTCCCGACTGTCATTTGTAGATCTTAGACAGTTGTTACGGGTCATCAGAAGCCCGAAAGTCTGACAAGGGGTTATCTTATCACCCAGTAACTGGGTTGTGGAAGTCCAATAGGCAGTCGTTCCATGTAAAATACTGGTATTCAGCTGCATCCGGTTAGACTGGAAGCCGACCCCAACATAGTTGGGAAAAGGCTGGACAGATGATGAATTGACAAAATAACTAAAATCTCTTTCGTAGTAATCACTTTGTATCTTTTATCCGATCTGCATTTGTTTTATCGCTTTGATCAAAACTAAATAGATAAACCAAAAAACGTCATAATCTGTGATGTAATAAATGGTTTAGTTTTCGCAAGTGCTACAGCTGAGCATGAGGTCCTGGGTTCAATTTCCAGGTCAGGTTAGGTGTTAAAGGGTTTTTCAATCACGATTTTCTCAATAGTAACCCGGTTGATGGCAATAAGCTTGCCCCCTATTACATGGGAGTTAAACATAACTGGCGAAATGTGGGCGTACTGTAAGTACTCACCTCTGCCTAACCCTTTGGGGAAAGCATGCGTAGTTTTATGTTAAATGATCCATTTATATCTTTATTTGCTAACATTCTTAGGTTACCTAGGAAGGTAACCTAGGCATGTTTGCATATAAAGATAACCCTTCAACAATTTAAATATAATTTAATATTGATCTTTAAATATATCTGTTTCATTAAAATACCTTTTGCTTTATGTATAATAAATTAATATTGCGTCTAATTTGGGACAGCGCTCCTTGATGGGCGAGTCCTATTACTGGCTGGACATACGACGCGTTGCGTGAGCTCAGTACAGAACACGCAAGCTAACCACTCAAGGTCACTGTCATATATCTGCGTCTTATCACAAATCGAAATCGAACTGTGTTCGTATGGTGTTCGTGATCGATGTTCTTTAGAGGTATGAGGAACAGGGTGCAAAATTCACTCATCCTTTATAGAAAAGGGTGGATCCTCCGAACAGACGGGTGTCGTATCTGGCGGGTAAATGCCCTACGGTTGATGTCGGGTTCTTTAGGCCATATGAACATATACTCATTTTATAGTTTTATACTTAGTCCATTTCAATAATAATAGCCAGTATTTGTTTTTTTTATGTTACATCTCTCGTTCCATAAACTGGCAACATTATTGAAGACTTCCTGTATCTTCGTAATTAGGAAAATTTGTCTGGGTCATAGCGCACATTGGGCTCTGTTAAAATATGAAAATAAAAAGATCTTATCTTTAAAATGAATGCATTTCATTTGGAACATGCGTAGTGATCCTTCGAGCCGGATCATGCGGTAAACTCTAATTGCGCAATGCAGGATTTGTGTGACGTCATGTCTGTCTAATGCGTAGTTCGTATGTTGCAGTGTAACCGCTACAGTTCCGTGTTCGATGTTCGTGTTCATCATGTTTTGTTCGTTAATGCGTACAGGCCTTTATACATCAAATTCAAGTTCAAATAATTAGAGTCGCACTATTTATCAGCTGATCAGTGACAATTAATCGGACGGGTCACCCGAGCGGACCCTACCGGCCCCGAAGTGCCCCGAAGTGACGGCACTGCGCCGGCGCGCGGCGCGGCGGCGCACCGTTATGGTGATATTTGATATTGCTCGGTTAATAGAGTGTGATGTGCGATTAGCGTGGCGATTAGGTGGTGATCTTGAATAGATAAGACCTATTTGTGTTGTCTTGTTACTTGCTGTCGAAAAGTAAGTATTTATTTATAGATCAGCTCTCTTGGTTCAGATGCAGGTAATAAAATGGCTTGTCTAATTAGAATAGTCTGTAGACAGTACCATATGATCTTACGTACGTAAGTATATAATTTGAAACTGATACTCTATCGGCGAAAATGATGGTGGAAACGTGAAAAACTACTAAATTTTTTTTGTAAAATCTAGCAATATAATGTCACATTCCAGATCAAGCAAAAATCAATTACTGACATTCCATGCAATATATCTACTTGATATTATAAACTTGATTCCAGTTGATTAAAATACAAATTAAAAGAACAGCATAGCTGAGAAATACCAATGGTATTACTACTCTGTTTGAAGAAAACGAACAACACTTAGGGCGAGTCCACATGTGTACACCAACAACATTTCTCTTTAAGGCGGATACGCTAAAAAGGCTCGCGAAATTCAGAAAATCTTACTTTTCTTGCAATATGAGGTAAGTAGCAATAAAAAGTTGGCCTCAAATGAGAGTTGTATTAGTGATTTTAATGATTATAATTAGTTAAATTCATATTTGTTACGGGAGCATCTAATTTTTATATGTACATACGACCTGCGCCTTAATTGTGTAACACAGTTTATTTGTCAATCCAAAAAAAATTGAAAGAAAACCTTAATCTATTATTGCTTGAATATGTTTGAAAAAATCAAAAGTCAAACTAAGCTGACAATCAGCACTCTTCGAAACTCAAAATGACATAAGAGAGTCCTCCAAAACCCCCGCCCTTCACCACTTCCTAGTGCTTTAGCTGAGAAGAAGAAGTGGCGCAATAAACTCCCCAGCTAAAAAAAATCGTCTGCTTGACAACGTAGACAACGCAATTAATGTTGTCGCATTGACAAAATTAAAAACATTGCAGTTGTTAGTGTTTGCGTGATTACCCCGCTGATAGCATAATCAGCCTATAATGTTCCCACTGCTGGGACACAGGCCTCCTCTCTATAAGAAGGAGTGGGCCGTTATCCACCACGCAGGCCCAGTGCGGGTTGGTAGATGTCACAAGTCTCCGAATTTTTGGTTCTAGAACATGCCGGTTTCCTCCTGATGAAATAATTGACACAAAAGAAAACGCCTGTCAGGGTTCGAATCGACGACCTACAACTCGTTAGTCGCGGTTGTTACACTGGGACACCACTACTGACCCCGCTGATACTGAGCTGCAAATAGGAAAAAACCTAAGAACATTGTACTTTCGCTGGCTACCGTCCTGTGCTACCGTAAAGCTTTCGCCTTCGCGTGTTCTGTACTGAGGTCACGCAACGCGTCGTACGTCCAGCCCTTAATAGGACTCGCCCATCAAGGAGCGCCGGACGCATTATTAATTTATTATACATAAAACAAATGGTATTTTAATAAAACACGTATACAAAAACATCAATAATTAAATTATATTTAAAATGGTGAAGGTTTCAGAAAAATACGCTTGATAGATTTTACATAATTCTCAGTTTTTTATCCGCGTTAGATATAACTTTACAAATTAATTTCACTGTGTCATATAAATATAATCTGAAATATTCACATAATAAGTTATTAAGAAAATGCTTTACTTTAACAAATATTTTTTTCCAAATCATTAACACTACTCGTTTAGACGTGATCTTCAGTATAAAATCATTAAAAGTCAGTTATCGTCGTCGCCTTAACATTCTACACTACAGATTATCAAAAGTATTTCATATCAACGTGTCTATTAAACGTTTTAACGATGGCAATAACATACGAAATGGCGATGATCGTCGGTTAATGTAACTGCTTCCATTTAATCTTTTAATGCACATTAGATTTTATACAAATTATTTCTGATAATGTATTTGCATACTAGCCTACTAGGTTGTCTCGTAAATGTCCTCTAGACATTCCTATTTTATGAGGTAATAATTTTGTAGTGTGTGTTCTTAGTCATGTTTGTTTTTTTTTTGTTTGACCACTTAGGCGTCATCTGCACGGGCGAGAGAATCGCGGTAATAATCTCGTCGTGCCACCAAATTCAATAGATATTCTATGAATGAACCAATCTCCACACGGCAATATCATCGCGGCGATAATTTGATGGTATGGCTTAACTATCGTCGCGTTTCTCTCGCCCATGGAAATGGCGCCTTACATTTTAAGTTGACGCCGGGCGTTGGGTACAGTCAGGGAAATTATGTTTTAAGTATATTGATACTCTAAAACACCCTGTCCTACCTTCCGCATCCAATCTGTCCCAGTCACCTTCTTAGGCTGCCTGTCCACTGGAGCAGAGAAGAGAGGAGAGAGAACCAATAGAATCTAAACTCCGCTTCAGAGTTTAGGCACAGCTCCGCTCCTCATCTCGCTTCTTCGCTGCAGTAGACAGGCAGCCTTTCGGTCGTCGATCCATCTAGAAGAATTATAGGCAGATACCTGTATACCTACAATAATTCTTTTCTGAAAAAAAGCACCGAAATAAACTTGAAAATCAGCACTTTTGGATAAAGGTCACGGCAAATGTCTAACATGAAATAAGCCAGGTTTTCAATAAATTAACTCCTGACCTCTATCCTGATGAAAAACATGTTAAAAATATAAACAAAAACAAAATTTTTTGAATCGCCCCAATACAAAGTTATTTACTCTTACTGTCAAGAATTAACACTCCCTGTCTGTTTCCTGTGGTTTTACAAAATAATATTGTGAACGGAGTCATACGCGCATTTGTTTACAATTATCTGTAAATTAAAATGTGAATGAAAACGTGATATCTTAATGCGTCAGTGCAGTTTGTAAACAAGGTTTTAAAATAACTGTAATCTGGGAAGTTATACATAAAGGAGTTGTTGAGACAGTGAATTATTTGTGCCCAAGAAAAAAAACATTAATCGATCTGTCTAGCTAGTCTGTCTAGCTGTTGTTCCCCACTATTTTGGAGTCGTCTGAACGAAAGAAAAAGAAAAAAAAGGTGTGCGGTCCGGGACCCCCAGCAGGAACGAAGCTCCCGCGATACTCGCTCGCACACACACACTCGTATACAGGGTGGCATCCGAGACATCCACGCGTAAACTGTTAGCACACACTTTTATAATAGACGAAAAATTTCAACGCAGTGGGGTTCAGAATAATGTACTGAATCCATGGTCCCAGTTTTCGCATCGATTTCCCTGCCACCCTGTATAATAGAAAGAGACAAAGAGAGAGAGAAGGTCACATGAAGGAAATAGCGTTATGCACTTATACCTCATAACGCTATTTTCTTACGTGACGATTTCTACTAATCAACTCCTACCACAAGCCACGTCAAGGAACTCCGTTCCAAAAAAAGTATGGACCCAGTAATCCAAAAAAACAATGCTTCAACATCTTCAATATATAAAAAAATAAATTGTTCCACTGAAGAGAGAAGTATTGCCAAATGGGATCGACTATTCAGTTACCCCATATTTTTGCAATAACACAAATATTATTACAGAAAACACATTTTGTATCACAAGCATTCGTTTGTGCTTACTTTATGTCTGTCTGTCACGAGTAATAATAATTATGTTTATTTCGAACTGTTGTTCCGAATAAAAATATTATGGATGATTTATCAAACCCGAAGAAGGCCGACTGAATTTGTGTAGGAAAGTTAGCCCTTTTTTTTTGGGTGGGAAATCATCAAATAACTTCTCCCGCTCTGGGCGGAGCGGGAGGGCGTGTCAGACTGTTACTGACAAAAACCCACCCGTGTTCCTTCGGTTGCCCTGTTGCCGGGGGCCACGATCTCCCTTTCGGTTTTCTTCGCACCCCCGGCAGGCATCGGCCCTAGCGGACCCCGTCAATTCTGCTGACATCTCTTTGAGGCGCGCGTGGAACAAAACGCGCCGTCGACCCGGGCCTGGTCCTTATCGGACGGTGAGCTACCCATTGCTCACAGTCCGCAAGCCCGCGCCTACGGTGGCCGGAAATCGGCTTGCGACTCCCGACGCTCTGGGCGTCTCCTCCTGCGGCGGTTAGGGGCGTGAGGGCGCGAAATTTGCCTCTCCCTCACACTTTCCGCCTCCTCCTTCGCGAGCATTACCGCTTCGCAGAAGGAGGTAGGAAAGTTAGCCCTGAGTTCAATAAAATCACCATATTTTTAATCTATACGAAAATTTTTGATATTTGCACAGGAGTCAAACGGCGGGCGTAATTTGGTTGTAAATGACGCCTCCTACATCTCCTTAGGCCCACTTGCGCGTTCATGGGTTAGCTAAATCATTCATAATTAACAGGTAACTCAGGGTTAATCCAAAGACAATTTTTGGATTAATCCTGAGTTAGCTGTTAACTCTGAGTTATTTAGGTAACCCATGAACGCGCAAGTGGTCCTTAGATAATAATGTATTGCCAACGTATAACCATTAACCCTGTACATCAGGGTTATAAATACTTTTCCCTAAGAAATTTGTTCCTATGAAACAGATCTTAGAGAGATGTATTCATCATTCCAATGATTTATAATTCTGTAAATACATATCTGTTATAGTCGCGAATCATATTTTGACCACGATACAACCGGACACTGATTTGAAAATTGTAAAAAAAAGAAATTCGCGGCTACAGCTGCGGATTCACCTTAAGGAATGGATTCAATTTAAATTTAAGTCAACTGATTCGTTTTTTAAATAGTAATTGTGTTCAAACCAATTTTTTCAATGGAAATTGCTTTAGGTAAGTATGGTAAGACATTATTAAAGTTACCAAATGTTGCTGTTATTCTCAATACTAAATATACTACATTTGAAATAAGATTAGATATTTAAACAAACCTTTTTTACAGTCCGTTCAAGGGATTTTGACTTCTATACCGTAAGCATAAGGATGGCATAAAAGCAAAATAGTGGTTACAACACCAACTGTTTACTGCAGCTGTCATTTGTCATGCCACCAACGCGCAACGCAATAGAAGTCAAAATCGGTTGAACGGACTGTAAAAAAGGTTTATTTAAATATCTATTCTTATGTCAAATGGAGTAAAGTAATTATCATCTTCCGAGAGCAGAAGTAGCCTAGTGGTGTGACCGTCAGACTGCCAAGTCATCTCGAGTACGAACCCAAGGCACGCACCTCTGACTTTTTGGATTCATGTGCGGTATAAGAGAGACTTGCTTCAAAAACAGTGAAGAAAACATCGTGAGGAAACCGGCATGCCTGAGAGATATTTTTCGATGGCATATGAAGCCAAGTCAGAAGCCCATGGGCGGCTTTAAAACTCTGACACCAGGTTAGTCATTAACTGGGCACGTCACAATTGCGGCGATAAGTCCCCTCCTTCAGGAGTGGCTAGAGAGGCGCCACGACATCCTCACCCTACGCCTGATGCAGGTCCTCAACGGACACGAATGTTTCGGGAGGTTTCTGTTCCGGATAAGGCGGTAGGAAACGCCCGGGTGTGACAATTATGTGAATCGCCCGCAGGACACGGTGGAGGTCTGCCCGGCTTGGGCGAGGCACCACCATGTCCTTGTGGAGGCGATCGGTGACAGTGATAATTCGTGTCCGGCGAAGCAGTAATGCTCACGAAAGAGGAAGCGAGATGCGTGAGGGAGAGGCAAAATTTGCTCCCTCACGCCCCTAGCCGCCTTAGGAGTCGCCCTGGGCGTCGGAAATCCCAGGCCGATTCCCGGCCACCGGGTAGGCGCGGGCTTGTGGTCGGTGCAATGGGCAGCTCGCCGTCCGATAAGGACCAGGCCCGGGTCGACGGCGCGTTGTGTTCCACGCGCGCCTCAAGGAGATGTCAGCACAACTGACGGGGTCCGCTAGGGCCGATGCCTGCCGGGGTCGCGAGAAAGTCCGAAAGGGATACCGTGGCCTCTGGCAACGTACAGGCAACTGAAGGAACACGGGTAGGTTTTAGTTAGTAAGGGTCTGACACGAGAAATTATTTGATAATTTCACACCCAAAAAAAAAAGGTTAGTCTCGAACCACACGAAAAGAAGGAGACTCTGACCATAACAACACCATAAAAATAAAAATAAAATCAATAAATACTACAGGAGAAAACCACTTTTGAATTTAGCCAAGTGTATCCTACATATTTGTGCTCATGACTGTACACTGCTGGAAATACGCTTTAAAAAAGGAACCCCTTTGCCCTTTTGTTTTTTGGTCCACCACATTGAAAAAAATAATTATATATAGAATAAACTTAACGTATCTGACTGTACATAATAATATTATTATTTATTCACAGTGACATTAGCAAAATACTTGTTAGGTAACAATTGAAACGAGTCTAGAATCTAGACCCAGATTTATAGCATAATGTGGAATTTTAATAGAAATGCAGTTTGGCCTTGTACGCTGGCTGTTATGACATTTAGACCAAGCCCACAATGCCATAGAACTTATTAATCATTTATTAATTTATTCATTATAGACCAGAACATAAATGTAACGGAGAGGGTATGTGTCTCTTTCGTTATTATCAGCCATATTTTAACTACTGTGGGTAGTGTTGGTTATTGCGCAATAGAAAAACCGTTTGCAGTTCAGATCAAATACTAATTTACGATCACATGAATCACACTAGCAATTCACACACTGTAGGTACAGGACACAACTATTCGGAATGCGCGACTGTTAACGTCATAATGTTTAATAGCTTAAACCTTAAACCAATTTTATACGAAAAGTTTACCTCATGTCTCGATAGATGGCGTTGTTCTATTTAAATGCGCGCTATGGTTTCGTTACCACGCAAGGCATAAAACACCTCGAAATTATTAAATAAATGTCTCCGTTCTGAGTATGTGGTGTAATTTTACTGCTATAAAATACTCCCCGACTCGTCGATAAATAGGGCGAAAAAGATCTTCGATGTTTCAGTTCCTAAACTTTTTCACTGCTTGACCGCCATCCATGAACTCTGCTCAGCTCCAGCCGGTCTGAGCGTTATGTTGTAGACGCTGTCGAGCGCCGCTAGACAGCGCTGGCGTCGCGATTAGTCAACTCAGTAACGTATTTCCGACATACATAATGTACTAAGTATTGTAGAGTAGGCAAGGATTAATGATACTAAGTTACACAAACATCGAAATACCGGAAGCAAAGCTCAGCCAGAAGTCGTGACTACTAAATCAACCGATACTCAGATTTTTAATTTGCTTGACTAAAATGACATTTTGTGACGACATAAAAATAACCTAGAAAATAATCTACCTAGTTACCGAGTGACTCTCACCAAGGACCACTGAATCTGTAGAAGAATCTTCACTGTTGTCGTGCCGTCTTTGTAATATTAATTATATATCGTGTTATTTTTAACGCAGGTCGACCACGCCTTTCATTTTGGTCTAGCAAAGAAAATTCATGACATTGACACGCCACAGCGCCGCGCGCCGCGTCAAATGGACTTCGGTGGAGGCGCGGACTCAGTCTGCCACCAAACAAAATTACTGTAAAAAAAAAAAAAAAAAAAATTCCATTACAAAAGGCATTTAGACACACTAATGTTGGAGATCACCTTTTAAGCAAGGAATTGCTTGTGTTAGGAGACTCCGCACTTCCACTTATACTTATCCAACCACCAATACCAACCAACCAACCAACCAATAGAACGGGGTCTGAGATAAGCAACATATTTTTTTACTGATTATCTAAGGCAGTGATTCCCAAACTATGGGTCGCGACTCACAGGTGGGTCACGAGCGAATATTAGGAGGGCCTTGAAAAATTGATTTTCAGCTATTATTAATTTTGAAACAGTTTAAATACCGAAATAAATTGGACGTATCAAACTCATTGCGATTAAAAGCAATTAAAATTGAAGTTGATGCCAAAACTATAAGGATAAAAAAGGAAGCAAATACATCCTTCTCATTGAAATAGCACTCCTTGTATTTAATTAAGCATAAATAATTCGATTGTAACTGAATGTTTTTTTTTTGTATTTCAACAATCCTTCTATACCCCTTTTTCACCATGACAGCCAAGAGGTGAGTCCCGAATTTGGAAGTTTTTGTTAGGTGAGTCGCGGTCCAGTCAACTTTGGGAACCACTGGTCTAAAGCGTTAGAAACCAATTCCCATGAACGGGCTGTCGACTTCTTTACGAACAAGTCACATAAAGAAATATTCCATCTTGCATCTTCACACCGGGCAATCCGATAACACTATTAAAACGCAAATTACTCATCCCCAAACCTTTATATATGTACATATGCTGTGCCATAAATTACGTGTGCTTTCAAACAAACACATCACTCCATTTGACGCAGTCGGTTTTAAGTTCAATGCTCTAAGGTTAGGATGCTGACCGCCTCGTAGTCGGTCAGAAATAAACTCTGTTTATATTAATTCTGGTATACATATGTGTTGGTATGTTTGTAGGGAGCATAATGTTGTGTGACTATGCAGTTCCGTTAGGAATTGACTTTTTATGGTTACTAGCGGATCTTCTTTTACTAATTAACTTCTTTATTGTTCCAAAATAAAAATTATGATCTCTCATTCTTGGCTTTACCCTCTAACTCTATCTTCACGGTCAACAGTTTGGCTGTGTGCAGACACATCAGACATTTGGATACGCTGAACTCTTTATGTGACGAGCCGTCAAATGATTTCAAATCTAACATATTATAGTAATCCATACGCATACGTTTCCATACTTATCATATTATAACTATATGCGAAAGTAAGTCTGTTGCCTTTTCACGCCTAAACGGCTGACAGTATTGTGATGATTTTTGACACAGGATATTTTTTATTCAGGTAGTACATTCCCGTGGGATAATTCAGACCTCCACGCGGGTGAAGCAGCACTACAGGTACTTATATAAAAGTTAGGGTTATCATAACAACAAGGACATTTCATTTATTCAATTAGGTACTATTTTTCTCACACATCCGTACAGTACACACAACAACACTACAGTACCGACAATCAGTCCCTATCTCAATGATATATGGCTGAACTGAACCTTCTGCTGCAGATTTTAATTAAACTAGATCGATAAACGACTGGTTATAGACTGAATAATATAATACAGGTATTCCAATGTAAGCTAATGATAGAATAGTAACGAGCTATGCAATAGGGTTTTAATATGGATGTTGGAAGCGCAAAAAAGTTGGAAATGATCAAGGGAAGACGATGGCAGTATTTTCGGGCTCGGCTAATGCTCGGTTCCTATAAATGAAAAACGACTCGTTTTTCTTACCAATGGTATTTTTTTTATTGCCAAACTGAGCATATACGAGTAAATACATTAGTACCTAAGCTAATTTTACCTGTGATAACTACTTTTATATGGGAGGGTCTACTATGCAAACTTTTGAGGTCTTTGCTTCATTATTGGTAAAGATGCAAGTCTTATAGGAATTGGATATAATATTTGATGAAGTCGATGATAGTGACTTAAGAAAACACTGCAATATTTCAAAGAGCGACCGAGCTGTAATTTGGAGGCGTTTGTTCCGTAGTAAGTCAATTACTTACATCGGAAAATGTTATCTCTGGAGACAAAAATGCAAGGCATATCAACGCGGGTAAGAGAATTGAATGGCTAAAATAACTACAGGCGCTTAACTTTGTTCACAACTTAATAAAAATATGATAGAGATTGGAGGAAGAAAATCAAATATAGTCTTGAGGGCGTCCTTAACTTTTGAATAATTGTTTGACGCTGGGCCAAAAATGTATGCAAAAAATGCACTGGAAAGCGCCATGTGTGTAAATAGAAGCATAAAGAAAAGATCGAATCAACTCTACAATAATTAGGTAGTGTGTTAATTAGACAAACTAATAATTTATAGTAATACATTATAGCTTCGTATCGATATATACACGCCAATAAATTAAAATGCGTATATCTAATGAAGTTCCCAGTCTGCTTACCAAAATTGAAACGAATATATCCATAATTTATTCACTATAAATGATGTATATATTTGTTTTGCTAAAAAATATATTCGCTCTTTGAAATATTGCAGTGTTTTCTAGTCTTAGGTAAGTCACTATAATCGACATCATCAAATATTATAGCCAATTCCTATAATTTATTCACTACAAGAGGAGCTTGTGGCTAAGTAATAACAGCCGCACGGGTCGTTCCATTTGCCGAGGTTGGTCCGTTGATGGGTGAACATTTTTTCATACCAAGACTCCTCTGTTCCACGGAAAGCACGTTAAGCCGTTGGTCCCGGCTGTGATTCGTGGATCTTTAACTGTTATTACGGGTCGTCAGAAGCCCGAAAAGTCTGACAACCAGTCTTACCAAGGAGTATCGTATTTTCCAGTTACTGGGTTGTGAAGGTCTGATAGGCAATAAAATACTGGTATTCAGTTGCATACTGTTAGATTGGAAGCTGACCCCAACATAGTTGGGAAAAGGCTAGGCAGATTGAATTTATGCACTATAGCTAGTCGGCTGATCGACAAAAAACATAGTCGACCCATCACTTGGTACCTACTAAGTATAAGTTTGTTTAAAAAACTCTTTATTTTGATGGTAGGATTTATAAAAAAAAAAAAAATTAAAAAGGATTTATATGTATGCGTAAGTATATGAAAGCGTCTCATAACTGTTGGAATGCCCTAATTTTGTTACTGTGTCCAATTTCGAAGTTGCGCTCGCCGGCCGCTGCCGCGGCACCGCCCGCTTCGCTCGCAGTCACAGTTCTAACCTAACCTATTTGGCATTATATCACGGCTATAGCCATCTTAATGCGACATATATATAGCATAGATTAGCCTAGCTCTCACTGAACCGACATCGTTTCACACAGGATGTAATTTTTTGCATATATTATGAGCCTAACGTTAAGATGTATGATATCGTAATTTAAATCTGAATGAATAGCTATTAATACACAGTACCTATGCAAGTAACTCCGCAGTTAGCGTGTCTTGTAATTTTTACATGATGTAGGTAACTGGCTATCGATATTTTGATCTAGATTTAAAAGTCGAGCAAAAATGTAGTTAATTGCATATTTTTCTATTAGAAAAACTTGTATTCTTAGTAGCAATCTGTGTAAAACAAGCTACTGGGTAAATTGATATATTGGCTACTGGCTTTACTAGAAGGACCTACGTATTAAAATATTCCCATGGAACAAATCCTATGGGTTTAAATCATGATTACCTGGCCTTAGGACTTGAATGTCATATGGAAGATAGGTCGTGATGGCTCAGTGGTTAAGGCCTCGCGAATGGCATCAATAACAGAGTGAAATAAGCGAATAAGTAGTTTTCATTAACTAATTTCATAAACGAGAGCGCCAATATTTTTCTACAATTTATTTCAAAATTTAAAAACAAACACATATAATTAAAATAAATAAAGCAAACGTGCTCGTAGGAAGGAAGTTTCGCAGTAAGATGCTGGTGCGGAATTGTCCTGATAGCCGTGGAATACCTCTCCACTCCTCAAGCACCTGAGGAAGTGTTGCTCCCTTGTCGCTACGTCACTATGTGCTAGCGGCAGTGTCCGGGGGCCCATTATTGAGTGCGTAGTGAAGTCACCTCCTGCCATTTTATCCATGCATGTATGTATGTTCATCTGTTACCTCATAACTACTAAACTACTTATCATAATTTGACAAATCTCTGAGTCACACGTAATCTGTTTGATTTATGCCCCTTTTTTGGTGCGAAATTATCAAATAACTTCTCCCGCTCTGGGCGGAGCGGGAGGGCTAGTCAGACTCTTACTGACTAAAACCCACCCGTGTTCCTTCAGCTGCCTTGTTGCCGGGGCCACGATATCCCTTTCGGACTTCTTCGCAACCCCGGCAGGCATCGGCTCTAGCGGACCCCGTCAGTTCTGCTAACATATCTTTGAGGCGCATGTGGAACACAACGCGCCGTTGACCCAGGCCTGGTCCTTACCGGACGGCGAGCTACCTATTGCTCACCCTCCGCAAGCCTGCGCCTGCGATGGCCGGAAATCGGCCTGGGCTTCCCAACGCCCAACGCGTCTCCTGCGGCGGCTAGGGGCGTGAGGGCGCGAAATTTGCCTCTCCCTCACGCATCCCGCCTCCTCCTTCGCGGGCATTACTGCTTCGCAGAAGAACGTGACGACCTCCCATTTCCTCTAGCTCCGTACCATGACCTGAACCAGGGCCGGACGCGAGAGATCATCGCCGTTGATCGCTTCCATTCTCATGGAGGCGATCGACGGCGGTAATCTCACACCGGCCATGTCCTCACACGGCGATGCTCCGCCCAAGCCGGGCAGACCTCCACCGTTTGCTCAACCGTGTTGATTTATGCCTAACACGAATAACTCCGGATTTTTATAACTTTTATTTTTTATTTATATGGATTAAAAAGATTAATTTGATACAAGAAAAAATATTCCCAACTGTTTTAAATCAACAAAAACGTAGAGTTTGATCAATATCCAAAATCTGCCTTCATGGTCACGCTCACAGCCGATAAAAACGCAATCCTTTAAATGACTCCTTTTTACAAGGTCAATTAATTTAGCTAGCAAAACTCCGCAAATGAAGCGGGCATCGATATCTAAACATGAATTTATATTTTTTTATGGATTGACGAGCGCAGGTAATGTAACTTTAAAAATCAGTTTTGTTTTTCTTTTTATCGTGTTTTAGATACTAATACCCGTCACGTATAGGTACTTTACAAAAAAAAAACTGATTTTCTAGCACATGCGGTCCAAGATTCTAAAAAAAAAATATCATCGAAAAACTTTTTATTTTATTTTTATTAAATCACGTCCACAGGGTTTCTGTATACCGATGTACCTACTTTTACTTAAATAAATCTTTAAAAGGGGCAAAAACACAACTACAAGCTTCGGCCGACCGAATCGATGTCGAAAAACAAACAATTGACTGTAAACCGACTTGCAATCAAATCCTTACATTCCATGCGCTTTGTCTCGAAATAAACTTATTGCCAAGTACAGGTACAATAAGTGTGTCCAGTGTGGGAGGTTTTTGAAATTAGCCTTCGGCAGTTGTATACTAATTTTTGTTCATTTATGATTCTGTGTTCTTTTTCGTAGGTGCGAGACAGAGAGACAGTTTTAACAGAAAGATCGAAGAACCAGGAAATGTACCAGTAATTCAATATTTTTGCAATGCAAACTGTACAAGAGAAGGCTCTTTGGGCGAACAACTTGACCCACATGAGCCATATGAGCTTCATGATTAATTAAGTTCGTTGTTCATAGGAAAGGAAACTGTTTAGCAAACTCATTTTCAAACAATAAAAATTTGATGAATTCTTTAACAGCGAGAGAAATAGATATTCTCGTGTATGATATAAATGTAAGTAAGCCCCTCTGTAGGTAATTGTTTTTTACCATTTCTGTTTTTCTCTAACATAGAATAAATCTGACCAATTTTCGGATCCCTATTTCTTTCTCAATTGCCCCTACTGTGGTTTCAGCACTATGACGACTTCCCATTTAGTTATTTACGTATAAACGCGAAGATTGTAGATCGTAAAGCACCATTGTTACTCGCACGTGCCACTCAATAACAGTCGTCATGTTTATTACTGGCTTCGGCTTTCATAGCAGCTTCAACACCCTTAGACCCTGCTGGTATGGCGGTGCCGCGGTGTAAAGTACTACCTTCAAGAAAAAATAAAATTTGTTTTTGCTTGGTGATAGCGGCATTGCTCTACTTGTCTGCACACTTGACCACAATAGAAACGACCATAACAATAGGTTTTCTACGAGTTTTGTCGACTAAAGAATAGACAATTTATGGTTGTTATGCTACGCGTGCTGATATTCAGGGACAATTTCTAAATTTTGCCATGTTTTTGTCTGTCTGTGTGACCGCGTTGATCTTCTAAACCACGGAACGGAAATTGATGCGGTTTTCGTCATCATTTAAAAATAAAAATCCGGAAGTTTTATGTGTATATTACATTGATATTAAACTTACATATCAAAACTGTTCGTAGCAGGCGCGAATCGCAACTAACAAATAATTAATAAAATAGAAAACAGTTTTGTTTTATTTGAGACCCGAAAAATTTACAAGTAATTTTCGTTATAAATGAAAAAAACATTGTCAATTAATTAAGTCAGTGCACTACATTTAGACAAAGATTGCATTGGTGAAAGTCTACGGACACCTTTTTTTTTTTTTTTGTGGGTGGGAAATCATCAAATAACTTCTCCCGCTCTGGGCGGAGCGGGAGGGCGTGTCAGACTCTTACTGACTAAAACCCACCCGTGTTCCTTCGGTTGCCCTGTTGCCGGGGGCCACGATCTCCCTTTCGGTTTTCTTCGCAACCCCGGCAGGGAGTCTACGGACACCTGAGACTACAGTATCGACATAGATAGCCTGCCTTTACGACCAAATTCGGTCGCAGTCTTAATGTGGTCCACGGCCAAAATTGCTTGACAAGCACGTGATTTTTTCATACTTGTCCATCGAATTTGGACTAGAACTATCTAGGCATTGCATTGCATTGCAGGATGCTGCCAGTGTGCAATTTCAAGAGCCCGTGTAGTTACGAGGAGCAACTAACCCAAACAAACCTAAAGCAAAGGTTTTTGTCGATAAAACATTACCTTCTAGCTCTGTCTTTACGTTACCCAATCTTAATGTTACCTTGATCTTGAATAAAATAAACATCAAGTGCTTTGCAAAGATCCGCTTAGCTTAAAGGAACTAATTATACGCTCATGAATTTCCAAACACAAGTCTGCTCAGGTTCCTTGTCTGTAATGTAGCATGTTTCTGGTTTTAAGTAATTGTACAGTCGACTGCACGTCGGCATCGGTGATAAAATTTTGTCCTTGCACTGTTAAGCTGAACCCAATAACCTATTTTCAGTAAAAGACAAATCGCTATTGATTGTAGACAGTATAATTCTATCTGTCATTGAATGTCGTCCTACAATTGCGTAAGATTCCTTTTTCTCTGACAGATTAAACTACATGACATGTTACATTATATTAAATTTTTTTTTATATTCTCATATTATTTGTTTTATTTTATTAAGTGAATTGTTTTGATTTAATGTATTTTACTTTCTCTCTACTCTTACCCACGTTGTCTACATCTCTTTTTATCCTCTGTCCTATCGCAGGTATCCTGGAAGAGATTTCTTTAGAAAGCATCACCTTTGTACGTATTTTTCTGTTCCTTTTGTATTATCTGTATATATATTGTGTGTACATAAATGGTTCAATTAAATTAAATCCAATTCAAAATATTTTTATTTCTTCCAATTGGTCGTTTCCTATGGAGAAGAGCCGGCAAGAAACTCCACGATTACTCTTTTAAAAATAATTGGCTTTTACAATTCTTTCAAATAACATTGTGACTAGGTATGGGAGGACAGTTAAAAAAATAAATACATTATTGGGACGTTAAAACCATAGATAGTTAGGTTTTTCTATCTCCAGTATGCCAAAACTGGTGACAGATAGGTTATTGGGTTCGGCCGTTAGTGTGGTAGGTATGGAGTAATAGAATACGAGTCCAATTATATATTTTGTTGTCACTGACCTGCGGCCGGTACGTCAGATAAAAAGTATTGTACCCTAGGCATGGCTCATTCCTCATCACCATGACAGACCATCGCTGAGCCCGCTCTAACTAAGGTCATGCTAAACCTTGTACCGAAGAGGTAACATGTTGATAGTACCTACCTACGGGACGGCGAGAAGATCTTGGCAAATGATCCTGGAAAGCCCGTTGCGTTCTGCTTGAAATCTGTAAAAGTTACGAGGTCACGAGTTCTTCACGATCAAAACTCTTCTTAATAATATTTAGTATTATATTATATCAAATTAATGAGCAACAAAAAAAAAATGACATAGCAATATTAATGAATTCCGCGTTAAAAACAAGAGATGGTCGTGTAATGGTTGCATGATTCATGTGAGGTCACTCCAGACCAGTGTGGGCGTTTGGTATTCACATTACACAGTATCGGTATTTTTATTGTTGGAGCATTTTATCATCTTATGGAAGATATACTTGGTTATGTTAGAGATAAAATTAAGTGATAAATTATGGTCAATCTCCAGATTTTGTAAGGAAATTTCATTAAACCATAAGAAGGGATTTTTTTCACAATAACCTAGAACAAAGAGACTGAAAGAATCGGGTTAGCCTTCATACGGGTTTGGGTTAGGCTTCATAACGTTGCAAGTCGTACAACTTTTGTTTAAAACGAACCCGGCGGCTAACACAGACGGCGCGCGGGCCGCAGCCCGCGGCCAGCCAGGGCGACCGGCTTTGGTAGGTCAAAGCAGCACACTGTATCTCAAATATTTCAAATATTCTCAAATCATCACGTATCTCAAATATTCTCAAAAAATTGAGACTGTGCTGCTTTTAATTTTAAAAAAAAAAACTAATTTTATAATGTTATGTTTTCATTATCAACGTCGGTTGTTTGAAGCAAATACCCTAGACATAATAATTAATAAAATATAATATATAAATTCCCACTAACGAGTAATAATCTATATTCTAGCGAGTAAAGAGTTCTTTCATTAATTAATTCATTCACCGGACGGCTCTCCCTAGAGTCCGCGGCACCACTGAAGTCCTTCTGTAATTGCATCAAGTGTGAATTTAAAAAAATGTAGTTACACAATTTTCCGCCGGTCTTCTGTGGTAGCGCGGACTCTAGATAATGGTCAGTGGTCACTTAACCACCCCTCAAAAGTTGTACATTTTTGTAACCAATGGAAATTTCCAATTTCCCTTTCAACTAATGACGTTTTGTATTTACTTTTGCAAAAAAAGTCGTTTGCATTCGCTCGATCAAGGTTGGAATGCAAAAAGTATTGAAAATATATTTATTCATGACTCACTTACAAAACTGGCTGTATGACATTTTATCTCAGCAACTGACATTTGAGATACCTGCTCTTAATATAAATATAATAATATAATTATGAGTTTGTGAATTAAGTTGATTACACTTTTTTTACGAAGTGTGAAAATTCTGGTATTATTTATAAGGTTTTATTCATATGGTGTTAAGCCGGTTATTCTGCCGGTCTGCTAAACAAACGGAAAAGGGAACTGATGGCCATAATATTGAAATTAACATGTTAAAGATGGACAGACAGGATGGGTCTGCACAACAATACTTCAAAATCGAAGAAAAGTTAAAAAAATTAAGGGAGAGCGTTACTACGTTTTTGTAAGTTACTTTGTATGAGTTAGAAACATTATAGCATATAGTGAATTATCAGTGTCATTTTTAGCTGCTTTTGGACTCGATCAATCTTGATTTGAAGAATTAATCACGAAGACCAAAAATTTCAAACACAGGTGAAGCAGTAAACAGCAAGTGATTCATATTTCGTCGTAATCGGAAACAAATCCAACTGCGGAGATGAAACAGATGTTAATCACTGTGAAATGTCAGAATGTCGGCAACAGTACCGGTCTCAGCTTGCTTTATGTCGGTATGATCGTTAAAGGAATTTTTAACAATTGTTTACTTATAAGTGAAGTCGGAGGAACAATACGTATATGTGATGTGATGATCATCATAATTATACCATTATCCTAATATATTGAAGTCGGCACAGCATAATATATCTCCTTCTTCCGTACATCTCTATCAGCTGTCATCGATTCACCTTATACTTATTTAGATATACAGTATGTTAACAAAAGGCGTTCCCGCTAACCCGCAATAGAATAGTGTCGATACATGCAAAAAAAAAACTATTCAGAAACAAAGTATTAAATTGATACGTAAGTAACAGAAGCACTCTGTACACGCGCACGCGCACTTGTCTTTCAACGTGGATAGACAAGTGCGCGTGTACAGAGTGCTTCTTTCACGTATCAATTTTATACAAGGTGGCGGGCAAGGCTCGGATACCGGTTAAATTTTCAAACCGTTATTATGTACTTGTCGCAAAAACCTTTACATTTGGTTTCGCTCGTAGAAACCAGTCTTTTACCGGTTTTGGAGAAGTCTTTACATAAAGGTTTTTTCGGATTAAACAGTTTAGAGCAAGATTTACCGATTTTTTGTTAAGATTTTGTTCAGCGCGGCATCCACACCAGTAGTCACAAATTGCAACATGTTTACCGACATGCCGCTCGTCGTATAAGTCGGTTAATTTAGGTTAAAATAAAATTCTTCAAACTTTCACGTTCTTAAGAAAAGTTTGGAGTAAAACCCAAATAAACCGGTTTTCACAGGTATTTTTTAAACCGGTTCCGAGCCTTGGTGGCGGGACATCGACGAGAAAACTGTTACCATGGATTCAGTACATGATCAGCTGTCCCATATATTTTGACCGCGTAGGTATTGCACTTTTCTATAAAACAGCACATTTTTTTAAAATAACCGAGTAAATATTTCAACGCAGGCAGGGGGGTTCAGAATCATGTACTGAATCCATGGTAACAGTTTTCCCGTCGACCCTGTATGTTTTTTTTTTTGCATATTTTATTTTTAAAAAATATGCCGAAATGCCTTTGCCCACTAAAGATTAATCAATGAAAAAAATGTCTTTAAATTAAAATTAAAATCACGTAAGTAAATCCGATAAGTCGGTCTCGAGTTGTAAGCTTCCTAACGGATAGGCAGACAGATAGACATAGTGTTTTATAATAATTATGGATGGACGAAAATATAATGCAAACTAGTGCTTGTTTGGGAGGCAAAAACTCTGCCATCATTTCATGTGACAATTGTTGGGTTACAAATAATGACATAATAGGAGCAATTTGTCACCTGCACAGTGTTACAAAAAAAATGGTAATCACTATATTTTTCCCTGACTTATTTAGTCATCAAATGTCTGCTCGGCTCCTATATAACTTATAATACAAATTAAATCTCTGATCAAAGACATTCTTAAGAGTCGTACTACACTTTTTACGCAAATTCATGATTGTTGACGATGTAATTTCCAGCAGCAGCAAGATATTTGAATTATTTGATTATAATAACGATAGTGCCATTCTTTCTTGTAAGTTGGAGTTACACATTCTTTTCAAGTGATTCGCTGAATTGACGCGGAATATATAGTACTTTAATTTTATTTATGGTAATTTTGTCTAATTATATTGAGAAACGAAAACTAATGAAACGTATTCGTTGTAGATAGAAGTTTTATACCAAATTAGTTTATTTGGTAAAATTCTGTTTATTTGGAATATAATTGACGCTGAATCAAGACATTTATTGCTTTTTTTTATGATTTTTTCCGTGAACACTCAAGAAATTTAAAGAAATTCTAGAACTCCAGTAAACAAGTAAAACATTTAACTTATCTTTTAGTAATTTTAACTTTTATTAGAATTGAATAGAACAATGTGAATTTGCCAACGGATTTTTTTGTAAACTGAATTCGTAAAATATTTATAGTAAATTACACGAAAAGAAAAATTAAATTGTGTAAACTCAACTTACAAGACGTCAATATTGTTGACATTTGCAAACGAGTCAAACAGCGTCATTTTGTTGTAAATGACGCGTCCTACATCCCCTTAATATATTGCCGATGTATAACCATTAACCCTGTATATCAGGATTATTGGTTACATTTTATATTTTTACTTCATACATAAAAAAAAACGTGTCAAGTTACTCGAAAATGGTTGACATTGGCATAGGGGTCATCAGGTGTAATTTGGTTGCAAATGACATCTCCTACATCCCCTTAATGGATTGCCGACGAATAACCAATAATCCTGTATATGAAAAGCGTCTGAAACATGCAGAGAGTTCGTTTCTTCTTCTTCATATAGGAAGAAACCTTGGGATTAACAACGGGACGTGCGTCATTAAGAACGTCTAGTGACAATTTTGTAGACACTACCGGTACCGTAATCAATAAAGGATGTTTTAATTGGCTTAGGAAGCCATTTCAGTGTTTTACTCACGTTAGTTATTTAGCTATGAGATTTCTTATCAACAAAACACAGAAAGAAAGAAATAATAACCTTAGGTTCGGCTGAAAAATGCGTCAACTTTAAGAAATAGCAAAACTCGTAGGTATCCAAAACTTTGACTTGTGAAGGATTTGAACCTCCGCCCTCCGATGTTCAAGAGAATTTATATATAAATGTGCTCTAACCTATTGAGCTGACAAGTCTTGTTCTAAGTTATTTACAAAATGACGTATTCCTTCGGCCTATTTCTAACAGCCACGTCAGATTGCAAAAATCTAACAAACTAATCTATACCGGTCAACTGCCCTAATTTAAGCTTTAATATTAAAGTTCTCTATGAAAGCTTTTTACAAAAAAAAATCAACCGACTTCCAAAAAAACACTACTAAGAAAGAAATTACTTTAATTTCGGAAGTCGGTGGCAAAAACGAAACTTCAAAACCAAAGACACCGACTTCCGAAATTAAAGTTATTTCTCGCTTTGTAGTGTTTTTTTTTAGAAGTCATTTCGTGACTTCGTGAAGATGTGGAGTTTTAATTTTTCAATTTATAGTTGTGGTACCTATCCCAAACAAATTCGAATACCACTACCTGCTATGTAAAAAACAGTGACAGGAACTTATCATATCATCCACATACTAAGTGGGATTAAAAACTGCCCCAGAAAAGTTAATACAACTTATATGGGACCAATTTGGGAGCACGTCTTAAAAAAAAAAAAGAATTTTCAAAATCGGTCCACAATTGACGGGGAAATCGGTGGAACTAATCAGATTATAAAATTGTTCAAAAAATCTTGTCCAAAGTTATTTAAATCCAGATGCACTACCCACTAAATGACGTATTCCTTTGGCTTCTTTACAACATCCACGTCACTTTTCAGACTTGCTGAATATTACTTCGTCATGAAAGCTTTGCCACCGCATAAAACAAATCAATTCATATTTTTTTACAGCATGTATAATTTTGATCTTTATAATCCACAAGTTGTAACACTAAAATGTCTTTCACATAGTATTTCTTTTTCATTGTATAAAAATTATAGTTTAAGAGTGCTTTTCCAGAAGTGCTAAATTATATCCAGCAAAATGAATAACGACAAAAATATGAACCAAATGTTTGACTCGTGAAGGATTTGAACCTCCGCCCTCCGATGGTCAAGTGAATTTATATATCGGTGCTCTAACCTACTGAGCTAACGAGTCTCGTTCATGACGATTCAAATCTAGATGCACTATCCACTAAATGACGTATTCATTTGGCCTTTTTCCAACAGCCACGTCAGATTCCAAAATCTAACAAACTAATCATATATAATTTATTTATCACATAGTTTATCGCACACTTTGTGCCCATTGAACAATGGAAACGTTTTTATCAGATCTCAGTCATTCTACCAATTTTTGCATTGCTTAAATGAAAATGTTCTATCCTTTGTATCAACTGAATCTGAGTGTTAGTTGAAAAATTGCGGCGTTTCTACGAATAGACAAGTTGACTGAAACCTCTGTAAACTGACAAAATGTATGGTATTGTTTGTTTTTATTTTAAATTCATTTGTATTGTAAGGTCATCTCGCCACCTGTTCCTGGGCCGGCCTCAGCGCCGCCGTCCACCTTCAGGCAGCCATCGTATGGAAACTGTTGCCCAGCTGTCACGATGCATGCGGCTGACATAACCCGCCCAATCCCATTTTAGCTTGGCATCCTAGACGCATACCGCAAGGGTTGGATGGGGGTTGCCCTGGAAAAGGATACATGGAAGGATTTGGGGGAGGCCTTTGCCCAGCAGTCAGGCCTTTGCAGGACAGTGTAGGCTAACATAAAAAAAATGCATTGTAAAAAGTAGAGCTGCAACCAAAAGATAGTTCCAGTGTTCATATTCTTGTATAAAACATGATTGTAAAGGGTCTCATCTCTCCGACAGCCAGGAGGGCTGGCTCCCAGCAATGGGAACATTATAGGCTGATTTTGTAAATGTCCAAAAAGTTTGACTCGTGAAGGATTTGAACCTCCGCCCTCCGATGGTCAAGTGAATTTATATATCGGTGCTCTAACCTACTGAGCTAACGAGTCTTGTTCAGTACTATTCAAATCTAGATGCACTATCCATTAAATGACGTATTCATTTTGGCCTTTTTCCAACAGCCACGACAGATTCCAAAAATCTAACAAACTAATCATGTATAATTTATTTATCGCACACTTTGTGGCCGTTAAACAATGGAAATATTTTTATCAAATCTCAGTCATTCTACCAATGTTTGCATCGTTTAAATGAAAATATTCTATCTTGTCTATCAATTGAATTTGAGTGTTAGTTGAAAAATTGCGACGTTTTTACGAATAGACAGGTTGGCTTACTTATTGTATTTTGGATTTTTATCTGTGAGTTTTATAATTTAAATGTAACTGAGGACTAGATTATGTCTGAAATAAATAAAATAAATTAAATCTCCATAAATTGACGAAATGAACGGTATTGTTTATTTTATTTTCATTTGCAATGTAAAGAGTAGAGCTGCAACCAAAAGATAGTCGCAGTGTTAAATGACGTTAAATGACTAAATAACGTTCTTCTTGGCCTATTTAAGATCCATGATTAACCATTCACTTATTAACTAAGTATATAGTATAAAACGGTTACGCCAAATCAAGGTAATATATAAAATAAAATGAAATTAATTTAGTTCGGACTATTTTTGTCCATATTTTGTTAGTACCTATTACATTCTCTTAAAACTATGTTAGTAATGACGAGATCAATTAATACATTTAGGTAACATAATATAATACTCGAAATAAATAATTGAATGTAAATTAATATAATTGAAAATGAATTGAAATTAAAATGAATTGAAACAAAATTGAAATAAATAATTGAAAATAAATTAAAATTAAATTACGCTAAAATTAAATATTTCATAATAAAATAAAATACAAAAAATCTATAATACAAGGCTTCCAGCTTACAGCTGAAGATACTGGTCGGTCTGCAATCATCCGATTCCGTTGTCACTCAGGCTGACTTTTTGCGCATTAAAGCGTAAAAGTCATGACCACGGCACTGCAAAATCGAGATAGGTGCACCAGAATCCTAAAGGCGTTGTTATACTGGACCCTGAGAGCATTGTAGGCACGCTGCGTGTAGTTGGTCCATAGAAAGAAAGAAAGAAAGAAGATATTTTATTTGGGACACGCACAGGAAATACAAAACATAATAAAAAAAAGGCACAAACATTAACAAAAATAAAAAAGGAGCATTCTAGACTACAAAAAAAAAAAAGGAAAATACGACCTGTGCGAGGCCAAAAAGGCTCCTATCTCAGCATGATGCTGCGATATTTAAAAATAAATAAATACCGCAGCGCTGGTATTCTGATAGGGCCCGCTGTGATGCCACGGACATACCTACGGACCTATAAATCCCAGGGGATTACAAAATAAATAAAACAATAAAAATAATAACATAAAACAAATAAAAAAGGAAAACAAAAACATTGTTTGATAAATTAAAATAATCACCGCACACCCGACACGACGTTCCAACATCACTTGTCCACGGTATGGACTATTATACAATATATAATCTATTGTGACAAGCGAAGGGACGCGCGCCGGAGTGTATAGTCTATGGCACAAATCTGCGATGGAATTGGCTGTCAATTTTATTGTGCAAAATATTTTTGGAGTAAATAAAGAAAATAAATAATATTGATTAAAAAAAAATATACCACTGTTTACAAGAGGTATTAATAAAAATAAAGCAGTGAGTGAATAATATAAAATAAGGCAAGAAAGTGGTGCAAATAAATAATAATTATAAAGTGTCGTTGGGTTGTGTGTGACTGACTGTGCTGTGTTGTGTAAATCGGACGAAAAAGATTCAGTTACCGAGCAAAACAAAGCGATTGAGCAAAATCGTGCGGCTAGGAAATAAGATTCCGCCTAAGGTCACCAAAAACCAACTGCGTGCAGTCCCAAGGTGAGTTTAGTAACTTGTTTCCTTTTGTACTCGTAACAAATGTTGCTTATATTTAGTGCTAAAAGTTCCAACTGTTTTTATAGCACGAAAAGGAGGTGGCAAGTCGTTCCAACAGCGAGAGGCAGCGAATTTAAAGCTTCCACGGAATGCAGCAGTTCTGTGCGTTGAAGCCAACAGAAGGTAAGAAGATGCTCTTGTTTTAACTTTATTTATGTTACGTGACCAGGTTAATTTCCTATAGAGATATTCTGGTTTTTTTGTGAGAATGGTGCCAAAGAGTAGGGTAGCCAGATGAAGCTTTCTGCGATCTGACATTCTCATCAAATTACCCTTATTTAAAAATGGAGTTATGTGAGATCGAGGAGGGATATTGAAACAAAATCTCGCACAAGCATTCTGTACTCGCTGGATTAACTTTTCACTTCTACCAAGAATGCACGCACCATACACAGTGTCAGCGTAGTTCAGCTTGGATAAAACAAGTGACTCACACAGCATGACACGCATATCCACACTTATGTAAGGCCGTACACGGTACAGAAGCTTCAACCGGTAAAGACAGTTGCGCACAGCCTCAATAATGTGTGTCTCAAAATGCAGGTGCTCGTCGAACACCACCCCAAGATTACGGGCTTCTTGCACCCTATCAATAGGACACCCATCAATCTTCAAGTCCAGATTGTTCCCTAACATTTTATTGAGAAAATCTCTTGATCCCATGAGAATGTACTTAGATTTAACTGGGTTTAGAACCAGAGAGTTTCTCACCGACCATGCTGAAATCTTATCCAAATCCTCATTCATTCTTTTTACAGCTTCAGCAGACTGCTGAGGTCGGAATGAGTGATACATCTGCAGATCATCAGCATATAGGTGGAACTTTGTGTTAATCAGACAGTTGACGATGTCGGCACTGTACAGAATGAAGAGAAGCGGGCCAAGGATCGATCCCTGCGGTACGCCGCGGTTCACTTGCTTGGGACTAGAAGCTATAACATCTCCAAAACTGTCACTTGTAACCTGGACAAATTGAGAACGGTGACTCAGGTAACTGTGAAACCATTGGACTGTTTCCGGCTGACATCCGTAGAAAGCCAACTTGGAGAGGAGAAGGGAGGTATTGATTGAGTCGAAGGCACGTGAAAAATCTAGGAGCACAAGCATGGTGCCCATGCCCTGTTCTCTGGCTTCCAGGATATTGCCAACTACGTCAAGAAGTGCTGTGGCAGTGCTGTGCCCCTTACGAAAGCCTGATTGGGCCTTAGGCAAAATACTATGCTGCTCAAGATATGGACGAAGCTGGTTAGACACAACTTTTTCCAGAATCTTTGAGAGACACGGTAAAAGGCTAATTGGGCGAAGATCTTTCACGCTGGCGGGATTAGACACCTTGGGGATGGGCCTAACTATAGCCAGTTTCCATAGATCCGGAAAAGAGGACGAAGCTATGGATCTGTTGATGATGGCCGTTATAGCTGCAAGGGTACGAGGAAGAGTCATCATCAGCATCTCCAGAGAGACATGGTCAGAACCTTGAGCATTGGACTTAAGACTATGTAAAAGCCTCAGCACCATTTCCCCCTGGACCGGCTCAAGCTGGAAATGAGTATCACTGAATCTGTGGTGTTCAAAGTAAGTCAAATCTGCTTTACTAACCCTACCACTACCAGGCACATCCAAAAAGTGGTCATTAATTTTTTCAGGATTGTTACGTCGCCATAGGGCGCTGGTGTAAAAACTTTGGCAGTAGGCTCTGAACAAAGTTACCTTTAGTTGGACTGTACACTTCGCATACTATGTACCAACATGTTAGCTCGCACCGAATATGCTCTCCGCTCTCTCTCAATGTCTGCGTCATCATGCAGAGTTTCGGTCACAACATGCCCTAGATACCTAAACTGTGAGACCCGACTCAAAGATACCCCGTTGAGATACACTGGTGGTATATGCTCAGTTGTTTATTTTTACCTCTGATAAGCATATACTCACTCTTTCTATCGTTGCACTTTAATATTCTTGCAATAACAATATGGTGAGTATCACTCTGCAGTAACAACCTTCACCAAACAACTTTGATCACCATGTTCTCCTGAAACTCCTCATCAGATTATAAAAGTGTAAAAAAAGTTTGACTCGTGAAGGATTTGAACCTCCGCCCTCCGATGGTCAAGTGAATTTATATATCGGTGCTCTAACCTACTGAGCTAACGAGTCTTGTTCATAACGATTCAAGTCTAGATGCACTATCCACTAAATGACGTATTCATTTGGCCTTTTTCCAACAGCCACGACAGATTCCAAAAAACAAACAAACTTTGTGGCCATGTAACAATGGAAATATTTTTATTAGATTTCGGTCAGTCTACCAATATTTGCCTTTCTTAAATTTAAATATTATTTCTTTTTATCAACAGAATTTAAGTGTTAGTTGAAAAACTGCGGCGTTTTTACGAATAGACAGGTTGACCATAAACTGACAAAATGAACTGTATTGTTTTTTTTTATTTTATATTCATTAGCATTATGAAGAGTAGAGCTGCAACCAAAACATCGTCCCAGTGTTCGATGCATAAAACACTTTTGCGCATAAGTGCAGTCCTACTACTTTGTAGACAGAGCTGACTTTGGTCACGCCTGTTTCTGTGAAATTTGTTTGCCATACGCGAAAATAAATTAGTATTTTATCTAAAAAACATTACTGATTCCAGAATATAAAGAGATGCCAATGTCAATCTTTTATAGCGTATGAAATTGGGCTTACAATTATCGGTAGGTTTCAACTTAAACATGGCTCTGAGGCATCTCTTTTGTGCTTTGTTAGTTGAGTTACCCCAAAAGATAACACCGTTTCTGAAAACAAATTCAGTTAGCCCGTAGTTAGCAGTTAGTAACGCATCCAGAATATACAAAGCGTACGCACTACTGCTTATTCTTTTAGTAAGGGTCTCTACATGCGCCTTCCCATTTAAATTGCGATCTATTCTAAAACTTAGAAACTTAGTTGTTATAACTGTGTCAATTGTAATGTCGTTATATGTTATTTCAAGATTGGAAACAGACAATGCGCGCTAACTAAAATGCATAATTACAGTCTTATTTAAATTTATTTTTAAATTATTGTGGTCTAACCATTCTATCATTTCTTTTAATGTATTATTTATGTCCTCTTTACAAAAATCACTTTGATTACTGGGTATAGTTATTGTACTTGTCATCCATCTTGTCTTGTCTTGTCTTGTCGTGTCAGGATTTTTGATTGCCATGGGAAGTCATTAATGGAAAGTGTAAAAAGCGGTGGTCCTAGTATACTTCCTTATGGAACTCCGTAGGTAACGTTACGTTCCTCCGATAGAAAGATTTCTTCTCTTTTGGTACCTACATTAATTCTGCTTATTTCCGTCATTTGTTTTCGATCGTGTAAGTACGATTTTAAGAGCTCAAGGACATTTCCTCTTACACCTTGAGCATCGAGTTTTTTTAGTAAAATATTATATTGCACTTAATCAAATGCCTGGGTCATGTCACAAAATATGCCACACACTGGAGTGTTTTTATCCATATTTGTCATAACAGTATGTAAAAAGTCATAAATAGCCATGTTTATTGCCTTGTTTTTTCTAAATCCTTAAGTTCCTTACGATAAGATAGAGAGTTAATGATAGATACCAATATTCTCTAAAATGATTGAAAACTATATTTATGAAGAACTTGATTTATATTTAAAAACGAATAATATAAAGAATATTATTCGTTTTTAAATATAAATCAAGTTCTTCAAACGAATAATATAAAGAATATTATTCGTTTTTAAATATAAATCAAGTTCTTCATAAATATAGTTTTCAATCATTTTAGAGAATATTGGTATCTATCATTAACTCTCTATCTTATTTTTTGAACGATGGCTTTATCAGAATTTTTTTAAGGGTATCATCTATTTGTATTGCTAAGGGCTAAAGTAATTTTGAATACATCATTTGGCAAACTTGAAGCCATGAACATAGAATCTTTTCCGTTTAAAATATGTTTTGTGACACTGTCTCCCGAATTAATGACGGGCTGAATTTATTACATTAGAAATACATTTTGGATCCGTGATAATTTTATTATTATTAATTCTAATTTAATTAATCATTATTCTTTGGAATATGTAACTTTGTTTGATTTATAATTTGCCATGTTGTTTTTTTATATCTTTATTTTATGGTTATTCTGAGCTCGCTGAGTTAATTTTTTTTTTAACAGTTTTGTGTATTTTTAAATCGCGTTTTATTCTGATAAGTAGGTTTAAATCGGAATTGCCACAGTGATTTTTCTCGCTGCATTTTTTGATACCACGTGATACCCATTTTTATTTTTTATTAACATTTACCGTCACGATAGTTTCGGGGAAGCACTGTCTGTAAAGAAAAAATCACTGAAAACGCGTTAAATGCTACATTTGGGCCATGTGTTGCACACACTTCTGAAAACGTCAGACTCCGCAGATAGACCTTAAATTTAATAATGTTATCGTTATGATAGTCACGTCTTCTCTTACTCTACCGATTAAAAGTACTGTGCTAATTGGGCATTTTAGTAACTGGGCTGTGTGATCCGATAACGCTAGTTTTAATGCCTTACAGAATGTGTTAAAGTTATGCGCAAAATTGTCACAATAAAATTCTAACAACACTAAAACGTCTTTCGCATAGCATTCTTTTTCATTACATAAAAAAGTTAAAGTTTAAGAGTGCTTTTCGAGAAGTGCTAAATTATATCCAGCAAAATGAATAACGACGAAAATATGAACCAAAAGTTTGACTCGTGAAGGATTTGAACCTCCGCCCTCCGATGGTCAAGTGAATTTATATATCGGTGCTCTAACCTACTGAGCTAACGAGTCTTGTTCAGTACTATTCAAATCTAGATGCACTATCCACGAAATGACGTTTTCCTTTGGCCTATTTCCAACATCCACGTAATATTTAAGTAAACACAAAACTACATAATATGTGTACTATTTATTAATCAGCCTTTTTTACTGTGGTGGCATCTACATCGCCACATGTGAACTACGTATCAAAGACCTGACGTCACACAAAATCCTGCATCACGCAATTAGAGTTTACCGCACGAGCGACATATATATAACTTTCCAACTTCAACCGTTAGGCAGTCGCCCGCCATATACTATACCCGTCTGGTCGGAGGATCCTCCTTGTCCTAAAGAGGATGAGTTAAATTTACACCGTGTTCCTCATGCCTCTAAATTACAATGTATGTATTAGCGTAACTAATTTTAAAATCATCTTTATGTGAGTATTTATTCTATCTATAAAAGTTCAAAGTCTGCAGTCATCAACTAGAATCAAAACTTCAGTTCAGCATTATTTTGAATGACCGTTCAGCAAGATTCCCGATTAACCAATAACCTAATAATTATATGGCGTAATCTATATATATAAAAATGAATCCCTATTTCCCTTGGTCACGACATCACGCTAAAACGGCTGAACGGATTTGGATAAAATTTGGGATATGGATAGACCTTGACCCGGAGAAGGATATAGGCTACTTTTTATCCCGATATTTTTACGGGATCGAGACTTATTCGGGTGGAACCGCGGGGCGCAGCTAGTACGGTTATAATAAATCAAGCTCAAATCTTGCAATAATAATATGGTGAGTATCACTCTACATTAACGGCCACCACCAATCAATTTTGATAACCATGTTCTCCTGAAACTCCTCATCAGATTATAAAAGTGTTCAAAAAGTTTGACTCGTGAAGGATTTGAACCTCCGCCCTCCGATGGTCAAGAGAATTTATATATCGGTGCTCTAACCTACTGAGCTAACGAGTCTTGTTCAAAGTTTTTTAAATCCAGATTCATTATCCAAAACATGCCGTATTGCTTTGGCCATTTTCCAATATCTACGTCAGATTATAAATGAAAAAACAAATACTTAATTGCATTATGTAAGGATCGTAGTAGGTGGTGTTTTGTGGTTTCTACCTACTTCAGTGGGAAGAATGTGTGAGGTTATGTATGTGTAAGTAATTTTAAACAACGTATTTCTTTAACGCCTCGCAATCATGATATAGTTGAAAGATTTTTTTAAACGTTTGTCAAAAATTTGATAATTTAAGCGTATTATAAGCATTGTTAAAATTTAAATTATCACTTGTATATCAACTGAATTTTAGTTAGTTAAAAACTGCAACGCTTTTACGAATAAACGGTTTGACAAACACCTGCATAACTTTAAAAAATAAAATTAATTCGTTTTATTTATGTTCCTTAACAAAATAAAGAGTAGAGCTTCTACCAAAAGATAGACCCAGTGTTCATCTTCTTGCCTAAAACATGATTTTAAAAGGTGTCATCCTTCTCACAGCCAGGAACGAAACAGGCTTGACTCGTGAAGGATTTGAACCTCCGCCCTCCGATGGTCAAGTGAATTTATATATCGGTGCTCTAACCTACTGAGCTAACGAGTCTTGTTCAAAGTTATTTAAATCCAGATGGACTATTTACAAAATGACGTATTCCTTTTGGCTTCTTTACAACATCCACATCACTTTTCTGAGTTGCTGAATATTATTTCGTCATGAAAGCTTTGCCACCGCATAAGACAAGTCATAGACATCAATTCATAGATTTTTGTTAGGGTTCACTTAATTGTCAAGTTATTCAGCTTCAAAGTAAGTAATGTATCATTAATTTTGATCTTTATAATCCACAAGTTCTAACACTAAAACGTCTTTCGCATAGTATTCTTAAACATTGTATAAAAATTTAAGTTTAAGAATGCTTTTTGAGAAGTGCTAACTTATATCCAGCAAAATGAATTGACGTTCAAAAGTGCCTTTTATGCGCCTAATTAAAATAAATTATTTGACTTTTACTTTGACTTTGAACAACGACGAAAATATGAACCAAAAGTTTGACTCGTGAAGGATTTGAACCTCCGCCCTCCGATGGTCAAGTGAATTTATATATCGGTGCTCTAACCTACTGAGCTAACGAGTCTTGTTCAGTGCTATTCAAGTCTAGATGCACTATCCACGAAATGACGTTTTCCTTTGGCCTATTTCCAACATCCACGTAATATTACACAAAAATATGTATGTGTACTATTATAATCACATGAATTTGTGTAAAGCTCGAGACTAATTATAAAATCATCGGTATGTAATTATTGTTTTCTGTCTATACAAGTTCTGAGTCTGCAGCTGTCAACTGGAATCAGAACTGTAATTCAGCATTCTTTTAATTGACAGTTCAGCAAGATCCCCGATTAACTATTCACCTAATAACCGTATGGTTGTTACCATGACACCCACGTACGGATGTCATGGTCAAGATCAATATTTGATATTCCGTTGCATCACTTCGAATTGTGTGTTACTACATTTGAAAAATTCATTTCAATTTAAAAAAAGTAATTCATTTTCTGAATTCCCAGCAATTTCTCTATGGTGACACATATTTTAGTTGAATCATATTCAATTAAATTAATATCAGAATCATATTTTGATGTATATATTGCCGTATGAAAAAATGAAGACCGTAATTTTACCGGATAATTTTTCCTTACAGTTTTCATTAATCAATGAGATTTTTATTTTTTATTTCTACCGTTTAAACGTTATTTCATTGTAATACAAAACTGTCAAACAGATTAATTGAGTAATATGAATTGAACGCAGATAATATTATAAATTGTCAGTTTGTGACAGTTTCTGTGATTCATAATATTATCATATTATGTTGGATGGAGGTGGCCCTGGAAAAGGATGCATGGAAGGATTTGAGGGAGGCCTTTGCTCAGCAGTGGGACAGTGTAGGCTAAAATAAAAAGATAAAAAATGGTTCTGCGAAAGCGGCCGTTTAAGGCCCCCTGAAAAAGTTTAAAGTTATATTTTTAATTTTAACAATGCTTAAATTCTAAAATTTTTGACAACCTTCAAAAAACTTTCAACTATATCATGATTGCAAGGTGTTCAAGAAATACCTACGTTGTTTACAATTACTTACACATAAATAAATTCACGCGTTTTTCTCATGGGCATAGATGAATACAGCTGGCACTCCGCAGTTTAGGTATGAAGCTACAAGTACGCGGCAGGCCCGTCTTGCTGGGCCAATTCAGTGAGTGCAACGTAATCGGAAGATCTAAGAGTCACGCGATAGAAAAAGAGACAATTTCTAGGTGAATATAACTGAAGATGATTAACGTCGAATTGCACTTTATTATGTTGTAGCAAGAGTCGCTTTTTATTTAAATAATTTTGCGCAGTGTCCCATCTGTATTAATCTGTGCCATGAGGTTAGGTAGAAACTACGAAACGCCACCCACTACGATCTTTACATACTGCAATTAAGTATTTGTTTATTATTCATTTTTTATCTGACGTTGATATTGGAAAATGGCCAAAGGAATACGTCATTTTGTGGATATTGCATCTGGATTTAAATAACTTTGAACAAGACTCGTTAGCTCAGTAGGTTAGAGCACCGATATATAAATTCTCTTGACCATCGGAGGGCGGAGGTTCAAATCCTTCACGAGTCAGACTTTTTGAACACTTTTATAATCTGATGAGGAGTTTCAAGAGAACATGGTAATCAAAATTGGTTGGTGGTGGCCGTTAATGCAGAGTGATACTCGCCATATTATTATTGCAAGAACATGAGCTTGATTTATCGTAACCGTTTTATACCATATAGTTATTAGGTAAATGGTTAATCGTGGATCTTGCTGAACTATTAATTAAAAGAATTTTGATCTGAATTACAGTTCTGATTCCAGTTGATGACTGCAGACTCTGAACTTCTATAGGCAGGAAAAATTGTTATTTAAAGATGATCTTATAATTAGTCTCGAGTTTTACACTAATTCATGAAAACAAAGAGTATGATTTATAATAGTACACATATGTAGATTTGTGTATACGTCATTTAATAATTTAAAGTCACTGGGACTATCTTTTGGTTGCAGCTCTACAGACTCGTTAGCTCAGTAGGTTAGAGAACCGATATATAAATTCACTTGACCATCGGAGGGCGGAGGTTCAAATCCTTCACAAGTCAAACTTTTTGGACATTTACAAAATCAGCCTATAATGTTCCCATTGCTGGGAGCCAGACCTCCTGGCTGTCGGAGAGATAATACCCTTTTTACAATCATGTTTTATACAAGAATATGAACACTGGGACTGTCTTTTGGTTGCAGCTTTACTCTTTATAATGCTAATGAATATAAAATAAAAAAAACAATACAGTTCATTTTGTCAGTTTATGGTCAACCTGTCTATTCGTAAAAACGCAGCAGTTTTTCAACTAACACTTAAATTATCTTGATAAAAAAGATATAATATTTAAATTTAAACAATGCAAATATTGATAGAATGATTGAAATCTAATAAAATATTTCCATTGTTACATGGCCACAAAGTGTGTGATAAATAAATTATACATGATTAGTTTGTTAGATTTTTGGAATCTGTCGTGGCTGTTGGAAAAAGGCCAAATGAATACGTCATTTCGTGGATAGTGCATTTAGATTTAAATAGTACTGAACAAGACTCGTTAGCTCAGTAGGTTAGAGCACCGATATATAAATTCTCTTGACCATCGGAGGGCGGAGGTTCAAATCCTTCACGAGTCAAACTTTTTGGACATCTTTATAATCTGATGAGGAGTTTCAGGAGAACATGGTAATCAAAGTTGTTTGGTGGAGGTTGTTACTGCAGAGTAATACTCGCCATATATGTAGTTATTGCAAGAACATAAGCTTGATTTATCGTAACCGTATTATACTATATATATGGTTATTAGGTGAATGGTTTATTGAAAGGTTTATGTTGCTGAACTGTCAATTAAAAGAATGCTGAATTACAGTTCTGATTCTAGTTGACGTTTGAAGTATGTTCAAGTGATTTTTTATATCGGTGCTCTATCCTGCACCAATATTAAAATCTGTATGCACTATCCACAAAATAACGTAGTCCATTGGCTTTCTTCCAAAGTTCATACACAATGTAATTACAAACAAAATTTTAATGAATTTTTCAAAAGTAGTAAGTAACACACAATACGAAGTAATGCAACGAAGTATCAAACACTGATCTTGACCGTGACACCCACGTACGGGTGTCAAGGTCAAGATCAATGTTTAATATTCCCTTTGCAAAGTTATCACTGTGACACCTATTCTGGTGACACCAATAGAATTTTAGCAAATACCTAACTAAGTAACTTAGCAGAGAAAGAATAAACTAAATTATATTTGGATGGCATTGTTATCATATCAACAATTATGAAGAATTCGCCAGAAGAGTCTTTTGATGATTATAACTAAAGCTGTCTACCCTTCGTTGGTGATACCATTGAATACAAAGTAAACTCACGAAGTTATCCTTTGCATATACTACCGTCCTTAAAAAAAAATAATGTAGGTAAAGAAAGACATAGCTATTAATGAACGGAATTAACCAACTTTGAGGGAATAACTATAAAATAAAATGGAAATCGTTTATTTGTTTAATGTTGGTTAAGGGGGCGTAAAACAGCCGCTTTGGCAGAATCATAATATGTATAATAATATTATGAATCATATTTAAAGTCACAAATTTACAATATTATCTGCATTCAATTCATATTACACAATTCATCTGTTTGACAGTTTTGTATTATAATTAAATAACATTTAAACTGTAGAAATAAAAAATAAAAAAAATAATTTGATTAATAAAAACTGTAAAGAAAAAATTACCGGTAAAATTACCGTCTTAATTTTTTTCATGTGGCATTATTTACACCAATTATAATTCTGATATGAATTAAATTGAATATGTTTCAGCTAATATGTGTCACCAGAGAGGAATTGCTAATGATCTGCTGGGAATTAAGAAAATGAATGAAGAGAATGAATGAAGGAATTGCTTAATGTGGCCGTTTTGGGCCCACAGATTAGATGAAACTGAGGAAGTACCTATTCATTTTATACTTATCTGTGGGGGCTTGTAATTGGCAATTAAGTCATTTAATATTGTTATTATAATGTTATTAGTCTGTAAGCCTTCCGAAAAAAATAAATAAAATAAAATATTATTAATAACTGTTGTCAGTTACTTAACGATGTAATCTCGTCAGACTACCACGTTAATTGCTATAAAAGCGAAATTCTTACGTAAAACGTTCTAGAGAAACTGATCTGCTTGAGAAAATATTTTAATAAGCGAGACAATAGACTGTTTAGTCAATACGCTTCTCTTTTTCTATTCATTTAATCATGCTTTGAAAAGCACAGTCTAGATTCCCAATTCTGTGCAATTGTCAATAGGATTCATCTGTTGTTTCTCAGACAGCATTAAAAATTATACCGTGGCTCACCATCTATCAAAATAAATCAACTCAGCCTGTCGCAGTCCACTGCTGGACAAAGGCTTCTCCCAGGTTGCGCCACAATACCCTGTCCTCCGCCTTCCGTATCTAGTCTGTGCCAGTCACCTTTTTAGGTTCGTGGTTCCACCTAGATATACAGGAAAGGAACACAGTCTCAAAATAAGGCGACGCGTAATGTTGTATGCGAATGAACAAATGTAATATTCGTAGAGTTTCGGTTGCTTTGCTATATTACATTTTAAATAAATAAGCATGAGTATAAAACAGTTAATACCCAAATTTTATCTAGCATAGACATCCTCACTAAATTCTCAAAAAAAAAAAAACTGTCAAATAGCTGCCATCGCTCAACAGTGAAAAAGTATTATTTCAAAATGTTTTTATTAACAAAAATATATTTCTTTGTGTCATTAAACTCAAATAATATCTACATATCTGTATGCAAATCTTCGTGTTTTACATAATTCGAGCCAAACTTAAACAAACGTTGATAAAGTTCGTTATCTTCCGTGTTTCCTCTCATTAAAGTTTTAATCAAAACTTTTATTTCTTCTCTTGCATTTTTTGTTAAATTATGTTGCAACTTTCTTAATAAACTTTTTGCTAATTCTTCAAGGTTTCTATCAATTTCATTTCTTCCAAGAGCTGACCAATTCCTAATTAAAAGGACAGAATTATCAAAATCTATGGCAAGGATATCGTCCTCCGTAGTTAATGCTTTATCTAAGATATCCAGAATAATCCTCGTTGCTTTATACATCACTTTCAATTCTGCACTAACGCTTAAAACAGTTTTAAATCGTTGTGTTAATGCTGACCTCGCCACAGAAAAACAATCTTTCGCGGCAAATAAATCGGTAGAAAAATCTTCTAATTTTTCCAGAATTAATTTTCTGTCTTCTTTTTCCGAGATCTTTGCAAAGATTTTTTCATTATGTTTTAAGATTTTAGTCAGTATATCAAGAACTATACGAAATTTATTGTCTTCGAGTATTAATACTTCGCTAATTAGGTTTGCACAGTAATCAGAAAAAGCAGGGTACTGTCTACAAACGTCATATGTATCGCAGATATATTTCATTGCTTCCTTTTTGTCTCCATGGTTCAGTTGTAAAAGCTTGTCGGTCATATTTTTAAAGCTGTCAGTTTGAACATTAAGGTTTTCATGCATAACTATATCGTTCAATAGCTTCTTTTCTTCGTTAAATAGCAACTTGCACGATGTTTCTACCATATCTAGATAAACTAATTCCTTTTCAGAATCATTTCGGTTTTCTTTAACGTAATTGTAGTAATTTTGCATCATAACTTCATAATCGTTGATAACAATTTCAAGTATGGAAGTGATATTCTTTTTTATATTCAGATCTGTTATTATTTTTGTGCCTCTGTTTTTGAGACTCATTCTTCCTTTTTTCTGGAGGTGATTCATGAGTCGTTCCAGTGGGTCGCTCACATGTATAATAGTCTTGTTTTTAATGTTTGTAATCTTTTCCGTACTTGTGTTATAGCTGGCTCTCATTACCATTGCCATGGGCTCTAAGGCTTTTGGGAGTTTACCTTTGCCCTCGATGTTTGAAGATAAATACTTTTGTACTGTATTAAGTAATTCTGAGGGTTGCCTCAATACATTCATAAAATGGTTTCCTATTTTTACGCTACCTTCCAGCTCTACGTCATAGCAGAAAGTACAAGATAGTGCTAGAAATAAAGTTACACTTATGTATTTAATTGGGCTTTTATTCATCTATAGCCAAACGAATAAATTGCTTATCAAAATCAAAACCTTTTCCTACTTCCTAGCGTTTTAGCTAGAAAGAAGAACTGGCGCTATAAACTCCCCAGGAACAAATCAACTTGATTCTTGGTAACAAATGGTTAACTTACCTCGCAAAACGAATAAACTTAATATTAACATAATTATAATTATCAAGCCGTGTGTTTCTCACGGTAAAATATAGGAAATTAAACACGAAATAGCAATTTTTTGAGTTATTACGAAGATATCCGAAAACTCATTAATTAAAAATTTAATTAGCGTGTTAAATTATTAAGTACTAACATATATAACTATCGTAGTAATGTTATGTCACTTATAGAAAAGTATTAACGACTACGAATTTACATTAACATTTTTTTGCTGTAGATACGAAATACTAACATACTACACATACACTTTCACTTAACGTAGAGTCTGGCCACACTAACTCTGCAATGGAATAAATGGGCAACCCCAAAAAGTTTTATTTAAGGTATACTTTTACATCAGTCAGTTATGTTAGTTTGCCTGCAATTGCCTGTATATTTCCAGGGTGTGTAACGGTTGATATAATAACAAAAAATCTAACGTTCACTTGACCTAATTTCAGTTAATATACTTTTGTTTAATATAACGATCAGTTGAGATAATGAATTGTTGATATAATTTCATTTTTTCTAATTTCTTATGATATAATAAACATTTCCTATAATGCACATTTGACATAATATTTATGTATTGTAACCAGTAGAAATTGGATGCAATCTGGACTTTAGGGCACCCGACTCGGACAGGTTAGGTTAGAAGGGGATGGCGGGGTCGTGTGAGCGAGCGAAGCGAGTGAATAGACCCCGCCATCCCCTTCGTGGTTATTTTTTTATAAACCATCAAGAAGTAGGAGCCCCGCGAAGCGGGGCTCCGTCGACCAAGCCCACCCTCGGCCATGCATTGAATATTTTAAGATTTGGTTAGGTGCCATTTGAGTTAGGTTAGAACTGTGACCATTAAACATGAAAATTAGGTCAAAAAAACATTAGGTTATTACAAATGAATGTTATATAAAAAGAATATTATACATATTGAAAATTATATAAAATGAACGTTATACTAAATGTTTTATATTAAATGAAAATTATATCATATGAAACATTAGGTCATATGAAATTAGGTTATATGATTTTATAGCATATGAAAATTATATTATATGAACGTTATTTCAAGTGAAATTAGAGCATTTGTTATTATATCATACATTACACACCCATATTTCCAATGGGCCACGGTAACCCTTTCGGACAAACCCGCAAAGCCAGGGGGCCTAAATCGACCGCTTTGGCAGAATCATGATATAATGAATCACACAAACTGTCACAACCTGACAATTCCTAATATTATCTGCGTTCAGTTCATATTATGCAATTTATCTGTTTGACAGTTTTGTATTATTATGAAATAATATTTAAACTGTAGAAATAAAAAATAAAAATCTCATTTGATTAATAAAAACTGTAAAAAAAACGTATCCGGTAAAATTTACAGCAAATATGATTCTGATATGAATTGAATTGAATATGATTCAGCTAAAATATGTGTCACCATAGAGGAATTGCTGGGAATTCAGAAAATGAATTGCTTTTAGTGGAATTGTTCAATGTGGCCATTTTAGACCCGCAGACTCTACTTGAGTTAGAATCCTCTTTTCGCAGGGCCGATAGAAGAAACTAAAATCAACTAAGGCACCTGCCCCACTGCATGCGATTTACGAGAATTAAGTGGAGCTAGCAACTAAAAAATACAGGCTAGCAACGAACAGCGAGTGTGCGCCGGCGACGAGCGATTACTCGCTCGTATGAGTACCAAGCGTGAGTCTCTCAGCGATTGTTCTCCCCGCCAAGCGAATGTCGCTGAGCGAGTACTCTCGTTGATAGTTCTTGTCGCTGCAGGAAACGAGTAATCGCCGGCGGTGTGAACAGCTAGCGATTGACTATTAATGTATTATTATGTATCTCTTTTACTAACACGGGCCCGGGCACGTTGATAGCTAAGTAGTCGCTTCCTCGTCGTCGGTGGGTTTTCAAATCGGATTTCAAATCGGTCCAGTAGTTTTTAAGTTTATTCGTTACATACAAAAACATAAATCGTTCCTCTTTATATTATTAGTATAGAAGTATAAATATATAAATAAACTTTTTTTTAAACTCATCGGAGAAGGAGGTTCTTGGCCTGCATGTCACCTGATGGTAAGTGATGATCAGGGTGAATGTAGAAGCGAGCTTCACCCTGAATTCTCAACCACAGAGGAACTGCTATCTTACCTCTAACTGCCGAAACACAACAATTCTGTTAACATTGTTGCGTATAGCGCGCATGGCGCCAGACTTAGATAAAAAGGTGGTAGCTAGCCAGACGGACTCTGAACAAGCCCTATTACCAACCAAACCGAGCAAAAATGTTTGCCCCCACTGGGAATCAAACCCGAGACCTCTGGGTCTGAGACAGCTGATCTAACCACTAGACCACAGAGGCCCCGAGTATATCGAGCATGCCAAACACGCAACGCAAACGTACCGACCAGTGAGGAAAGGGCCTTAGATATAATTTAGTAAGCAAACTAGCTCAAAACTTAACGGCTAGCAGTCATTAATTCCAGTTCTGGCTAGATATCCGCCTAAGGCTCTGTACACACTGTAAATCATTCACGGTTAACTCTAGACAGCTGTGCGAATAGTTAGCAATGCCCCTTAGGTAATTTTCAGGGCTGACGCTAAATTAAAATGTACGTATTTTTAAGTACTTACTTACTTCCTCTTTATTTAGTGGGAGTTACAAGATGAAAAGGAAATAGATCTAACAAAGAGTAGTATTATGATTGCTGGTTTTTATGGATACTCGATCAATAAATCCATCACGCTATTGTTTAAAAATATTAGAGAACTGCATACACGTGGAATCTGTAAAATCTTGCTAAACAAATAAACTCGTGAGTTTTCCTAAAAACTCTAAATATTAAAAAACAAAGTCGCTTTTCGCGTTTGTCTGATATCCGCGTTGTTCCAAAATACGCAACGGATTTTGATGAGGTTCTTAACATCATTTAGAGAATGTATTCGGATATATAATTTTTGTATATTAGACGTTTTGTCAAGTCGTGAAAAGGCAAATCTCGATGTTTTGACTTGTCGCCACATCAGTACATTGCACCCGTGCGAAGCAGGGGCGGGTCTTTAGTAAATAATAATATAAAAGATCTCATACTTTCTTCTAGCAGCCCTAGGTTTGCAACAATAAGGGCGCGTGCGCATTGCCCAAGACAACTTGGAGGGCACGCCTTACCATTGTTGTATCTTATCTGACGGACTGGATTAGCGCTAATTATTATTTGTCAATGTAAATTATTTGCCTTTGGATCTCTGTTGAGTTGAACACCGTGTTGCGTTTGTAGAGGTAATGTGTTATTAACGTAACTTAAGTTCTTCACAACTTCTATTCAGAAATCAGCACCCTAATTATTCCATAACACACATTCAATCACAATCTGAATTATTTTGAAGGATATTGCTAATCTATTGCTTACGTTCATTATTAATTTAATTTAATTTTTAATGCATTATTAACTTATTATACATAAAACAAAATGTATTTTAATAAAACACGTATACTAAAAGATCAATAATTAAATACGCTTGATAGATTTTGCGTGATTCTCAGTTTTTTATCCGCGTTCTATTAGACATCATTTAAGTACATAAGTTATTAAAAAAAATCTCTAATTTAACATATATTTTTTCCAAATTCATTAACACGTTTAGACGTGATCATAACACAAACACAAAATCATTAAAAGTCGGTTATCGTCGCCTTAAAGCGCTCTATTACAACCAGAACTGAAGAATTCGTGTGCAATTTCTAATTTTGTACTAATCACCATAGCTACACTGTAGTTAACAACTACATGATGAAACTTATTAATGAACAAGTGTAGTACATGGCGGCGGTATTCAGTCGGCCGCTCATAATAACAGAGATATGTATTTAATGCTGAAAAGTTGATAGCTTGATAATTTATATGTTTGTTTGCTGTCCCGTATGTTGCAATCATTTGTAAGTATGCAGTACTTATACAGGGTGGCAGGGACATCGACGCGAAAACTGTTACCATGGATTCAGTTCATGATTCTGCGTTGAAATTTTTCGTCACTTATTTTTTTTTTAATCCGCTATTTCATATATTTTGACCGCGTTGGTCACTTTTCTATGAAAAAGCCTTTTTGTTTTTAAATAACCGACGAAAAATTTTAACCCAGAATCTTGTACTGCCACCGTGTAAAACTAAGGCATAAAAGATTGAGACTGAGACTAAGAATTTGTTACAAAATCTATACATATTATGAATTAAAGTCGCTTTTTATGTCTGTCTTTGTTACCGCATTGTTCTTTTAAACTATGCAATGTATTTGATGCGGTTTTCACCATCATTTAGAGAATTTATAACATAATTTATACATTAATATTAAACTTACATAAAGTGCGAGGCTTTATAATGTACATGTATCGAAATGAGGGAATCTGTTTTATGCTTTATTTTTTTGACGGATTTTTTTTTCTTTTTGGCGTCATACTGATAAATTGTACAATTATTATAAAAAAATATTTAAAAAAAACCAACAGAAGTGAAAACTTGAACAAGATCGCCTTGGTGGAAGAAAAATACTTTTTTTTTTATTCTAAAAGAATATTAAAAAATATTCAAATTTTTTAAATGTCTTTTCCGTCGATAAAATTAAACATATAAAATAAAATTAAAATTAAATTAAACATTCCCTCATTTCGATGTGTGCACATTATAAAGACTCACGCTGTATAATATAGAAATCTCAATGTTTTATCTAGTTGTAAAATCGCAGCAGCAGAAGTGAAGCAGAAACAGTTCTAAAATAGGTGTTACTGTTGATCTTCTCTTTTGAAGAAAAATCTACAAAATGTTTCCTTATTTTATGTGCAAAATTTTACTCACAAAATCCTCCGTGATACCTTAGTCTTCAGCAATGAATAGGTTGTCAAAAACGTAACATTATCTCATCTAAGTTTGTAACTAACATTTCCTGGCTTTGCAAATCAAATTACCATCTGTAAAGTTGTCAAAACAATCTTACACGAGAGCTTAAGATTTATTAAACCGATCTTGATAATCATTCTGTAGCGAAACCTGTCGCGAATCAAAAGTCTCACTAGCGCCATCTAGCGCCATCTCAGACAGACTTAAGGCAGGGCTTATCAGGTTCAGCTGTGATCCTGTTCCTGCGCATCTATCGGGACATTCCTGACGTTTCTACATCCTCTGTGACAGCTGTGCTAGCTGATATTATATCCTGTGTGGTGCAGCTTATAGGCGGTTGTGGGAAAGGATGGTTTTTAACTGGTTCCTTTTGAATTAGGTCCCTAAAGTATTGTTCCAATATTAACTTTTCACAAACATTTTGTAAACCAAAAGTTAACAAACTAAACATTTACATTGACCGTCTTAAGAGCAGGTACTCTAAAGACAATTTCCACACAAGCTCCGCCCCTATAAACCCTGCCACTCCGCTATGTGCTAAACGCTAACTCATCAGTAATAAAATTGAATATTGCGTGCGCTCTTTAATCGAGCACCGAACTAAATGGCGGAAGTCTCAATTCTTATTTCGTTTATAACGAAAGTAGTAATTGATCTAGAGAAAAACTAATCTTGTGGCTGGATAATAAACTATTTGTTCTTACTGTGAATACTTATTTTAGACATAAAAGCTGAGTAATCTTCATTTTACTAAAATAATCTTTAATAAAAGACATGATTTACGAATAAAAAAGAGAAAGATCCAACAATTCATATACTAAAGTTCCATTTTGATTGTATGCGTGACTGTTTCAGAATATTATTGCACATTAACATACAATTTAGGGAGCGTCTCTTAATTCTAGGGTAACGATCGGGAACTGTACCGAGCCATCGTAAGTTTCTCGTTAGTTCATCGTATGCCCGGTCGAGGCCCACTACCAGTGGCGTGCCTAGGGTTTCAAAATAACGCAAGCCCAATAAAATTTTAACCGATTTCAAAAAAAGAAAGTTCAGTTTTCGACTGAGTATGTAGGTACCTACGTATGTATCATCGCAATTTTCTCATAAACTACTGATTAGGTACAATAAATTTAAAGTGAATTCATCCATCCATCTTCTTCTTTCCTCCTCTTCTGCTAAATGACAAACAATATCGACTAATCTTTGAAAAACACTACGGTTGTTTTCAACGCGCGTGTTATATTTTGAAATTTCCTCAGATAACTGGCGTGATATAGATGTCTCAATTCGTTATTTACCAAAATTACCGAAAGAAACCATTGCACACAGGTGTTTATGGGAATTTGCGTGCCTTTTAATGGCGCCAGATATGTTATTTAAATCATTATAACCAGATGTATTCCAAACGGAATCTTCATTCGAAAAAAATATGCAGCCCCAGCAATACAACTTATTAGTATGCGAGCAGCCAACAATCCAACTAGTTTTATACACTGATCTATTAAATTTTCGTTTATGCGATTTACTAGTCTGAGAAATACACAGATTAGGCGTCGGTTTTAATGAAGAAATTAACTGTTTTTTCTGAGCAAATTTAAAGATTTTACCTTATCTTCGCCAATCAAAACTTAAACGCATTTTAAATCCTCACAAGGTACAATTACCTCCATTGTTGTAGGTAAGTCACCAAAACAATTGTATCACTGAGGAAATCTAAGAAAACACACAAAAAACTTTAACAAGATAACCTTTTTCCACTCAAGCAAATGAAACAAACAAACAACAAACAAACAACAACAAACTGAAGTTAGTTCCATTCTCGGATGTCGGGAACTATTCAGTGTTGTCATTTAGGCAAAAAAAGTCGCCAGGTATATGAAAAATCTAGCTAGATGTCGCAATTTTTTTATTTTTAAGATATTGCTTGAATATTTAATTTCGTTATTTTAAAAACTCGCTAGTTTTTATTGTTGCTAAATGTTAAAAAAGTTTCCAAACTCGTTAAAAATCTCCAAGACGGCACAACGTGGCTAAAACGGCAACACTGCAGAGTTGGCAAGCTGACAAGGTCACGCATACGCGTGCAACTTCATACCGAAAAAGCCCGGCATAAATCTGCCATAGTGATCGATTTGTTCTATGCACAAGGTTCTAACTCGTTATACGGCACATCGCTATAAGTGCGAAAGTGACAGATATAGTATTTGAAAGCCCCGTATAAGCCGGTGCGTGTAAGCGAGATAGCTATATGTAGATGCTACAAATGCGAAACTCTGCGCGCAAACAATCGCGATGTGTAGTAGTGTAGCATAGGTAGATACTTTGTGTTATTTTGATAAGAATTAAGCGCGCGAACATTTAAATAGTTCGGGTTTGATATTGATTCTCTATCGAGCATTTTAGTAAGGCATGCCGGGCTTTTGGGCTTATATGAAGGTACCGCCACTGCCCACTACAACATATATAGTTACTGAAATGATTACGTGCATAGTAGACGGACGATTATTTTAGGCCCGCTGCATGCTAAAATCTTTTTAGAGTTCAGCATAATGTAGTGCAAGTGTAAAATAGCTTTCTAAGTTGTTGAACAAGAATTAAGCAGCTATAAGGGCTTTAGAGGCCTTTTCACTCATCCTCTATTGAAAAGGGAGGATCCTCCGACCAGACGGGTGTCTTGTCTAGCGAGCAACTGCCCAACAATTGATGTCGGAGAAGTTATATACACGGTGTTCACGCGGTAAACTCACTCCGCTCCTAGACATCGTAACCCCTTGGTTGTCGAAGCAGCCAATTATGTCCCTTCTAGAATTAGTCAGATCCGCCGTCCGCGGCATGTACTTTCCGACCCTGATGATCCCATCACACTCCTCCAAGAGCAGAATAGGGCCACCAGCACAATACACAAAAACAGACGCCTCCCGTCATTCCGACCTCGCCGCCGAAGTCCTTTGCGACCGCGACCGTGTCCCTCAGTAGATAATACTCCTCCCCGACCCTTGCTCGAAAACGAGGTGCCAGCAAGTTGTTGCCGCTGAGCACGTAGCTTTAAACTACCCCGCATAATAATCATGATTTAAACCAATTTTGATCCAGCCTGTCCCTTCTTGCTGTCCTCCCCTCAGCGACGCCCTAAGCCGAGGTTCGTAGCCCACAGGGGGTGCCCTTAGCGAGCGTTCGCCTAGTTTTAATTTAGTTTAGTTTTTTTGCCCCTGGCTGGAGGCTTTGAGTGTAGCAGCTTAAGGCACCCACAGGAAAGTCCGGTTAAGCAGCCAAGACCTTAGTGGTCAAACTGCGAGATGCCCGTTTCAAAAAAAAAAAAAAAAAAGCGGTAAACTCTAATTGTGCGATTTAGGATTTCTGTGACGTCAGGATTTTGTGTGACGTCAGATCTTTGATGTGTAGTTCGCATGCGGCGATGTAGATGCCGCCACAGGGCTAATCCGACGAGAGCTGACAGACTGATGTGGCGCCCGGCGCAGTGTGTGCCATGAATGATAAGATTGTTGTAGTACAAGAGGAATTACATTATAATAATCCAGTGTAGAACAATTATCTGTCTTGGCCATTCTTTAAAATAAACGTTTACCTATATAAAATTGTTATCTATTATTTATTATTCTCTAACACCTTACCTACAGAGTAGACATATTTATGCTTGTAGCAATGATTTGTTGAGTCAACTCTGTTAAAACGACTACATCCCAGAACTACACCTCACATTTTAAGGTCGGGAACCCAAAGAAAAAACGCTCCCACTTATAGCTTGTGCCATACAAAAACAAATATTATTATGAGTTGCATACGGTATAAAACTACGTTAATACGACACGGTGTCTTGCTCATCCGCTAGGAGTTTAGAATCTTGCTTATAAAATAATGTCTGTGCATGTGAGATTATACTATGTACTTACTTATACTGTCTTAGGCGCAACCTCGTAATCCTTAAGTGCACGTGCTATTCTACATCTGTAAAGGTTTTCTGCAAAAGGCGACCTCAAGGCTCGTCCAGACCAGCGCGATATCGCGGGCGCGACAGGCAGCGCACCCTGTGTCGCGCCTGCGATATCGCGCTGGTCTGGACGAGCCTTTACTTAGGCAGGTAGAAAAATAACTCTGATTTCATTCGAAAACTCAAGCTAATTTGGAATTAGCTTTAAATATAAAATATTAGGTTTTAAAAAAAAAAAAATAACAGTGATATATTTAGGCGCGTGAAAGTGAACACCTATTTTTTTTTTGCCACTACGGGTAATCTCTTGACCTGCAGCTCACCTGATTGTAAATGATGATCAGGCCGAAGCTGGAAGCGAGCTTCATCTGGAATCCTCAACCACAGAGGAACTGTTTTTCTTAAAATAAACGGAATAAATATACCTAATTTTATTTATTATTTACGCCCCCCCATATTGCTCTACCATGAACATTCCTCTAGTGCTATCAGTACCTTCTAATACCATCTTTGCACGAGAAAAAGATTACTGCGTCTGGCTCTAGATAAAATGAATTTCATATGCCCATAACCAATAGTGAAGATCTCATGATTATCTTCGGAGTTATAGAATGGAACACTTCAATGGACGTAAATCCCGATTAGGGACTGCAATAGCGTAGTTTTTATTTCTGTTTTGTAACTGAAATAAGAAAAAAACTTGAAGTCAAAAAAGACCTAATGATAAACTTAACTTACATTTACCTACCTTGATCTACATTACATACACACGCTAACATCATGCTTGTTTTTCCCGAAAGACCGGACAGAGGTTTAGCTAATACCTACACACTTCATCGCCAGTGATGTTTAAGACGCTGATAAATGCCAGTGGCCTTGAGTAGTCAGCTTGCGTGTTCTGTGCTGAGCTCACGCAACGCGCCGTACGTCCAGCCAGTAATAGGACTCACCCATCAAATAACGCTGTCCCAAATTAGACGAATTATTAATGAATTATACGTAAAACAAAAGGTATTTCTAATAAAACACGTACACTAAAAGATATTTATTTAAATTATCTTTAAAATGGTGAAGGTTTCAGAAAAATACGCTGAATAGTTTTTGCGTGATTATCAGTTTTTTATCCGCGTTAGACAATTTTACAAATTAATCTATCTATGTAATTTTATCATAATCTAAAATATTCATAAATTAAGTTATTAAGAAAATGCTCTAATTTAACATATGTTTTTTTTTCCAAATCATTAACATTCCTCGTTTAGATGTGATCTTCAGTATAAAATCATTAAAAATCGCTTAGTGTCGCCTTAAGTCCCATGTAATAAAAGGCGAGCCTATTGCCATTCGTTATGATCATCATTGACATCCTTGTTCCAACCACTGCTGAGTATTGTCGTCCTCCCTTTTGTGCCATGCTTCCCTAGTCCGTGCGAGTCTCATCCAGGTCTTCTCCGCGATCTTCTTTCGGTCGTCCACCCACCTGGTCATTGGTCAGCCAACGCTCCTTCTACCGTTTCTTGGCAACCATTCCGTTAGGGCTCTGCTCCACCTGCCATTAGCACATCTAGTCAAGAGTCCTGCCCACCTCTATTTCAGAGCCGTTACCTGTAGTCCTACGTCTTGAACCTTATTACCATTAACTAGGCACCAATCCAAACCTTGGCCACTGAGAAATTCCTAGTTCACATATCATAATGTATGAAAATTCATTTAAAAAATCTGCGATTTATTTTGCCCTAGGCATTTTTGCCTAGATCTAAAGTTAGGCATACAATTTGTCGCGGATAACCTAGACCGTGCCAGTAATCAAAGTGCAATAAACTGTAATATTCCATTATAAACATATCGATTGTGAGGTAAGTAAACAACAAGACAGCAGGTTTCAATGAACATTTATTAAGAAGAAAAAAATGTATTTTCGCGATGCTTTCGCGCCTACTAGTAGACTGCCTTTTTTTTTTCACGCACGCAAGCGCGTCAAATCTTGCTGGCCAGTTTGATTTTTAAATCGATTCCATCTAACATATGATGTGGAAACAAATAGTTCCATATTTAAAATAAAATCTTTATAAAATAAATTGTCTAGATTCCGATTCGAGTAATTAATCGATACCGAGAAAAAAAAATTAACTTTTTAAAAATATTCTTCGTGCAGTATGAGTATGACAGTTCTTTTTTCAAATTCCAAAACCTATGCTGTAATGATAGTCATACACCCCGGCATTCAGGGGTGTAAGGGTGTACTTACAAAGCAAGAGATATGTAAAATTTATTAAATAAACATGGTTTTAATGGTAAGACAATTGGAGAGTAAGTATATCTTTCACTTCTAGATTGCAGTGCGTGAATATTTGAAATATTGTGAACCTGCGCTGCGGAATCAAATTGAAGCGGCGCATGTACAGTGGGCTGCATCAATTGGGTACCCTATTTGTATTAAAATTTTAATACAACTGGGGTAGGTACCCAATTGATGCTGCCCACCGTACATGCATCAATTGGGTACCCCAGTTGTATTAAAATTTTAATACAACTGGGGTACCTAATTGATGCAGCCCACCGTAGCAGCCCATAGGGTCTCTATGCTACTAATTCTAAAAAATGGTTTCTTTTTTGATCTTATTTTAAAGAGCCCTAAATAGGTTTTTCAGGCAAGTATAGAATATTTATGATAGGCGTCATAATATACTTATCCCAAAAAAATTGCCGAAGTCTACTTACACAAAAAATGCAGCCCCTACAGGTAATTACCTAAGGTATACATACATAAATACACTTACGCCTGCTTCCCATAGGGGTAGGCAGAAACTACAGAACGCCACCTGCTACGATCTTTACATACTCATTTTGCCTCGTTTACGGTCATACAAAAGCAAGCGGCGGAATGTCGCTTAGCTACGATAAGGTATACTAAAACAGATTAACTGGACAGCACATAAAACTGCTGTACACCTATAAATAATAACATCGCGCCATATCAGAAAGGACGGGAATTAAGTTAAAATCACAGCCCGTCGCCCCGGGCAAATCTGCTTAATGAATAAAGTGGTTATTTTGGGAATTGATAAAAGATATTAAAGATTTTGTTTTGCGAGACTAAATACTTAAAGGCTTACAGTTCATGGAAGCTTAGCTTCAAAGTGCAGACTGCAGAATTTCGTAGTTTTGTATTTTAACAGGAAGCAGGCGTATGCTAAGCGTAAAATGAGGAATACGCGTTTTCGAAACTACGCGTCCCGGTTGGTCTAATAACCAGCAAAGCTTTAACATTTTTATCAAAGCTCCTTTAGCTAAAATACAACTGTGATTCAATGACCATATTATTATTATTCATCTTTGACAGTCTCAACTCACAAAACAAGTAGACAATAGAACAGCCAATAATTGGATCGTCTAATAGGCGATATTACTACATGTTTCTGTAAGCTAGAGTAGATTTTATTTAAGAATTTAAATCAAGACCTTACATTTTACATCGTTTTATTATCATTATCATCATCCCTCTCATTCTCACCTTCACTCACTGTTCAAAAAGGACTTTTACTTTTTGTTTGCAGTTCTCGTTGAAATAATTTACATACAAATACGCGTCGGATACCGTATGATCGCTGATTCGTCTCGCACTCTTGGGTAATCATACCACCGGGTTTTGAAGGCTAAATTAATTGATTTGTTAATAAAAATAACGGTTATTTAATTCAACATTTTAAATTTATTGCTGAAGATGTGACATGATGTGATTTTATGGTTTTTCGTTTATTGGATGAGGTAAAGAAGAATATTGAATAAGCAGTAATGTATTCATTATTGTATTAGTATATAGTAACTACGTAATGTATTTCAACAGTCAACCCAGCCTATCGCAGTCTACTGCTGGACATAGTCCTCTTCCAGGCTACGCCACAATACCCTGTCCTCCACCTTCCGCATACAGTCTGTCCCAGCCACCGTCTTAAGGTCGTCGGTCCATCTAGCTGGGGGGCATCCCACCCTACGCTTGTCGATACCTACGTGGTCCTCACTCGTCTGCTCCACCGGCCTTCGGTCCTTCAACAAACATGGCAAGCCCACTGCCACTTCAGTTTGCTTACTATGCAAGCTTTGTCAGTAACTCCGGTTCTTTTTCGGATATTTTCATTCCTGATTTTATCCTAGTAAAAAATAATCGTCATGTTTTCGTAATGTATTTACTTGAAGGCATTGCCATCGTCTAATCTGTTTTAAAACTAAGAAGGAGTATCGCGACTGCAGGTGCTGGTAAAGAATATTTAGACGCAGAGAATGACTTTTGGGATGGCCACTATATTGACGGCTAGTAGATGACGTACCTAATGTTTACATCTATCCATAAACATGTAAATAAAATTGAAGTGTCTGCGCTCCACGCGGCAGTGCTGCCGTAGCAGTTCCGCCGCATCCACTACTGGTTCCCCACAATTTCTATAGGTTTATATGAGATTTATTTATGTATTAAAACTTTATGCACAAGTAAAAAAAATTGTGTACAAAGCCGGACTTAATGCTTGAGGCTTTTTCTACCAGTCAACCTTAGGGTGGTGCAGAAACAAAACATGGCAGGTGCAACATAAACATAGGTGTAAGATTATATACATTCCGAGCACGGTAGCAATGTCGCCACAGCAATGCAGCGCTCGGTATCAGCGGAAGTGCCAGGCAGCACTGCTGTGTGCTGTGGTTATAAGTTTTCCTGCAATCTATGAGTGTATTTGAGTAAAGAGCCATATTATGTTTTTTTTTTAATTTTTGTTCCATTACTTTCGGAGAAAAGGGGGTCAATTTTCATCGAATTTCTTAAATATCTTTAAAAGTATTTATTTTAAAATTATATTTTAAAAAATAAATTAAGATCCTCGCAACAAGCCCTTTCATTTGATATTTCTTGATTGCAAAGGTGACCCCTATATTCAAAATACATTTATTTACGTTACACATTGGTGTTTGGGTTACAGAAATACATATGTGTACGAAATTTCAACTTAATCGGCCCATTAGATTCGTAGCCAACTGGCTGTGACAGACGGACAGACAGACAGACAGGCAGACACACGAGTGATCCTATAAGGGTTCCATTTTTCCTTTTGAGGCATGGAACCCTGAAAAGAATTAAGGCTCCTACAAACAGGCGCGATACGCGACGCAACACAAAGGTACGACGCGTCGCGCGACGAGCGGTGTCTTTGTATCGCGTCGCGTGTCGCGCCTGTTTGAAAGAGCCTTTAGAGTCCACGCAAGCGGACCCGCGGGCAGTTGCTAGTTACCTATAGAAGAAGAGGAGATGCTGCGGCGACCCCAATTAAAATGGAATAAATGCAGGACGGTGTTGATGACAAAATAATAATTTTATGTCGAACTCATCATTATCATTTCAGCCGAAAGACGTCCACTGCTGGACATAAGCCTCCCGCCAAGCACCGCCACTTCGACCGATTCTGTGCTTCCCGCATGCAGCGGATTCCTACTGGCTTCACAAGGTCATCGGTCCATCTTGGTCATCTTCTAACGCTACGTCTTCCGGTACGCGGTCACCACTCCAGAACCTTTCGGTCCCATCGGCCATCTGTTCTGCGAGCAATATCGAACTCAGACCAAATAAATAGGTCTGAGATGTCGACTTTAAAATCCTGTATAAAGTAGTACGATAAACAAACAACAACAGAGTGAAATCGTTAAGCGTAGGAGTCAAAGCGTGTTGACCGTGGTATTATCTATCTTGGGGCCTGCGCCCATAGGCGGGACGACGCGGCAAGGGATTATTCTGCAATGAAACGGAATTGATCTTAATAGTATGCTAATAAAATTGAAAATTCAATGATAATCGTCGCGGCATGCCTAAGGATCCTTCACTTGCCATGTTACCGGGGGCCACGATATCCCTTTCGGATTTCTTCGCAACCCCGGCAGGCATCGGTCCATGCGGACCCCGTCAGCCTAGCGGACCCCGTCAGACCGAAGGATACCCTACGGTGTCGTGCTTCCAGTGGGGTAAGCCCTTAGGAGAGATCATATTTTAGCAGATAGGGCACAGTAGCTTCTAGCTACTTAGTTAAAGTAAAAACATGACGTCTGTTTTCCCCGACGGATTAGGCAGACGTGTACCTATCTATAGTACCTATATCCACATTTCGATATTTATGTGATATGTAAAATGAGCTATTCAGAATTTTGCCATGTAATGAGCTATTTTCATATTGCTAATATGTACTACTAATGAATTAATAAAAAAAACCGACCAAGAGCGTGTCGGACCACGCACAATGAAGGGTTCCGTAGTTGGGATGAATTCATCCCAAGGACAAGCATTGTATTTGAAAAACATGTTCTCCCATACATTCTAACTGCAAATGTAAGTTACATTTGCAGTTACGCACAATATTGGGAGATTTACCATGTTAATTTAAGACCATAGATTTCTTATAGGTTTTCTAGTAATTTGCTTTATGCTAATTTGAGTATGAGGTCCTGGATTCGATTCCCGGGCCGGGTAAAGTGCTATTGGGTTTTTCCATGTGGAATTTCTCAGTAGCAGCCCGGAGTTTGGATTTGTGCCCGATTGATGGCAATAGGCTCGCCCCCTATTACATGGGACTTAAACATAACTGGCGGAATGCGGGTGTACTATAGGTACACCTCTGCCTAACCCTTCGGGGAATACAGGCGTGATGCTATGTTATGTTGCTTTATGCTCAAAATTTAAGGCTCAGGAGTTTCGGGGACAAGGGGGGTGGGGGAATGGTCAGTTATCGTCTTAAATATCTTTAAAATTATTTTTTTTTAAATTGAGGTCCTGAAAACAAGCCCTTTCATTAAATATGTCACACAGTACAGTTAGCAAAACTTTTTTTTCTATTCAACCCCAAAAAGTGACCCATATTCAAAATTCGTTACACGTCCGTTTTTGGGTCACAGAAATTGATGTGTACCAAATTTCAAGTTAATCGGTTCATTAGATTCGGTGAAAATTTACATATCGAACAGACATATACACGAGTGATCCTATAAGGGTTCCGTTTTTTTCCTTTTAAGGTAACTTTTAAGGAACCCTAATGAAATGTCATTTAGTCTCTCTTCACAATTTTTTGCCTTAGAAATTAACATTGTTTATGGTTTATTAACCCTCGTTTTTTATCCACGTTTATTTTGTTTGTAAGGATCCTGGCAGGTGACGTTCTGTAGTTTCTGCCTACCCTCATAGGTAAAAGGTGTGAGTTTATGGTATATATGTCTCTAATCCACTTTAAATGCTTTTTAACGCTTTCGTCTCCACTCACTTTTCATAGAACTCTTACGCCATGCCGCCATACATATTGGCATTTAACCCTCCGGGTGGGTTGCTGGCATTAAGTTTGCGCTAAAGTTAAAACCATCGCCACCGCAGACGGTCAACGGCATTAGGTTTAAAACCGTGTTATGAAACACTGTAAAACGAAGTAAAATAGTGTTTTCAGGGGTCTTGTCGCTATACGTAGTTGTGAATATGTGTAACCGTGAACAAAAAATGAAAAAATTAAATGCTTGAATTTTAAAACCAACGCATATACTAATAAATCTTGTTAAAATATATATCAGATTTTATTTTCACGGTTTTTAATGCTGTATTCCCTAAGAAAAACTTACATTTAAAATGAACTCTCCGCGAGGGCTCCCATATGCGACTAGGTGAACCCTCCAGGAGGGCTCCCGGCATTGAACGTGTTAATTAGGTACTACCATAACTTACTATCCAACAGCTGCTACTGCAATAGAAGCCAACCGCATAATTCGTTTCCTACTAGTTGTCAGACCAACATGGGCATTTGATTATACTAATTCTAAGATAATGTCAGACAATTAGAATGTCAATGCGAATATTATACTAACAACAGCTATATACAAGATTGACATACTAATCGCTTTTTAACTATTTCGTAATTACATCGCCTGTGGCAAATATCGACTTAAATATCGGTAGTTTGGATGAAGCCTAGAGGTTTATATTAACCAAACTATTTAGTTCAATTAAGGAGCTTAATAAGAGAGCGATTCAATTAACAATTGTCAGGCAATTGAAGAGCGGAATTACCAATAACTGTTCCAAAAATATCTGTTGAAAATGTAAACAAATGGAACAGAAAACTTACCTGTGGACACCAATTTATGGTGTCACTTTTAAATTAAGTGCTTTCATTTGATTATTTGAATATCTAAACCCGAAATTCTAATTTTAAATCACTTTTAAGATGTTTTTCATCTATCAATTGAGGTTAATTTGATAACCTTTCGTCGATGATTTTTCAATTACAATTTATTAATGTTGTTTAAACTATAACTGTTCGAAAAAGTGAAGAGATTTAAAGTTGAAACATTCCAAATACAAGCGTAATAATTTAATCTGAACAGAGTTTGTTTACCCTTTCGTAAAATACTTTTGGAACAGATCATACTAAGAGAAACTATAAGATAAGTCAGATGGCATGTAATTATTGTCTTTATAATTGGAATGCGTTCCAATTCTCAGTGTCAAGGCTACCGGGTTTAATAAAGCTTTAACGTCGTATTTAACATACTTAATTAACAGTTTGATCATAGGATCACTTTGCTTTCTGACCATCTGTCCGCCAGAAATATTTTCTAAACAACTTCAAATCAATTAAACGTTACGTTATTTTGCGCAAAAACTAAATCTAGGGTCGGATGCAAAAACTAAATCTAGGGTCAGATGCAAAAAATATTTTTTCATACTTTACTAGGTAGTTTTTTTTTTAAAGCATAAAGGTGTCACCGGGGGCTTTCGACTGTAATGTAACGTTCAGAGTCGAACATTACATCAGTGAGGGAAGATAACCGAGTATTACAGTGCGCAACCTGAATGATACTATTCGCGCATTACATTCATTATTCTACAATGGTTTTATTATTAGGTAATAGTACTGGTATTACCAGAAAGGACATAGTGGATGGTGTGGACACCTTATTAAAATTAAATGTAGGAAAGCTCATGTTGTGTGCTTTTCCTTATTCTGATACTTTATCCTATGATGAAAATAACTACATTTATAAGTTGAATAATACTATTCACAGGCTGACATGTTGTCATAGTGACAAATTATTGTATTTTGACACTAACCAGTTTGTTAGTGGTTTTAAGTTAACTCAGAGAACTTTATCTCTGTCTTGGGAATGTAGAAAGAACAATGGCAAATCTCCTTACTTTAAATTGTCTGGAATTAAATTGAAGCATCCCGTAGTAAAAAATATGTCTAAAGATTCGGCGTTAGTAGCAGAATCTACAAGCGAGTCTATTTTGATTCGGAAAAGCCGGAAAACAAAGACATCGGAGTTTGAATTTTTAGGTTATGAATGAAGTGAACACGACTATTATAGGATTTGTAACTTAATAATATGATAAAACGATACCAAACAATGAGCCAAACAAAAACTAATATAGCGGACAAATGAAGTAAAAGTAATTGATTTTTTACTATTAAGAAGTTTGTTTGGACGCACTTATCTCTGGATTTTCCAGTCTGATTTTAAAACTTATTTTTGCATGTCGTAGCCCATTTATTGAGGCAGAAACCTAGCTGTATGACATCACGCTATGATACGGAGGTAGAGTGGGGATGGCTTTGCACATCATAAACCCGTAGTAATACTTACACTCACTTCTGCCGAAGAATCAAGATCCGTGCTGGTAGGTAGGTAACTATACCGAATATTAGGAAAAATAAAAAAATAAACATTTTGTAAAACAATTTATTCTTCACCTTCTTCAAATATCTCGTCAAGAAATTCTGCTGGTGCTGAGATATATTCTTGATGTCTGGCCCATCCCAAATACCAAACTAACGTCATTGTGTGGGCGCAGCAGCCTATAGTGCGCCGACCAACCAAGCAACTACAGCAATATTCTATTATGCCAGTTCTGCCAGGAATATTATTTTCAATTAATAAATATACATAATATTGCTTACGTGATATGTGACGGGATTTTATTTTTCCTCTAATTAGGGTCTTTTCACCACTACCTCCTCTAAGGTTATATTCATTTTGAGTAATGGCTTCGCCCCTGTTCACCTCGATTAAATACCTGCCTTGGGAACGTATATGTTCGCCGTAATAAGAACGAGCTTGTCTTATTTGGTACGTTCCCAAGGCGAACAGAATCAAGTCCCTATATTCCAATGTTGGAAAAAATGATATATTATTTTGATCAGCACATATATTTTCAAAGTGGGATGATCGTCTATTCATATTAAGAGCCTCTACCATATTTGCCAAATTATTTTCCAAACCCATTCGCTCTCGAATGATTTGAAGTATTTCAGAACTGTATATATTGTTCGTAAAGCGGACACCAAATCTATTTAACAATGCTGCAGCTATTTTGAAATTCTGCATCATGTGTGGTAGAGACCGATGAAAATATTCTTGTCTGAGAAGCTTAAAATCTCTTTTAAAATGCCCATTAACGGCCTCTACCACCCACCTGCATATTGTAACGCATCGGCTTCTATTCGCTTGAGCAGTTGTCAATTGGTGTTCACCCTGTGATAAAGATTCTGGCATACATGCTCTATAACCACATTCCTCTAAGAAGCTTATGCTGTCTCTAAATCCTCTATCTAATATGAACACATCATCACATACAAAATATTCTCTTAAAGCAGAACCATCACAAAACAAATTATTCATGATTTCAGCATCTGACTTAGTTGCTTTATAGGGTCCAAAACAATCAAGAATATATCCATCACAAGCAACAATCATAAAAGGTTTTACCAGATTTCTATACTTATGAAGCGAGTATGTTTGTTTTTGAAATGAGTAGTTTGAACTCTTATGTATATAAACATAGGTACCATCGCAAATGACTATAGCATTTGTTCCATTTCCATAGAGTCCATTTGGGATCATTAAACTATGATTTAATAATTCGTCTCTGGATAAATGATTAATTCCCACATTAAGTGGGACAAAATCTTGGAGAAGTATTTCCCTTACTTTGTCCATTAAAACTTCTAACGTTCTCCGTGGAACATTCACTAATGTGGCAATTCTCTCATCTGAATCTCCTGTTCTTAATTTGAGTAAATATACTAGGAGGCCTAATGTGCCTCTATGAACATTTCTTATTTGAGGTACTTCATCTAATAATAAGTTAAAGTTTTGTTTTGTACGCCCTATCCAGAACTCAAATACCCTATCATCCATTTCTTCAACATTTTCAAAATCAACTGATGCATTAAAAGCATTTACAAATGAAAGCATATGTTGTATATGCTGAACAGTAAATGTTGAGTAACTATTTGGGGAGTCAAACAGCGTATCCCACATATTGCCTGTCATATGGTCATCACAAACCCGAGCTTCCCAGGGCAGATAATATTTATAATTTGATAAAATTATCGCTCTTAATTTATCTGAAATACTGCGCAATGTCGTGCTTTCACAATTGGGAAATACACAGTGATGATTAGTATTGGCGGCTCTTCTGTAATCTGGTAAAGTCACTTCATTGACTGAATATGTTGTTTCATCAGACTGCGTAACTTGCGATTGCTCCAACATTTGAGGCTCCTCTTGCTGTGGTGATGCACTCGACTGAGATCTAGTAGCATCAACAGTAGTTCTGCGACGAGCTTCTCTTTGTACTCGCAGCCAGCAAGGATGGCACACAGAATCATTTTGTGTAATCTGAAATTAATTAGATTTTTTTATATTTGCTGTTTATAAATAAATTCCAATTCTAATCATTTAAATTGGATTAGTTTTAATTTGGCATAAGTCTACTTGCCCAGTCTAAATAGGTTAAATATACATATCCTTGAAATATCTCACAGGCATGATACTGGTTTGCTCACTTTTCTTTCACCAAAACAAACAAGTTATGATTTATTTAGAATATGCACATGACTTGTACAAAGTCAAGAGGTGTGTGCTGGAGAACTTAAGACTATGCTTGTTAGTGTTAACCTATCTATAGTTACCGGCTTGGATCTTGAGCACTGGCTTCGGCAGAAAAGTGAATAATTATTCTGTTTTAATATGAGATTACAATGTGCAGAGCCATTCCCACTCTACCACCAACCGCTCAAGATCCATGCTGGTATCTGTAGCTGGCTATCACTACTCTTAAATTATAAGATATTACTTTATTTAAAATAAGTCATACCTCTCGTGGTGCTACTCTGCTTTCTATTATAGCAATCATGGACAGTTGTAATTCAGAGGGATTGTTTCGTAATATTCTATCACTCCGTCTCCTTAAAGTTGATAATCCACACAATAGACACACATTTGTGTGGCCTTGCTGGCTTGGACCAGCTTGTTGATTATCATTGCCAGAGTCCTGTTGTTGTAAATTCTCATTTACTGCGAACATTGCCAGATCTCTGCACTCTTCACACACAACGTCTTCTTCTAAAACCTGACAACAATATTAGTAAGTTGTTATAGATACTACTAACGCTATTTTTTTTAAGTTTTTCCATTAAAGAATAGAACAAATAGTTACTTACAACTCTTGGGTATGCCCAGCTGCAAAGTAAGCCAGCAACTCTCGAGTCAAATGCTAAGACTTGGTACCGGCGCAATGTGTTCACGCATATACGACAGTTTACGCATAAAATGCGCGTGCGGCGCTGACTTCTATTGGAATCTGCCATTTTGCAAACTAAATCCAAATCACTCGGCACAATCGGGGTTCAGTTAAGAATTAGCACAAAGTCACGCAAAAGCAATATCGGAGTCCTATGGGCAAGCAGTAGTCACACGGGGCAATATCAATTAGTCCATAAACAGTCCAGGTCGGGTAGAAATAAATAGAAAACCGAATAAACACACAAAACACGAACGAAACGGAATACGCAGAGGAATCCTGTAGCATCCAACTGTCAATCGGTCACTGTCAAAGACAAAAGTAGAGCTGTGCAATTCAAATCGATTTAATGTAAAATCGATACAACGTTTAATCGATCCTATGCTCCTTTTTTTTGGATTTAAAAGTAATATTACATAAAGATCAAATCAGGTTCATTAGAGATAGAATAACTGCATTTCAATAATTATTTTAATAATTCAACCAACCCTAGAATGATCAATTGAATCGATCGTTCACTTAATAATCGATACATTCATACTGATTGTACGAGTATGTGTAACACCACTATAGATGAAAACAATTCGCGTATGTATCTCATTTTGGCATAAAGGCCTCGTGGCTATGGCATAAACATTAAAAAAAAAAGCGTATCTCGTTCGGAAGCAGTTGATATACTTTTAATATTATAAATTAACTCCGGCTTTTACGAAATAAAGTGAAAAATTGATAAATCATAAAAAAATAATTCAATTTGTTTCGTTTTTGTGATATTTACGGTCGCTAAAATAAAACCAGACAAAATTCGGCCCTTCTTCTTTGATTGATATGTTGATAGCATATAATATTAATGAGGTTATAGATAATATAACAAAGTGTAGTATTAGTGACGAATCTATGTTGTCTAGTTATACTAACAGCATAGTGAATAATTATGTTTTACCATGTACGAAGGAGGATCCACCTACAATAACAACATACTTGCAGGCCACTACCAGTCAGATAGGGTATTCCTTTCCTGCTGGAACTCATACGGGCATTTTAGATTCTTCTGTTGTAGTTGTGGAGGTCACTCCGGATAATTCTTTAAACTAGGCAGTAAGACAACAGAAGTTACCCCTTCAATTAACCAATTATTATTAGAGAATAATAAAATGGTATCTTCTGGCAATATAACTCATAATAATAAACCAAAGGGAGTGCAACATACTTTAAAATTATTTAATCAAAATATCCAAGGTTGCTCTTCCAAATTACTAGAAATAGAATTGTTTTTAGAAAATACCAAGTTTGATGTAATTTGTTTAACAGAGCATTGGTTAAAAGATCATCAAGTGATGTCAATTAATTATGAAAATTATTGTGTAGTTAGCCATTTCAGTCGAAAATATATGATACATGGCGGATCGTTAATATTGATTAAAAAATCTATAAAATCGAAAGAAAGAAAAGACATCATCGGACTGTCTGTTGAACACAACATTGAATTGTCCTGTGTTGAGCTCGATAAGCATGTTATAGTATTCGTATACAGACCTCCAAGTTACCAGAATCTATCTGTGTTTGATTCTGTGATGGAAGATGTATTAAAAAAACTTAGTACTAGTAGTAAGTCAATAATCATATGTGGTGATTTTAATATTAACTTATTAGAAAATAACTCGAACACTGTCAGATTATTAAGTCTTTTTAGGTCATTTGATTTGTCAAATGTTTTTATTGAACCAACCCGAGTGACAGCTTCTTCTGCCACTTGTATAGATAATATTTTTTGTAACTGTGATTACCTACACAAACAAATTGTAAATAAGTTGCCATCAGATCACAGTGGACAAACAATAACATTTTGCTCCTACATACCTTTACAAAAAATTCAAATAAGGTTTAGGCCAATTACATGTAAAAGTTTAGAGAAATTAAATAATTCTTTGGCCAATAAATTATGTGTTCAGAGTTTTAATAATATAGATGACCCAAATGAGTTCTACGCCGAGTTCTTTTCACTATTAAACACGCAATTTAATGACACTTTTCCACAAAAGACTAAAAGTATTTACACAAAGTTCTTATTTAGTGATTGGGCGACTCCAGGTATTCGTAAAAGCAGGGAAAAACTATTTGAACTTTATGGCCTAAAGCAACATATGAATAATACAAGCTTTCATAAGTATGTTGCAAAATATTCAAAAACTTTTAAAAGTGTGTGCAAAATAGCCAAAGCTCTTTATATTAGCAATAAAATAAAATCAGCTGATGATAAAATAAAAACTACCTGGCAAATAATAAATAATGAAACAGGTAGGAAAAAACAGCGAAATACTGAATTTAATTTAGAGACTGCACATGGCCCCATTAACTCAGATATAGAAATAGCTCAAGAATTTGAATCCTTTTTTGCTAATATTCCCCTTAAAACTACTCAAGCTTTAAATTCCTCACCCGCGCTTTCTGCTGCCTTACTTAGACAGAATGTGAAGGCTTGCCCTTTGGAGTTTAGGTTTCAGCATACAAACCCCCAGGCTGTTATAAAAGCTTTTAAAGATCTTAAAATTAAATCAACAGAAGATCTCTGGGGAATGTCTGTAAAAGTCTGTAGATCTATAATCGAAACCATTGCGCCCTATTTAGCTTACATATTTAACACCAGTATAGACCAAGGAGTCTTTCCGGATCTCATGAAACACAGTAAAGTAGTTCCATTGTTCAAATCTGGTGATAGTAAAGAACCCAACAATTATAGGCCTGTATCAATTCTACCAGTGCTCAGTAAGGTGTTTGAAAAGTTGATGCTCAATCAAATGTTACCTCACTTTAATAAAAATTCCATCTTTCATGAACAACAGTACGGTTTCACCAAAGGGCGTTGTACCACTGACGCCGGTGTCACTCTAATAAAGAACATTTTTAATGCCTGGGAAGAAGCACAAGATGCCATTGGAATCTTTTGCGACCTCTCGAAGGCGTTCGATTGTGTAGACCATGAGACACTTCTGCTGAAACTAGAGCACTATGGGATTAGGAATGCAGCTCTTGATTTACTTAGATCATACCTGAAAGATAAAAAGGTTAAAGTTCAGGTAAACGGCGTAAACTCATTAGGGTCTGAAATGGCAATGGGCGTTCCCCAAGGTTCGATATTGGGTCCATTCCTCTTTTTAGTTTACATTAATGATTTACCCCAATTATTTCAAAATCAACCGAAGATGGTGTTATTTGCAGATGAGACATCATTAATCTTTAAAATAAACCGACGGTCACAAAATCTTGAAGACGTTAATAGCTCTATTCTACAAGTCCAAGATTGGTTTACGGTAAACAATTTGGTACTAAATAAAACAAAAACCAAATGCATTAGATTTAAATTACCTAATGTTAGAAGTAGCGAATGTGACATCATATTGAATGGGGAAAAACTGGAATTTATTAATCAAACGGTTTTCCTAGGAATCACGCTAGACGAGAAATTACAATGGGGACCTCATATAACATCTCTTGCGGGGCGGCTAAGCTCGGCCGCTTATGCTGTTAGAAAGATAAGACAGTTAACAGATGTAGAAACCGCGCGATTGGTCTATTTTAGCTACTTCCACAGCATTATGTCGTATGGCATTTTACTGTGGGATCGGGCTGCTGACATTGAATCCATCTTTATTTTACAAAAGAGAGCTGTCAGAGCCATTTATAATCTACGTCGCCGCGAATCTCTCAGGAAACTATTTAAAAGGATTAATATTATGACGGTACCTTGCCAATTCATTTATGAAAATATTATGTATGTAAGGAAAAATCCACATCTTTTTAATAAAATAAGTGATAGACATAATTTTAATACTAGAAATAAAGATAAACTAGATCAACCATTTTTCAGATTATCTAAAGTACATACATCTTTTATGGGGTACTGTGTTAAATGTTACAACAAAATACCTTGTGACATATTGCAATTAAATGAAAGAAAACTTAAAACTCAGATTAAAAGTACACTTTGTAAACAAGCATATTACAAATTAGAGGATTATATCCAAGATAAGAGTGCTTGGAAACATGCTGGTCCTGCTCCATAGGACAATTTAGAATCAAGACAAAATCAAACAGGTTGCTAATTTAATCGTTAAATTTATAATTTTGTATTATATGACATTGATTTTACATTCTGTGATTACTTCCTCACACACCGACTTATTAATTTTAAAAACATTAGGAAAATCGTCTACTTTTACTATGTTTGTAAATATGTGAGCACCATGTATCTATCATATAATTAAATTATCTGTCGTTGCTTCATTTTTAATTCTTTTTACCTATTGTGGTATAGTAATTTTATTCTAGGTGCATCGTCTTCACATATAATTATTTAACTAATGTACGTACTAATACAAACTATTGTAAAACATTTTAAAAGAGTAACGGTGGAGTTTCTTGCCCATTCTTCTCCATACGAAAACTACCTTTTGGAAGGGGCGACTAGAATCAATTATATTATTCTGTAAATTTTGACGTTCAAAAGTGCCATACATGGGCCTATTTGAAATAAATGTTTTGACTTTGACTTTGACTTTGACATTAGTGAGGGAGGAGAACCAAGCATTACAGTGAGAAATATCTGTAATATTAAATCTGAAATGTTACATTATAAGCGAATGCTCGTCAGCTAGGGAGGAAGTATTGTAACGTAATGCTGAAAATTGAATCTGTAACGATTCAATACAGGCGAATTCTCCCGGCACAAGAATAAATAGTCTTGTGGTAAGGGAGCACCCTTAAATTACGACCAGAATTGTTAAATGCTGCAAGGTCTTCTAAAAACCTGTCTTTTAGCAAATAATTTAAAATAGGTTTATACACCACAGCTTTGTACCTACCCCATAACAAGTAAAGCGTTAAGATAAGTGATCGTACCGCCCACGTTAGTAGTGACGTCAAGGTCATTGTCGCACGTTCACTTTTGTCGTGCGTATGCGCATACATGCAGGTGCTTTGATTTGTCAACTGTGCTGTGGCCTTCCGATACTTAAGTTTTATATTTTACTTTTATATGAATAATGTAAAACTCTCTTGTGTATCGTAGCTTTGATTTGCTGTGTTACGGAAGGAACGCGCTAAAATGAAAAGTTTATTAATTGTATCCATACCAACGCAATCAGTTAACTTCTCTATTTTTAGTTTGGGCTTCATTCGCCCCTTGGATCTTGCCCCTAATTGCCTAAGTGTATCTACTCGCCCCCTTGAATATAAGATACCCCAAATCGCCTCCGATTGTTAGTAAGTTAAAAGTACTGTCAGCACTCATAAGTTTTTGAACATTTAAATAAATATTTTTTTCTTAAAACTTCAATAGTGTCTTCTTTGCGATTTAATGGTGAAGATTGAAATAAAACTGCACATGGAGTTAAAAAGTGTAATTTGGAATCTAATCACGTTACATAATCTTTTCAATGTTAAACAATTAAATTTTGTTACACTTTTTGGTTTATAGATAATTAATTAAATAAAAATCACAGATCAAAGTTATGGAATGATAGTGACATGACTAAAAAAACGTACAAAATAATTACAGATTTTCTAATTAAAGATTACGGTTTTGTACAAAAACGATTGTAGGTAATATATAAATAATAATTAAAAAATATCAATGAAACAACAATTCAATTTTTTTTTTTTTTTAATTCTTTAAAAAATTACTTATATTGTATACAGGGTGGCAGGGACATCGACGCGAAAACTGTTATAATGGATTCAGAACATGATTCTGAACTGAAATTTTTCGTCGTTTATTTTTTTTTAAATCTGCTGTTCCATACATTTTGACCGCGTAGGTATTGCACTATTCTATGAAACAGCTGATTTCTTTTTTAATAACCGACGTAAAATTTCGACGCCGCGCTGTGGGTTTCAGAATCATGTACTGAATCCATGGTAACAGTTTTCGCGTCAATGTCCCTGCCACCCTGTATAAAAAATATGAGTTTTTTTATAGCCTCGTAAGGCTCAACGACCTAATTTAATGACAAAAATATTTTGACACTCCGGCCCAAGACAGTTTTTAAAATCACAAAATTACGGCCCAGCGGCCTAAAATTATGACATGATATTTAAACAGATTTTTTTGTTTAAATAATCCCGCCAATTTAAATCTGCCATCATAAAATTATTAACTTAGAACGCATCACTAATTTTGACAGTGTCAACTTGACATTTTAGAACCAGGAATCTGTGTTTTTGACGTTTCGTCTCATGTGAACGGAAACCTCGTGGAGATAGCTATATAAATCTATTCAAATCTTTACAATCTATACATGGTGATGTTTGAAATGTATTGTAAACAGTTGTGGAAATGTTATATTTTGTTCCCACGTTTTTTTTTTCATACTGCAGAGTTATTTTAATTCAGTAATATACGAACGATAAAAACTGTCCCTAAATAAGGTCGGTGGGTTTTTATTGTAAAAGTTAAGCTAACTTATTTTCTTTAAAATGATTAATAAATACGGTTTAAAATGAAAGAAGTAAGCAAAATATCATTTTCACAAAGTTTTTTTTAATTTCTGTTATAATTTGTAATTCCATGATAAATAATTAAATAGATTTGATTTATTCAAACTAATATTATATTTAAAACTACGGCCCAGTGACCTAAAAAAATAACAAAATATTTCAACATATTTTTTGCATGAAATAGTTAACTTTAGGTGTAGGAAATATTCCTTAAAAGAATTTAGCTAAAAACATTTCATTTAAACACTTTTTTACTAAACCAAAGTTCTGGGCCGCAACTACTTGCACCTATTTTTAGTACATTGGGTTCTAATGTATATCGAGCTTAATTTAGGTTGGGCCTTACGAGGATAGACTATATAAGTTAATTACAATTTAGGTATTTTTCAATTTAAACATTTATTTAGAAAATAGTAAAATTTCTAAATTATTACATAAGAATATTGCAGCGATTTGACAACTAAGATTTGCTATCAATAAAATAAAAATTATCAAAATGAACAAATATAAAAAAAAAATGTCAAAATCACAACACAGCAGATTATCCATAACTATAAAGCAGCCATAAGTACGTACACAGTTTTTCTAAACATAGACTTATACTAATTTCTCAATTTATTAATTTCGTTACAATGTACTTTATTTAATCTTTGGTCTCGTTTATTTACTGTTTTTTTTTCGATTGTTTGATTCAATGCTATTTTGTTTTTCTTCTCTTATTTTACTTTATTTATTTAAAATAGTGCAGATTTTTTTAATATTGAGACGTCCTTTATAATTAAGTTTTTTATTGATGCGAGAATGCCAGTCTTCCACTTTATTAATAGTTCGATGCTGTTCGCCAAAAAAAAAATTACAGATACAGTTATTAAAATAATCAAACATGGCGTTATTCATAATGTGTGCATTTTTCGGTCTAACAATACCTTTTCAGGTTAAATTTCAAAGGAAATGCCGTAAGAGGCGAATCGAGACACCAAAATAATTATTTAAATGTCAATTTTCCACTTGCCTCTTATACGGGGCAAACCACTAAACCAAAATAATAAAAAACGAGGTGAGTGGAACATTTTAATCGAAAGGAGCAAGATCCAAGGAGCGAGCCAAAAAGCTCAAACCACCGACTTCCGAAATTAAACTAATTTTTTACTTAGTAGTGTTTTTTTGGAAGTGGTTGTTTTTTTTAGGTTCATTTTCTGCTTACAAACTCATAGTGTGATAATATGATATTTGCAAGATTTCATTATGTCTTCCAGTTCCAACCTTTGTTCCAACCGCAGTGACTCTGAAAGTTAAAATCATCACATTTATCATTTAAAACATCCCAAAAATGTTGACTAAACATAGTAAACTATTTCAACCATTCCCCATACCGTTCCATCTCCCAAATATTAATAACTACCAACAAAGACAACAAAATTATTAATTAACAGAATTAAACACTAATCAATTCCAAGATCTACGAAATACCTGCCATAATGCCGCCATCGTTTAATTACGACCGTGTTATGATTGCATCGTGGGAAGACTTCGACTTGAATCTTGTAACTCGTCAGCAACACGCGCAATCTGGGATTCTTAAGTAATTATTACATTAATTAAAGTTATGGGATCATTGTGTTGTGTTTGTATGCTGTGACCTTGGGAGTGTTGGGTCAGCCCCCTTTTCTTTACTTAGATGAATCTAGTGATGTGATCTTTGGTGTAGAAATTATGGCTATTATTCTATGAGTGACGTGTTGATGTCGCTAAGAGAATTCTGTATCCTAATTACTTAATATGCTCAGAATGACAAGACATCTTGGACACTATTCATTCAAGAAACATAGGATAAGGGTAGAAAGATGATGACGATTAATTGAACTCTATGCAATATCATTGTTTTGCTCTCCAGCAGACAAGAATTTCCAACATGAAGAAATGTTTTTTTTTTCTGTAAAAATGAGTGTGTTAGACAATAGGATTCTTGTCTTCAAAATCTTCAAGATATAAAGTATCATACCCTTGTAAACTACGTACCCAGTATACCTACAAATAATCATGTACCATTCTTGGATTCACCGCCCCCGCCATTTTGTTTTTACTTGATGGAAGCCACCATAAGCAAATTAAATCGAGTGCCGTTTTCAATAACGGGAAGAAAAATCTACAGAACCACTTACACCAGTTACTTCATTAGGCATTCAGGGACTTTATAGTCATACATATTAAGACATCCAACATTGTGACTCCATAGTCTCGATCATAATTTTCCCGTTAACCTATCGGAAGCCATGATACTGGTGGACATTAATATAGATACGACTCTCTGGGTGGCGCCGTCTGATCAGATGTAGAGGTGAAAATTCTTGGGTTATTTTCCAATGGTCACGGATGTGTGGGTGAATGTTGATATTTATTTAATAAATAGTCTTTAATGGAGATAACATCGTGATTTACTATGATGGATATGCGGTAAAGCAGTTTTCTAATAATACGTACGAAAGCGTAATTTAAAGGGAAGACCCACATCACTGACCGATGCGACGTGGGTATGGCTAACTCTGCTGAAAACATTGAGACATAACAACGAAAACTGCACAGGATAGGCCATTATACTGATGTATGAAATTGATGTCATAATCATCAATTTACCCATCTGTTGGATTATGAGAAATAATTATGACAATTAATAGTAAGTAACTATTCTTTCAAGGCCGCAGGGTGTTGCGGTATACCAATAGGTTCATATTTAGCAGTGAAGACGATGATGTACGTAAGGAAAAATCCACATCTTTTTAATAAAATAAGTGATAGACATAATTTTAATACTAGAAATAAAGATAAACTAGCTCAACCATTTTTCAGATTATCTAAAGTACATACATCTTTTATGGGGTACTGTGTTAAATGTTACAACAAAATACCTTGTGTCATATTGCAATTAAATGAAAGAAAATTTAAAACTCAGATTAAAAGTACACTTTGTAAACAAGCATATTACAAATTAGAGGATTATATCCAAGATAAGAGTGCTTGGAAACATGCTGGTCCTGCTCCATAGGACAATTTAGAATCAAGACAAAATCAAACAGGTTGCTAATTTAATTGTAAAATTTATAATTTTGTATTATATGACATTGATTTTACATTCTGTGATTACTTCCTCACACACTGACTTATTAATTTTAAAAACATTAGGAAAATCGTCTACTTTTACTATGTTTGTAAATATGTGAGCACCATGTATATATCATATAATTAAATTATCTGTCGTTGCTTCATTTTTAATTCTTTTTACCTATTGTGGTATAGTAATTTTATTCTAGGTGCATCATCTTCACATATAATTATTTAAGTAATGTTACGTACATTACTTGTACGTAACATTAAACAGTAAAACCGTGACTTTTTTAGGGTTTATAAAATTATTATATGACTGGACAAATTGCCCAAATTGTTTATATGTGACGTTTGGAAATGTTCCTTTTGGTAAGCGCCGCCTACGCATGCGAATTGCGGACAAAGTCTCAGGAAAAGTCTTGTGACTCAGCCACTGAAACAGAGAAACAGGATTAAATGATGAACAAACTGCTTCTGTCACTACAACCAATTTAATTTGAGTAAGGTTGTATTTTAATTCTGAACTTGACATGACATCTGTTACAAAGTTCATCATGAACAGTTCATCAACCGGCTATCTATACGTATATAACCAAACTTAATATAATTAATGTACGTACTAATACAAACTATTGTAAAACATTTTAAAAGAGTAACGGTGGAGTTTCTTGCCCATTCTTCTCCATACGAAAACTACCTTTTGGAAGGGGCGACTAGAATCAATTATATTATTCTGTAAATTTTGACGTTCAAAAGTGCCATACATGGGCCTATTTGAAATAAATGTTTTGACTTTGACTTTGATGTAGATTGTAATGAATCAATTAAAATCAGACCATCAACTTCCTTGCCATACTTTTCTCTGTCACCTCAATACAGTAGTTGCCTAGGTAAAAAAAGAAATTATATTTAGTCCGTTTTTCAGATAATAAAAAAATATTAGACACGTATTTTTTGCTCTTTCATATTAATAAAAAATAACTTAGAAAACACGCATTAAAGTTGAGGAGTGGGGGCTCGCTACGTCACAACGCAGTATAAAATCTAGCAAGGCGTGACGTCAGCCACATTTTAACTCAATGTATCGCCGTAATCTTTTGATTATGTCAAATAAATAAAAATACGTGTCCAATATTTTTTTATTATCTGAAAGACGGACTAAAAAAAAATTTTGGACAGAAGCTTAAATTGTCTCGATATGTAACTTCACTGCTCTCATTTCCTATCAGTGTTTTATACAAAATAAAAATCATTTATTTCAAACAAAAAAGTCCATAGGCAAGGCAAGGTTGTTTGTAACAATAATTTTGTTTATAACTAATGTTTAGTAAGTAAAAAGAAGAAACTAGACAAACCGTCTACCCCTGCACAGTAGGCTCATCGGTCTCGCAACACATGGAGTTTAGTAAACATACTGAGCAGAACAGTATCGGTTCTCTCGCCAGTCATCCTCAGGACGCTATTCGGGCCCCCTGTACTCGTCGCATCACCGACTCAACTTTTTTACGCATAATTGCGTAGAAGTCATCTACGTCGGCATCAGTAAACATGCACTGCACAGCATCAAGGGAGCCAAAACAGCGCCCTGAACACATTATTACACTGGACGCGCAAGGAATTGTAGACTTTTTGTGTAAAGTTCGCCCACAGGCCGCTCGTGTAGAACGTCTGTCAGAATGCCTTGAACATTGTTATTTTAACAGGAGCAGTACACCGAGCGAACCTGTGTGCTAACATATTACCGCGCACCGACAACGCCCTGCGCTCCTTCTCAATGTCTAATTCGTCACTCAAATTCTCAGTTACAATGTGTCTTTGATATTTAAACTGAGTAACACGACTTAGAGATGAACCATTAAGTAATCTATAGTATAAAGATATTGTTTTTATTTTTATATTTTATAACATGAACTCACTAACTTGCTTTCTTTGTACCTCAGGCCATGTTCCACAGTATAAACCTCACACACATTTAACAGCTGTTTGAGACCCCCAATTGAGGGGCTCAGCACCACCATATATCATCGGCATAACTCAAATTATTGACACATAATTATGTCATCAATATGGCATCCAACATCCATGCTGCTGAGCTCCTCAATCAGATGGTTAACATACATATTAAGGAACCGTCGCGAAATTAGCCCGCCCTGCCTGACGCCACACTCTAAAGAATATTCATCTGAGATACATTTCCCTACCTTACTATATTAAGTTAATTTTTAGTCTAATATTGATGTCGTACGGAGCGGAAAACACGGCATCTTACAAGCCAATCCAAGCAATCTGTATCCAAACGAATATAAAGGAAATGGCGTGTCCACTCGATTACCGCGATTATTTACTTGTCCTGTAGTAACTGTGCTACTCGAGGAGGTAACTGTTCATGTAGTTGTTTGACTATAGAGGAAGGGTGGTTATATTTTATTTAGCAACAAAATATACAGACCCCGTATTCAAAATTCAGTTATTTACGTTACACGTTCATGTTTGGATCACAAAAATACATAAAGGTGTACCAAATTTCAACTTAGTCGGTCCATTAGATTCGGAGCAAATTGGCTGTGACAGACGGACAGACAGACAGACAGCCAGCCAGCCAGACAGACAGACAGACACCGGACTGATCCTATAAGGGTTCCGTTTTTTCCTTTTGAGGCGTACCTCAAAAGGTCTTAATCGCGTACGTTTTTGGTTTCCACGGAACCTTTTATTAGGACCATAGCGAGGATCCTCCTAAAAATAATTATGCGTTTTGTTCATGAGATAGCAAAATAAATAGAGATAGAGGAGCAAAAAGGCTCAACCAATTTCTTTTTTTTTCAGCAGATTTGCGGCATAATGGGACAACGGCAGGAAGAAGAAGACCTGCAGAAGAAGTATTTATGTAGATATAAAAAGCATAATAGTTTCCGACAACACAAAAGTTATAATCTATAGTTACGTACAATAGTATCGTATGCGGGTACCGGCGTAAACAGAACCATAAATCATATTAATGTATTTTTAATATTGGCTCGTAAAACATTAAATAGAGTTTATATTCGATGCTTCCTTGTGATCTGGACCTGGAAGGAGACTATTTCTGAACTTTGACTGCATAAATGTAACTTGTGCGTACATACGTAGATCCTGCATAACTTAACCAGTACCTGTACGAAAGCCTATTGAATTTAATCGGTTAACTTATATAAAGCCAATAGCCAAGTTTTAATTTACTATTGACTTAGCTCATCATCATCTGCTGAGCCTTGTCCCAACTATGTTGGAGTCGGCTTCTAGTCTAACCGGATGCAGCTGAATCCAGTATTTTTATTGCTTAAGTGACCTCCGCAACCCAGTTACAGGGTAACACGAAACCCTTGGTAAGACTGATGGACAGACTTTCGGGCTTCTGTCGACTCGTAACGACTGTCAAAGATCCAAGAATGACAGCCGGTACCAACGGCTTAACTTGTTTTCAGAGGCACGGAAATGTCTCGATATGCAAAGATGGTCACCCATCCACCGACCGATCGCAGCAAGCGTAGCTTAACCTGATCGATCGTTCCGTGCAGCTGTTCTTACTTAGCTATTGGCTTTATTATTTGTTGATAAAATTCTTGAGCAGGCTTTCAGTCACCATCACCGGGTTTAGGGTATTTCTTAAGTCTCCTAATGATGGAAGGCTACAGTGACCAGAAACCAGAGGGCTCTCTTGTTTCTTGGCTTGACAAGAGGTAATCGCTTTCAACGCATTTCGTTTTTCTAAAAAGACTTGCAACAGGATTGACATAACAGTCCTCCAGTCCGAATTTCGGCCATGGCGGCAAATCACAGCGGAGAGTTCGGTGCGGGAGATATTATAAAGCACAGTTGTCTGCGCAGACACAGGTGTACTCGCTTTTCCCTCACTCATAGGATACGATTGGATTGACATAGGTATAAGCTTTTCGGTGGATGTCAATCCAATACACTTTTCACTTTTCCAACATCGTTAGCTCTGATACAATGTCACCTCGTCTAAGCCCTCAGATTATAATGCCATAGACTATAAAAGTATTTCTGAACCCCTCTGCACGCAGAAATGCTGCCGCGGCGTTCTTGCCGCTGATTCCGAGCATATGCTGTTCGTGGTGTCTCGCTGTTTTGCTGCCAATTTACTTGTCAACGTTCAGAAAGAAAGAAAGAAAGTAAATTTATTTGAACCAGGTTAAGGCACACAAATAAAAAACAAAAAACACAGAAAGCTTAAAACAGTATTGTGTGCCTCACGGCTGCGACAAATCGGCCCAGTTCAGCATTAATGCCAGACAACTAGTGCCTGACGCTGGTTTTCAACTGAACCTTATGTTACGAGTACGTGTTATGGATGTAAATCAGTTCACGTGGTATCGCTGTGATAAACGTGTCGTCGCGGCAGGGCCACAGTGCCGCGCAGCAGTGCTGCCGCGACATTTTTGCCGGGCTCCGAATGTAATCTCATATAAACCTATGCAAACTGTATGGTGACCAGTGGTGACGCGGCAGAACTGCTGCGGCAGCACTGCCGCGTGCAGCGAGTTACGGAATCCTACCTAAATTGATACCCTCAGCAGAAAGTCATGTTGTAGCAGTACACTGCTATGAGTAGCTAGTCAAGGGGAAACTCAGTTGTTCATTACTTACCTACTGCTTTTATGATCTTAATATTTAGTTTCCTTTTACATTCTCCACGGGTAGTGACGCTCTCTTCCTTGATACAACAATGAAAGCAAAAAGCCAGTCAAGAGCAAGTCGGGCCCGCGCAACGAGGGCTCCGTACCATTTTAAATTTTCATCGGCGAGGCCTATATTCGCCAGAGAATTTTAACAATGCAGTGTAGAATATTACAGTTTTAGGTCAGCGCCATCTCTTGACCAATAGTGGAACTAGTGTAATTTTTGTTGATGATTTCTGAAAATGTGTGCTATTTAGAGACATCGTTTTATTTTTTCTGTAATCTTTACATAAACTAGATTTTTCCCCATGTAAACTTCGGAGATAAATGGGGGAACGGTATCTTTTTTAGATTTTTCGTCAAAAGTCGAAAATAATGCGGCCTAAAAAAATTTTTTTGAGATGTGCAAATAGCGCTCTTTCATATGATGTATGCCCTAGTAGCCCCACTTAGAATTTTTAGGACCCCGGTTCAAATATGTTGCAAAAAAAAATCTGTTTTTTCTTATTTGCAAAATACCTAGTTGGACAAACGTCATCTAAAACTATTCAAAATTTTGGTACGGAACCCTAAAAACAAAAGAAGACATTCATATACTTATTAAGTGATTGTACCTAAAAGCATTTAGCATGCCTTTGACTCTAAAGCAGTAGACCTTTACGACTATCAACCTAACCTTCGCTTACGCCTAAATAATAAAGGGGTTAGTACTTACATAAGTAATCAAGCATTTTACTTACATAACTTATATAAGCGCCAAGTTGCATAACTAATACAAAATTATCATGCCAATGCGATGCAGTTAGGAATATCTGAATATACCCACTTATTACTAAGGCGTAGGCATTTTATTCCGTTCCCTCTACAAGGTGATCAACGTGTTTACATAGTCGGTATTATTTTACGTCAAAATCTCGTCTCGATATACGACAAAACGAATAGTTTGGAGGTAAAGTGTTTGTGAAAAGTAGTTTGTTAATTGGCCGCTAGGGGCGCTGCTTGTTGAGAGTTTGCGTTTGGATACTTTATTGATGATACCTATAAAATGATTGACTTTATTGGAATGAATTAATTGAATACTTATATTTTTTTTGCTTATATTTTTATGATAATCTACAAACTGCTAAACATAAATTACTTCCCATAAAAACCGAGAGCACCTTAGCGCCTATATGCGAAGTCCCTAATTCGCAAAATTCACTTTATCTTTTGAACACTTTGACGAAGGAAAGGAAGCGCTTTTAAAGAAACATTGGCTGGCTTTGGCCAGAAAGGCAGATTATAACAAAGAATCTTAGTTTACCGTAAACCCACGTTCGCACAGACGTAAAAATATCGCGGGCGGGATTATTTCGAACACTGGATTTTCAACGCTCTGCTTAACACCGAGAGTTGAAAATCCAACAGTGTGTTTTTCGACGCGCTGGGATGCACTCTGTTGAATTGTGAGTCGAAAATCCAATCCGCGATAAAATCCCGCCGCGATATTTTTACGCCCAAGTGAAACATACTGTGGTCTATTAAGTTACTATAGGTACCTATATAGTTTAACATATTCCTGCTAAAGGCTCTTTCAAACAGGCGCGACACGCGACGCGACACAAAGACACCGCTCGTCGCGCGACGAGCGGTGTCTTTGTGTCGCGTCGCGTGTCGCGCCTGTTTGAAAGAGCCTTAATACTTTAAGCTCTAAATTAACATAGAAGTCACTCTAGAATCTTGAGTGCAACTGGTGCAAGGTAGACTCGTGGGTAGTATTGATTTGATACGGCCCAAATTACTCTGTCAAAGATTATCTATCCATAAGTAGGTACGAGCGCTCAGGGTCAGTCTGAATTAAGCCTCGTGCGACAGCGCAACGCATCTCTAACAAAACAATTTCTATGAAAACTTCACGGTAGAATAATTAAGTACCGGTGTCGCGTCGCGCCAGTCTGCACGAGGCTTTATTTCTGGAGTCGTGAAATTTATTTATTGATATATATATATACCTAACTGGCAACCCGGCCCTGCTTCGCTCAGTCTTTACGACTTGACAAAACATCTACATTTCTTTTATGTTAGTTACCCATAAACCTTCCGGAATCAATTCTCTAAATTATAGTTTATTCCGTAATAATTATAATCCGTTGCGTAGTTTAGATGAAGATCGCTGTCACACAGAAAGAAATGAAAAATGACTTTCAACTTTCGGCGCAGACCCGAGCGCGCGAGCGTTCAATATTCAACAGCGCGCTTGTATTTTGGCATGCATTTGGGTGTCCCTTCATCCCGTGTCACACCTAGTGTTGGAGAAAACTTCCCTTTTCGTAAAAAAAAAGAAACGAGCACAGATTAGTGTTAGATATGCAGAATGCAGATGACTACAGCGGATTTTGGGCTTCCCTAATTCCTAACATTGGTAGGAGAAGGAGACGCTTGACCATTTTTTTTGGAGTTATGTACTTAAGTATAGAACCTCTGCCACTGTCACCTTTAAATATATGAATCTACGGATCACACAAAAAAGTAGGTGCCAATAAAACTTTAAGGCTCCCGTAGACAAGTGCGACGTGAACACCGGTAGAACAATTTCCGTGCAGTTTCCATAGAAATTGTTCCACTAGAGTCGCGTCGCGCCCGTCTGCAGGAGCGTTTACAGGTCAAAACCAAAATTATTGATTATTTTGAAACGATTGCGTGTCTTCCGACTTATCCTTGCTCAGACTAAATAAAAAACCAAGACATAGCTGCAAACACCGATATATGTAGATAGCTGCAATCAATAAAGTGAAGCATGCCAAAACTACACCTCCGCTCTGTGCATGACGCTGATGCACACACATTTACAATAATTTATAATCAAACTACACCTCACTAAGTGCATACAAGTTTACAAAGCCAGCCTCACGTCACTGTTGACAGCGCTCTGTCTTGGTTTTTATTTGGTCTGAGTATCGATGTTAATAAAATAGTGTGTTTCATAACGGAGTAAAACCTACCTCAGATTTTTTTTCGGTTTCAAACCGAAAAAAACATTGCAAAAGTTTTTATTTACTTATACAAAAAAGGTTTTATAATCATAATCAACATAATGAAGTCGTACGTAATGAAGTCTGCGTAAAATCACCCAATATTTAGTCAACATAATATTCATACATTTCTTTAAATAAAAACGACTCGTCTCAAAACACTCGTCTCAGTTCATTCTTATTCATCTTATGTAACGCATATTTTTTTTTAAATTAAAGAAGTTTTTTAAACTTAGTACTGGAAACATTGACGGAATTAGTCACGCCACCAGACCTCCAATCCATGGTATAATAATATACTTCACCTGGTATTCTCTTCCCGTGACAGCTGGGTCACGTGATTGGCCTAAGAATACGTCATCAGTTGCGATGCGGCTCTCAAACTTTTTTAGTGGGGGAAAAAGATTAAAATAATACAACGGGTAGGTACTCATTTTTTATCATTTTTAATAAATCGACATATTTGATACTTTTTATATTTTCTTACTTTGCTTTTTTTTTTTTTTTTTTAATTGATTGCATATTATGGTTTTATTTAGTTCCCTTACTCGTCCTTGATCGAACTAAACAGAGCACTACTTCATAATGAATTTGAGGATACAAGTCCTTTGTGGCCTCATGAACAATCCGTGTCAAATTTGTGAAAATGAATTTTTCATCGTGCGACAATTCACCGTGGTATTTATTAAATTATCTCTCCATTATATCAGCAACCTTGATCAATTCATTGCAAGGGTAAATTAGTTGTCCTCTAGACACAAAAAAAATCCAATCACAGGCTACCTGGATCAATCTTTCGTGTCCCGTATCCAAGATGTGGATATTTTCGTAAATAAGTAAAAAACTAGTTGGGTTAGGTTATGTTCGGGCGTACAGCCGGATTGGCACTATTATGCCTTATATGGAATTTACAACGCGTAGATAAATGAAATAATATGTAGTTAGGTACATACCAGTTCTTATTGTTGTTTTCGGTCTACAATACTGAAGCCACACATTTGCTAGCATCTCTTCTTTGGGAAAAGAAAAAAACCTTATTACACCGCCTTTTTTACTTCTGTTTTTACAGTTTAGTATGGAACAACTAACCATTTTTATTGTGTATCTTTCACAGTTTACACAGTTTTCCTTTTCACAGTAACCAATGTTTGGGAACCACAGTATTTTGCTCACCGAGCGAAACAACGCTATAGATAGCGACAGGACAATAGCGATGAAATGGCGAGCTGTCAGTATGACACTTGTCAATTTTATGTGTGGCCACTGTGTGTGATTGAATTACCCGTGCAAAATGCATTTGTAACTTAACAAAGCAATTATGAACTAATAATTCAATATGTTCATTAATTTAAAACTAAATAGATGAATCACACGAGTTACTAAATAGTTAAGCTAGTTAGTAATTTACTTTATTTTCATTAACTAAATGAGAAAGTTCCTAAATTTACTGAAAAGGACAATCAATGGCAACACTTATCGTGACGTAGTCTTAGGCCATCGTGGGAAGAGAATACCAGGCGAAGTATATTATTATACCATGCTCCAATCAAAGCGCGGCTGCAATATTGTTATGTCAAGCAACTTGAAGGTGTTGTGTGGGGTGAAAAAGAAACTTTAAATTGGATTTTTCTTGCATATTCTTAAAAATACAATACGTATGTATGTTGATGTAAATATTATTATCCGAAAAATATTTTGTTTGTATTATTCAGTCACTTATGAGCTGTAATTACTAAGTGAATATTATGTCTTTAATTGTTGAAGAAACACTCAAAAACAATTAATCCATGTTTCTTTTTTGTTAGGTACATGTATGTAACATTTTGAGGTTACGTTAGGTACGGTGGGCTGCATCAATTCGGTACCCCAGTTGTATTAAAATTTTAATACAACTGCAGCCCACTGTACATAAAATTTGCATTATGGTGTGTTCACACACACAAACATGTATTTTTTTTTATTTAAACTCAAAGTCACCCAGTACTGCAAACATTAATTTTAAAACAGGGATTAAAGTGAATCATTATTACGTATTTTTTTGTCTCGCTAAAATGTTGTCATTTTCGATCTTCAGGGTATTTATAAGGCTTTGACAATATTTTAGGGTGTAATAACTCATGCTTATTTTTAGTTAAGATCACGTAAAACCTCAGAAGAATAACTAATACGCTTTTGGCAACATTTTAGTTATTTTTCTGAGCGTCAAAGTAAGAGTTTTTTTTAAATCAACCTTTCAGATCGTTACATTTTAATTATGAATAAAGATAATAAAATACTTGCCTGTTTTTCACACAGCCCTTGTTTTCATTTATGTTACTTTTATGCAATGATATTATACTAAATATCATTGCTTTTATGTAACTGTGACATATAAATAACATAAGTAAATGAAAATTTTCAAATTTTGGTTTTGTCCCTTATGCAAAAGTGTCATCCTAACCTGCACAACAACAAAACAGAACAAACAATAGTAGTTATGTATGCTATAAGTGTGCTATGTTAATCATTACACTCGAGGCGGTATTATTCGCATGACCCATAGGCGAGCGCGATAAGCTGACGTTCGCACGGACGTAATGAAATCGCGGCGAGATTTTATCGCGCACTAGATTTTCAACTCTCGATGTTAAGCCTAGCGTTGATAATCCAACGCGCTGGGACGCACTCTCGTCACAGCGCGTTGATAAAACACACTGTTGGATTTTCAACTCTCGGCGCTATGCAGAGCGTTGAAAGTCAAGTGCACGAAAAATAGTCGCCGCGATTTTATTACGTCCGTCGTTCCGTCGTGTATTACCACTGCACCACGCGTTTCATACGATGTTTTCATACTTGCGAGGAAAAAAACAAAGTTTTATAAACTAATTATCTACTTATGTAAAAAATAATGTGAAATATGGCCCGCGGATTTATTTTATCGCGATGTCTTCACAGGTTGAAGGAAATGCAAAGGAACGAAGCCGTCAAACAGTCTAATAGGTATTTAAAAGCATAAAAACGGAACATTTTTGTAAGTTATTTGGATTTAGAACACGAAAGAATGTTATTTTATGGACAAAAATAAATAATTTGATGAAATATTATATTAATTTATCATGTTTTATTTATTTACACAGTAGGCATAAATAGGCATGCCCGCCGGTTGAACGCGTCCCAGAGGCTCATAGCCATCCGGCTGGCCCGAGAATACCGCACGGTTTCCTGTGAGGCGGCGAGCCTCCTTGCCGGATTACCGCCATGGGATCTGGAGGCAAAAGCCCTTGCGCACATTTGGGGCTGGCGCGAGGAGGCGAAACGCTCAGGACAGACCACTGGCGGGATCTCATGGCGTCATGGAGAGGGCGATTGTCGCAACCCAGGCCTTGGCACGCCACAATTGCGACGATAAGTCCCCTCTTTGAGGAGTGGCTAGAGAGGCGCCACAGCGTCCTCACCTTCCGCATGACGCAGGTCCTCAACGGACACGGCTGTTTCGGGAGGTTCCAGTTCAGGGTAAGGCGGGAGGAAACGCCCGGGTGTCACCATTGTGTGGGTCGCTCGGAGGACACGGTGGAGCATACGGTGGAGGTCTGCCCGGTTTGGGCGCGCGTCCGGCCCTGGTTCAGGCCATGGTACGGAGCGAGAGGAAATGGAAGGCCGTCAACTCCTTCTGCGAAGCAGTAATGCTCGCGAAGGAGGAGGCGGAACGCGGGAGGCAAAGTTCGCGCCCTCACGGCCCTAACCACCGCAGGAGTTGACGCCCTGGGCGTCGGGAATCGCAGGCCGATTTCCGGCCACCGTAGGCGCGGGCTTGCGGACGGTGAGCAATGGGTAGCTCGCTGTCCGATAAGGACCAGGCTCGGGTCGACGGCGCGTTGTGTTCCACGCGCGCCTCAAAGAGATGTCAGCAGAACTGAGGGGGTCCGCTAGGGCCGATGCCTGCCGGGGTGGCGTAGAAGTCCGAAAGGGAGATCGTGGCCCCCGGCAACATAGCAACTGAAGGAACACTGGTGGGTTTTTGTCAGTAAGAGTCTGACACCCCCTCCCGCTCCGCCCAGAGCGGGAGAAGTTATTTGATAATTTCCTACCAAAAAAAAAGGCATGAAATCTCTATGATGAGATTAAAAGAAGCCCACATCTCCGACTAGTAAATAGCTATCTGTGGCGCACATTACCTCACTAGTGCGGTGATATACTTACCTAAAGTAAAAAGAAAGCACGCATGCTTATAAACTGCATTATAAACCTAAAAGCGGTTCAATAAGAGCCACTTTAGGAGCAAGTGTGTTGAAAATAAAAGAATAGTCTAGATATTTTTCAGGCAAACAGGACAGCCAGAGAGAGATTCAGTCATTGCTTTTAGAATCTGTCAAAATTGCCAAATTAAACAGTTCTCAAACGGGATACTTACATCTGTTTTGCTGTTTCTTGCCAAAAGTGTTGTACATGTACATGTTACAATTCTTTTCTTTCCTATAAAGGTACACGCACTTCGAAACAAAAATATTTTGAAAATAAACCAAACCATCTAACCATAATTATTCGGAACGCACGGGAGAGTGGGAGATCGCGCGCAATGATGACGTTTCGTTTTACTCCCCGTCACGTCAGTTCGCCGCGCCGCGCCGCGTCGTATCCACGTACAGAGGCCGATTGTCGCTCCTCGCCGACCCAAACCGTGAACCGCATAAAGAACTCAACTGTGAATAAACACAAATAACACGTTTAACATATAAATAAAAACATTTAGTGCACCAAAATAGTGAACTGAACAATCTGTGTGTCATAAACAGTGCCTAAACCGTTTGAAAAAACGTAATCTTTCTAAGCATCTCGTCGTGTGCTGCCCGGAGTCTCGTGAGTATTTTAGTTATTTTAACTGTACTTTCCATGCTTTGCTGAGGCACGCTTAGATACAGCCATTCGCGGAAAAAAATATCTCGCTCGTATCACTGGCTGCTATTGTATAATCTGTATCTAGAACTCGAAGTAGGTCGTATACCGATCTATTACCTGGCTGAATTTAGACGACGGCTGTTCTAAACATTAGTTCTTAAAAAAACATTGCGTTTCAAACCGGTTGAGTGTGGAATTTGTATTTTATTGGTCAAAGGCGTCAGTTTTTTCGCTAATTAAAGATATTTTGAGGATTTTGTCCCCTGTTTTGCCAGTTTTGTGAGATTTTGTGGTAGAGCGTCGTCCGTCTTTGCTACCGTGGCTTCGGTTGGCAGGTAAAAAGTGGTCGGCTACCCTATTACAAACCTCAAACGATGGCAATAAAAATTACTTTTTCGTCTAAGTATGAATTTGATGATAGTGCCGTGCTTGTTTCCTTAGATTTTATTTAGTGTACGTAACACGATGTCTATATTAACAATAGTGATGTCACACATTCCGATCCAGGGGTCCCTGCATCCCTGTTATTGTGACTGCATCCCAACAGTCGGACAATGCAAGGCATTCCGAAATTCGCATCCTATTGTGATACAGTTTATCCACCTATAAACATACCTATTATGGCTGTATTGTGTTTGTATGTGTGCGTAAAGTAATCTCAATTCGCAGTTGAATAACTCGCAGATTTATTCTGATGTGTACTATCACAGTATCATTGTATAGAGGGGTAATCTCTTGCCTGGAATTTATTCCTATCTTCATACGCATGATGGAATTTGGATCGAGAGATCAACAGCGATGTACTTGTAAGTATAACCAGATCGCAAGTAGGTACCTGCTAAGTGTGTCTACCTACAAAAACCATTCTCCTCTTTCAAGACACGATTATACATCCTCAAATTATCAAAGAATGTTCACATCAATGAAATGTTTGAAAATGACATTCCACGAATTAAGGCTCGTGCAGATCAGCGCGATATCGCGGGCGCTACAAGGGTCGCGCGGCCTGTAGCGCCTGCGATATCGCGCTGGCCTGCACCAGCCTTTATGAAACCGGTCAAATGTCACATTTCTTATGTAGATACCGTAAAATGGGGTTTTTTGGATATAGTGAGGTTATTTGGAATTTCTAAAATAAAAGTTTTGATCACATGTATTTTTTTATCTGTCAAGGGTAGGAATATTTGAATGCCATCTGGCAACACAACAACTAACTGTCTATGTCACATTCAAATTTTGGAGGTTAGTTTAGCATTTCACGTGGAGCAGTAAATGTTTTTGTAAATTTCGAATTTCTGGTTTTTATCGTGGGGTTACAACTTTCATCTGATACACAAAATCTAGAAAGGTATGTACTACGCTAATCAAACTATGTATACGTGTGTTTTTCGCAGATTTCAGTGGTTTTAGTTGCTGTTTTCTATCTCTAACGAGCTATGTACTGTACCTATTTTTTGTGATTGGGGCTTTTTGAGGTTGATTTTGGGGTTATTTGGAACAATATTTCAAATAGCCCCTTCTACGGTTTTCTATGCATTAGTATGGATTAAAGTAGTCGCTTCAAATAGCCCCAAGAGTGCAACAAAATTCACTTAAGGCTAAGTTATCACGCTTCAATTGAATAAGTTAAAATTACATAGGTACCTACCTATTATTTTGTCCACAGATAATATTAAACTAGGGATGATATCATGGTGCGAACATATCAAAGGAAGTATACCAACTCACGCAATGGCAAAACTCATCCACCATATCTGCGGTATTCTGAAGAAGATTTACAAAAAGCAATAGAAGCCGTTCAGAATGGTAATTTGAAAGTGAAAGACGCTGCGCAACATTACAATATTCCGATTAGCACTTTAAGCAGAAAATATAGATATAAAAATTGCACGCAAGAAAAAGCGGGGCACCCAACCCTATTTTCGAAAGAAGAAGAGAAATCGTTTGTAGAATATATTCAATTACTGAGCCACTGGGGGTTTCCTTTTGATTCAACTGACCTACGAGTATTTGCACAAAAATATTTAAATAAAATTGGAAAAACCATATATGGACTAAAAGACAACATCCCTGGTGTAGACTGGGCGCGCAATTTCCTAAACAGACACAAACATGAGATTTCCAATCGAACAGCGTCAAACATATCTAGCGATCGCGCCAAAACTACAGAACAGGAAATAGATGAGTTTTTTGATCGTTACGAAAAATCTATCAAAGGAGTCTCCCCAGACTGTCTCATCAATTATGATGAGACAAACCTAACCGATGACCCGGGTAACAAAAAATACATTTTTAAGAGAGGATGTAAATACCCTGAAAGGGTAATAAATAGTTCTAAGTCATCAATTTCTTTGATGTTTGCTGGCACTGCAGATGGACAATCCTTGCCGATATATGTGGTTTATAAAGCGGATCATCTGTGGGATCAATGGCTGGAGGGAGGACCTGAAGGCACCAGATACAATAGGTCAAAAAGTGGCTGGTTTGATTCGGTATGCTTCGAAAACTGGTTTCATACGATAATAGTTCCGTACGCAAGAAAAAAACCAGGACGAAAAGTTGTAATAGGAGATAACTTGTCTTCTCATTTCTCACAATCTGTTCTACAGACTTGCAGTGAACTGAACATAACGTTTATTTGCCTACCTCCAAAAACTACACATCTTCTCCAGCCACTGGATGTGGCTTTTTACGCTCCTTTAAAAAGGTATTGGCGTGACGTATTAACAAAGTGGAAGAAGACAGAAGGATTAAAACATAAGACTCTAGTTAAAAGTTCATTTCCAAAGTTGTTAAAGAAATTGAAGAATAAGTTGGTAGAGAGTGGCACGGAATCCAATAACCTGATAGCCGGATTTAACAAATGTGGCTTATACCCTATAAATTCGGACCGACCCAAGTCACGCTTGCCACAAACACAGATTATTCCAGAAGAAGAGATAGAGAACGCAGCATCTTCGGCTGTAATAGAACTTTTGCAAGAAATGAGATGTCCTACAAGTGCCACTGGACAAACAAAACGAAAAAGGAAATGCAATGTACCACCCGGAATGAGTATTACAGCAGACGACATAGCCATAACCAAACCCCTCCAGGAACAAAAAAGGAAAAATACACAAAAGCGAGTGTCGGGTAAAACGAAGAATAAAAAATCTTTGACTATATCCAATTCCGATTTATCTGACAAAGACATGAGTAACACCGATTCTGATATCACCGGAGGATTTAAAAATGAAGAATCGAATTTGCTTGATACGCAGCCAATTGCTGGTCCTTCCGGGCTATGTAATGCCTATGCCTCTGACTCCACATACGTCAGCTCAGATGATCAAAGTTCACAACATGAAAAGATTATAGAAACTAGTAACAAACCAGAAACTGGAGAATATGTATTTTTTAAAGGCAAGGGCAAGGGAAAGAAAAGTAAAGTAAAAATAGAAGAAAGTCAGCTGAAGATTAGTGATTTGAAAAATAAACCAGCATCTGGTGAAAATCTATCTATTAACCGCAAAGGCAAGGGAAATAAAAGTAGGCCAAAACTAGAAAAAAAACAGATGAAGATAAGTGATTTGAAAAAATTAGACTTGGATCCAGTAAGTATTCAACTATTGATAGCCAGTGTTAAAGCCGAGAAATCCAAAAACAAGAAAACCAAAAGAGATTCAACAGATTCTGACACTACAAGTGTGTCAGATCTCATGAGTGTCCATAGTGACTCGGACATTATAGATGTTAATTTTAGTGAAAACAGCTCTGATGTCAAGAGCAATGATGAAGGCTACGAATGTAACAAAGACATGAGTGACTGTACTTACATTAAACAGCCAACTGCAGAAAACAGTCAAATTCCTGACGATGATGATAAGATAATTGCTAGATCATATGTACCTGCTGGTTATGTTGAACAAAAGACTGATGACAACTTAACGACTAAGTTAGAATACGAAACTGATAAGACTGACATCAATCCAAGAAATTTAGTAACGATATGTGATAATATAGATTTAGAAGAAGATTTAATAACGCAAAAAGATGAATCTGAAGTACATGAACTTTGCTTTTACAATAATGAACCAACAGATACAAAAGACCTCCAAAATTCGAACATAAAAGATTGCAAAATGTCATCTGTAAGATCATATGTAACTGCAGGTTCTATAAAACAAAAGACTTATGATAACTTAAAGACTGAGCTAGAACATGGAATCTATAAGACTGATAAAAATGTGAGTACCTCAGCATTAATAAGTGAGAATATCGATTTGCCGGAACCTGAGATTTCAAAAGCTCATGAGTCCAATGATTCTCACCAAGAAAATGTGGATCCCTTGCAAATACAGAAAGACTTTGAACTGGATTTAGATATGTACTGTAATGAAAACGACCAAAATTATAATAACACCAGGCAAGAACATGTAGAGAGCAATCAAGAACTTGAAGAACATGTAATGGAATCTGTATATGCTGTGAATGACCATGTTTTGGTGCGCTACTGTGACGGTAAAAAATGTAAATATTATGTTGGATTTATTGAGAATATTAAAATTGATGGATGTAAATATAACTACACAGTAAATTTTTTCAAAACAATAAAAAAGCCACAGCTTGCATTTCGAATTACCAAGAAAATTGATCGAGATGAGGTTGACGACATATGGATTATAAAAAAAATTTTACTGAATAAAAATCCTAATGTCGAAGAATTCCTACTCGCTGAAAAAAGCGATGAGATGTATTTTTGAGCTACGTCAAAAATACATCTCAATTCACATCAGCATAATTTTTTTTCATTCGTATTTCTTTTTTTTCTAGAATTTTATGTTGGGAATATTTAACATTTGTTTTGACTTTTTATTTTTCTTACGTTTTTCTTTATTCACCATGAATATTAAATAAATATGTCAATTGAAATGAGATATTTGGGTTTTATTTATTTATAAATTCATCATAATCAGCCCACATTCATGACACACGTAAAAAATAGCTTACCCTTAAGAATTCCAAATATCGCTTTACTTATAATAGGTACAACTTTGTTATACTTACGTAATATTCCAAATAACCCCATTTTGGCAACAAATATAATTTCGATATGTAACTACCTTCATATAATTCGGTATTTTCTTGACCAAAAACAGTCAAATTGCCATTTAAACAAAACCAGGTTACCCTAAAATATTTCCAAATATCGCTTCGACGGTTTTATTTAGCACAATGTTTGATAAATTAAGAAAAACAGGTCCAATAAATTGTGGTACCAAATAACCCCATAGTAGCGATATTTGGAACAGCGTATTTCAAAATATATATCTTCAAAACTTACTACGATAGACGTATAGTAGTAGAAGTGATCAAGAGGGCATTATAGGAACTACTCAAAAAGCCCCTTGTTGCGTTATTTCATACACTGTTCTTTTATTAAACACATGTTTTAGCAAAAAGATGTTTCAAATAGCCCCGTTTTACGGTAGGTATTTTGCCAAATAAGAAATAATGAAAATCGTCTTTTTTTCTTCCATTCTGGCGTCAACATAATAAGAAACTTTAAAAACAAAAGGCAAGGCTAGGTAGGTAGCTAACAACGGAATCTCAAATGTGTCTCAAGCCTGCAGGTCATTGAACTCTAATCTCAATGCCTACACGCTCACTTTCATTGCTTAGGAAATCCCACTAATTTTATAAACTTGCAATACTGTTGGTTACTCCGGAATGTTGCCAACGGTTTTAATAAAACGCTTAGACATATTAGGTAAGTACCTATAGCTCTGATTAATCCAACTTACGGCCATTACAGAATCCTGATTCCTCTCTTCGTAAAGTAGATTAGACCATGGAAAATGAAATAGCAAAAAAAAAAACAAAACTCGTCAAATAATTAGACACTTCGTTAGTGAAGAATGGATTTCTTTCAAAAATTTCGTTTCTAGCTAGGTATTGCCGTTATTCGAATAGAAATCACAACAAAACTACACCGTTTGAAGTTAATGGAATCTTTTTCCGACGACATTTGCGAAATTCTTGCAATGTGCAAAAACTATTCTAAAATCGCCTTGACATGGCGCTAACTATTCTGCCTAAATTGGTAGCCGCCATTTTGTAATCTGAGGTAATCATTTGCAATGTTAATTTCTGCTACCATTTTAGGATTTAAATTGGCTGTAAATAATTGAGTTTCACTGTTTTATGACGTCATCTAGTCTGTGATGTAAGTGTCATCTGTTGATTATTTCCGGTAATTATTCGCATAGTCAAAGAGATCTTGTTTTCTAAAAAAAAAATCTTATTCGTCTGCAATCTCTCTGTCATCTGACTGATTGTTTTTGTTCTCCTGCTGTCAATTTTTTTTTGTCTATTTTTAAAAGAGTAACCGTGGAGTTTCTTGCCGGCTCTTCTCACTAGGAAACGACCAATTGGAACCGTGCACCTAGCTTCTGACGTTTCATAAGTGCCCATGTAGGTTTATGTGAAATAAAAATATTTTGAATTTAATTGAATTCAAATCTGCTTCAGCGCGATGCAGCATTGTTTTGGTAAACGTGACGGGAAAAACATCTCTCTATCTCTTATCGCATCTTTAATCATCGAGCCCTTCGATGATTAAAGATGCATGATTCAAATAAGGTACCTACCAGAGTTATTTGTTTATTATTCTTCATCTCGAAAGTGATAATGATGTTGACGATCTTCCTACCAAAACAAAATGTCAAGAATTTCCTCTCGTTGTTAAAAAGGTACAAACGTGTATTCCGAAGTTCAAACTACGTCTTTCGTAAGGTAAATACACGTGTTGGATGCATCTCCTAAAATAGCTAGGGGTAAACAGCACTGTCAGAGTAGCAGTGGGTATAAAAATAAACGGTGCCACATGGTCGGGACCTGGCGCTTTTGATACCGATTTAGAATTGTAATTATGTTAAAGCCAGGTTCATTTAGGAGATGAGGAAACATTGCATGGCCTTACATGGTAGATACTATCAGGACTGCAAATACCATGTAAAGGCTCGTGCAAACTGGCAAGATATCGCGGATGCTACAGGCAGCGCGACCCTTATAGCGCCCGCGATATCGCACCAGTTTGCACGAGCCTTTAGGCTGTCGAAAGATCATAATATCTTTTTATTTTTATTAATTTACGTGATAACTTGTGGGAAGACAGCATCAAAACCTAGACATAATCTAGACTAAGCTAACAAACCTAAGTCAACTAAAAAGGCCAATGTTTTGCAGTCTAATGCAATGTTATGGCCGGCTGTATAAACCCAAAAACTGAAACGGTTATTCTGTAATATTTATTACTTTTCGAAATTCATTATTTCTAATGTCAGCAATCCTTCACCTCTACTTAACACTTAACAGACCTCTATTTTTAGCAATAAGACGTGTTCAAAGTTTCTGTATTCAAAGTTGCGTTAAAAGACTTTAGGTAATTGCTTTGTTTTATTTACGAAATTAATCCTCTATATAGCTGCTGTTTTGCATAATTATTCTTGTTATATTCTCTGATATTTTAAATTATTACTTCTGTTACCTTATGCGTATTTTTACTATCTTCACGATTGCCAAACTAATGTATCAGCTGTCACAAATATATCGATTTCGTGTGATTTAATAACTGCAACTGTATTCAAGGCTTCCTTTCTCTCGAATTTATTATTTTATTTATTGATATCAAGAACAGGAATTGCAGAATCATGATTGTTATTTATTATAACTTACAGAAATATTACTACATAATTTATTCATTTTAAACTCTTCTTTAATAAAAAAATAAGTTTTTATTATTGGTCCTGTCGCATCTTGATTGGCTAGTTATTTGCAAAATGTGTGCTACTTTTGTTACTTGTATCAGTGCGAAATCTTTTTGTCGATCACAGTAATTCTCAATGGGTTCACAGTTTACGGAGTTCAGTGACAGTGGTATATGTACCTTCTTCGTATTTTTAAGTCAGGAACAATTGCCTTGCCATCAAACATTCAACTCGTGATTCCCTGCTGCAGTTTCGATAATTTCAAGTTGAATAAATGCATAGCATATTACGAAATGAGCATAATAATATGCTAAACACGTGGCAATACTTGGCAGTGTTCAGTAATTAAACTTTAATCGAGGGTAAATCGTGACAAACCTAATTGTATGTAACTAAACGAGGCCTTGAGCCAATTGTTAATGCCTAACTACTTATCACCTGTGTATTTTACAACAAAACATAGAATCACGCTTAAATATCCCGAAAAAAAAAAACCGCATTGGAACCGGAGTTACCGCCACAGCTTCTAGAGTAAGCAAGATGAAGTAGCAGTGGGCTGGCCATGTTTGTCGAAGAACCGATAGCCGAGGGAGCAGGGGAGCAGACAAGTCGTGGAGTGGAGATCGCGCATCGGGCAAATGTTTAGTTTGGGACGCCCCCAAGTTAAGGCTCTTTCAAACAGGCGCGACACGCGACGCGACACAAAGACACCGCTCGTCGCGCGACGCGATGTACCTTTGTGTCGCGTCGCGTGTCGCGCCTGTTTGTAGGAGCCTTTAGATGGACCGACGAAAAGGTAGCTGGGAAAGACGACGGAAGGCGGAGGGCAGGGTGTTGTGGCGCAGCTTGGGAGAGTTCTATGTCCAGCAGTGGACCGCCATAGCCTGAGTTGATTGATTGTTTGATTTCCCAAATACTAGGCATACCTCCGAAAAACTGGCGAAATGTAGGTGCATGCACCTCGCACCTACATTTTATATAAAAGTTTTAGTCCCACATATCGAGCGAGCCTTCTGCAAACCTTGCAAACAGCCTTTACAACAAAACAATGAAATCATAAATCATAACTTGTGCTCTAATACTGTAATTAAAATTTAAATAAATCAAATAAACATTTAAAAAAGTTTATAGATACAGAGATAACCTGATTATGTTTTGTATGATACAGCTACAATATCAAAGAAACAAAATAATCTGACAATCAGGCAGGATGTTATAACGCAGAAGTTAGTTCTGTTATTAACTACATCAAGACACATAAGATGAAAATTCACTAAGCGACAGTCATGCCACTCTAAGTTTCTAGGCATTTCACGAACCTTATAGAGACCTGGGTCATTCCTGGAATAGTTTGGAGCTTTGGCTTAGATTAGAGCTAAATATGAGGCAAGGGAACCAAGCTTGAAAGTGCCACTCCTGAAAAATCTAATTAACAAAGTCGGTTTGGCTTGCTAGTTCATGATCCGGTTACTAATGAATTAATGAGTTACGGAGTTACGGCTTGAAAGCGACCAGTGACACAGCTATAAGACAATGTCCAAGTAAACGATTTAAGTGATTTATTCAAGGTGAATAAGGTAATTTGTATTGTGGCTCTGGCTACTTTGCTGTAGAAGTTGTTATAGCTTTGAATCTTAAGCCTGCTAATAATTACATTATTAATAGCTAAGTTCAATTTGGCGAAGATAATGCCACGTGCTTACTAATTACAAAACACAAGATCAAAAAGGTCTGCCAGGGTTTCTGCTTCACCTTTGGAACGCTAAATCCATTAATGGTAACGATTGATCTATCAAAGGTAACTAGAATAGATTCTTTTGAATCCTCAATCAAATCATCCAAATATTTCTTTAGAGACAATGAACCAATGGCCGGCTTGAAGTTACTTACACGAGCCCAAAAACATGTAAATTCTTGCTGTTTACAAGGAAAACATTTTTAATTATAGCTCCGTACGCTTGTTTAAATTAAAGCAAAGAATGCATTTCTTTTGGCGTCGAGGTTTGTGCTAAATATTTTATGTATGCCCATTTTGTCAGGTTTAAAGTCGATAATTTATTTTTTAATCAACTCCGATATAATTTTTATTGGCAAAGATATTAACTTGACTATCATTATTTTATGGCTCTTTTGCCAATCAGATTTAATTATCTCGTTATTTTCGTCTCCTTATCTTTAGAGCTTCTTAACTTTGGTGTTACGATGTTCTTAATTAGAGTTTTGGAATGCTGTGGTATTTTGTACGCATTTTGGGATTTCACCATTTTGTGTGAAATGAGACAGCTAATTGCGTTCACTCTGCCAGGAGTAACTAAAATTTCAATTTACCGTTGGAGCATCACTATCATCATCCACAACTACACTTACTGCTGCCCGTCTCTGTGGCTGTGATAATCTCCAAACTCTTGTGCCATTGAAGCTTTCCAGTCTTTTCCAAGGAATATTCACATTCTGTCATCTTACGCATACCACCCAACTTTTTCTCACATTCACAAATGAATTCAAAAACTTATTCACGTAGGTACAGTATTACAAATTCAACGTCGCACATTGTGATAATATTACCATGTAACCCTATCTCTTGATCTTTTTCAGCCTTAGTTTTTGTGCCATATTGTATCCTACTGTTTTGCTTGTGACCTTGTTCGTTTTTGACTCGTGTTGTATCAGCACTTATCAAACTCGTGTTTGGTTTAGATATAATCTGAGCTATGTCGTGGATTTATGTTTTAGTTTTCAGCATGATTAGTGAGTGCTTCATTATGAATGTCGTGTGTCAGTTTCTGTGTTTCTTCTAATTATAAAATGGTTACTACAATCTCCATTCTCCTGCCCTTATCCCAATTTATTTGGGATCGGTGCAACATGTTTTTCTTTCGTACTTCTCAAATGGTTACTAAAATGCATTTCAATAATATTCTTGTCAGGTGTAAGTATAAGCTCAGTTGTCCGATTGATTACTCTTTAATTCAATTTGGTCACCTTTAGTCTTCTGTCGTTGTACCCCCATCCATTATATATAAACATACCTACCGAGTTTCTATTAACGCTTCTGGCCTCTTCTTGTTCAGCTCTTACATGACCATCTAAAGGAAGTAGGGCTAATTCTTATCTTTAGGTCATACGGTATTCTAGATTAATGCGGTAATAAGAACCTACTTTTTGTTTAATCATAAAATCTGTTACAACTGGACTTGCTTCCTTCATAAGATTTCTATGTATATTTAGCTTTCTTGGCATTTCCTGGCGTTATAAATTGATATCGGATATTATTATGCGGATTCCATAACGCTTATGGAATTCGCTGTAAGAAAACCACTGTTCTGATTATAGTGTCAACACTTTTAAAGTAAATACGTGATACAGTATTATCCATTTAAGCGTTTAGTTAATATTCTTATTTTTAAGCCAGTTATGAGAAAAATTCTACTTATTTCTGTGATTACTTTTCATCTTCAGCATGCAAGCCCTACACATTCGCGCTCACAAATAACCCAGTATCCTAAGATAACTTTCAACTATACGTTACCAGAATGTATCGCTCATACTTTATTTATCGCCATTCATATGGAACGTTTCCTATGAAATTACAATGCTTTCACCAACAAATGCCACGACAACGATTAAATGCAAATGTACCTCGATGTTTCTTTCCGTAACGAGTAGTTCTGACCATACCCGGTGTTTATAGCAAAAATATTGCCCATATTGGGCGGGGGCTATTTTTCCAATGTCAATGGTAGATAAACTTGTTGTTTGTCTTTTGTTTTCACTTAATTGTTACTCGAGTTGATTGCTTAATTGTTGTACTGTTGGAATTTGTTGTTGTTGTGTCAGTAGTTGTTTTGGGAGAATTTTGATAAGTCTTCAATGTGTGACTCATGTTCTCTCCAACTTTCATTAAGATCTTGACCGATGTGTATGATACTTACGGAACCAGCATGAAGATCATCATTTGTTCTGAATTATAATTGCCCCTAAGTTCATTATTAAAACTTCAACAAAAAAACTTGATCTTATTTCGGAGTCAAATCTTCTAAATCAATGTGACTACAGGTTTCGCAGACGTCTTTAATTCCTCTCGATATCGACTGAATTTCAATTATCCACAGATTACCAAGCTCATGTGATACTGTTACTAAACCTGTCCAAGTATTTGGGTCAATCTTTTCAAATGGACTTACTTTTTCTTTGATGCAATTCCAAGAGAAAGGGGTTGACGGCTCTGATAACTGCAGAGCACTAAAATGCACGCAATTATAGTCGTTATTACAAAGTGACATTGTTTATAATTGCATGAACAGAATCCATACACGATCATAAGCTATTTAACATACAGAAATTAATCTTTAATCTTCAGTCCTACATATCGTCGACTATTTTTGCATACAATATCTTACTGCTTTCACTTACACATTAATCATTAGCCATGATATTTTTAACACTTTCTTTATAAACGGATACTGGTTCTAGATTATCTTACGGAGACAGAATGCCTACGGTAGCACGATAAATCACTTATGGAATTGTGTCGATTTCAAGCTTTGTGTTTCAAACGAAAGTACTACCTATTGTACTGATCATGAGGCATATTCTTTTCTAAACGCATCTCCATCGCTCTAAGTAATTTTAATTTGTAGCCATCGTTCCGTTGCGTTTTGAATATTCAATACAACGACAAAATATTTAACACTATCTTCGTCGTCTGAACGCAATCGGTGGTTGTTTGAACATATCAAAGTAATTGCTATTCTGTCATCAGTGACTGCTTTTTATTGACGTCCGCATGGAGACGGTGAAAGAATATTAATTGTGTATATTGGAAACAATACAAAAGACGTGTTTGGATACCGCAGAGAAATTACCATTTACGTATGTGGAATTTTATACACTTTTAATGAAAGTTATTAAAAATTCGTTTCGAGGGCACGATTATTCTGTTTCGTCCCTGTTGCGTTGCCACTTGAAAAGCTGTAGAAAAGTACAAAAGAAAAGTAGAAAAAGCTGTGAGAAAAGTCATACGTCTATCAAAAGTTGATTTGTGTTACATCTAACCAGAACAATACTTGCGTAGTCAAAATCCTCGTTAATGCAATCAACTATGTCCTTTTGAGCAACTATCCAATGACTTGCCTACCAGTGCATTATTAGCGTAGCAATTACTTTAGATGTTACCACCCAAATCTGAGTGGAAAGCGTCAGATTCTTTTTCAATGAGCATTATACCATTTTCAACCAGCTGTTCTATATGATCAAAAATAAATTTGGAAGGTACGCCTCCTTTCGTCGACCTCTTTCGAGCTTAACCCGTGTCAAGGTGACGCCCACGGATGCCAATCGGTGTAAAATATCGAGTTGGTCCAATTTCGAGACATATTGTCTTATACGGTACTCTTAGTCATGATTACAGGCTGATGCATCAGAGGCGAGGCTGCGAGAGTATCTGGACAAAGACTAATGAGAGGTCTGGTAACACGTGCTTATTAGGTATCAGCTATAAAGAATTACAATACTTTTAAGGAGTCTAATATTTCTCTGACAACAAAATTCGGTAGCGTGGTCGGTTTGGATTTGGATGTCAAGGATTTTGGAAACCTTGTTTTTATTGAATGACATATATAACATCACGCCTGTATTTTCCGTAGGGTTAAGCAGAGGTGTACCTATAGTACACTTACTTTAAGCCAAATAAGTTCCATGTAATAGGGGAGGAGGAGGGGCTTTTGAATAAATATTTGTTTTGTCTTTTCATTCAACCTAGGACGTTCTGTCACTAGCGATTGCATATAATTTCTTAAGGTGGCACTAGTTGATATTTTTTCCATACAAATTTCAGGGGGGTTTTACTCCACTGTTTGACATGGTACATCCAAAGTTAAACATGATATCGTATTGTTTCATTATTAATTTTGTCTGTGCGGAAACAGAATAGTAAAATAATGAGCCATTAAAAAGTTAGGAGCCCACAAAGATTCCTTTTTCTTGCTAATTTTAACGCAACTTTGGGGGTAAATAAGCAATAAAAGAAGTGTAAAATCTCCAAAACAAAGTCGGTACCGACAAAGCTCAATTGTCGAAGAGTTCAATAAACTTTATTTGTAATTGATTTATGCAGTGGTTTTTTCATAAAACCCTATTTTCAAAAGGACTTTTCGTAATTTTTTACGCACTCGTTTTACTAAAATAGTTCGGAACGGTGTTTGTGTGCGTGCAAACTAGACGTTGTGCACGTAGACCAGTGTCTACGTGCACAACGTCTAGTTTGCTTTTCGGCCATGCCCACTAGTGAGTTCGAGCCCGCGACTAGTGTCACCTTAATTAAGCTTATTAATAATATTTAAATATGTTTAAGGGTAGGAAAAGAGCCATGTAAAAGTTCGCCAACATGCTCTTAGTAGTCCAATGATACAACTGACCTTAACAAGATGAATTCCGTTGTTAACCTTCATCATTACAATCACTGCCAATAACGACTGTATAGATTTGCCCAGCCAATAAGAAAGGCATCAATATTTTACCCATAACTTGAGTTTCTGTGTTAACGACGATTCCACTTAAAAATAAGGTTTTATTCTTAACAAGAACGTATTTATTCTCTCTTGATTTGTGAATAACGGTGCGTCTTTGTATATTTCTTGGAACTGCTCAGATTGGTATCCTCGTGAAACATAATTTTTTTTTGTTTAAGGGAATTTGATTATAGTTCACAGCTATGTCTTCATTTATTTCTTGGTAAACTTTCAGTAATTTAATTATGCCTAGTTCTTGATTCCCCAGTCACATGATCACATCATCGGACATCGCGATTACGACAAAAAATCCCTTTATGATTGTTCATCGTTTTTATTAGTTTAAAAAATTAATCTTCAGTAGAGAATATTTACTAGTTGATAAGATGTAATGCCACGGATAATAAATCTTTAATACTGTATTCGTGAACTGAACCTTAAAAATTATCACCACAACCAGATTTAAGCCTTTATCTTACTTATCTTCTCGATTACCAATCCCACCTTATACCTTCCATTATTCCTTCACCAAAGTATCTTCACAGTACATTAGTGTTACTTTACAGCCTCGACTGAACAATGACGTAAGTGTATCAGCATTGTTCGTATGTCTGTTACGTGGTGGGAACTGTGGTGTTATCTGTTTCGCCACACCGCCATAATTGTGGGGCATTATGCTATGTTAGTTTTGTAAGTCGCCGCCTCGGACTATGTGGATTGAGCAAAGTGTGGCTTGGTTTTGTGTTAGTAATCGAGATGAATTGTGAATTAAATGACAAATGCTTTCATTATTTAATAACCTCTTTCAGTTTTATGTTGTTGTTATAGTTTACTTTGAAGATTTCTATGGGTTATTTATCGAGTAAATACTAGAGGTATTTTATTTGGTTCAGATAAAAATTACTCTATTTGACATCTTCCAATATCGTTGCATAGATTCTGCATTCTACACTTATCAAAATCAAATGTCATTTATTCAAAATAAGATTTTAATCTTTTTGAACGTTAAAATTAAACGCCCTCAACCACTTCCTTGTGCTTTAGCTGGGGAGAAATTGCGCAACAAACTCCCCAGCAGCCTAGCCGTCTTTCTGTTAGAAGAACTATGCAAATAGGCTTGTCGTAAAATGGTTTTAAAAGCTCTAGGTTGGAGTTAAAATACTGCCAGTTGATCAGAGTATATTGAACTTTAAAAATAACCAGGGGAACCTGTTATAATAAAGAGATATCTCCTGTTTAAAAGCCCGTAAAAGTAAACTTTAACAAAATTATTGGTACATTGATTGTCAGAAATTAATATAATTCTTTATTAGTCCAGCTTTTACGATCGGCTCACGTCCGGATTAATTTTAAAGGTGCTACCATAAAAGTTGTATCTGTCCCCTAAGGATAGTTTATTGCTACCGGTATTTTATCACCTGAAATTAATTTTTATTATTTCCATAATAATATTAGAATTTAAGAAAAAATACGGTTTACTTGCAACGTGTTTAAAATTAGCCCCGCCTATGGAATAGGTTTTATAAGCACAGACGCACACGGCATACTTTTTTTTGTATGATCTACGTTTTGTAGGACGTGTGTGTTGATACATTTAATCTCAACTGTTACATTTAGCTCCTGCAAAAAATCACTGCTCCACCGATTGTATGCCGTCTGCGAACGTTCTTATGCTGTCTTTTCCATCAATTCAAAATGGTGGTCCTGTACAGGCTAATGGCCTTTAAAAAATTTGCGCCAAAGGGCCAATAAATATAGTTTTTATGTTTCACTTTAGTATTAATGTCGTTAACTTGTCATAAGATTTGAGGGTTATCATTCGTTTTTTTGATAATATACGGCGTTCCAGGCTTTAATGTAATCCAATAAAACTCGTCAGTAAAACCGTGACTTTCTTTAGGGTCTATAAAAATATTATATGACTGGACAAATTGCCCAAATTATTTATATGTGACGTTTGGAAATGTTCCTTTTGGTAAGCGCCGCCTACGCATGCGAATTGCGGACAAAGTCTCAAAAAAAAGTCTTATGACTCAGCCACTGAAACAGAGAAACAGGATTAAATGATGAACAAACTGCTTCTGTCACTACAACCAATTTAATTTGAGTAAGGTTGTATTTTAATTCTGAACTTAACTTGACATGACATCTGTTACAAAGTTCCTCGACCGGCTATCTATACGTATATAACCATACTTAATATAATAAATAATATTTTTTATACTTAATATGTTTGTAAAAGGTCATCTCTGAAACTACTGATCCGACTACAGAAAAATCGATTTAAAACGACGATCGATTTCAATGCGGTTGAAGTCGCGGGCGGAAGCTAGTGATTAATGAAACGCAACTAGCAATTAATTATTTTTAACAAAACCATTCTGCTATAGATTCTTTCTCTTTTCAACATAGTCAACATTATTTACAACATAATTGAACTTGAAATAAAAACCAAAAAGATAAACGACTCCCCAAAAGCCATTAATTACCCTAAATAATTGTAAACGCCACATGTCACGGCCAAGCATTTTATCAGCCAACAATCAGGCCATAATGCGCGGCCTGCGCACACGCATACATAAAGCCGGAAGGGGTGGGCGCTTTGTTTGTCCGGCTGTTTGTTCCTCGCAAACCTGGGACCCTGGTACCGTAGTCGTCTGTGGGCCGAGCTCTAATTTCTGTGTGTCAATAGTCGTTAGTGGTGATCTGTTCCCTTGAGACATGATCTCTTTGGTTTTATGATTGCCTTGTCTCCGCGGAGCGTTTTGTTTATTTTTATGTAAGATCGTCATTACTTCTAAGAGCTAATTAATTAGCCCAAAATTCTGCAATCCGCTTGCTAACTTGACCTATGGATTTAACTTGCCTTAAAAAAAAAGTAACTTGTGCCAAAATAAGTATCTAGCACTTGACTGCAGTAATTGAAGATGATCCTGGTAAAGCATTTAACCTGGTAAACGAACAAACAAATCCAGGCTAATAATATAAATGCGTAAGTAACTCTGTCAGTCTGTCTGTCTGTGAAGTACCTTATCACACCCTAACGGCTGAACGGATTTGGATAAAATTTAACACACAGGAAGAACATGACTTGGGTTACGACATAATATTTTTTAAACTATATCATTCCTCTCGGCTTCACATAATTCCATAATCTCCTTACCATCAACGGTATATTCCACCCATATTATTAACCAAGGAAACCCGGATGTTGATGCAGAAACTTCGCAGCAATGTATGAAGACGATATTTATGTTCAATAAGTAATACTGGTTCTGAACAAACATGATATCCTGATCCCGGATGTAATGAATACTTGCAAAGGGGTTCTGGATACCTCATGAGTATGTTAAGTTGAAAGTCGAAGTCTGATTCATTCAGGATGTGGATGTCGTATTTGTACTAATTAAGAGGGAAATAATGTCCTTGTTAGTGGAAATGATGGAGTTATTAATTTTATTGCTGCTTTTAATTTAATATCAGAAACGGTAATGAAATGATGAAGAACAACTTCTCCTTTCATAAATTAAGAGGAGTCCTCGTCGAGATTTCTACTACAGATAGTGCCTTCCACGAAGACGCGCCCCACTCTTCTTCCTAAAAACAATTACTGTACTATAAGCGACTAAGAAAAATTGTGCCATCCACGTGGTATTTTTTTTATCTTAAACTTTAAAACGATTACCGGAACACTTGCACCGGAAAGAAAGCTTATTATTCACGTCCAAAAATCCATCATTTACCAAAATATTTCGTCCATTCACCGCTGTGTTTACATCCAAACCAGGTGTTGCCAGATTTAGATCTCGCTGCGCACGCGCATAAACACGCGTTACTGTGAACATCCTGCGTCTGCAAGTTTAGATTTTATTATTTAGTTTATGTTTGCTTTGGATCGTGTGACGGGCTTTTATTTTAGTGTTGGGTTTTAAAATGGTGATTACTCGTTTGTTGTGAGTTCCTCTGTTATGTAATGTTAGCTTCTCGTAACTACTGTTCAATCTACGATACTAACAATCTGTTTCTAAGTTCATACTACACACAAAACGTTTGAAGTACTTCTAAGTTGTATATTAAACACTATAAATTGAGTAATTTATGTATTTAAGATAGAGCTTGGTTCTTTGGTACTATGATCTAAAAATAATTAAATGAATGGACCTTCTTTTCGTATGGTTAGTGACTAACCTGGTGTCAGAGTTATAATGCCGCCCATGGGCCTCTGACTTTGCTTCAGAAGCCATCGAGTTTCCTCAGGTTGTTTTCCTTCAGCGTTTTTGAAGCAAGTGAAAATTATACAATACGCACCGGAGGAGGAGAATGGACCTTGAAGAGTCTTCAAGATGGATCATAATTTAAGCCTAAAAGCTCAGCAATTCTGAATCAGAGCATCAAAGATGGTCAAGTAACTGACAGTATCCTTCACACAATCAGTGTTGAACTAGAATGTTAATGGTAACAAGCACAAATAATGTTATGCCTGCAATAAGAGTTCAAGTATATTATATCAATAAACGATAACCGCATTGCAGTAATAATCACCGTTTTGGACTGATACCGTTTTCTTAGTAAATTGCGAAATTATGTTTTGACGTCCAATATTAAGAGCAATGGCTGTGTCGATTTCTAGTCCTTAGAGTCGCGAATCTATTTACTTTACATTAGAGTCTAATGTTTTTGGGGCTTTCATGACTTCAATCAAACAACTAAGCCCATCGCAGTCCTCTGCTGAACACCCTCTTTGTGGTAGCGCCACAATTTCCAGGACCTCGCCTTCCATCGTATCTCTCGTTATAGCGTATCTAGTCTATCCCAGCCGCCTTTGAAGTGACACCTGGGACTTCTTTTCTTTGCCCTTGACAGAACAGTCGTGGTCACGATATATTACGTCCAATCGAAAAATCACAGCTGTAGTCGTAGCTCGCTTCACGCTCACCCTCCATCTGGTTCCGTTAGTGACTTCCATAGTTATGTTTCATAATCAGGTACTTAATATAAGATTTTTCGTTTTAAAAATCACAGTATCAATAGTCAACAATGATATTGGGTACTAAATCCTAGTCTCGCTCCTGTCACATTGTGCTCTAATAAGTACTTTCTCCCAGATACTAGTTATTATCTATCTTTGAGCTTAGAAAGTCCACACATGTAGCACTGTCATTTGCAAAGTAATTGTGCTCGTAAATATGTCTCCAGATAAACCTTGGCTAATTATATACGTGATCGAAGCCCTGTGTTACATGAAGATAAGAACAAGCTAAGTACCTACTGATTATAGAGATTCAAATGAACTGTTTTACTATATAAAACATGTAGGCAGACGATGACTGGATTAGATCTGGTGCATCGACGTAGTGCAAGTATTAAGGAGCTTACCCTGATCCGAAGATCCTAACACCCGTTTTCTGAATTGAGAAGATTCCTTCAATATAGCCCGCGAAACCAGAACTTTCGTAAAAAGAATCAAAGTAGGTAAGTTTGAATTTTGCGGGCTTTTACTAAGTAATGCTAAAGTTAAGTTTAGTAGCATTTCCCCAGTAGGTACTTCGTATGTAGCGTCACTGCTCATCCATATTTGCTGGAGTTCCTCAGCATAGAGACGTGGAAGGATACCTTCTAGAAAAAATAGCCATGTGTAGATTGCGTAGGCGTATTTCGCCAGAGTTCCGAGTCCATAATTTAGAATGTGTTGTGTACCAAACCAGTAACATTTATAAAACCTGCAATCTTACAAGTACAAAATTTATATACAAAAGTAGCAACAGTACCAATACCAACTATTTATCACATACCGTAGACATTTAAATCGTACTGCAGTGAGAGGTACACCGCAAGGCCGTCGTGGTACTTCAAGTGTAAAGCTTTGAGTACACGAAGTAAACTTGTTTTAATTCAAGTTTCCGGTTTATTTTCGTCACAGCGGATTATCGTCAAAACATGTTCGGTTATGGAAGTTCAAGATCGTTAGGAAAGGTTCAGCAGTTGATGAGCGGTGATAGATGGTTCTAGAACCGGCAGGTGGCCGTATAGACAACTGACTTGCAAGCCTGAATAACTGAAGCCTGTGGAGGGTAGCATTGTTTCCGATTGAAAATGAGTGATCCTGCAGTGAGTTGAAGAGAGTTAGAGTTGTTGAGATCGAATTTGTCTATTCTGTTGAAGACCTCTTTTTAGGGAAACAGGTAATTATGTCAGTTTTATATTTCTGATAAAAAAAGAAGTTATATCGTTTCTTGATATTTTCTATTGAATGAAAACCTTAGGCAGCCCTTACATAAATTATTTAACAATCTTTCATTAATTGACGTATAGAAACTTCTAATTAGCTTTAGTCCGTCTAAAATTAACGATGATTTAATGATATCTACAATCAAGGACAGTTAAAGAGTTGATTAATCGAATAAACACAGACATTTAATAAAACCTAAAACAATTATTTAATTGCAGGTCTTAACATCTTTGATAAAGACTTCATTTCAAACACATTTAATTTACAGCTCAATAAATTGCTATAAAGATTTTATCAGGCGTATAACATTACATTAGGAGTTAAGTTAACGCCTAGATCTGAACCAGTGGAACTAGTCCTAAGTATATTTAAGTTATTAGGTAAGTTGGTTACGTCATCACTAAGTTATCCAACCTGTCGCGCCCTACGATTGCTTTGCCACAATCGTAATGTACGTAATTATTTGTTATTGCTTTAGTGTATGATTTGATTGCTGTGAGCAATGGGTTTAAGTGTGTGTGGTGATGTGGTAGCTTCGAAATCGGAGCAGGGTTTAATTTTTAGCGAAGGTCTTGCAATGAGATTACTGACAGACGTTGAAAGATTAAAAAAATACTGTGTAAGCCGAGTTTGGATGGAAAAATTGGCCCTTCCCGAAAGGACAAGATTTTCGTGCATTTTACTTTATCTGCTATTGGTTGGTTGTTATCATAGTATTCAGTTTTTGATAAAAGATCCAACTGAGATAGTGTGGTCATTTACAGAGCATGGATACGAGTAGACTACATAAAACCACTTTCTACTCAGAGCTCGCCCAAGGAAAACCTGCACAGGGCGGGCAATATCTGCGCTACAAAGACGTCCTTAAACGTCACCTTACCACCTGCGGCATACCTGTTGATCGGCAGGAGCATGCTCGAAACCGAGCAAGGTGACGCACCTCAATCCACAAAGCAACTGAATGCTTGAAACAAGTCGTCTTGAAGACCTAGACAAGAAGCGCCAAATACGCAAAAGTCGCCCAAAGCTTTCCTATACGTACACATACAACAATGCTGATCAGCTCTTCGTACACGGTGTGACCGGGTTTTCAAGACTAAATTTGGTTTTGCTAGTCATCAGAGCTCACGAAAGGAAAGAAAATTTGTCTGGGTCGCTGTCGCCGGATACGGTGAAGAGGACTGACTATATATACATATATTCAGTTTGTAATAAAAATATTTTTTAATGTAAATAAACGCTTAGCACAAAAAAAAGTCTTTGAAAGTTTTCGTTTCATAATATTAGGTAAATCACTTCATTATTTTCCTTTAATTAACTTTTACAATATTGATTGACGTGCTATTACTTATTTCTAGATCAACAAGTTTTTACAAAAACTGATAAAAAAATCAGAATAAACAGTTTTTTATTGTTATGAGTACGGCCATAAGTACTACTCAAGAACGGAATTTGATTGTTAGCCATGATATCATTTCGTGCCCATTCAATTATTTATTACAATACATAGTAGGTACATACATGGAGTTATTGTTTATTTGTTGACAAGTATTCGAGATTTTATCGATAACAGTTCTCAAAGAGTTATTTCCTATTAAGTAGTTGTTTTTAGACTGCCTCGTTGGTTTAGTGGTCGCAATCGCTACTGCTGAGTATGGGGTCCTGGGTTCGATTCCCGGGTCGGGCATAGTGTTATTGGGTTTATCCATCTGGAATTTCTTAGTAGTAGCCCGGAGTCTGAATTTGTGCCCGGTTAATGGCAATAGGCTCGCCCCTATTACTTAAACATAACTGGCGAAATGTGGGTGTACTATAGATACACCTCTGTCTAACCCTTCGGGGAATACAGGCGTGATGTTATGTTATAGTTGTTTTTATTTTTTTCATTTCATTTCGCGAGCACGAAGTACGTAAAAAGTTTCAAATAGTATAGATTTTTACATTATCGCGATTTTTATTGACCAGCAGGGTTGTAATTATGAGTTTCAAAGATATTTTATTGCGGGAGCAAAGAGATCCAGATAGAAGTTGAGCTTCAAAAAAATAAAGACAAACGTTAAACAGCCAATTTTAAAACCCCATCAAACTCTTCAATAAAATCATGGCTACAAACAGCCATTCGTATTTTCCATCACAAATTACACCATATCCTATTTATAGTGTTCCCACAGGTTAAAAAGTAATCACGCACGAGAAATGGCCGACTCGCGTGGAACTCAGGACCAGAATTTGGAGACCTGCCCCTCTCTTCTTTGGTGCTTCAACTCTAGACGTTATAGTAGTATTCTCTAGGTGTCTAAGAGGTCTTGATAAGCTGGTGGGGCAGAAACACTGGTCATTAGACCGATGGGCCATGCCTTCCTGATTTTATTCGTATTGTCTTTACATTCTCACATTAACGATTCGAGATTAACCCCTTGATAACTTGTTGCATGCTATGTTGCGTAAATGTCTTGTGAGTTTTAGTTCTTTGAAAGAGAAATTTGCTAATTTATTAACTTAAGGTGATATATAGAACACCCTGTGAGAACTAGCCGTTACTATATTTGAACTTTTTCTTCTGTCATTATTATTATTAATACTTTTCAGATTGTTCTTTAATATAAGCAAAAGAAAATATTATATATTGCAAATATCCGAAATATTTTGTCGGCAAAAACCCAGAAAATGTGATGTCATCAAAAGCGCTACAGTCACAATGGTTCTAGATAATACCTCGTGTCAGCTTCCACATTCATAAACTACGACTGACAAAACACATTTTCAAGAATAGATTCCTAAAGTAATATCCAGAAAAACTCTCATCTCCAACCTCACCCTTTTGTACCTCTCTTTACCTTACCTCCTTTATCCCTACTGTCATTACACGAGATACTAACACCGCAATTTTTTTTTTCCTTGTTTAGAGTACTCCAGTCTCCAACCCACCTCATTGTTCACAAAGCCCACATAAGGCCCTTTGTCCGTCCTTGGCGTCGTCGAAAATTGTAAAACAAAGGGTCTAGTCACACAAAACAGCTGTTAGGCACGTAGCACCTCTCATTTAGATTAAAACAATACATTTTCAACCCTATTTCTGCAATCATACGACTCAAATTACCAGAACCTATGCTGCTGCGTTTAGGCAATGGATTGTGAACTTTAGCTTTAAGAGTCAAGGTTGAATTTACACTGCAATGAGTAAAGGAAGCACCCTTCCGGAAAGGATAGTGTCTGGGTTTCGAATTAAAATGACAATTGTGCAGACAGGCTGACGTGTTCGTCACTCGGATTATGGTAATTGCAAATACGTTGATGGTACACACTATTAGTGTTTTATAGAGCTTCTAAACTTAGAATTGATAATGAAACCTTTGTAAAAGTCGCAAAGTTATATATAGCTCGTGTCCAGAATCTAGATTGAGTTGGAGTAAGTTCTATCATATTATCATAACCGCAAGTCTCGAGAGGTCTCCAGTAGTTACTTTTCTCCGGGACAAAGTCTAGCAGTAAATCACAGCAACATTCGCGTCTATTACATTATTTTGTGGATCAAAACATTCTACCAAGTCCTAACGGCACCATAATCAAGACAAGAAAGCTTAGAGTTACCAGAACATTTACCAACGACAATCAGTGTTAAATCACTCAGAATTGTCAACTATATGAATACAAGTGCTTAACATTCTGTGATAAAATAACCCCGTTATTATTTCCACCTTGTCATGCAGAACCATGAGACTCGAGAAAGATTCTGCAAGTTTAGAAGGACCAGATGAATCTCGAAATTAGTCCTTATGTTTTCAGACGTAGGTCCTTCGGTACGGTAATTTCAGGTTGGTGTTCGCAAGGACATTTTCAAAGCATGCAACGTGAGGAATGCATAATGATGGATCTGCGTGCTGCATCGGTAATGTGGTGCTGAATGCGTCTTATTATATACCTTTTGTGTTTGCCACAGATGACGTTATGAATATTGAACGAACTGTCTGTGGGTTTTATTTTGTGTTGCGAACTTGCGAAATGACTGTCAGTGTGGGACATGAGAATTCAATTGGTTAGGTTTTAGCACCAACTTTTCTACTTGGAACGGTAAACTATTGTTTTCTACTATAGGTGTCAATAGTAATTATGCAAATCGTGTTTCTTGTCCCGTCTTCGTTTCTTTTTCCGTTATAAGTCCTACAGCTACATACAGCATACAGCTCTCTGCTGTAACTATTCTTTTCACAAATACTACTGATGTCTTTAATATGGGTGTTATCTGCCAGGGCTTATTTTTAATCTTATATTTGCAGTTGCTTTTAATTATTTTTTGTACATTGTTCTCACATATAGAAGCAACAAGAATGATGTACCCAGGATTTTGTAATATCTATATTTAAAAGAGTGTCGTTGGAGTTTCTTGCCCGTTCTTCTCCATAGAGATCTACGTTTTGGAATGGGCAATTAGCTTCAACTTTCCGACTAACTGACCGACTCTTTGACAATTCAAAAGTGCCTGTAAATGGTTTAATTGAAATAAATGCTTTGAGTTTGAGTTCAATGTCCAATATGAAAATTCTAATTGTGTTTTACTTCATTTCTTCGATTCTACATGTATCAATGGTCGTTCCATTGGATATAAAAGATGTATCAGTAGACAAGCCAGGTGCAGGTGTCTCTTAATAAGTATTCAATGTGTCTACAACTCCGTAGAATAAAGATGTCGGACGGACGCAGCATATTACCAGTTATCTAGGTAATAGCAAGGCTGTGTTGTCCTACTTGTAAAACTACATATTACGAAATTAACTGCCAACATTGTCGAAACGTTGAAATCTTTATTTTAATCATGTTCGACCTTTAGTATATATGAATATAACTGTAGTTTAACGTATTTTTCATGAATCTGATAAACCAATTTTATTGTAGTCTAGTTTTAATATTTTTTTTTGTATATGTGGTTGCCAGTTTTGATTAACTATGGTTCTTATCTACCCGTCCAGGTCCTAGTTTTCAATGACAGGTAGCTCCTATTCTGCTGCTTCATCCCCTGACCAGCATAAAAGTGTAGAGCAAAAACATGTAATGTAGATTCCATCACGAAAAGTATTATAGTCATAATATTTTCTATTCGCACTTTCGCGCAAATTGCAATCCTAAATCCGATAAAGATCATGAACATAATCGCAGGCGTGTAGAGTATTGGGCACGCCACAATTGCGGCGATAAGACCCCTCTTTTAGGAGTGGCTAGAGAGGCGCCACGGCGTCCTCACCTTCCGCCTGACGCAGGTCCTCACCGGACACGGCTGTTTCGGGAGGTTCCTGCACAGGATAAGGCGGGAGGAAACGCCCGGGTGTCACCATTGTGTGGATCGCCCAGAGGACACGGTGGAGCATACGGTGGAGGTCTGCCCAGCTTGGGCGGAGCATCGCCGTGTCCTCGTGGAGGCGATCGGCGGCGGTGATCTCTCGCGTCCGGCCCTGGTTCAGGCCATGGTACGGAGCGAGAGGAAATGGGAGGCCGTCACCTCCTTCTGCGAAGCTGTAATGCTCGCGAAGGAGGAGGCGGAACGCGTGAGGGAAAGGCAAATTTCGCGCCCTCACGCCCCTAACCGCCGCAGGAGGAGACGCCCAGGGCGTCGGGAATCGCGGGGCGATTTCCGGCCACCGTAGGCGCGGGCTTGCGGACGGTGAGCAATGGATGGCTCACCGTCCGATAAGGACCAGGCCCGGGTCGACGGCGCGTTGTGTTCCACGCGCGCCTCATAGAGAGGTCAGCAGATTTGAAGGGGTCCACTAGGGCCGATGCCTGCCGGGGTTGCGAAGAAAACCGAAACGGAGATCGTGGCCCCCGGCAAAAGGGCAACCGAAGGAACACGGGTGGGTTTTAGTCAGTAAGAGTCTGACACGCCCTCCCGCTTCGCCCAGAGCGGGAGAAGTTATTTGATGATTTCCCACCCTCAAAAAAAAAAAAAAAGGCGTGTAGAGTATGTATCTACATTTTTATCATCCACTGTTTCACATTGAACAGTGTTAATTTACGTTGTGGTATATATTCCTACTTCGCCTGCGTTAATAAGACTACTCAAGCGTACATGTGCTGCTTCTATTAGTGTAACATTAGCATTGAATACTTCATTGATTTTATTTTTAGTATCGCCTTTTTGTCTCTTTCTCCATTTTCTATCGTCTGTTTGACACTTGTATTTATTGCTTTTGATTGGGTTCTTATTTCTTTGATAAAATCTCTTTGAGTCATATAGAGGAGTTTTTATTCGTTATAAGCGAAAATCTGTTCGTTCATCTTTCGATAAAAATAATCTCCAAGTGTATGATATTTCGCGCATTCATATTCTAAAGCTTTTATATTAATTTCCATTCATTTCGCCGGCTACAGTATCACGAATACGTTAAGTTTTATGAGTGCTATTATTATTATCATTTCATTTTTCATATAATCTTCGTCTCTAGCCTATTTCAGAAAGCAAATAAATATCATCAATATTAAATATTAGTTTGTTTAGACGTTTTATCTCTAAAAAGGCATTCAGTGACTTCATTTTTTTTTTCATTGATTCAATTTTGGCACATCGTTTCAAAAGCTTTTTGACTTTATGAAAGAAAAGGAAAGGTACAAACCCACGTGAATCTATCTGTTGCCAATAAATAAATTGAGCAAAAAACCTCGATGAACTCACACGTTTTATTTTGAACGCACACGTAAACGCTTTCATTCATCAATCTGGCGAATGTGTTGCAAATCCCGAGCAAGGTCATCCGTTAAAAACGGCGTTTTCACACAAATATATCGAGCGATTACTTAATAGTTCCCACAACCTTCAACTGTCGTTTTTCGGTCACACGTACGGCTATTGGCAGATTTTCAAATAAAACCCGTTTCACATTGTACCTCAGAACTAACTGCAATAAGTCCTACAATGTACTGACAATTGGAATGTCCTACAATGTTCCATTGCTGGTTTTTAGCGAGACTGTGTTAATACTCGTGAAGAAATGGCGCAATGGTTAGGAAATGTGATCGAAACTGCTTTCGGTATTTGTGGAACGCTGATTCATAGTGTTACTTATTGAATACAAATTCGGTTAGATATGCGAATAGTTCCCTGAAGTCCTATTGCGAGTATTCTTAAAGGTCGTTTGTTAGAGGTTGCTGTCACTTCAAGGATTATCTTTAAGTGTTTATGGAGACCAGTCACTGTTTTCTACGAACAAATTATCCTTTGTCATCATTCTCAGGCAGTCGAACTAATTTTATTATAGATTATAATTAACCTAACTTAGATAATTGCTACTAATAAACTTGCCGAACTTTTTGACGAAATACTGCTAGCTACTCTTACAAGTATTGCGAAATCTGACTCAACTGGATACTGTCCAGATGACTCAGGTGACGCCATAACACGTACGTGGTCCTTTTACACAAATTCTTGCAATGTACAAAGGACCAGATTCCAAACAGCATTACAAACAAACAAGCAAGTTAGCAACGCATTGCGTTGCATAGAGGACCCTTTGAGGTAAATGCAAATTCCTATTCGAGCCAAAAACATTATGCAACTAACAAAGAACCATTCTTAGAAGACATTAATATTTCCACAGCATATTACACCTCATTTTGCAGCAGATCGAATTCCTTTATTGAATTAAATGGTTTCGTAACTGTCCGGCACAGTTGCAAACAATGGACATTGCCGATTAGACATGATATGTCAATTGTCGCCGGATAGCCGGTCAATAGGTACGGTGACCTGTTACTCCGTGAAACGTTCTTTCCGGGCTAGATTTTGGCAATAGTGGTATTAGTGGTCTATTGTATGAATAGGAAGGGATAACTAAAGAAGTTAGAGCGAAGAGGTAAAGAATCGAAGGTTGTTATGGTATATGCGGAGGAATGATGGAAATGACATGAGGAAAGTTTTGAGTGTGAGTGTGAATGGCTATAAGAGAAGGTGAAGAGCAAGGAATCGATGAATGGTTTGTGTGGAAGATGATTTGGCTAGAAAGAGGGTGATTGCTGAGATGATGACTAATAAAGAAGAATGGAAGAAGAAGACCATCATGCTGCGTCGACCTCAAATAAATTACGATAAGAGCAGAAGAAGAGATGGTGTCGTAATTTAAATTTGCTAGGCGATCTAAAGAAATAGAAAGAAAAATTGTTTAATCCGCACAAACTAAACGCACATAAAAAAAAAACAGTGGCACTCCGGGAGTGCCCACAGAAGAAAATACTTGCATAGAACATTCATCCGTAATGTAAAAAGAAAGAGCACAATCGCGTTTACATAAATGAGGTGTCGGTAACGATGTCGCGAGTTCAATTGTTTTGTCCCATCTCAACGCGCCTAAAGAAGTTCTGAAAAATGACTTAGAATACACATTTTCAAATTAGCCAAAGTATTTAAGATTCATAACTAATAAAAGTTACAAATTTTGTCTATTGTTGGATGTTAGAGCCAAAGACAATTTACAAATTGCTTGCGTAATGTGTTGCGACAATAACAAATAAAAACAAACAAAATGCCGATCGTAGAGTGGAAAAGTATCGATTGAATGTCGATCTCGAAGGCTTATTGATGATTAGTCCGAATTTGGTCGACCGAAGCGGGCAAATCGTCACTTTTAAATAATAATATTTTTTTCTTGAGTCGACGCGTCTCTGACATATTTTTTTAAAATAATTTGTAACCAGGATGTAAGCCTCTTTTTCGCTATCATCGGAGGTGATGAAACAAGCCATGCTTAGTAAGTAGGTACCAATACCTTCTAATGAATCGGAGATACGTTTGGCAACAAATACAGGATTCCAACAAGTTAAAGTAATTAATTCACACTTAATATTAGCATACACACAGGAAGTTATATAGATATCAACAAATTTTATGGCACATAGATTGTCATAGATGTTTCCGCTAAGATATGAATTTACACAAAAATCCTTTTTATGCGGAGAAAGTGAGAAAAAGTCTATAAACACAGTTTTAATTAGAATTTTAATTAATCGACATTTTACGACCTACGGCCAATCTGCTTCTTAAAAAGCTAATTTTACGTAGTATTGAAACTGAACTGGCTGACTACCTCTTTGGTTTTGTGTTCGCCAGCGCCACTGCCGAGAATGAGATTTTGGATTCGATGCTAGTGTCGGGCAAAGTGTTAAGTATTGGGTTTTTCCATCAGGAAATTCGATATAGCCCAGAGTCCGGATTTGTGCTCGGTAGATGATAATAGGGTCGCCCCTATTACATGGGACTCAAACACAACTGGCGAAATGGGGGTGTATCAGCTATCTAATTACGTAACACATTTTCTTAAATGATTAAAACTAATCTGTTTCATTTTGACAGTTCAGCAACATTCATTGCGTTATTTACGTTGTTGAGCAGATTTTTATTTCGAACTTATGGAACAATAAGAAAAAAAAAAAAATTTTCGGGTCCATTGTTACAAAATAAATTTCAAAAATAATAATAATATTGTATCCTTACTGTAATTAGAATATTTAACATAGTTATTGAAACAGTGGTCCCCAAACTAGGCAGCGTCTGTATTTTGGGGGCCTGAGTTGCGTTATCTTAAATTTTTATACGAGACATGTTTGTGTTAGCATTTAATTTTAGGATGTTGAAAATGGACATAATACATAAATAAGGGTAGTGAATTATCAAGATAAAATAAGTGTCTGTGTGGGTGTGTGTGTGTAAGTGTGTGTGTGTGTGTAAATGCGTGTGTATAACTAACTGTGTGTGAGTATGCGTGTGGTGGTGAGTTGTAGGGGTGGGTGTGCTTATGGATTAGAAATCTCTTTCAAAATGATTCAGATTGTAATTAATTGATCGTGTATTACGCAATTAGTGTGCTGGTATCTAGTTTGTATCTCTGTCTGGTATGAGCCTTCCAACGTACCTAAACTCACAGTTACAACACAAGCTTTTCAAAGAATCACTAATAAGCATTACTAATATTCCTGTTAACTCAACTAAATCACACCGGTCAGACCGGTGTCAAGTGATACCGGCTCAATTCGATACGTTTACACAATTCCAGTCCATACATACAAGTAATGCCTGGACTGTTAGGTAAGCCAACATTATACTTTTCATTGAAATATAAAACTTGTTATGTGAGAAACTGGAATGTCTACTTATATGTAACAGTATTTCGAAATACTCTTCCATGATTCATATTTTATGCACATTTTTAATTTGATTTACCTAACTTATCTTTAATTTTTAATATATGCACATATTCATATAAGTTTATAGCCCATGCATGACATCGAGAGTTTAGCACTCCTACTGTACTGAATTAATTTCTTAGGATATTTTCCAACTTATGATCAGTTTCCGGATGACTGAATGAAGATATTGTTCCAATGTCACTCCGTAAGATAGATTAAAGGTATATTTGTCCTTAATTAAAGTTTGCCCAACGATCTTTAGATCTGACAGCTCTGCAATATCGATGCTTTAAATCTTTCCAAAAATATCTCCCAGTTTCCGATCGCGAAAATGTACGGGTCACCTATTTAACTTGCAGACGACCTAAAAACCTAACAGTTCTGGCCCAGTCCTCAATTGATAGCAACTATCAATCACCACTATGAACAGCATCTTGAAACAAACATCAATTCATTACCAGTGACATATTATTAAGACTCAAAATAAACTGTGGGAGCAGGTAATCAGGTTCAATGCCGCATCAAGGCCGTTGTTTTGGCATGCGCCTGCGACGTTAATGTGGGACATTGACATGTTAACATGTTTTTATTTTTGGTCCTCCGCAATGGGTTTACTTACAGGAATTTATCGGAAGTTTTTGCGAGAGGATATTTTTGGTGTGACACATTTAGGTTTGCCTTCAAGTTGAATGGTTATTTAGTATGATAAAAAAGTTTACTAAGTATAAAAATGTTTTTTTTTTAATGACTTTGTCTTCCTTGCTACAGACTGTTCTGATTATTGGTGATCTAGAGAGAATATTGTTGCCTTTGGCCAGCACTAACTGAGTTCATTTACATTTTTTTTTTTATAAAAACCATTGAAGTGCTTATTTGAAACATTTCGTCCAATCAGAATTACCAGAAAACGACGCTTAATTCATTTTGGCACCAATTTATCCAATTAAAGCATTTCACTCACTTAAGCGAAATTCTCTACGATTTTAAACAGCGCCCACGCATTTAAAAATAAACCACACGCATGGGCTTGATTTGACAGTTATTAACAAACGAACGCAAAATGGCCGCCGTCACGGTTGGAAAAGCTCATTGAGATTTTTATCAATGGAGGACACAAAGGGACCACATCGCGTTACATTCAGTGGCTTTTAGTTCAAGCTAGTACAAATAATTAAATGGAGTCTGTGTTGGATTAAGTCATTTTAAATCCAAAGTAGATTCAGGGCAAACTTGCAGCTTGATGAAGCCTTGAGTTTGACCTGGTTTTACATTATGATTGGATAACTAACTGCTTCATTGGTCTAGTGGTTACAAGCGCTACTGCTGAGCATGAGGTCCTGGGTTCGATTTACAGGTTGGGCAAAGTGTTATTGGGCTTTTCCACAGAAGCAATCCGGAGTCTAGATATGTGCCCTGTTGATGACAATACGCTCGCCCCCTATTACATCGGATTTAAACATAACTGGCGAAATGTAGGTGTACTAGAGGTACACCTCTACCTTACCCTTTGGGGATTACAGGCGTGATGTTATGTGGATAACCGATCAATTTGACATTGATGGGACAAGACACCTATCCTGCTCGAAGGACCAAACAATTTTTTAAAATAAAAAAAATAGTTTTCTGAATAAAACGAATAAATCCTATCCTGCTTATATATTACACATATTATATTATTATTTATTTATAATTATATTATATAATATTATAAATGTGAAAGTTTGTGGGGATGGATGGATGGATGTTTGTTACTCTTTCACACAAAAACTGCTGAACGGATTTAGATGAAATTTGGCAGAAAGATAATTTATAACCTGAATTAACACATAGGATATTCCCACGGGATCGATACTTATGCGGGTGAAACCGCGGGGCCCAGCTAGTATCTAATATCTCTAGTAAAAAAAAAAAATTACTTTATTTGATTCAAGTCTTAATTCTATTAGTTAAAAGGCTGTCACAATTACATTAAATTTGTCGGCGACGTGCCTGTGGCAACTACCTACCGTTAATAAGTGACATCCTTAAACAAGTAAATTAACGCACCCACTGACTATAAAACCTAAATTATGCAAGAATGTAAAATAACTCCCAACAGCCATAGACATTACGGAACACTATGAAATACCACAGTGCCAACACCGAACCATAAAAAAACGAGCCCATTACTGTTTTAAGAACGGATTTCGCGACATTCTAAACACATCCTAATGTCATTAATTAATAAATTAATGGTGAAAATATATGGCTTCCAGTCGTTAAATAAATCTACTGACATTTTGTATGAGCTAGGGTGAGGCTCACAGTTATTGGCTGAACTGATCTTTTTGATTATTGGTTTAAGACGTTGATGTAGTAAGATAATATTTACAGGCTTTTTGATTTATGAATACGAGATGTAATCTAGGTCGTATAAGCTACTGTATGAATGACTTAATTTATTTAACAGATATCGTTCTGATACACGGCGAAATGACTGAACAATACGATATAAAATGGCTTCTGAAAATCTTTTCTGACCACGGTCCTATTTGTCCGTTTATTTTAGTCTAGATACTAGATTAAAAGTTTAGAGTAAATTAACACAAATTAAATGATAGATGGTTCTTCTAATAAATTATAACTAATTATGTAATTAAAGAAGAAACGAAAAACGCTTGATTGAAATACAAACGTAATTTCACACACCATTTACACAAACACAATTTAAAAATAAATTACACAAATCGTAAACTTTAATTGCCAATCACGACTTCTTTGACCTCGCCATCTTTAGGTGCGAACTGTCACGAAGTAATACGATAACTCACGAAGTGTTCCGAAGTAGTCCGATCTTTGACTAGATATTCAGAAATTAGTCTATAAAACGATATTGATCCTAATAGCATGTTAAAACAATTGGGTTGGCAAAATTAATTCAATTCATCTTGTGTGACATAGTTCATTAATTTATTAGTGTAAATAGAACTTTCGATATGTGGAGCTTGATTTGCAGTCGCGAAATGATTGTAAATGTTTCTTAAAGAGTGTTATAGAGATTAACATAAAATCACGCCAGTAATCCCCGAAGGGCTAGGCAGAGCTGCTACCAAAAGGACCAACAACTATGATGCCTACCGAGTCAATAATCATGTAGGACCAAACACACGTGGTCTTTTCACCCGCCCAATTGTACAGGTTGGCCGGTCTCATCGAAAAAAAAAAGTTGTATGGATGCAAGCAAAATGACACCATGACTGTCATTCTGTCAGATCGCCTGACCTAATTATCAGAAACAATAACCAAGTGTTTATTCCAGTAACTGTACCACGAACTCAGCACCACAAAACGTAATACAACCTCAAACCACATTTGGCTCACTCTTAGAGGAGGTTCCTTAAATTGAATGTTAATTTGCATTAATATTCTGAAACCGTCACGTTTACAATCAAAATGGAACTTTAGTAAATAATTTATTGGATCTTTTTCTTTCCATGTACAAGACAGTTACGAATGTTTTATTTCGAAAATCATGTCCTTTTTTAAAGATTATTCAAATAAAATCAAGATTACTCGGCTTTTATGTCTAAAATAAGTATTCACAGTAAGAAAATATAGTTTATTATCCAGCCACAAGATAGTTTTTCTCTAGATCAATTATTACTTTAGTTATAAATGAAATAAGAATTGAGACTTACGCCATGCTCGAACACGATCAAAGAGCGCACGCGATATTCAACTTTATTACTGATGTGTTAGCGATTAGCACATATTGGAGTGGCGGGGTGCATGGGGGCGGAGTTTGTGTGGAAATTGTCTTCAGCCTGGTCTTAATATTAAGAACACACTCATTAATGTCATTGACTTATTGACTTAAAAAACCATTTTATGGTTCGCAAAATATCGCACCAGGAGTTTGGCTCTCCTTCTTTTGAGATCATCTTTAAAATTCACACAAACAATATTCATTCGAGTGTTAATTCCAGTAACCATTACGAAATTAGCCTTACAAAACCTAACACCACCTCACCCACATTTCTCTCTCTTAACCTCACTCAGTAATGTCATTTTAATTAGTTCAGCCCACTTTCACTGTGCCAAAACAAGATCTTCATGCATAAATAACTCGAGTAGCAATCTGTCAATATGTCCAGTTGTTTGAGACAGGCTGTCAGCGAAGTTATTGAGAAGTCGGCAAACATTCGGACACGGTATGATAACATGCCCGTCAATGTCACGAGTTATCGGATCGGAAGTCTGAGAGCTGACCGGAATTTAGGATATCACTTAGGACTTTTTGAGTGATTGATAAAGAAAGTAATCTATGCCCATGTCGATTCATGTTTTTATTTGGTGGTAAATACCTTTTGGCTTTGCCCTAATTAAGTTAAATTTCCAAGGATGTAAACAAACCTCACGATGGGGTGCATGTCATGTATGTACCGGGAGTCCGGGACAAACTGAGGGGCCAGAGTTGTCACACAGTGGGAGTCGGAAGACGGGCATCGTCGCTGAGGTAGGCCGAGCAAACGCTGTGATGACGTAGGGGACTATACGGGGTTAAAAAAAAAACTATTCTCATTCATGTCACCATAAAGTTTTCAAGAACAATAATTTTGCAAAAATGCCATTAGTGAGAATTTACACAAAATTTCCGATTGCTTACTTACATGTTCAAGAAAGTTTCGTAGTAAACAAGACCACAGAACACTTAGTTAAACCAGATGCCAAATAATTTGTTGATAAAACCTGTAAGGCTGGGAATACATGTCCGATTTTTTCATCAGATAGTCTGATCCGGCTTTCAGAACAATGCAAACTATCCGACTAAAGGATCGGACGTGTGTTGAATGTTCAAACAAAATGATGGCTCCAACGCCTTCCGATAGCCGGATCAGACTATCGAATCCGACTATCTGATGAAAAAATCTGACATATATTCCCAGCCTTACAGGTTTTATCAACAAATTATTTGGTATCTGGTTTAACTAAGTCTTATAGCATTATTAATTAAAAACGGGTACCCGAATCCGCATAAAAACAGAAGCATACATTGATATAAGTATAAAAAAATGACGTGTTTATAGTACAACAAATGCTTCCCATAGTAAAACTCGTTTCTCATAAATATCTATGGCTAGACTGAACTCAAAACGTCTAGATCTAATCTCATCAGGATTAATTTCAAACTGACTGCTAATATTAATCACTGGACAGATATTAAGGTAGCCTTATTAGGGTAAATTATTTGTTTGTAAGAAGTATTAAAACACTTCTGGTGACTGCTTCGTTGGACTAGTCGTAAGCGCTACCGCTGGCAATGAGATTCTGGGTTCGATTCTTAAGTCGAGCAAAGTATTATTGTGTTCTGCCATCAGGAATGACTTAGTAGCAGCCCGGAGTCTGGATTTGTGCCCGGTTGATGGCAAGCTCGCCCCCCTGTTACATGAGACTTAATCATAACTGGCGAAATGTGGATACCAACATCTCTACCATACCCTTGTTACAGGCAGCTTGATGTTATGTTAAGGTAAGAATTAAAGCTTACACAAGACGTACACACCAGCTTGTCCGTTATAGTGTGATGTAGATAGAACAGTTTTGTATTGTATCAAATAGATTTTTCATTCGATTTTAGACAACTTTGACTATGAGACTATTTTATATAAAGTCATAAGTCTTTTCATAGACCGATTGTCTGACTGAATTTAGTTTTTATTGTAATAGCAATATCATACAGAAAATTTTCGTGAACTAATTCCTGGATCGAAGGACCAAATTATAGAACGATGCTCCAGTCAGAACTGATATGTTGGTCTGAATATAGATTTGCCGCTTTTGAGCGATCTTTCTCGATTTTATTTTTGTGGCTTTGTTAAATTGTGTCGTAAATCATGCATAAAGTCAAAAGAATGATTTGTTTAGCAAATTGACTACTTACCAACTTAAACTGTACGTATATTCAAATCATACTCATGATTCTTTGACAGTTGTGTGATATGGCTATAACACAGCAAACTGATGTTGTGTGTCAATTTGATAAACCATTAAATTTATTCACTACATCACATTGCCTATTATCATTAGCTTCAAAAAGCAGTTCACTCCTGGAGAAGGACCTCTCCTCGGCTCCTCCTATTGCACGCCATACAATGGTGCCAATTTCCATATCATTTGTTTCTGTGAATCCACACTGCAGTAATATTTTCATCACCTCACACTACAAGAGAAACTGTGACACATCTCGATTATTCTCGCTCTGATTGAAGACGTGGCCGACATTGAGTAGATTAACATTATTTAGCACGTAGGCTCTAATCTCACGGTGCACGCTTGTCAGTTTTGCTGGTGGTGACCAAAGAATAAGAATGTGTAGAAAGGACACTCCCGTGCATTTTGACCTCCAAAAACTTTTAGACGTTCTAATGGGTGTTTCTGTCACTAAACTACACCTTAAAGTGACAGTCAGCATAAGACTAAGCATTAGCCTATAATTTTCCCTCTGCTAGGACACACACGTCTCATCTCTGTGAGAGGAAGTGGGTCATAATTTACCAAGCGAGCTGGTGGATACCACACGTCTTCGAACTTTTAGTTCTATTGGACATGCCGATTTCCTCACAATGTTTTCCTTCACAGTTGGGAGCGCAGTCGTGGTGGAATAACTTACATAAAGTAAAGTGCCTGTCTGGGGTCGAACCTATGGTCTTACCTCGTAAGTAGTGGCCGTTTCCACTGGCCCACCTCTGCTCTGCTCTGTATGAGACTTATTAGGGCTATAGTTTTGATACTTTTAACAGAGTTAGGATAGGTAATTATTTCAACAGCCAATGGCGGACGTGCATAAGAAAGTACATGAATTTCGCTTCTCTACGTATTTCTTGTTCTGTGGAAATACTTTGTTGATAGATCCTCCCACGCTCTAGTATTGACGCTTTGTTAGTTTGATTTGCATATTGTTGAGTGAATGTTATTTTACGTCTGAATACAAGGAAGTTATTGATTTAGAGCGGTAAATGACGCGTTGATGAAAGTGATACTTGTACAGGGTCAAATTTAATTGACGGGCGAATCTTCAGAAACGTGAAGGGTATCGAACTATCGATATTTAATCATGATAAAAACAACAATACCAGCCATTTAGGGACACTTCTCTTACAGAGAAGGCATGAACATTTGATTGATTACCAGGCCTGCTCGAGGCGGATTGGAGATTTCAAACTCATATTAATTATATCAGTCCAGGTTTCCTCACAGTCACGATATTTTCCTTTACCGATGTCTGTGATATCCAAGATGAAATTAAATATGAATGGAAAAAGTCACTTTGGAACTTGCTTGGATTTGAATCCACAAGCTCGTGCATGAGAGGCGAAGCCTTCACCACTCGGCCATCACAACAAGCACTTCGCCCGTGATTATCTCCGTGGAAATTTCGTACTTATCCCCAACAAACTTCAACACGCTAACCAAAATAAATCATGAGGAATCAAAATTGATAAAATACTTGCTGCTAAAGGGACAAGATTCTAAATAACACGTTTTTCACGGAAAAATATTGAAAATCCCTATTAAGCACCTTTTCTAGCATAAACACTGATTCACACCAACAAATTCAACTTAACCTTCAAGAGAACATCAGACTTCGTGATCATCCGTGATACGAAAATGTCAAACGCATTACCTTACTTTCCGCAAGTCGGTAAAGACTAACAAGTCACGACTGACTTGATGTCACGGCGGCAAAAAACACTTTTCTAATTAATAAGGAATCGTGACTGAGTCGATAAGGATGGTAAAAACTGATGACTGATATGTGGGATTAGTATAATGTGTCCTAATGGCGGGCTACTTAATTATGTTTGAAATGTTTTATGGTATTTTTAGGTCACCACTAAGTAACTATCGAAATAAAATGAAATGAAATCGTTTATTCTGTAAATAGGATATCAGAATCACTGTTACACGTCATATTGAAGATAATTAGCTAGATGAGTTCGGCGTTACCTATCTGACTACTCTGAGGAGAAAGGCCGTATCAAACTTAGAGGTCGCAGTCTCTTTTAAAATCCAGACATAATCTTGGTCAGGCCATATGAGGACCATGTAGATTTGTGTCTGAAAGGGTCTTTTAAGGAAAGAACCACACAGATTTGAGTTGACCTGTCCGGTCAGTGCAAGCATTTGTCAGTTATCGTGGAGCTTAACTTGACGAACAATACCAAAGAAAGGACATTTGAGAAGTAGCATGTTATCAGTTGAGTCATCAGATTTTAGATACATTGTAAAAAGCTCATACTGAAAAGGAATAGGTAGTCATCAAATGCTTGTTTGCGTGATGGCAATTTCAGACCAAAAAGTCAAAGTTTCCTCACAATGTTCTTTATCACGGTAGGACCCCCTATGAACAACACCATATAAAGAACATTGTGAGGAAACTTAGACAAATTTAGATAGTTGTAAATTCGTAATAACTAGTCTTGAGGTTTACTTAAAAAGCTAATATTATTACTTTTAAATTGTCTCATACAGTGCGAGTCTTTATAATGTGCACATATCGAAATGAGGGAATCAATGCTTAATTTTACCCACGGATTTTTGTTTTTTTAATTTTTATGGATTTTTTAAACTAAATGATATATCGCGATAAAACAAACTCCATAATGATTGGAAGTAAGTCGGCGTCCTCATAAAATGAAAATGGTAGAAAAAAACTAACCTCAATTGAAAAAAAAACTGTTTTATTTCTTTTCTTAGCTTTTACAATTATCGTAACATTTCTCAATAAGGCGCCCCCATTACGTACCAGTAAATATAATTGTTTTTTTTCCGTCGATAATATCAAGCATAGATTCCCTCACTTCGATATGTGCACAATATAAAGACACATTAAATATACTCACCACCACCAAAATGCTTGGGGTGGAGCCCGATTTCAGACAATACAATTGGAAAGTACCGACAGCCTCAACATCCTTAGTTTCCATGCTCTTTACATATCGATATCATTACAGTTACAACTGCTACAAGGCAGAAATCGTTCATAACCAGTGATAAGATAACTATTCCAAGTTTCCAACTACATTGCCTCCAAACATAGTTTCTAGCTTCCGTCTCCCATACATCGCAATTTACTGGTAGATAAACTGGAATTCTAAACTGAGTCTTCATTTCCATTGGTACTAAGTGTAATTAAATTATCTTTCCGTTTAGCTGTGTGATCTTTAGCGATAATTGAATCACCCATCCTTAGTCTTAGGAATATCAGATGGAAAGGCAGTATGCCAGTATGACATTAAGTCTGCTACTGTACATTTGTGTTTTTTAATTATTTTTTATTTCTTAAATATAAGTAGGCAAACTAAGTAAGTGCTGTGCACACCTTTATGTGACAGGTTCGCTGTATGATAATATATGCTCTCTGTAAATATTTTTAAGATGTAGTCGTTGGAGTGAAAAAAAAAAACAATAAATAAAAATACCTTAAATATACTAACAATGATCGTCCGAGATTTGGAGGATTCATTTTGCTCTTGGTATACTTATAATGACATGATATTCACGAAACTGACTGGCCAAATTTTGTGTAGTGACTGGTTCACATGTATGACTAATGTCTGTGACACACACGGGACAAAACGCAGCTCTTTCTGCCAAAACTGCTGCAAAGAAATGTCTAGTCGACGACTTTTATAACAACTCTCAATCACAAAACAGTTATGTTATAATCGAATAGAACAGTTTTGCTTGTCGTGATAGACGGACATAACCCCCCAATGCATAACAGTTCTGCATCAGTCATACGCAGTTATACTTAATGGAATTTGAATGATTTCAACGTTGGTTGAGGTCTAAAGTTTGCGGGGCAGCGGTTTGATAGGCGGAGCGATTTACAAGATTTTTCTTACTTCGTTTCGAAGTCATCATCAATCACAGCTTTTATCTATCTTCATTCTTGTAAATTTGAGCCATAACATGCAAAGCGACGCTTAAGTTTGTGGCCGAATTTGGCAAAATTGTATTGTTACTTCTTATTTATTTTTTAAGGAAAACATTGTGAGGATACCGGCATGCTTGAAAGATATATTTCTCGACGGCATGTGAAGCCAAGTTAGAGGCCCAAGGACGGCTTTAAAACTCTGACACCATGTTAGTCTCTAACCACACGAAAGGAAGATTTTTTTTTGGTTTTAAAATAGTGTGATATTTATTTACAGAATATACGAAATAGTGTTGCATTCACAATTAATAAGTATTGGAATTTGGAATTTCTCCAGGTTAGCCTCTAACCACACAAAAAAATTGGAATTTGGTAAAAAGCACCATCTTGTGATTTTCATGAACCAAAATGGTTGAAAGAACTACCAACTTTTTTTTCCTTTGTCGTATTCAACTTCGCTCATCTCCGCTTCCTCGCTCCGCTCCCACATCATGAACAAAACCCCAGATTTCGGTAACCAGGCCTGTGGGGCACTCGTGTCACTAGATTCGTCACGCGGATTGACCCAGTCGGCGCGTGCGCTTAAACACTTACTTTTTATAGTTATTGTTATATTGTTCAATATTCCGTCGTCTCCTTGACTACTTGCGGCTTTTTATGGATGATTGTTAAATGGAAGACCGACTTCTTGAATATTTTTGAAAATTGTAGGTGGAATACTAAAACAATTAAATCTCTGTATGTTGTTAAAAGATGCTTGTAAAAGTTTTATGGATCTGTTAGTTATTTTTCAACAGCACTTATTCCATAGGTCAACATTAAAAATTCCCAATGACCCATAGAAAAAAGCATAAAGCATTTATTAAATAGCTTGTATGAACTTTTTCGTACCAACGATTCAAACGCAACATATTTACAAACTGTCTTTACAAACTCATATAGTTCAAGCACCCGTCAACACTTACACCGCATTAACGACATCTTCTGCGCACCTTCCATCACCACATTTTTTTCCTTCACTCTTACCTTCAACCCAGTGGCTCATATCGTGCGACTGTCGCGTTTTTGTTACGATTGTCGCGTAATTAGTTTAATAGTCGCTGTCGCACGGATTTGGAACGTGTTGAGATGTGAGTAGACCGACTCCCGGATCTTAGGTGTGGGTTTATTGATGATAATTATTTGGATGATGAAGATTTTATGGTTGGAGGAGGGGAAGTAAGGCCTGTTGTGTTGATTACAATTATTATGCTAATACTGAAACGTCCTGTGATAGATAAATTCAACCAGTAGATTAAAATGCCATCGTCGGGGAACGGAACGAAATTTGGATTATTTAGGACTGAACACTTACCTATTTCGTGGTGTAAAGAACTCTGCCTTAATTGGCTAATAAATAACCTTGCTATAAATAAATCGTTTTCACGATATAATTTATAAAGAGTTCAAGATTGATACCCAAGTTTATTATTTTTACATTTACATGTATTTCGCCATACAGACATTTAAAAACGCCAGACAAACTAAATCATTAGTTAAGTTTAGAGTCAAATGTTCAAACGCAATAAATTACATGTATCATCATCCATTACACTTGATACAAAGTTTTTGTGGTACTAAATCAAATGTATCACTTTAAAGTTTTAAACATGAACGTATGAATGTATTGTCATAAATAGTAACACAACAACGTATAGGAATTAGTACATTAAACGGTTTTAATTAAAATCATGCGTAAAAATCAGTCTGGTAAAGTCCAATGTCCTGATTTTTGGGGTTCTGTACCAGAATAAGGAAGCCTTACCTTTTCGTCACGTCGTTGATTCTATGTAACTTTGTCATTTCAACCATTTATCGACAAATCTCTGGGTGCAGCAGCTATAGATAATAATATCTTGATGTACCAGGTGTTTACTACATAGCATCTGTGATAAATGTACTTGCTTCTTCTTCGGCGTATCGATGATTCCATTTCTATAATTTTATATACATTAAGCATGTATAAAAAAAATTAATCGACCAGAATTCGGCATCGTCGACAGCGTTAGCATTGTGCTGTAGTTGCTCCAAAATCTTCGTAACCAACATCTTTAATTCTTTACTCTCTTCTTCTCGGATTGCACACAGTCTTACATTCACAATGACCACGGAACCCGTCTCTACGTGTACCCCAATACCCAGCTGACAGATTTTAATTATGATTGAAGTACCATCTACAATGATGTCGGCGTAACGAACAATTTCAATGACATTAGCTCAATCACTAGAACAACGCCCCTGTAAGAGCATTGTTCAGGTTCAACAATTGTATCTAATAACCAATTCATTGTTTGAAATTCTTTGCGACTTAAATCATCACTGAATTCAGATTTTATATTTTCTGAATTGTATTGTTTATTATCTGTATTGATGACAGCCACAATTAGTGATTGTAGGTTTATTTCTTTATTACCGTTAGTCATTTTAATTCCTCTATTGTCTAAATTTTATGTTTTACTAGTGGCTTTGATGATGCCATTACAGCACTGTACTTAATCTTGATGATTAATTACCTAACTATCTGTCCCTGCTTCACAGGAGTGCAATCTACTGATATGGCGACATGTCAAACCAACGGGATATCTGTGCTTTATCTAAGTTACACATGTATGTCATATACACAATAACCTACCGGAATATATTCTCTAAATTATGGTGAAAACCCCATCAAAATTCAGTCTAGTTTTGAAGAACTAAAAGAAGAAATGGACAGACACGGAGTTGGAAATCTACTTTGAATTATCAACTACTCTTAACTTTTATCATTGCAAGCAATTGATTCATAGATATCTTTTGCATTTCTCTCATAAGTACTTTCTACATTATCATCGTAAATACTTCACTTGTTTCTATAACCATCGTTTGAAATTCCTTCCGTCTGCCATCATCGCTAAATTCAAGTTTAACTTTCTGTTTTCTGAAATTGTCGGATAATTATGTCGCTATCATTATTTTCCCATTATTTTCATATTTGCCATGACCCATGGCCATCTTTTCTACGGTGGTGACATGGATACCGGATTCTGGCTCTTTTATTTGTTTGACAATTTACATTTTTGTTTCTGTTTCCTAGTTAAGTAGTCTGACGTTTTTTTCTTGGAGAACGATGTTTGATGTTGATCATTGACAAATCTTTGGGTCTAGCAATATCTCTGGGATGAGTCTAGTTTTAAAAACGGGTCGAATTGGGATACTATCATTTTACTTGCTTTAGGTAGGTACTAAAGCTGACGCTTCAATCGAGTGATTGTTGGTATTTTGTATTCCACGTTCACGCGACACCGACAAAATTGCATAGGGATGAATTTTCATATGCTCATTTCATAATTTTTTTGATTATTCGGTATGACGACAAGTGACAACTCCAACAACATCGCTAGTGAAAGATGTCGAAAACCCACATCGTTAGATCGATTAAATTCAAATCGGAATTTATTTTTCAGTATTGTTTCATTTTGTGTTCAAACGCTTCACTTCGAGTGAAAGATACCGAATGACAGACAAAATAGAAGCGTCTGATATCTTTTATCACCATAATCTCCAATTTTCATCCGTCATTGCCGATAACAAAATAATTTCAACTAGACACTGTCCTAAAACTCGAACTATCTGAAACTAAGCTTTCTAATTGGATTTTCTTCAATAAAGCTTATAGATTATGGATTCATAAATCGTGACTGCGCATAGCCAGAGGTATTCATTATTATTTATTAACGATGTTCGATTAACAACATATTTCCGCAGCCATTGCTCAAACGGCCTTGCAGGTAGGGTTACCATTTCAAAAGAAAAGTCCTGACAAAAAGCAAAAAATGGAATCTTTATTCAGAAAAAAAAAAATCTATTTTTTATATTCTAAAATAAACCTTGAAGACGAAAGCGCCAGGGTAGCACGCGAAATTCCATTTTTTTAAGTTTTTTGCAATTTGTAGGTCAATATGAGATTTTATGTATGTTGATCAAAATGTGATTTGCGACCGTTACAAACATGTACCGGAATTACAGCCATACAAATCATTAATACCACTTTCTAAGTTCAAATTACCCTATTGAATGACTATAGTAAAGTGAATCATGAAAAAATATAGATAATTTCAATTTCGCAGGCTACGTTAGCGTCCAGGATTGCGGGCTTGTTCGAAAGGGTTATTGTGGCCCCTGGCAACATACAGGCAACTCAAGAAGTAACACGGGTGGGTTAAAGTCAGTAAGTGTCTGACACGCCCTCCCGCTCCTTCCAGAGCGGGAGAAGTTATTTGACAATGTTCCACCCAAAAAAAGGCTTCGTTAGCGTATCCCCTTTAACGGACATATGATAAGATCGGACAGAGTCCGGACGGGGGTCAAAAAGCTGGACGTATCCGGAAAAATCCGGACGGATGGTAACCCTACTTGCCGGTTGCTCTATTTGTATTTTCAATGGCAGTGGTATAATTTCTAAGAGCAATGATCTAATCTATTTTCTCTGACGTGTCTTTAGTTATTTTTGTTTCGATAATTTTATTTATGTGTTCTTTTTTTTGCAGATGTGTCAGCCCCTTCATTGAGATTTAGAGAAGATTTTTTACCGGTAAGTGTCATAATTAATTTTATTGTTATAACTAAAGATATTTGATGTTTATGAAACACTAATTTTCGCCCACGGCTTCACTCGCGTGGTACGTCGATAAAAAGTAGCCTACGTCCTTCCCCAGAGTTCAAAGTATACCCACATACTAAATTTCGCCAAAATCGCTTCGGCCGTTTAGCTATGAAAGCGTAACAAACAAACAAACTCAGATTTGCATTTATAATATTATACTAGTCAGGATTTACAAATGACTAAATAGCCACTATGTTGAGCCCTGACAAACCCAGAAGGCGTGCGGGGACCCTGTAGAAGATGGCAAGCTATAAATAAACGATCAATGATCTACATTAGCTTGATCTAAAGCTTAGGAAGTCATGGGTGGAGCCCGTGGAGCCCTTTGCCCAGCAGTGTAATGAATGTAATGATGCAGACTCACAGTAACCAGTAAAGGACTACTGTATTAACTTATAAGGGTATTAAAATCTGTGTCACAAAACAACATGAATTAATACAAATATTTTCACTATAATTCTCACACACAGACCTCATAAAACTCAATGGCAATTGTGTTAATTTTAATTATCCTAACTATAAAATGCGAAAGTGAGTTTGTTTATTTGTTTGTTACGCTTTCACACTAAAACTGAATGGATTTGGATGAAATTTGGCACATGGGTAGACCATGACCTGGATTAGGGCATGGGATACTTTTTATCCTGATATTTCCACGGGATCGAGACTTATGCAGGTGAAACAGCGGGGCGCAGTAAGTAGACCTCATAAAACTCAATGTCATTTGTGTTAATTACATATGTATCTATTATTTTCACGGTCATCATCACACTAGACAGACAAGTACACGTTACATAAACGGTAAATACTTCATTGATTAATGAGTAATGAGTAAACAAGTAGATTATGACTAATGTAGCGAAACGTGGCCGGTTTTGTGGGTTTTCGTTAGGCGCTGTGGGGGGTCTCCCCAATGACCTAGTAAGGCTAAGTAGAGCAAAGGATAATGTTTATGTGTTAGGTCATCAACTCTTGTTTATGTTTATTATTCTTCCTTATTATAACTTATTTCTATTTATACTGTCGTCTTATTACTCAGCATGACGATATGAACTAGAATTGCTTATTACTCGGGTTTGAACGTTTAAAGCAGGGACCGAAACCGGTATGATCAATAAGGGTATTTTATCCGTAGCATTTTTTTTACAGGTTATTGAATACAACTGGTATTAATACCGGTTACCGAAATAAAAATGACCTCTATATTACACGAGCCGTCGACATTAGTCAAAGGGCATGCATCGCCTGTGTTTGTGTAACCGGTATTAAAACGGTAACCTAAATGAGGTAACATGTTTCTTCTTGGTTACCCAGACAGCGGTAACCTTAGTCGTAGAAGTAACCAAAATTCTTCGATACCTGTACCGTAATTTATAAAGGTTTTCGGTCCCTGGTTTAAAGGACCATAGGTAAACCTCAACCTCAATACACCTACAACCTCAACCTCATAGGGTGTAAGGCTAAACGAGTACTTAATATAAAGGGCTTACTCAGCATAAAAGTTAAATAAATACTAATGAGAGCATTACCCGAAGGGTTAGATAAAGGTTTACCATAATGCACACACATTTCGCCTGTTATGTTTATCAAGTCCCATTTAATAGGGGGCGAGCCTATTGCCATCAACGGGGCACAATTTTCAGACTCCAGGCTGCTACTGAAAAAATCCAGATTAAATACCCATTACAAATGTGTTGTGTAATTTACACAATTAAGTCTTAATACTTGGGGGCCTACCACCAGCTCATAAAGTAATATTATTTTAATAATACTTCAATGGGAGAAAGAGATGGAGCTATACGTCCTGTAGAGCTTCATCTTTTTTCCACACTGAAGTAATATTAAAATAATACTGCTTTATGAGCTTGTGGTAGGGCCCCTGGTCGACCGAGGCACAGATAATATAATACTACCGAGCTCTGCTCGGGTGAAAATAGATAAACATATATCTTCCAGGTATACCAACGTTGTATCACATTCCCGAGGCTGTGAAAATGAGAAAACGAATTTTCACAGAATTTTCCCTCGCTCCCGTAATTTTGCAACTTTCATCGAAATCGTTAGAGCCGTTTTCGAGAACGTGATTACAAAATAATATATACATATACAAATATTGCTCATTTTATAGTATAGGATATCCTCGTCCTCGTTCTCAGTTTCAGTTTATTACAGAAAGTTATATTATAACTTTCTGTAATAAACTGAAACTATACGTGTACTGGGCGCCAGATGATTCTGCGAACAATGTAAACAACATGATCTATAACGTGCTGGTCACTATTTATGTTCATCCTTAGAGGCTCGGAATGAAGAGCTGAATCAAGTTATATTTAATTTTACACTGAGACAAGATTGTAAACGGGTGTACAGCAATAAACTACACAAACTGCTGCACTGATAAAGTAAGAAGGGAAGAGAATAAAGGGACGTCAGGAAGAGTCCAAGACTACAGGGACGCTGAAATATATTATAATTTTATTTATATATTCTAAAAAACATCATTACAGCTAAAATATGCCAATGCTAGATAACTCCTTCACTACATATTATAAAACAATTTCTCGCCGCGTCTGTCTGTGTGAACGCGGTAAACTCAAACACATAACTCAAACACGGTAAAATAAAACATATTACCAATGGACAAAGATGGATTAAAGGTTTTGTGAACAATGTTTTATTCAGCGCTAAAAACCGTGCCAAGCCGGGGTGGGTCGCTTGTAAATATTAAAAACTACCGCTAACAAAAAAGAAACATTAAAATATGTCGATTTATTAAAGCACATAGTGAGAGAAGAGAGAGAACATAAACATATGAAAAATCGAAAAAACAGTGAGAAATTGTGTTCTATGCCTATTAAAAAAAAAAAAAAAATTGTACCAGTTGAAGTCAGTTCTAAATGTAAAATAACCTAAGCATTGTGATAATAGAGATAAAAACTGAAAATCCATGAACATTTTTAAGAGCGTTTATTCTTAAAGTTGGCAAAGTCGCAAATAGCTGTCAAATATTTACCTGATTTAATTAATTTGGCAATATTACTGTATGGAAATATGAAATACCGCTAACCAGTAAACTAGAATTGCAATGGTGCCTCATTTCATTAAAAATGTCTAAGGGGCCTCTGCGAGTTGGCTTCAGCCCCTCGTACGCCTTCCAAAGGTCCGGGACCCCAGGCTCCCGAGATGTGTCAAAGACATTTGAAAATAATAATTGCAATATTATAACACTGAATTTGATGTTGTAGCCGTTTTAAGTGTAAAACCGTTTTTTACAACTAAAACGAAATATTCGGTGTTACGTTATTCATTATTGCATTTCATAATCAATATTTTAGTTCACTAGTTAGCCATATGTCATATTTCCATACAGTAATATTGCCAAATTAATCAAAACAGGTAAATATTTGATATCTATTTGCAACGTTGCCCACTTTCAGAATGCATGCTCTTAACACTAGAATAGAATGCTCGAGTGGCAATTGCTCCTAAGATTTTCCCCTTAAGAGTCAGCAGTTCCACATTGACTGGCAGCTCAGCATAAGTACCCCTTGGCTGGACATGTTGTAAAATCGGTAACATTCCGTCACAAACGTTGACATGTCACGTACATAACACATAACATCCTAGATTGCTGTTTCTGCTAGTGTGGGGCAAGTTATGAGGATAAAGCGATTTAAAAAATTGTGAGCCATCTTTGATTCCTTTTTCTTTGTTCTAGATGGCGCAAATGATTTTGAATCCTTCAAAATCTATAAAATCTAAATAAAATGAGTAAAAAGTGGTGGCTTCATCTTTTATATCAGCCCTTCATAAATATTGTTCAAAACAGACTTTCAGGTTAACGCGAGCTGTCCACCGCCAGTTAAGTTTGCAGTTAATTTAAGTTTAGTTTGCCGGTTTTTCATACATGTGGGTGGACGCACATGTATGAAAAACTTGCGAACTAAACTAAGTTAGTTTAACTGGCGGTGGACGATCGGGGTAAGAGTTGCCTGATTTCCAGTGTTTCAGCAGGGCAGAAGTACAACAGAATAAACAAAATATTAATTTAGGATGATTGCGTATTGTTTTTTACGTTGTCTTCAGTCAGGGTCAAAATAATATTATTTAAATTCAAATGACCTAATGTACTGCAGTTAATATTTTATGCTAATATATTTTTAAACGGCGATGTTAAACTAAAATTACCGGTTGCGGTTAATTTATTGGCGTCTGCGCATGATTGGTCATATTTTTTCACATACTTGGCTTTGGCAACCTTGACTTCTATGAAAAATTACCTTACTCTATTAAGTTAGGAATTTATATTCGATTTTATAATTTATTAGGACAAATTGTGCTTCATATTAATAAGTTATTAGTTGTTTATTTCAAAGAGTTATTACCAAATAAGATTGCAAATTACTGCTGCACGATTATTTTTATCAATTAATTGATTTACAAATTACTACTGTTTTAAATAGATTTAAAAATTTACTTCATAGTTTTTTTATAATCATGTGCAGTTTTTTAGAGCCTTATGTAACTCATCCTCCTCTTGCCCTTATCTCAATTTATTTTCGGTGGCGCTGCATGTCTTCTTCCTTATTGATCTTTTTCTTTTCTTCTTTCTATTTTTGCTTCCTTCATATCTTTATGCCGTTATGCCAGTAGTCACCTTCTTTCTAGAGCCATTTTAATAATCAGAAAGAGTTTGTAATTTTTAACACATATTTCCGTTAAATAGTTTTCGTGAATAATGGCACATCGTGTTACAGAAAAAAAAATTGATTTGAAGAGTGTTGTGTTCTTTAGTCACTCACATCTTTCTTAACTTAGATGCGCCATCTTAACATTGTGCGTGATAAATCCAAATCGCTACCGCTTATCCCTTACCTCGTCACCCAGTGTGGCATACTGTAGCGGGCGCGTGCGCCGACCTAAATACCCGCCTCTAACGGTGCGTGCGGTGCGCGTCGACCTTTATAGCGCGGATCTACAGCCAGCCGACTGTCATGCGAATATCTGACAGAAGCGTCACGGGCACGAGGCGGCACAAAAAAAAACCGAAGAGATCGTTCATTTCTATCGGGTACCTATAGTCGTACCTACAAACTTCGTCGGCATTGGTAGTAGCAAACTTTTTGACCATGCTCCACAAGCTGGAGTGTCCTAAGTGTCCATTCACCTGCACCTCGGATGACCTAAAGAACGCCACTGATGCTGCGAATAACGTGGCCATCTACTGGGCTCAAACAATATTTAAAAAAAAACAACGAAGAAGAGTACCATGGACACGAAAGAGGAAGAAGACTTAATGAGTGGACGTAGTCGACTCGGGCGAAGAAGTCAAACCAACCCAATCATCGTCTATCATCTTTCTGTCACAACACTTATGGACACATATCTTTTGGTGACATAAAGTGTAAACAATGTGTGTTGTCTCTAATGAGAAGGACTAGTCCTTGTACCTGTTAGTTCAAACTTATGGTGGTACATATAATTAACGTTTGAACAAACGGCCACAAACACACACACACACATACAGTCACAGTTAAAAGACAAGTCGAGGTGGTCCTTGACTTGTAATTTGATACTAAAAGATTGCGTCTTCCTAGAGTTTATTAATTATTTTGTGTACCGAAAGCCTTTAACTAATCTACGTTTTAATATATAATTCCACTCAATTTCCCATTTACATTTTCAATATCTCAAATTCAGTAATTACTTTTTACGGAATGAATAACCGGCTCACAGCTGATGATAATCCTGTTAAAAACCAAGCCTTGTAGCCTTAGATTCTTTATTAAGCGAATGCTCAAGTCACTGAAGCATTGAGAATTGCTAACAAGTAAACATTAATGAATGGCGAGCGCGTCGGATTGTCCATAGTTAATCAAATTAGCCTGAATTCGCTCACGTGGACTTGAATCTTGGTATGCCGTTTGACGTAGAATATTCACGTGACTTTTTTGTATAATATAGCTACTACAGTCCCAGCCGTTCAGAGAATGCGTTCTCGACACCTGTCAGTTTCATACTAACGAATATGTGTTTTGCGAATTTGATCCTTAATACTATTAGAAATTGTCCAACTGACAGGTGTCAGGAACGCATTCTCTAATCGGCGGGACTGTACCACTATTAATGATACCACTTAAATACCGAACATTATGGATTGCGCGATAGATGAGGTTCCTAGGAAGGAACTAAATACTAAGATGACGTCGGATAGACGTATGCCAGAAGACGAACTGCGCTGAAACAATATAAATTAGGATAAGGGCAGGGCTCGAAGAGACGATCGCATTAGCGATTGTGGTGCAAGGATTGGTCAGCTAAAAACTGCATTAGCAAAATCATAAAATATTAATATTTTATTTCACATAAACCTACATGGGCACATATGAAACGGCAGAAGGTAGGTGCACGATTCCAATTGGTCGTTTCCAATGGAGAAGAGCCGGCAAGAAACTCCACAGTTACTCTTTTAAAAAACAGCTACTGTACCAAACAGCTCTGTCAGAACTTCTCAGAATTGACTTTTGACGAAACGTTTCCATAGTTTTCAATACTGCTTCTATACCAAATGACTTATTTATTCTCTTTGCCTTTTCTTAAGAACTTCCGCAGGTTCCATTATATCCAGATGTCTTAATGATCATATTTTACCGCGGGCAACATTCTGTTATTTGTCCACATTCTAAAACTGTATATTCTAGACACTATGAGACCGCATTCCTTGAAACGTATTTGAATTTCGATTACAAACGAAATTTTCCTATCATTGTCTATTCCAAAAGTCAAATATTTCTCGAGAAAGGAACATTCTAGAATACCATGAACAATGTGTATTGTTAATTCTAACGCGAGACTAAGGTCGCTACGATTACTTCTGAGTAAATAATTTCAATAATTGTATGTAAATGTCTAGAAATCGACCGAAATGATGAAAATTTCGCCATTCTATTGGAGTGAAAATGTATTGTTTTGGCCTATTTTGGAATTATTGTGTCATATGTTCCCGAAGAAAGCTTCGATTGGGAAGTGACTAATTTGCCATGTGTTTAATTTCATCGTAGATATCAGGGAGTAGGGAATGGTAAAGATATTACTTTAGTCATGCATGTTTTTCTTTTGTGCTAATAAATGTTTACAGTTCTCTAACTTACCTCCATGTTCCAACTTATCTAAGACCCAAATAGAACCTTAATCGGATGTATGTATTCATATGTTCATATGCTCAGCTTACCAATGTCCGTCACAACATTTAAGATGAAGTTTTCAATTAATATTTGAATATATCATCGTAAATAATGTCTTAATCCTTGTAACTGTAACTACAAACAATAAAAATAAGTCACTAGTGCAAAATCCAATAGTCAAACCACCCAAGCATACACAATTGCTGGTCTAAACTGTGACAATGAACTTGCCTCACCGCCACCATAACGGTCGGCGTTCGGCCAAGTGTGAGTAATTAGAGAGGCTACTCGATAATTTTGTGGAATTAGCTCAGTGGTTGGGCCTTTGTGGCCCAGTTGTGTACTGATATCGGGATTGGTTAATTGGGTGATGGTGGGTGAGATATTGTTTTGGAATGTGTCTGGTTTGGTTAGAAGTTGGAAAACTTCTATAATGAAAGGCCATGTTAAGATACTTGTTTAAGTCTAGAATTACGACAAATCAATATTGCTCTTAGTAGGAGATAGATTCTACCAAAGATTCTTTACTATACTGTGTTTGCCTTTTAGTTTTCAAACATTTAAACAAATGTGTTTTTGAGAAAAATACTACCTACTATAAAGTTCAGTTTGCGCTTGAATTTCAAAATATTGATTTACTTTGTAATAGAACTTAATTAATTCTTGAATCAACTTAATTTGCACGAATATAACGTTGATATTTCTTTAATTAGAAATAAAGTCAATTTGGAAATGGATTTGAATATGGAAAATATCTTTAAAATTTAAATAAATAGAGAATAAGAACAGATGGTGTTTGTGTGAGGATCACTGAAACATTTACAAGGCAGCTATTGTCTACTTAACACAAATACAATTATTAAACAAACAAACAAAGCGTAATATGAAATAATAAGAAGCCCTTGAAGCATTTCTTGAAGCCATACGTAGGAACGCTGGCTTTAATGTTATTGTATTACAAGTAGCTCGTACACTGCTCTGGGATTGTTTTCATTCGACTATAAAATTATTTCGGAATCCACTTTACTTAAAACTCATATTTGAACTCTTTACGACACACTCCTGCAAAATTTACCTCAGGACGCTTCTTGTTTAATCATTAGGATGCCAAACTAATATGATAATACTGACGACAGAAAAGGCAATTCCGAATTCGACCTTAACCTCAAAAGCAATTTTATTCTTATCAAACTCGTTAATAGCGTTCAAAAAGCCATAAAAAGCCGGATGACAGCCATATCTGGACCATTGATTGGTCAAGCATTCACTGCTCACAAATACACTAAACGTATTTGCGATTCATTATTCTTTGTTATTTATCACGGTTATAATGTAGTGGAACGTGGTGGGATAAGTTACAAGATAAAGCGATTAAGTAAATGTTAACAGAAGAAAGTGGATAGATATATGATATTTACCACAATACCCGCAGGGAAAATAGAAACATTCTGGAGAATTTTGAACGCAATAAAGTTATTCGTCCGTCAAAAACTTGACGAAATTTATAATGATGGACGAATAACTTTGTTACCTTTTGGAAGAAATAAAGAGTTCGCTGGACGGGCCTTCAAATAACAAAGAAAGAAAGGTCAACCTAGCCTATCGCATTCTTCTGCTGGACATAGGTCTCTCCCAAGTTCTGTCTATCCCCAGCCGCCTTCTTTAGGTCATAAGTCCATTTAGCTGGGTGCGTCCCATACTACGCTTTACCAATACGTGGTCTTCACTCCAGGACTTGTCTGCTGCAATGGCTTTAGGTATAAAACAAAGAATCTTATTAATAAGAACACAATATAAAATAATCTAGAGAACTGCAGGAAACTTATAGTAAGTAGCATTCAGTCATCTTAAAGAGAAACAAGTGACCTCTTACACCTTGAACCACAGCAAAAAGTAAGGAACGCGTGACGGACGCACACTGCGACCTTGCGGGTAAAATATAACACATATATGCAACATATAAGTACCGTTATACTTAGCTATGGCAGGTCAGCCATGGTGACAGCTGCATTCCGAAGGCTGCAGCATTGTAAGTGGGTAATTATTTTCTAAAATGTAATACGTGGAATAAAACAGTAATCGACTTGGGTAAAACCTTTTCTCATCTTGAGAGGAAACACGCACAGAATAGATCACCACACTGGCTCACTCGGCCTTTCTATAGTTCACATGATAATGTCAGAACCATAAAATAGACGGATTAGATTCGACAGTTGTCATGGTTTGCTTTCATCTTTATTTTTATGAGCGTCTTATTTATGCAGAATAAACAATTTTTCTTACTCTTTCTTTTTTTCTTTTTAACATGGCGTTTTTTTTTTTTTTAATAAGTATGGAAACAATTATTTTTTTTATCCTCTTCCATCTTTTGTTTTCCCTACATCTCTAGTTTTTCATTCTGACCGACCGAGATATAGACTATTGGCAAAAAAATTCAGTCAAATTCCAACTCCATCTAATTCAAGCTGCACTTCACCATTCAAAACAACAAAGACACCAATTTATAGAGCTTCATCTTCAAACAATGTCCCAGATGCGTCTAAGTCCAGCAGGGCCACTTCCTCAATAACTGTCTCCAGTGGCCCTAATTGAGCCCTGAGTTATAGCCTTATGGCCCAGCGCGAGAATTAATATCTCGTTGAGGACATATTGAAAAACACTTTTGTTGCCTGTACTAATGGTGTTAATGTTATGTGGACATAGTTTTGTCGTGTGCTCTGAATTCTAGTCCTACTTCTGCCTGATTGTCATCTCATCAGTTTTGTAGGGTGCTTGTAAATAAAAAGTGAGGTGGTTTATTGTTTTGACTGCCACAGATGGCAGAAATAATGGTCTTCAACGTTGGACCTGATTTAAAAAAAAATGTAAATGTCTGGTATCTATCTGTTCAAAGGAAAAAATCTGGTTGAGACTGTGAACTTCTTGCGATCCTAAATGACTGAGTTTTTTTATCTTCCATAGAACAAAGCATTTCTTGCAAATCTACCACTGCGTATATTTTTTCAATTTCTTAATAAATTTTATAACTCAATAAACTTACGTACATTTATTCCAAGTCTAACTTATCAGACGTTTCAATAGTAGAATGTTCCTACATTATTTACTCTGTAGTTGTTAACGAGGGCTGTAACATTTGTATTACCATGGAAATCTTTACTGCTTAGATTTGCATATGCATTGCACTGATACCATTCGGCGTCTTATCTTTATCTTAACGGCCTTGGTTGAAGGTTTTCTTGTTTCTGATATCTTTTACATCTATTCTAGTTAGGTCCTCTGATATAGATGAAATAATGCACACGATTTGTCCATTAGGATTTACGTTTGCTTTAGCTACGATAATGATTTGAAAAATAGTGTTAAGGTTTTTGAGTATTTCCTTTCTTTGCTATCAATTATGAAAAGTGTAATTTTTATGAGCTACCCATTTCTTGTTTTTTTTTCTTCTTTATTTTGTTTATCTTTTTGCTTTCATTCTCAACGCTGCAACTTTCTTTAAATTATTGCAGGCTTACTTTATCACTCTTATCCATCTATATAAATTTTATTACCTTAAAGGGCCAATTTATATTCATCGACTTCTTCCTCCTTTCCTTTGCCACCATAAACTTTACCATGCTTCAAGACGTCTTATGCCTCGTCTACCCCTGGGCTATCTAATGGCCGTCTTAAAACTATCCCGTCGGTTTTGTTGCTCATTCATCTGCATAGATCCAATGATTTGTGTAATGCAACCGCGGTTACGTTTGGGGCTATGGAAACAGCGGATTTATTGGATGGTTGAGTTGGCTTAAGTATATTCTGTTTTATTTTGCGTAACTTCAGTCCTGAAGGATTGTTATTGGGCAAAATAATTCGGTCATGCTTGAAAAATGTATGTTTTCTTAATGTTTTAAATAGGGCTAAAAGTGGCCTATAAATTCCAAATTAGAGACCAAATAAATCTAAACTCATTATTGCCTGAACCAGAGAATTCAAAGTAAATAACATAATTTATCAGACTGAAGATATAGCCAATATCCAAGAGTTACAATTCCAAGAATACAATTGGAAACTAACCTTTAACCATAACAATATAGTCAGGAAACAAATGGCACCGGACATGAATAAATCGTATTTGCTTAACCACAATTATTCCTCTCATTTCTTGGCCCCACGTCATTGATGAATGACCTACTACAAGATTACAGTTTCCATAATCTGGGTTAAACTAGTCCTGATTAATGAAGATTTATTGGTGACTTTTATCACTAGGCCCACGGCACTGATTGTACCTGTTCAAGTTCATTATGCGATGTTATAATACCTTCACTTGTGATTGTGACTATATTTATTCAATTGGTGAAATGAATGTATAATTTTCAGTTGACCGTGGAATGACAGTAGTATCAGGGTTACTTTTATGCATTTTTTCCGATAACCTGAAACAGTTAACTGCGCTCTTCGTCCCTATATTTAGAAGCTAAAGGAGCAGGGATAGATTGACTTCATAGACTACAGTGCTCTACGAACTTAACGAATGAAAATCAATCTGTCTAGCCTTTTCCCAACTATGTTGGGGTCGGCTTCCAGTCTAACCAGATGCATCAAAATACCAGTATGTTACGTGGAGCGACTGCCTATCTAACCTCCACAACCCAGTAACTGGGTATTACGATAAGATCCCTTGATAAGACTGGTTGTCAAACTTTCTGGCTTCTAACGGCCCATAACGACTGTCAAAGATCCACGAATGACAGCCAGGACCACCAGCTTAACGTGCTTTCGTGCAAAGCGATCTTAACCTGATCGATCGAACCGTGCGGCTGTTATTACTTAGCGAAAACTCCTTAACGAACGAAAATAATCTTTAAAAAAATATATTATGTTGAGTTCCTCAACAATAAATTATCATTACATCGAACACAATCATCAATCAATCACTAATGACCATGTTGTTGTTATCAATTCTAACATTGTCGTCTGCCCTTCCGTAGTAAGTATTTAACAAATCTAACAATAATTAGTTTTCCTCCACACAACCTAACATCTATTTTCCAGTTTCTAATCATCAACTATCCTTCAAAGGCTCATTACCCTCAACCAGTTGTTACAAATGATTGATTCAGCAAAAAGACACCCCAAACATGAAATTTAACCTTTCAAATACATTAGCAGTGTTGCCAACTTAATCAATGGTTGAAGTGATTGATTGCACTAATGTTGCTCAAGATTGATTGAGAGTTTAACTGTCTGTGCTAGTATTTAGAATTGGAATTAGTTTGTTAGGTCTTAATGTGAATTTTACTATGTTTATTGTGAGTAATGATTAGCAAAAACACTGAAAAGACTTTTATCTGACGATAAATCAACTTATTGCAGAGTTCCCAAATCAGTTTAAGATCTTACGTATTGTAATTTTAATTATTGATGAAGACAGACAAAAAGTCAATCTGGATATAACAATAGGTAGGTACTATTTAGTAATCGTAATACATTTGGATGATAGTACTACCTTTGACGACCTTATTCAAGAATCTGAGGATCCTTTCTTTAAAACTGTTGCTTCATCAATTCATATTAATATTTATTATTTATCAACTCTAAATCTGACATTAATTGCATCTCTGTTTTATTCATGATTAATTACAAAGTCTGTTTGTAGTTAAATACTATATGATCGTTTGGTAATCCTACTATGCTACTTGTTACTTAAAGGAGACAACTCTAAGAATTGCTCTTTGTAGACGATATACAATTAATTTGTCATTAGTCCTATTGCAATTGTCCAATTTAGCGCATTAAATGTTGCTTTAGAGTGCGGTCAGAAATAATAATACTTCATCATTCTGGTTCCCAGCTACGTATATGTTAGTGTCCTCTCTTTCCATGATGTGGGAAGAAAGGTCATCAGCAACTTCCTCGTGTGCAGTACGTACTACATTGACAAATCTGTTTGTTAAGGTTGGAACATATGGCAATGCCTGTGCCTAATAAATTTGATAGACGAATCTCTATGTCTTAGGTTATTTTTAACAAGATGGTACTGCCCTCATGCCATTTCAACTTCTATTAACTCAACGGAAACTATTAATCTTGTTGTACCACAACAAATTGCATTAATATAATGTTTAACTTCGTTTACTTAAAAGGAAAAGCTCTTGCTCTTGTTACAAATATGTATAATTTCTCTCGAAGCACAAAATAGCTCCTTTCACTTTCCAAAATCGTTCAATACAGGACGTGTTTAAGTGATTTCGGAACAAACTGCCGGTACCGAGTTATTTTCATCCAGTTCTTATTAATATTAATTACACTCTCATCATGTTACTTATGTAAGAAGGGCAGGACAGAGTTCTTAGTTCTGCTGTAGGATCAACACAAACAATATGCGATAGTTAATTGATTCAGGCGTGAACTTGCGGAAATCCATTATAAAATGATGATGTGGATATATTTAGTAACCTGTTCCGCTTAGCTATTTCTAAAGAGTCTTAAAAAGACCCTGGAAGAAATCGACACGTGTTTCACCTCTCAACGAGGCATCCTCAGGATGACGATTGACTTGTCGCGAACTCGAACACGGTGTGTTGCCCCACCACTGCACCGAGAGCAGGCGAGTCTGCGTTCGGCACTTGGTGTGATTTCTTCCAGGGTCTTTTTAAGACTCTTTAGAAATAGCTAAGCGGAACAGGTTACTAAATATATCCACATCATCATTTAATATGCAAATTATTTTTTGCCTAGAATTCAATGTCTTTTCAATTTCTTTATCGATAGTTTTCCCGACTTTGCTTCACGTCTTCATTATCATTGACTACTCTTCTGATGACTTTCAGAACATTCAGCCTTTCGCTACTCATGCCTCACAACTTCTGAACTGAATCTGAGCCAGTTTAACACCTAACACCATTACCCACTAGGCCAATAAGTCGATATCGGTACTTCGCGCAAACACAGCATTTAACGCTTAAAGAAACAAACCTCTGTACTAGAATTAACGCGTGGGCGGTGTAAATGTTTTAGCGCTAAAGTTTAGTGAACTCCTTACCATTTTGTTGGTACACTTTTTGGTAAATTAAGGTGAATTGGGCAGTTTGTGCTTCCTGGGCATTTTATCTAGATCAATGAAGTGATGATGAGTCATTGCAGATTTTAATTAAAGAGGTTTTGTTTATTAATTCAAGGCGAGTCGAAAGTTGAAAAATACTTGCGTATAGTGTGTTGGCAATTTGGAATCTGATGTTATCTGTGAGTGGATAAGTTGTTTTTTCTTATTCATATTCTTTGTGAATTGTTTTGGTTGGCAAGCAGCTGCTACATCCTATACCAATCTGTTTATTTTTAGCACGTTAATCATTTTTCAAAACGGAGAAGCTCGTGGCTAAGTACTAACAGCCGCACGGGTAAATCCATCAGGTTAAGCTACGCTTGCCGGGATTGCTCCGTGGGACTGTGTAACGTGGGTCTTTGACAGTCGTTACGGGTCATCCGGTCAGAAGCCCGAAACTGACAACCAGTCTTACCAAGGGCTATCGTATTACCCGTTGTTGGAATGTGGAAGTCAGATAGGCAGTCGCTCCATATAAATTACGGTATTCTGCTGCATCCGGTTAGACTGGAAGCTTACTGACTAATCTTTTAAAACAATTAAGCCTAGTCTGTTAGTTACACATTGTATAAAACAAAGACTTCGTTCAAATTGCACCTAAATATTCAGTCCATTGCCTACATGTAATACAAAACACAGCTGAAATTAATTGGGCCTTGTTTCACGACCAACACATAATAAGGGTAGTCGTTATTTATGTCAAGCAATGAAAAAGTTATTGTAAAAGACACCGCAGAAGTGTGAAAAGATAAATCTTTAAGTACATGTGACAAAGTAAGAGTATGAGAGTAAAAAAACCCGTGATTAGTACACGCGATGTAAGAGAATACATACATTTTACATGCGCTGGCGTATGGCTGCAGCGTTTAGTGTCTCTGTCATTAAGTGATGTACCCACTTATTACCACTACATACAATAGTATGGTCCGACATGTGTTTAGAAGAAAGACTACATTTTAATTAAGGGGATTTTTTATTCCATAGCTTACGAAGTTACCAATTGTAGATACCGGACATAACGTTGGTCTTTACTGTTTCTGTACGTAGTGTTATTGGTCACTATATCACGTAATGCTGTCGTCACAATATATTCTTTTTCAGTCTTATTCTAATCTCTTCTCCCATTCCTTCTTCATGGATAACATTCTAAATACGAAATAAAGTTTCTCTATCTGTGGCCTGCCTTTTCGAATTTGGTGGATTTTAGCAAAGCTTTTGAGTAACTTTAACACAGTAAAATTATTTTCACAGCACAAAACTTAAACCTTTCCAGCCACGAATACAGGTAGTTCAGTATTATTTCCGTTCTCAATTTCTATAAACAGCTTCCCAACTTCCAGTGTTGTTGTTATTACTCCAAGCCTACCGACCATTGGTAACTGTAATTAAATATAGCTGTTGGTGCGTTGCCCTTGAGTTATTTCGTCTGCTAAATGTACAGTATTGTACAGTTCGGTGTACGATAAACTCGATACTTTAATGGCCGAGCATATTGTTTTGGTGAAGATATTTGTGGTGGAGAAGGTTAATATTAGAGTGGTGGATTAAGAAGCAAGTAAAAAGTGAAGGTAAAAGGTTTTATTATGAAACTTCTGCATTTGGATAATGCGGATTGAAAAGTTCTTCTAACTGAACAAACAGCTGTGCTGTTGGGGAGTTTGTTGCGCCACTTTTTCTCCCCAGCTACATCACTACGAATTCGTGATGGGCAGGCGTTTTGGGGACTGTCTTGTGTAATGTTGCTGTTCAGAAAGTGCTGATTTTGATGAACCTAGGTTGAATAAATGACTATTGATTTGATAAGATTTTATACTTATTTTAAAGCTTTTCAGCCTAGTCACTAGTATTTTTATTTTTATTTATACCTTAATTGCTGCTTCATGTTGTTAGGCAGCAATTATGAACCCTTGGTGACATAAAAAGTGTAGCTTTGCATGAAATAAAGCTTTCTGATTTCTGATTTCTGAAGCATCGTCAGCATCATCAACATCATTTCCTGCCCTTATCCCGATTTATTTGGGGTCTGCGCAATATGTCCCTTTCTTCCATACTTTTTTATTGGTCGTCATCTCGGTTTAGCCATATCATCTTTCACACAGTCCATCCATCGTTTCTTTAGTCTTCCCCTACTCTTATAACCATCGACATTCATACTCAAAATGCTTATGCTTTGCATGAAGCACTAGCTGCTTACTTTCTCGATGATTAGTTGCCTTAACGACATAAATCGCTGTATAGGATTTCTTGCTCATAGGAACTACTTACTACGCTTTGGAATGGGCAACTAGCTTCATCTTTCTGACGGACCGTTTCCTTGACAATTTAAAAGTGCCTGTAATTCGTTTAATTGAAATAAATGCTTTGAGTTTGATAGGTGAGATGTGATGTGATGTGATGTGGCTTTATCATTGCAGATTTCATCGCAATGATTATTTTTATTTGACACTGCTTCTGGTTGACCATAGCGAACGTTCTCTTAAATATCGTTTAAACACTGAAAATTACCATAATGTACCGTATAATCGAAATTTTACAAAATCCAATCCAAAATTATGACAAGTGCACCGAAACTGATCGCAATTATGTTCACTTTCTCACTGCATAAAATTACTTTTTATTAAGCTTTCACAAATTAAATGTTGTTAATAAGGAAGCTGTTTTATCAATTTCATCTTTTTAATTAACGAGAGGATCCTTAATACATACTTGTTTGTATGTATCATATGTATGACTTATAATACATAGTTGTACTTATGGCATGCCCTTACAAATAACTTGAAGCTTATTTATTAGTTTCTTCGTTATAATTATAATACATAATGTCACGCCCGTATTCCGTAAAGGGTTATATGTAAAGATAAACAATGCGCCAGTTAAACAAAGTCCATCAACCAACCGGGCACAAATCCCGGCTCTGGGTTGCATCTGAGAAATTTCAGATGAGAAAGCGCAGTAACACTTTGCCCGACCCGGGAATCGAACCCAGGACCTCATGTTCATCAGTAACACTTGCGACCACTAAACCAACGATGTAGTCCGTTCCGTCCTTTCGTCTGTTCTCTTCAAAGGCCCTAGTGTGAGTTTCTTTTGACCATCTCAACTTTACGCATCGACCGCGTTCGGCGCTCCGATTGACCCCGGGTGAAGGGGCCAATTGGCCACTGTCTTGTATGCATGCAACGTACTACCGGGATAAAAAGTTTCTTTCATTCAAATCCATTTAGTCGTTTTTGCGTGAAAGAGTAAGAAACATATATCGGCATCTTCACAAACTTTCACGTTTATATTATTAGAAGGATTCGTTTTATTTTTTATATTTAAAAACTACCATATGACTAAGTACTGCATACAATACAAGTAACCTAACCAAATGCCAATATTTATAGAAATTACTTTACAAAAATCTTAAATAGGTACTTTTTTCATTTCAAACAAATATTTACATTTCTTAAAAATGAGACTTGACGTACTGACTGTACCTGGTGCACGCGATACATCGCTATTTGTAAGTATATTGCCAAACGGAAGCGTTGCCAGATGGGAGCGACCAAAAAATGATTGCTTTTCCTACGAGAAAATATGTAAGAGATGGCCCCAAAAATCAAACCGCTACCGCTTCCTAATCTGCAATAACTATGTACGCAACAAACACACCACACGTTAGGAAATGTCATATTTCCTATTTCTTCGACCACACGATGCGGTTTTCCGCTCTCCATCTACACCATGAGAATTTCCAAACAGTCGTAATTGCCATTGCTACACATACGTTTACGCACAAACTCGCCCCAGTTTCCATAAGCGTTTATAAGAGTTACTAAAGCGGATTTGGTTTACGTAAAAGCATTATATTACGGCCTTGGTTTGTCTGGCTTCTGGCTTCCAGAGCGTTGCCAGGGTTGAGTATAAAATACGTTAGTTATTGAATAGGTTTGGATCTTGTTTCATGGCGGTAATTATGAATGCTTATGAAAGAGAAATGCAATGATATTTATTTCTCTATGTATATCTTTTAAGACACTTTTACGCGTTAATTTTTTGGTCGTTGTTTTAAAACCAGATGGCTCCGGCATTTCCTAGCTGACTGATCCCTGAGAAGACATACCGAAACAAAATCAGAAGTCCTGGTCTTTTATTAAGAACGTATGTAAATCTAACAATGCCCCGTCTGAAAGGGCATTTTGAATAAAGAGAGCCATTACAGATTTGAGTTGACCTGTGCCGACAGACGACATGCAATGAAGACTATAAAAGTGGGCATTGCAATAAATAGTCAGAATTATTTTTTTACTATGGATCAGCCAGGCCCAAAGTAGGCAAGGCCCCAAGTTACATATTTACTTAGTATAAGTAAACCTCTGGGGTTGGAATTGGCCATCACCGAGTATCGCTTAGTAGGACTATAGTAACTAATAAACAAATCCATAGCCATCTTCTGGATCGTAAAATTAACCTTGGTTTGTAAATACCGATTCATTTGAGGAAATGGCTTAAGGACACCGCTCGTGCGACGCGACACAAAGACACCGCTCGTCGCGCGACGAGCGGTGTCTTTGTGTCGCGTCGCGTGTCGCGCCTGTTTGAAAGACCCTTTATGGTTAGTGTCGAGGCTTCCTGTTCATTCCTAGTCAACTTCAGCTTAATTTGCGTTTTAGCTTGTTATGGTGCATTGTGTATTGTTTTCAGAAGACAATACTTGACTTCAATAAATCAATATCTTTGGAGATAAACATGGAAATACAGTTTTAATACATGTAGCTGGCAGCTCAATAGGCTCGTTGACAGTAATAGGAATGGGACAACATAAACAAAAATAAAAGAAAGACGTTTCATTAAATTTCCAAAGAAAACTGAATTAATTGTCATTTTACACAAAACATTATTTTATTCAATGTGGATTCTCACTTCAGATATTTCCGCTGGCAAACCGTCCACGAAAATTAAAAGGAGCCTACCCCAACAAACTTCAGCGAAAGGGGATGTTATCATCGTACTATTTAGAGGGGATTTCAGAGGGAAAATGTCACGGTGAATTGGTGAGATAAAAAATGAACGAAGGGATGTGTAGGGCCGCTATCGATCCGAGCCACCCCTGTCTGTCGTCTGTCTGGCGACAACCTTTGTGATGGGGATTTTCATCCCATCAAGGAGTGATACTTATGAACGGAAATGTTTGTTTGGAAGTCTGTTTCAGAGAAAACCTCATTCGAAATGAGCGTTGCTATATAAAATTTAAAAAAAACCTGTAATGATCGAGCGATTGTATGAATAAGGAAGGGTTGGAAATTTCTTGATTTTCTCTGGAACGTGCCAATACCATAACACAGTAAAACAGACTGGAGACACTGTGGCGTACATTCTACTATAGTCTGTCCCAAAAGTATCTCATGAAAATGTAAACAGATGCATCAGAAAACGTACCAATATTTGTAGTGCCACTAACAAATTGAGTGCTTTGATTTGATTATTTGAATACTTAATCCCGAAATTCAAATACCTAAATAATGTTTGTAATTTGACAAATGATTACAATGTTATAATAAATAACACAACTGACATTGGCAGGATTGTCGACATCGGCACCATTGCCATAAAGAAAAATAGAATAGAATGTTAGTTATTCAAACAATAATTGTTGGAAACACTTCGTGAAGTATAAAGTTAAAACCCTCTTAATACAGTTGAATGTGTTACTAATTCCTTTTAGTAAGTGATTGCGTAAGAATTCATCTTGAACTGGGTTTGCATACACTTTTATCCTATACTATTAAATGAGCAATATTTGTGTATACATAAAAATGTCTTTATATTTGTAATCACGTTCTCAAAACGGCTCTAAAGATTTCGAGGAAAGTTGCAATTAGGGGTTTACGGGGGCGAAAAATCTATCTAGCTAGGTCTCATATCTGGGAAAATTCGTTTTCTCCGTATTTTCACCGAAGCAGAGCTCGGTCGCTCAAAGTTTAGAACATGATACTTTAGAATAATGACATGGTAGCAACAGCATGGAATTAGTGTGTACTATCATGGCAGTCTGGAATTAGTATATACTATACATGGAATTAGTATGAACTATCATATATTATTAAATGAGCATGTTCTATTTTCACCAGAGCAGAGCTTGTTCACCCAGGTACTAAAGGTTATCGAGGTAGGATGTAGTTCCTATCATGTAGTGGTGTTTCTCTGTGTCGCATCGTGAGCTAAGTCGTAAATTGTGTATAAAATCTCATAAAAAGTTTCATTGCAGCCATATCATAACACTATCCGCCACTTGTGAACCAAGTTTACAATATTAGCAATATCATTCCTCCATTTTGTGAAAATGAAACCATTACCCCGTATCATATTTCATGGGCAACCCTACCGCCAGATGGAAAGTTCCAGATAGAAAGTTGACACACGATATCAGATACAAACAGAAATGATATCGCGATTATATCGAGCGATATGACAATATTAGTACTCAACGCGTTTTTACTTTTCTTTGCGCTTTTGTTTGAATGTTGTCGTTTATGTAAGTTGAGCTGGTTATTTGAGTTCATTCATCTACATAATCTAAAGTACTTATCTCAGGAAACAAACGCTTAGCACGTGTTCGATCATCCATCTTTCTTTTTTGAAATAGTTGTGTCCTTTCTTTGATCACCGCTAAATAAAAAGTCCGAGACTATTTTATTTAAACCCTTCAATAGAATAATTATGTTAATTTTAAAATATAGTTAATCAAATCGTGATAATGGTGCCGATTCCCTTGTTCACAAACTAAACTAAATTTAAGTTCAATGCATCTTTTTCTTTCTATTTCATTAAGAAAAGGACAGAAGATAAATTTTAATTTAGTCCTATCAAATTAATCAGCGCTTGACGTGAATTGACGTTAATTTAGTAGGCAAGTCTTTAATCGCGTCTAAACTTGTATGGAGTAGTGACAGGCGCTGATTAATTTGACTTTGATTCATCATTGTAAGACTTATGCTTGCAGTAGCGGTATCAAAACCACCATTTACCTCTACCACGAAATTTTTATTTATTTAAGTACTCCTTTAAAACAATCATTTTGAGTAACATCACCTCTCAGTCATTAAAAGTCAGCCATTATGCTTACTTCGCGTCATTAAGTGTGGTAATATCATTACTTGCCTTTTATACTGTCGGTTAACAGTACAGTTGTTGTAATTACATGTTTTGTGGTGAACGATGCTGTTCACACGGTGTGTAGGGACTTGATTTTGTTTAGCTTTACATAAAAATGAAAGGCTATTTTTTCAGCTGCGTAAGAGCAGTGATGGCCCTGTGGAAACGGCTGCGATGGCCATAGCGTCGAACCAAGGCAAACCCTTTATTCCATCACCACTGCTCTCAAAACGGTGAAGGAAATCATTGTGAGGAAACTGGCATGTCCTAGAACCAGAAATTCCATGACATGCACTAGGTTCGCGTGGTGAATTATGGTCGACTTCCTCTAATAGACACGAGGCCTGTGTCCCAGCAGTGGGAAGTCATAGGCTGATTATGTTATTGGATGCCTAACATGTCGATGGCTCTCCTAATGGCAACTGGTCATCCCTGTCTATGACATCTGCAATACCAGAGACATTGCAGATGCGTTACCATCCCAGAGACAAAGCTGAAATGTCTCATAAACCGTGATATTTATAAATTAGTGGTGTGGAAGTGCCCGTGGAACTCAACTAGGTATCTAGGTACCATTAAACATCCTATGGCACTCGGTTAGTTTATAAGTTGTATGCCCTGGCTGCAGACCTTAATTTTATAAAGGCATCCATAGGATAGTTCAATTATGCTGCCAACAACCTTCTAGGTTGATCTGAGAGAGTCCAGACACAAAAAATATATAATATGGAACTTGGTAATAAATTATTAGTACCTGGGTGTCCGAGCTCTGCTCTGGTGAAAATAGAGAATAGAGAATACCATGTATACTAATTCCATATATATAGTACATACTAATTCCATGCTGCCATGATAGTACTATCGAAGAAAAAAAGGGTCGTGTGTTTGTTTTCAAATTGGTTCGATATGTGTTACCCCGATGGTACATACTAATTCCATACTGCCATGTCATTATTCTAAGGTAGCTATCTTGTTCTAAACTTTGGGCGACCGAGCTCTGCTCGGGTGAAAATACGGAGAAAACGAATTTTCCCAGATATGATACCTAGATCGATTTTTCTTTATTGTAACTTATCGAAATCGTTAGAGCCGTTTTCAAAAACGTGATTATAAATATAAGCAATATTTATATGTATATATATAAATATACAAATATGGTAATTTAATAGTATAGGATTAAGATTATGTCTGGACTTTAAAAGAGACTGTGACCTCTGAGTTTGTTTCGGCCTCTCTTCTCAGAGTAGTCAGATAGGAAACGCCGACCACATCTAGCTTATTTTTAATATGGCGTGTAAAAGTGATTCCGATATATCCTATTTACGGAATAAACAATTTCATTTCATATTCAGCATACTTCCCATGTTCCTATTATTTATTACATTCCCACATTCGTATTTAGTGAGGTATTGACGTCTGGTTAAACAAACACTGATAACTCTATTGTTCTTATTGAGTTATTAATAAACATTAATGTTTGTTGGTGTTATTATGATAGCTAAATAACTACTGAAAATGTAGCATACTAGGAAGGATACGTAACGTTCAGGTACAGCAATAAATGGAAAATTAAAAGCAATCAAAGATTAGGATTAGGTACTAAATTATTATCTAACAACTGCGGCCCGCGGTTTCACCCGCATAAGTCTCGATCCCGTGGGAATATTGGGATAAAAAGTATTCTTTGTCCTTCTCCAGGTCATGGTCTACCCTTGTGCAAAATTTCATCGAAATCCGTTTAGCCGTTTTAGCGTGAAAGCGGAACAAACAAACTTACTTTTGACATTATACTTTGTCACTTCTCTTATTCTTCTAAAAAATATTATTATTATTATTCTTCTTGTAAAGTCAAACAGCAAAGTTGGCGGCAGGGCTTTATTGCTGAAGTTTCACCTGAGGGCCGACAAAGTGAAGTTCTATTAGCAATATCGATGTAAAACTCTAATGCTCGGTTCCTATAAACAAAAACATATTGTTTTGCTTACCAATGGTAACTTTTTTTATTGCCTAACTGGGCATATAAATAAATAGATTCGTGAGCAAATTTTACGTGACAGCTACTTCCATATGGGAAACAGCTACTATACAAAGCTATGAGGTCTTTGCTTCATTATTGGTAAAGATACAAGTCTTAATATTAACCATTAACGGTCCTTAAATTATAGGAATCGGTCACAAATGTATTGGACATAAGCCACCGAAAAGCTTATGTCAATCCAGTTGAAAGTTGTTGTAGAAATATGAAATGCTTTGTAAACGATTGCCAACATTCTAGGCCCTCTGGAAACGAAATAAAAATGAGATTGTCGCATCTTTAAAAACATGAACTTATGCTTCATTCATTCTCCTGCCTTTATTTAAATGTAGGTTTGGACGTATGAGGAACAGGTTGTAAAGTTCACTCATCCTCTATAGAAAAGGGAGGATACTCCGACCAGACGGGTGTTGTGTCTGGCGGCCAACTGCTTGACGGTTGATGTCGGATAGTCATATACACGTCGTTCGCGCGGTAAATTCTAATTGCACGATACAGGATTTGTGTGACGTCAGGTGTTTGATGAGTAGTTCGCATGTGGCGATGTAGATGCCGTCACAGAGGTATTTGGGGTCGACACAACATGTGAGACTAACAGCCAGTTGCAGAAACGAACTTTAACTTTTAAAGCTGTCATTAAGTACTAATCTTCCATTAACTTGTTGCAGAAAGGAACAGTAGACTCGATTTTAATGGTTCTTATCAATGAAATGGATGAAGTTAATTAAATAGTTAGCGTTAGTGATTCATTACGTAATGGGGCATTAATGTTTGTCTTTGTGCTACTGGGTGTATGCGTCATTATAATATTTATTTATATAATTACTTATCTCTAATGTTTATTTTCTTTTTGTTGCAGGTACGTCGACCTCTACAATTGGGTTAAAAGATAACAGCGTTTCGTTTATCAAACAATGTTTACTATGCGTAAGAGAATACTAATGACTTCATGAGTCGACCTGTCATGATAATTTATTAGGGAACTGCCGACGTGATAAGTGGTGAGGTTATTAAATAATAATACGTGTGGTTTTCTGAGGTTTTCAGACATATAAAAATTATGTAGCCTTAGCTAAATCTCAATCAATCTACCTAGCCTTTACCCAACTATGTTGGGGTCGGCTTCCAGTCTAACCGGATTCAGCTAAATACCAGTATTTTACATGGAGCGATTGCCTATGTGACCTCAACAGCCCAGTAACTGGTTAATACGATACCCCTAGATAAGACAGTTGGCTTTCAGGCTTCTCAAGACTAGTAACGATTGTCAGAGATCCACGAATGACAGCCGGGACCAACGGCTTAACGTGCTTTCCGAGGCGAGGGGTCTCGGTATGCGTAGTTTAACCTGATGGATCGACCCGTGTGACTGTTATTACTTAGCCACGAGCTCTTCGAGCCTTATGACAAAGAGCAATATACGGAGACCTTCTTTTAGCGACGGTCTCTCGTTACACGATAAACATGCTGCCATCAAAAACGCTTCTAATCATTAAAAATCTTTGCGTCCTGTATCAAATCGACATCGACACAAATAATAATCGCCAAATTGACACAGAAAAGGGTATCATTGCCATGAATCGATTATGTGTCAATGTGACAGCAATAATAAAAAAATGCAATTGAACTTAAATCTAAAATATCTTCAGAATGTGCCTCGGAACCTTCGAAACTTCATTCTAATATCTGACAAGCCCAAAATACAGCTATAATTTAATATCAAAACGAACATCAAAATTCCACCTGCGGCTCCACATAATAAAATCAATTAACAAACTCAATAAGATCTCGTATCTGTCCACGATACTAACACAAACCAGCTGTTTAGACTCACGATTTCTTTAATTGCAAGCCTTACATAAAATTAACTTAATTTATAGATAGACACGCCTCTAGACTGAAGTATCGGAATGTTTTGCAAGGACGGTGATTGGAATGTGTACTGGTAATGTACTTAAATAATGGTGACTTCTTACATAACATAACATCACGCCACTTTTCCCCGAAGAGATGGGCAGAGGTGTGCCTAAATTATACCCACAGTCCTAAGTCCCATGTAATAGGGGGCGAACCTATTGCCCTCAATTGACACTAATCCAGACTCCGAGCTGCTACTGAGAATTTCAAAAACCCAAGAGATTGAAAAACCCAATAACACCTTGCCCGACCTGGGAATCGAACGGACCTCATGTTCAGCAGTAGTAGTCCTACATAAAATGTATGTAATTTATAGTAAACCACGCCCCTATCGGTTGAATGTTCGCAACGGATGGTGACTGGAATGTGTATTGGTAATGTGGTTAAATGGTAGACTTCTTATTGACTGATTTGATCAATCCGATCCAGGGGAGGCCCTTGCTGTCCTCCCCCAGCGACGCCCTAAGCCCCAAAAGGGAGCCCTTAGCGTGTAGTCGGTTAGTTTCTAAGTTTTATGCCCTGGCTGGAAAATTAGCCTGTAGGTTAAGCAGTCGTCAACCTCCTAGGTTGATCGACAAGATGCCATTAAAAAAAAATATTGACAGATTTGAACTATTTGAGTTTGATGTTGGTGCATGATGACCGCCATGTTTATAGTTTTTCTTAAATTATTTGAACCCAACTACGGCAAAGCCAAAGGAGAGTACAATTTAATTACATGAAATATTTAGTAATTACGTGTGATTCCGGTTATACGAAAACCCTTTATTCGGCTTTTTGTCGTGTTTAGATTTTAGTTTTTTTATAGCTGATAAGGTAAAATCGATTGCCATCTTACTCCATTGTTATTAAAATGACAAGGACGAGAAGACCTTGCAAATTATTATTAATTTACCTAGGGACTTGCCCCCGTGGCAAACATGAATATCCAGAAACATTACAAACGTTCGTTAATTTATCTAGTAAGTTATGCTAGCTTGCCATCCCGAGGCTCCCGTAGACAGGTTGCGACATAAGGCATAACTTCTGCCTATTTTAATATACAGGGTTATTGGTTATATGTCGGCAATCCGTTAAGGATGTAGGAGAGATCATTTGCAACCAAATGACCCCTGATAACCCCCTATGCTAAATTTTTGAGTAATTTGACCTTTTTATATTTTAAAATGTATGAAATAAAATGTCAAATGACTCGAATTTTTTTGACATTCGCATAGGAGTCAAAAGGGGTCATTTGGTTGTTAATGACCTCTCTTACATCACCTTAATGGATAGCCTACATAACAAATGACCCTGTATACGATACTACCTGTATACGGTGCTTACCATTGAATAAGCAAAAAATTACAAAGTCTCGGGGCCTGTAATTTTACCCTCACTTGAGAATTTTCAGCTACCTCTAAAACCGGAGTTCTTCTTAATGAAATGGTAAACACCTGGGCTAGAATTACTATAGTTCACCGCCTTTTATCTATGATTGAAAGATAACACCAATTATGGTTATGAACATAATAATTTTATTTGTATTAATTCCAATGTACTCTCTGCATTAGAAACAGTATTCCATTTAACTAGAGTTTAATGATACAGATAATTAAAGAGGAAATAACTTCAGACCTTTAAGTGCTGCTTACCGTTATGGGAAATTAATAATAATTCTTAAGAATCTTGGTACATTCACTAGAATGATAAATCATGGAGGTTGAAGCAGAAACGACACATTATAGCCACTTATGCTAGGCTTCCTTATTTAATAATAATGGTTTATGCAATAATTCTCGGTGTTAAATGCTTGAAGGATTATGTACTGTAGATTTATGAAGGATGGGCCAATTAATTATCAATTGCAGTATCTTGATGGACAAGGATCTCAATTTTTTGTTGAATATTCCAATGTAACAATTATTCAAATGTAACACTGAAGAAGTCTTGTGTTTAAGTATTATGTCAAGAGATTGACAGCTGTCATCTGTCACTTGACCAAATGGAGGGAAAAGTTAGCAGTGTGCTCATGAAAAGTTGTGACTTCTATCATCATTATCATCTTTCTTCTGCCCTCATTCTAATTTATTAGTGGTCGACGCCACATGTCTTATCTTCCATACTTCTAGACATATCGTCTTTCTCAAACAGTCCATCCATTGTCCAATAAATTCCTTGCAAGACGGAATAAACAATTATAATGGAAAACGATCTGAGAGTTTACTTTCGCAAAAACTTAGTTAATAGTTTACCGAAATTATTTAAAAAAAGACTGATCTTTTGCGACACGAAACTGACGAAATTAATTTAGAAAACTATGGTCCTTCTCCTACATTACTTACATAACCATAAACAACAAGTCTAAATTTCCTAGAAAATTCGACTAATTTATGGGTTAACCCAAATACATCCAATAGCGATTAATTAACAAATCGTGATTAACTAAGAACTTATCTTTTATCGGATCACATGGCTATGGAAAAAGCTTGTTATGTAAATAATGAAAAACATGTCGTAGGATTTGTAGTTATGTAGTCCAGTACCTACCCTAATTGCGTAATACACGATCAATCAAAATTTGTTTGAATTTAAAACAGATTGCTAATTCATTGCTTCATAAGTTGGAAAAAAATCTGCTGAACAACGTAAATAACGCAATGAATGTTGTTTAACTGTCAAAATGAAACAAATTTGTTAACAAAATAAGTTACGCAATTAGAGTACAGTTCAGCATAGCTATTCACAACCGTTCGACACGCTTCCGCGCCGAATCGAACATCAACTAATGTTATAAAAAGAACCTCTTAAGGCTGTTTACAAATCCAAAACCCGTTAATTTTGACAGTTTAAATCAAATAGACAACCGCCATTCTTTTGACAGCTAAGTTAAGCTTATTTGCTGTCGGAGGCAAAGCAAATTAGTAATTGAAAATGTGTCATTTTCGATTCGACAACCTGTTAAATGGTTGTAAATAGCTATGCTGTGCAGGTCTTATTTACACATACTTTAGTAAAAAAACAGTTCAGAAATTCCGCTTGAAAATTTGCATTTTGCGACACTAATCTTATGTGCCAAGGCTTTATAATTATTATAGTAAGGTTTCCGGTAATTTAATAATGGCTGTCACACGATCCCAATAGTTCTGAGTTACAAATTCCACACATTATTGTTGAAATAATTCTTACAAATGTTAATTATGCAGGTATAGACTTCGTTAAATATGTTAATTGGTTTAGTTAGAAGCGATTAAAACTAAGCCATAAAGATCATTATTAATGTGAAGATATGAATACCCATATTAATAGAAATCTAATTTGCTTAAAGTTTACATAATTTTCCAAATATAGGATTCGTTAATTAATTAGAAGAGAAATCAAACAATTTAGCAGTGTATATAAACTTTGTTATGTGAACGTTAAAAAATGTTGACAATACCTGCAGCCTCTTGACGTCATGAAATCCTGTGATGGGGTGACGCCCAAGCGGCCCAGCGAAAGTACAAGCGGTCAGAGGTGCCCAACCATTGTCAATCGTCACGGTAGTCGCGCCAACTAGCAACTGTGACGCGAATTTGATATGCTATTGTTACGAGTTCTGGAGGTCACCAGTTTTTGTCTCGTTTCTCATGTCGGTGACAAAATATTATAATTAAAGTTTATCTAACTTTTTGTTGATAAATTCGGTTTTTTGGGCAACGTAATCGCTTATTTGCTTTACATTGTAATTTTTTATTTATTTATATTTCTGTTTCGTCATGTTTCTCTTGTGTGTTTCATGGATTTTTGTACCCAAATGTTTGTTTTAATGAGATGCAAATTAAAGTTAACACAGAACTGACATTTATTTGGTTAACGTTAATAGCCAGTTAAGCTTTATGTGAGGAAATAAACCTATTTAACAGAGTGCTTGAGTTACTCAATTTAACGCTAATCATAACTGTTCACAATACTAGGTATGTTATTTTTATGTTAATCGACTTAAATGTCCTTTCCTTAGCAGATAGTTCTGATAACTCTTAATATGGCAGTCTATTTGCATGATTTTATTAGTAATTAGAAGCTCATTTACTTTGATCCTTAATTTAATTGGATTACGCTCTTTAGATAAGAAAAGTTATAAAAGACATAAAAATGTACGACGTGCTTTGAAAAGTGTGAATCAAAGATGGTTATTTGTTAAGAAAGTTAATAAAATTGATAGTTAAATTATACTTTATGGAGATAATTACCGTGATTGATACTTAAGAATCTCTACATATAATAAAGCGTAGTAGCCGTTTTCAGTGATTATAGATATTTATTATTTATTTTTCCCTTATAATTATCATTATGACCTAATGAGATGGTGTGGTCTCTTATAATTATAATGTCTTTCTATAATTTATTAAAATTTATTTAAGGTAATAATATGGACTTTATAAGTGTATGAAAGAACATTTAGAAATGCTTTTACCATTGAAATAACGCTTCGTTATGGATAAAGGAACCGGGTCAAAGTTGTAAATTAATTCCACTTGATGTCGCGATAATATTAAACAAATATAAGGAGTCCAAGCAATATTAATCATTGGTAGGGCGTTACAAATTGTAATGTTGCAATCGTCGACATTTTCCACGCCCGCGGCTTTGTCAGTGTTACCATAAACCAATATGACCTTTGGTACCTTTTGTACCTGTAGGTAAATTATTATAATAATATTTATTATTATGTCTTAGGTGGCTGATCTGAAGATAGAAATCGGTTTAATGAGAAAATCTTTTTGGATAATGAGATATTTTATTGAAGCCCGATTGATCTATAGTATTCGAACTTTTCTAGGCCATGGACAAATCAGGCTTTATTAAATACCTCATTATAACTAACTAGCTTCTGCCTGCGACTTCGTCCGCGAGCCTATAATCTTCCGTAAGAATTGCGATATCCGATGCAAAAAGAATTTTTCAAATCCGTAGTAGTAGTTCCGGAGATTACTACCTACAATCATACAAATAAATTTTACTTGTGTATAATATTATTAGGATATATATATATATGAGTATATATTTTAAAACGCGGACAAAATGTCCCGTATCATCTGGAAAAGATAGATCCTGTATTCTGAAACCCTGTTTCTATGACAGTTACCTAATCGTAGCAGTCTAGAGGGCCATATTCAATAACGTACACTGCGTACAGACGACCGCACGTTGATGGTAACACATTGACCCTGAGCTGGCCTAGCGTAGTATGAAGTTTCAATAGAATAAGAGACCGCAACTTATTTTCGTAAACGATTATGACTAATTTGTTTCACTTTGACAGTTCAACAACAGCCACTGCGTTATTTACGTTGTTGAGCAGATATTGTGATTGATCGTGTATTACGCAATTAGGGTACAGATCAAACTAGTTTAGTTACACATGAGTTGTGACGCACTGTATATCATTAGCGTCCACCTGCCCTTAACCCAGTGGTATGAACTGTGAGCTTGTGATGACCCCAAACGTTGTAAAATAACTGAAAACATATTTAATAAGCTAAATAAACCGTGAAATGACTTGTAAAATTTGTTGCATTATAAATGTCTGAGAATACACAAGAAACTATTATGTCCCAAAAGGTCAACGTACTCTAAAATTGTTGAATCACCTGTCTCTTATGCACAATATTAACCTTTACTTAATAACACACAATTGGTAGCAATATTATACTAAACGAAACATAATGCACCACTAGTATACTTAACTCAGTATCAGTCATCAAGAATACGCCTTCAGGATGCTGATGACTTGAAGATGGTTACTAAATGTCAACAAACGGATTTGAAAGGTTGAGGAGACGCTTTCAGGGGTTGATTTGAGCAAACTTCATGACTTTCGGCATAGCTAGCTCGACAAGGCATGACTATTTGCTTCCGTATTACCTAATTCCATTTGCTAAGAAGCTGTGTTAACTACTTTCGACTTAATCATAGATAACAGCTGCATAGAGCCTCCGGCTTTACCAATGTTAAACACCACTGATCTCAAATAAACAAGATTAACAGCGAGTTCGACAGTTCCTATCTACTTTTTTTCGGCAGCAAATCCGTGACGTAATCGAAGAACAAAGAACTAACGAGGTTGATTAAAAGAAAAGGATTTGGTTAACAAAAGGTGTTGAGCCCCAAAAGTCGCCATCAGTCAAGTTACGCCACGGTAGCCGGTAGCATTTTGGCCGGGAAATGTCTTAGGTCAGCGCCGCCACCTTGTGCAATCGTTACAAAACTAATGGCCGGCCATCTTTATTTTTGAGTTCTTTTTTTGAACTTTTTACTTCTTTTTCGCGGAATTCATTGTTGATGGCCCGTCTTTATGTAATGGCTGAGTACAATGGTACGTTTTGAACTTTTGACGCGGTTTTGACGTACATTAATAGATTGCTTGGTACTGTGACGGATGCAGTCAATATTTTCAATTTCTTTGTTTGGTTTCTCGATGGAGTTTTCTCCGTCAAGCATGATTTAAAGAACTAGGTACTTCGTTTTGGGGGACACATCATTTGTACACCTCTGCCTAAAATCCTTCAAGGAATACTCGCGTCATGTTATATTATGTTAATACCTAAGGGTTCGATTAATTATATTTTCTTGTAAATTTTGACCGTACAAAAATGCCTTTTATGTGCACAATTAAAATAAATGATTTGACTTTGTAATAAATCTTGATTTGTTTCTAAGAGAAGAGAAGAAAGTTGGCTCAGTGGTCGGTAATGCGGTTGTGGTCAAGGTTTTAAGTTCGATTTCTAAATGTTACCCTGAATTGATCAAACAATGAATTAATGCGTAGGTATTGATTTTATTTTTAATAACTTCTGCCTGTGACTTCGTTCGCGTGAAACTTCTTCTTTTCACATAAAATGTATCCTACAACCCGCCCCGGCTTCGCTCGGGTAGTAGAGCATAATTATATGCCTACATCAAATATTATGTTGATTTTACCGATATCTTCAACAATCATCGCCAATTTACACAAAACCTTAACGAATTATACACTGAAACATAGTGATCCAGGACGGAGTCATGGATCACTACCTCTCCATTTGTGAAAACCGTATGAAAATCCGTTCGATGGTTTTTGAGACAGACAGACGCGGCGCCATTTTGTTTTATAATATGTAGTGATTGCTGTGCATTTTCTTGATTAAACAAGTATAATGTCTTTGATCGTATCTGATAAATAGTGATAAGCAAGTTCCTAGGTTCCTATTTTTTCTGTCTCATAAGCGAAGCATGCTAAACGGAGCTAATTCATTGCACTGACTCAAAGGTCGTTGTCATTTGTTTTTGAATTTTTGCTAACCAACGTAGGAGTAGGGTGTAATATTTTTTAACCTTTTAGTTTACCTTTTTAACAGTAATAAGGTTTTACACTGTTAGGATTCGAGTCGACGACGTTTTATTTTATACCCCTTAATCTAAAATCTATGCCTACCCATATTTAGGTACTTATACCTATTTGATAAGTAAACTGCATTCTAGAATCTAGCTCTAAACAAAGGAAAATTATCACTAAGCTAATTAGGAACATCACAAGATCTAGATTAACTATATTTAATTAGACTGTGTGTTTTGTCTCTGTATTTTAGATAAGAGATAGTAATATAACTATAGGTATAATATACTTGTTTATATTCGTCATAAATGTAGGTCGGTCATTAGCGCCACCGGTTTCAAAAGTCATGCTGCCAATTTAAACAGAAGAATATTGCTACACGCTATGTAATGTAAAAATCATTAATCATCTTTGTTAATATCGTTAATTGGACAATACAGACCAAAATACTTAAGATTATTGCATGAATTTGCTGTACATTGAAATAGTCATATTGATTTGACCATAATCGACATTAAAAGCGAAGTTAACCACTACGTTTGTTTCTACATTGGCTTTTCATACAGCAGGGCTTAAGGCGACGATAACCGACTTTTAATGATTTTATACTGAAGATGATGTCTAAACGAATAGTGTTAATGATTTGGAAAAAATATATGTTAAATTAGAGCATTTTCTTTATAACTTAATATAGGCATATTTTAGATTGTTTAGGCAATATTAATAGATATAATTTTTGGTTATATTACATAGTGAAATTAATTTGTAAAGTTATGTTTAACGCGGATAAAAAACTTAGAATCACGCAAAATCTATCAAGCGTATTTTCTGAAACCTTCACCCTATTAAAATCCTTTTTTTATGAATAATAACTTAATAATGCGTCTAATTTCGTACAGCGCTCCTTGATGGGCGAGTCCTATTACTGGCTGGACGTACGACGCGTTGCGTGAGCTCAGTACAGAACATGTAAGCTAACCACTCAAGGTCACTGTCATATATCTGCGTCTTAAAGGCTCTTTCAAACAGGCGCGACACAAAGACACCGCTCGTCGCGCGACGAGCGGTGTCTTTGTGTCGCGTCGCGTGTCGCGTCTGTTTGAAAGAGCCTTAATGCTTTGGTAAGTATGGTACACAGCAAAAGAAAACTAGCTCGTATTTGGAGTTTCCATAATCAACAGTAGCTGCGCGGTCTCACCCGTATAAGTCTCGATCCCGAGGGAATATCGCGATAAAAAGTATACTATATGCTAACCTAGGTCATGGTCTACCCATGTGCCAAATTTCATCCAAATCCGTTCAGCGTGAAAACGGAAAAAACAAATATACAAAAAATCTAATATTTGCTCTTTATAATATTAGTTTACCAAATTTTTCCAATTGTGACATTATTCAAGCTGGACTCAAATTGACACGCAGCAGTAACATGTTTCTGATCTAAATCATAGTTGTTTATTAAAACAGACGGATTGCCAGCCTATGCTCCTATGTGGCAACTGACCCATTTCTTTCAATTGATTCTACCACGTTAACTCCTTGTATGAAATAGTCACGTATTTGTAAGTAGTACAGTGTTGGTATTTTGATTTAATAACAGAGGTGCACATTGTTCTTAATTTGTTTTTACTAGACGGCTCGTTGCGGTATTTTTTGTTTAATATTAGAGGCTTATTTCAGGCAAACAGTGAACGTCTTTCGGCTGAAATGATGCTTCCCCTATGCGTCTATCTCTTCCCCCTGCCACGATGATAATCAGTGGACGTCTTCTTGATCACATTTTTTTACGTTCACAATCTTCGAAAATTATACTTAGTAAAAATAAAGTGCCTGTACCAATTTACATTAGATCGGTAAATGTATATAATGTAAAAAATTATGTTATCAAATTGCACAGTGACTAACTTAACCTCTTTAATGATGATAATGATCTAACTCTCTTTTAATGATGGTAAAACATTTAAGATTAATGGTACTATAAATTTAATTAATCATCCTGATTAGTGTGATAACCGTTCATGAGAAGACCTTTGATCGAACATAATCATACAACTAATTTAATACTTAATTTATTGCTCCATTGTATGTTTCTAGATGAGACACTTTATTTACTATACAATTTATCAATATGACAATTAATTATTTTATGTCTCATCAGTCGTAAGTTAACTTTCATTTGTTTGCATTCGGTTGGCTTCGGAACAATCGAATAGCTCCGATTATATATTATGTTGGGCCTTACTGACATTGGTGAATGAAAAATATCGTAAGAAAATCTAAACTTTCATATATAAGTCTAAAATCGCCAATCCGTCTAGAGCAAGCGCGGTGATCAATGCTCGTGCCTTCTCTGTATGAGAAGAGACCTTTGCCCTGGCAGTGGGACAATAATAGGCTGGTATTATTATTGACATATTATATTATCTGACAATCATTTGACAGGTGATTCATTATGTCACACGAGACATGTCTGATAACACTGCAGACTGTAAGAGATACCATTGTCGATTGCAACAATAGATCGAAATATTATCAATATCAACAATTTTAAGTTTGAGATTCTGTCCTTTTCCAATTTATCCAAATTCTCTCCTTTTCCCGTTTGTTAACATTCTCTCCTTTTCCAATTTATTCAGATTCTCTCCTTTTCCAATCTGTTCAGATTCTGTCCTTTTCCAGTTTGTTAAGTTTTTCTCCTTTTCCAATTTGTTCAGATTCTCTCCTTTTGCAATTTGTTTAGATGGTCTCTTTTACCAATTTGTTGTCATATAAAAAGCACCTCATATTAACTTATTGCATTGCAATATTTCTCTCACACTTTTATGAGTTTACACCATTACCACAAATCTAATAAGCCCTACAATAAAACTAACCTCTGGTTAAAACATTTTATATTATTATCACCTGTCATTTACTCAATCACCTAGTGATATAGCTACCGACTCCATAACTAGCCTGAACCATACCTTTACAAAATCGATTACACAATAAAATCGTCATTTTCAGAATCGATCTCATCTATCTCGATTCTCGATATCTCAATTACTTACTTCTATTCAGTTTCGTCACGTATGTAGATAATTGATACTCGCACACATTGACATTTGTGGACATAAACCATTGAGTTGTACATGTGTGGTACATATACAAAAGTTAACTAGTTTCGCTCACATAATTATTACTATTGCAATGGCATTGTGGTCCAAGTTGGAAGATGCAGCGTTAGAAGTTACTTTCTTTTGAAAAGTATTTCATAGAATGCCTTTTTAGGGTTTCGTAGCCAAATGATAAAAACGGAACTGTTATCGCCCCCCCGTCACCCTTATCTTAGCCTCACATAACGAATGATTAAGAAACAATTAACTAAATATCTAATCGAAGTCTTCTTCTGGGCAGCGGTGTTGATGGCAGATTTCAGCACGGCAAGAAATAGGTATTTCTATAATGTATAACTAGCGAGCCGGCGTCACCAAACGATTAAGAAAGAGTAGAAGAAGTACTGAAAGGCGAAAAACACTAAAATTACTATAGTAATTTAGAACATCGTCACATTCCAATTCACTACATTTATCTCACGCTTATTAAAAACAGAACACGTCGTGTATTAGCTTCTCGTATTCCTTACAAATCACCTAATTAATTATCCTCTATTTATAACTATTCACACGTTTACTCCTTAAACAGTAGACATACTTACGTCAATATATCAAGCTAAAACATTTCCAGATAAACCTGACCTCGCGTTGTATAGGCTTTCCGTACTATGAGAGGTCAGCTTACTCTGGAAATGTATACCTTAATGTGTCGTCATGTGTACTCAAAGTTCCGCTATGCGCTTGTACTCCGGGTCAAGCACCGAACCTACATTATGTCACACGGAGCAACGAGAGTGTTCTTATAAAACTCACGATCCTTACGTCATGTTGTCGAAACTGCGCTAGTCATTGTACTGAACGGAGAGTGAACTGAGTGGTCGATAGAAATTAACACGAACATGGTACACACGGCTACACATGAAGCTATACATCTTCAGTATAAACTGATTTCGCATTGCACGGAAATCCTATACAATGCGAGATCAGCTTATACGGGAAATGTATAGCTAGATGTATAGCCGTATGTACGATCACTTTACGAAATGGTTGATCACTTTTGAACTTAGTCACACTAAAATCGTTCTTTGGTGAAATGGACATGGCACATTTTGCACGTCGCCATTTGCTTTGTGTAATAATAACTAGGTTCTAATATAACTATATATCTAGCTAACATGCTGAAGACATTTTGTTGAGAGACACAACAGTAGGTACCTAATGTAGGTAAAATTTTGCTACATGTTTCTGTACATAATTTTATCAATAGTATCTACAGGAGAAAGAACATTCTAGTGAAAGATAGCACTATAAAAAGAAGTTCTATAAAACACTTCATGGTTGATAAAAGTAAAGTTCAAAGGTTCAAGAGTTCGTTCGGGGAAGATTTTATATAAAATGTTATTAAATAAGGCTCATGAGTGACGGTATTTAAGTATGTCTTGCACGGACAGGACCTCTAAAGTAGCATATCTTAGGTAGTTATTATTATATGCTTTTATTTTCATTTAACTACAACTCCAGTAAATAAAATCTACAGAAGTGTAATAAAAGATACATACATTCTTGAAGTCGAAGTACGTACTTATACTCTAAGCATAGTCTGACAAGATCATCTTCCATTCATCCGTAAACAAATCACAATTTGGTTTACATAACGCATGTTATTATGCAACTACAAAATCATCTGTTACATCCACAAACACATCTTCATACATCACACTCCATACAAACCACAGAACGCGAAACATCTTAAATTACATTCATGACTGCCTCGTTGGTCTAGTTGTCGCAAGGGCTACTGCTGAGCAGGAGGTCCTGGGTTCGATTCCCGGGTCGGGCAAAATGGTATTGAGTTTTCCGTCAAGGACTTCTCAGTAGCAGCCTGGAGTCTGGATTTGAGCTCGGTTGATGGCAATAGGCTCGCCCCCTGTTACATGGGACTTAAACATAACTGGCGATATATGGGTGCAGCTACTATAGGTCACCTCTGCTTAACACGGGGAAAATAGGCGTATATATAATAATATATTGTCTTCAGTTCTTACAAAACATTAGTAAAATAAAACTCAACATACGCAACACCATCAAATCCAAAAAAAATGACATTATCCATTCGGATGCGGATATAAGTTTTACATTGAAAATCAGCAGTGGAACCGGTCATTAAATATGCATTTACTTGTCACACTGCAAATTGATAATTCTACAAAATGTCACGTTACAACATTTTGCTTGATGAGCGTCGGCGTCGTGACAAATAGCTATGATGCGAAAGTCTTGGGGGATAACGAGGTGGGATTGAAATAAACACTATGAATATCGACCAACACTATTAGTTATATATACAAGATACATTAATTAGGTAATATTACTATAAAGGCATATCACAAAAGGGAGGAGATCTATACTCAGTAGTAGGTGAAACAAGGCTACCAATAATGATAATGACTTTACATTCTTTTTGCCATAGAATAAAAAATGGTACTTAATATGGCTGTACATAGCGGATCCAAATTGAAGAAGAGTTAGAGAGAAGTAAGAGACAAATTAACAGAATTAAAGGGCTTATTATATTACGACTACGACTGTATCTGATGCATATTTCAACCATAAACTTTTGTTCCCAATATTAGATATTATGTCTATGACCATGATGGTCATCATTGGCTCTTACTAAGCACATCTAAAGGAATACTATTATTCCATATTTTAAGCAATTTGCCATCCCTCTTGTGGCCGTTGTAACCATCATCATCATTTCCTGCCCTTATCCCATTTTATTTGGCGTCGTCGCAATATATCCTTTTTTTCCATACTTCTATATTAGTCGTCATCTCGGTAGTCACCCCCTTTCTATCTATATCATCTTTGACACAGTCCATCCATTGTTTTTTTGGTCTTCCCCTACTCTTATAGCCATCCACATTCATTGAGAAAAGTTTCCTCACAACATTTTCCTCTTTCCTCCGTATCAAAGTAATCCAAAATATCATCATAACACACACAACAACATATTATTATTATCTTATTTCTAATTCGCTACATTTCATGTTCCATATTAACAGTTTGACTTTATTTATCTACAGTTCTGGAGAATCAAGTTAAGCCAAACCTTATCTGGACGTTCATGCAGTTTCAAAATTTAGTATTTCCCAATATGTTTTCCTCGATCAAAAGAAAAAGATAAACACCAAAGATCATTGACCTCTTACAAAAACAAGGACACAGGAAAAAGTGAATCGCAAAGTATTAATTTAATATATTTTACATGACAACTTACATATATCTGTCAGTGAGCCGAAATGTCATAATTTATTATAGAAATTGAAATTAGAATGCATAAAAATGTCATCGATATTCTAATATAATGCATATTTTATCCATAAATTATGTTTAAATTTTATTATAATAATGGCTTAAAGATTATGCTTATGGGATCGGTTAAGTAGCTAAAGCTTGATATATTTTCTTTGAATATCGACATGAGTTTTTATTATTAGTAATGTGATTCTCATATGTATAAATGCTTGAGGTGTTATCTTCATTAATTGGCTTTTGATTATTCTCATAATCATTATGTTGACACGTATTACATGCGGTAGGCAATAGTGTAACTGTATGCTCATGAAGAGGCCTCTATCTTGGAGTGGTATACTTATTGGTATTGTGTAGTATTATCACTTTAGCCCGACCTTTTGGAAATAGCGCTCAATTTTTTTTTTGACGGCAACTACAGATAAAAGAGAAAAAGTATTTCCACTCCTTTCTTTGCCAAGAATCGTAAGGCCTCATATTTTTATTAATTAACTGTAATACGTTACAAAATTCTAATGAAACACTATCAAAATATGCTCATTAGTTAAAGTTACACCAGACCAAAAGGATGTTGCGGTTTTATGAATAAACATAATTAATCACGCGACCGTGTCGCAATTGTTGGCGACAGTTGCGCAAACGCAACATCATCCAATGAATGTGAAGACGTTACTTTGTGAAATTGATTGTGTAAGGATTAAAAGTTTAAACGTATTTTATTGTGACATTACATACTAAAGTTCGCAGATTATAAGCATAAGCTGAAGCAGATTTCTTATTTAAGGTTGGGTTTAATGACCCAAAATTCCTTTTTCGTTATTCTTAGGATTAAATAAGCTGTTCATTAGGATTAATACAAAATACCTATAAACGATTCCAAATAAAATAATCGGAATTAATTCTCGAAATCCATCGGATGTTAAGACAGCCCAAATTATTACAAACGTCAAAAGAATTTCTTAAAACAAATCAAGAATCACTTAATATAAGCTAATATATACAACCTTTAATCCTGAGCTAACGTTAATAGAACCATAAATGTAAAAAAGTTACTCAATCACTTAAGATATGCAGGAACTCGTGTGTCGTAATAAGTATGTGTGTCTGCAACATCCAGTTTTACGCAAACACTGAGCTCTTGTAGTATTAGGCTTTAGATTTTATTAAAGACTCTGCCCGCGACGTCGTCTGCGTATCCTAAGTGTTAATCCAATCTATAAACTATATTTTTGCCAAAATTGATTCAAATCCGTTTAGCCGTTTTTTCCTGATCGAGTAACAAACATCCAAACATACGAAGTTTTTTTATAATATATATGTCGTATTGCTCTGCCTAACCCTTTGGGGATTACAGTATAGGCGGGATGTTATGTTACGTTACGTACTTTAAATGTAACCTCTTACGAAAATATTCAATAACATATGATCTTCAAATAATAACTACCCATTGTTTGCCTATGTCATCATGTCTACTTTTAAGATCGTCCTGAGAAAAAACTTTATCTAATGGATATGAAATTAAATTATATCTGTATAATAGTTTATGATTCTTTCGTTCTATATTATTGTTGTAAATCTCTACCATTTACATTTTCAATGCCCCTAACTTTATTGTTTTATCTTATCTATTTAAATCAATAAATAATTGGCAAATGGCATTTTAATTAATGGGTCAAAGCCATTATCTTCACATTCCTACCATTATATTCCCTCGTTATTTATATTTTATATAAGGTCATTTCCAGATTTATAGCATTGCTCTCTGTTCCGCAATAAACACAATTGTTGAAGTCTTCTAATCCTGTTATTAGAAATCGGTGGCGTATCGATTGTGATAAAACTTTATTATATGTTTGACTACATTTCTCATACTACTATTTCAATGACAAATGAGTTTTGTGCACTTGGAGAAACTTAAAAGAAGCATTGTCTAGACTTCTAGAGGCTATGTATCGTTAGTCTGAACTACTGAAGTCGAAGTGTTCTGTTTCTGTTACTTTTAGCTTGTATCTTCCTACTGCAGACTTCCAGTGCTGGCGATCCAGAGCTCATGTGGTCAGTCGTTGTGTCTAGCTCGTCCCGCCAGTGTTTTGTTTGGAAAATAGAAATATTAATATCCTCATTAAGTATCCTTATTGCAATTTATTGAAACATTCTTATTGTCTACTGTTATTTTTATGAAGTTGCAATTCAAGGATAAAAATCTATTATTAGAAGTAAAAGTAATCCTACTCCTACTCTTTATCATTATCTTGATTGACTTGACTTGATTTGTTTCTGTCTCCAATACAATTGTACTTATTCTTGTCTTCTGAACTTAATTTAATCCTAAACAATACTGGATGTAAAAAAATGTCTTGATGTCTTTCAAACATTGTCATATACAAGATAAGGATATATTATCAACATTATCTATTAGAACGTTTATATTCTTATGAGGTGAAGGCGCATGAACCTGTTTATACACCGACCTCAATATTACGTGGTAATGTTATTGTTTTACTTAATATCGCTTTTGCATTAATACTTACTGCTTATGGAAATGCGTTTATTGAATTCTTTGAAATTGTAGCATTTATTTCTGTATTCTTGGTATCGGTGTTGTTACTTTTGATGGTTTATTTGTGACAGAAAACTTCTGTAATATTCCGCATCTTTCCTCGTCTATTATGCAATTGGTAATGGTAGTATTATTGATTTTATTAATTATAATGCACTTTTGACCGAAATATTCAATATCTACATCTTTCATTTTCATTCCCATTTTGTCTCTTTTCCTTCTCTTTCCTTCTTATTTTGTAGGTTCAAAGTAACCCATCTTAAGAAACGAAATCTTATTATATTTATATTTTTAGCAGCCACATCAAGTATTTTACGATTATTTATCTCTTACTTATCTCCATATTAGATAAGTTTCCTTCCTACGCCGTCGCGTTATCTTTGTTTTTGTATCCGAATAACGGTCGGGTCTAATGTTGCTGCAGATTGGCAACTGTGTGACTCAGATCATGTGTGGAAGGATAGGTAAAGATAAAACTAGTTATTTATGTCTTTCTTAGATCTCATTTAGGAAACTTACTCGTAAAGTCTAAATCTGATATTCTGCAGCATTTAAGATTGAAAGGTGACTTTTATAAAGTTGAGATTAAATAGGATACTGCTCATGTATTTCAAAGTGGTAGAATTCATGTCGATAGTTATTCTAGTGCTAATACACTACTTAACTATAAAGTTCAAAACGAAATTCGATTGTATATTAAAATGAGGATTACTATTGTACTCTTTGGCAATATTTACAGTAAACGATACACATTGTATCAGCTTCTGCCAAATAAGATATTATTTTCACGATATTGTTTAAACCTAATAGTTATTTGCAATACATTACTATTGAACCTAACGTTAATTATAACGTTGAAGAAACAAGCTATACCAATGAAAAACCCCTAATTACTCAAACATCAAAACAAACCAAACAAAAACACTTACCTTACATTGACCTATGAAACACCTAAAGCAATATTTCATACCAACCCGTGGGTGTTTGTATTAGCTCCGTGTACGGACAGATAAGCAAATGCAACGCCCACTGCCTTTCATAATACATCCTCGGTAATAAGCCTTAGTGCATGGCGAGTAATGGAACGCACTTATGATTTCGTTGCCGATTAATTATGATGCGAGCGGTTCTCAATGTGTTTGGCAGATTTTATCGGTTAAGCCTTAAGGTGTTGGTTTTCATTTTGATCTGTTTGCATCATAAGGAAGATGAGGGGTACTTTAATATTGTATCGTTTCTTGTGGAGTGTGATTGATGCTAAAATTAAGTGTCGGAATCATTTCTCAAAACTTCATATTTGTTGTATTTTTAATTCTACATTATCATTACTATGGCTACTTTATGACAACATTGACCAGCCTTATGTTCATTATCTCAATTTATTTGACGAGTCTCTATATTATTGTTGTATATACGTATTCCCTTCCCACCAATTTTCTATCTTAGTCTCGTAAATCGAGTCTTTTCATTTCTCTTCCTTTAGTTTCTAGCACAACATAAAGTAACTCTAATAATTAATCCATCAAATGTTGGGAATCAGCGCTGTCTTCCTATATAATATGTCATACAGCCTTTACTTCATCATACATGCAGGATTATAATATATGAAGCCATTACCGTCTGTTGTATGAATGCGACCTTTGGATTTTGTTGTCTTTGCATGTAAATTATGTATTATTCTATGTTTACGATTTGCAAATAAATACATAAGATATAAAATCTAAATATTTAAGTATTAAAACGTAAATCACAGGTTTAGAATGGTTGTTTAGAGCTTGCTTATTTGGAAATATTCTGTAAAATCACCCACAATTCATTATGGATACCTCTAATGATATTTCAAAGTGTTTTAATGTGATTCGGTTAAGTAGAATCCATCCGATGCATCTTGCAATGTGCAATCGCTAGGAAGTTGTGTAGCGATCTCGAATCTATTATGAATATGGCTACACTTCTACATAATTGTACTATCTAAGATTTACCTGATAGTATGCAAATTGAGGACTAGAAAGGATATGCACAAGCACAACTTGCGTGACTTGTAGCAAAAAATACCATAGAGGCAAGTTCTTGCAGTATTCGTACTAAATCTATGCTAATTATCTCTAGACTTCAATTCTGATAAATTAATAACAAAAACTAGCAATATAGTTTCTTTGATCTATAATGTAGAATTCTATATCTCAAAACACAAAGACTACTGCAATTGGATTCAAGATTAAAGGCTTGGCCGTGGTATTTACGGATCGTGGCATGAACATTTCTAATAAAGCTGATATATATATATATATATATATATATATATATATATATATATATATATATATACGGACAAAACAACCAATAAAGCATTACCTACTGCCTTCACATCTCTATTGGTAAGCTCAAATGAATATTCATGGAAATAACATAGTAATGGCATGAAAGGGAAGTGGACCGTAGCGCAATGACGTTTTAAATTTGATTTATAGTTGCCAGTACAGACGGTGACCTAGTGAAATCATTTGATATGGTAATTGGTAATGCTTCTAATCCCGTATAACTTGGAATAGACAGAGGTATTATTGTGGAGATAGTAAGCGTAAGCGAACCTTCGATATTTATCTTGATCTACAACCAGCTTAATCGAGATTGTATTGACAAGATGATTGTCTTAATATATCATCGGATCTCATCCCCTAAAATATGTCTCGTTAGGATCTTAGGTTGATTCCTGAATTAGAAATAGACTCCCCAACATATCTCGTCTTCAGAATCTATTAACTGTTTAGATCGTGTGCCTAATCTCGTGATCGTGTTCCTAATCGATGCTAAATATAGCATGCGGTCATGTTAACGCAATTATTGTTGGCACAGCTTCTCGCGTCATAAAGGACAACGAACGAGGTTTAGATGAAAACTTGTTGATCTTAGAAGATTTAAATTGCCAACACGCCTACCACAACGTCAATGGCGACTCTAGGCACTACCTCTCTCTAACGGGCTTAGAAAATGACATTGATATTGAAAATGATTTGAAATGAATACGGGAATTATCTATGATAAAGTTTCCTTAGCAGTGCAGCAGGTCTCATTGTTTCTATTAAAATGTATTATGAAAGTAGGACGTTATTGATATCGCCAGGTGTGAAATGAACTTGAATGAGTTTACTTTTAGTAGAGCCATGAGCATGACTTTGAACAAAGAATATATATTTTTTTTAACTTTTGATGGTATCGTTCTTTGAAAAATGGAGAGCAACAGCTCAACTCAATTTTAAAAATATACAATTTGCACACAAATCCGATATTATGAACTTAAGATAAAAAAATACATTAAAACGGTATCCAGAAAAGTATATAGCGATCTGACGTCCCTCGAACATGGTCGCTTATTTAATTCAAACAATATTACAAAACTGTCCATCAAAGCTGCATAAAAATTCAATTGGGTATGATAAAATTCGCCTCGGGCGTTCTCCAAGGTTCCATCTTGGGACCGGTTCTTAACACATGCTACAGTTACAGTTCCAGAGAAATTGTTTTGACATTATCTTCCCGGGTTATCTGGAGGTCAAATGTCAGAATTCTAGTTTATGATCACCTTGATCATTTATGTTTTAAATACGTTGTAATTAATGTTGACTTAGGGTTTTTTAGATTTGAAAATGGATAGATAAATGCTAAAAGACGATCAAGAAATTAAAATCAAAGCTATTGATTAAATGAAAAGATGCAATCGACTCAATTATTCTATTTCATCAAGATACTTTTTATTAACAGTGCGATTAGATTGATTGCGTGTAACACCTCAATATAATTATGTATATCTGTTTTACTAGTTCTCTTAGCTACAGCATTTCTTAATTCTAGTATTGACTTTTGTGTATCTTGCTGTCGATCAACCAGATTTAAATCTAATGATTGCAATTCCCCGATACGATCTTACGTAACGTGTTATTAAACGTGTTATTTCTTATAAAGTTCTTGTAAATAATGTAAAAAAAAAGATATATTGCGGTTACAACTCTCGTTTGTTGCTTTACTACAAATATATTTCACAATAAATATTCCGATGCTATGGTGTGGCTTGTAATAAATTGTAAGTAACAATCACTTCGACTTTATCATAATAATTTGCAGACTTCATAATTATGAGAACAGTATTATTATATTTAACCTTGCTCTATTGTTTGTGTTTTCAGTAAACTGTGTCGAATCAGTAGAGGTTATGTTTAATAGTACCTTGCAGTTTTTTAACACAGTATAATGCAGTGTTAATGGTTATTTTGACCGTTAACTGCCGTTACTTTCCAGCCAAAAAAGGCGACCGGCACATTACATAAGGTAAAAGTATTAAGACTGTAGAACGAACACGTCGAACCAATTTCAAATACCAGAAACAAAATCAGTGAATGCAAAATAAAAACTCGGTGATGCGTCACAAAACTGACTAACAAGCAAATAGGAGGCTTTTGTAATTTATGGTCATGCTCTGTTAACCGACAACACTACTCCATAGTCTATGGTCAAATATGGCGGACGAAGGGCAACGAACTCGTACAACCGTACACGGCGAAAATTAACATTCACTATAGTTATTTTAACATCATTAGCGTAGATCAAATATGAGTTTCAAATTACTGAGCGTTTTCTTTATTGAAAGTTACTCTTGAACTTTTTAAACTCGCGTTGAATAGTGTTCAGTCAGTGATCTCCTATTATGTTCTTTATCTCGTCTACATTTCTGTTGTCTGCTATATTCATTTGTCTGCCACCATCACTGATAGATTCCTATTGTCAAATATTCGGTCCATTGAATTAATTTCATGTGATGTATTGTCCATCGATTGCATTTACGTAAGCCAGTTGCATTCTAATACATTATATCATTTGATACGAATGACTTATGGCGGTTGTAACTTTTCATCAGCTTCTGTGCAACACAGAATATTTCGTGGAACCAGTTCTCGGCTATCTGGCATAAATTAGTGGCTGACATACCATAATCACGATGCATTGTACGGACAATTCTAATCTGACAAAAAACTGGCGGACCGTTACAAAATGCTACCGTAATGGCTGAACTGTGCCAGTTGCTATTCCATGGCTGTTTAGACGATATGATTATTTCACACCATCATTCCCTTTCGCTGTCCAGCCTTCATTTGTTATATCAATTTTGTTCTTTCTCATTTAATTGACTATTGCATTCTTGGATTTCTATGATTGTGTTCATTTTATGAATTTGAATGTGAATAACCTTTTTTACGTCAGCTTATGAAGTTGTTTTTAAAACAGTAAAAAACAAATATTGTGTGAGTACATGGCTGATAAAATACACACATAAATGCTTTATTCTATCTGATACATCTAATTTGTATTTTATAGCTCCGATAACCTTATGGCTATCACGGATTCAATTAAATAAAATAGTTCATTATTCAATCTATTTTTGATTGTCATTTAGCACAGGTTGAGGCAATATTTGTTTTTACGAATCAACTATAATTGCCACTAGAATTGAGCATTGGGAAACTTGAATAATTTGACTATAGGTGTAATTATATCGATATGTTCGAACCAATTATTTTGGTTCAGCTGAATGATCTCAATAATGTTGCATAAGAAGCTCTCGCATCACTTACAAAACCTGTGTATGAAATATTCAACAATGGCGGAGGCTCCGCTTAGTATTCAGGCTACGTTTCTGTATCAACTGACGCAACACGAGATACCAGGGACAAGCAGTTACAAAATTGTTTTAAACCCTTTATATCACGATGATTTTATCTGAGTCATGAAATAGAAACTTGATTTTTTGAAATCGTCATGTTTTGTCTATTTAAAATGTAACGAGACTTGCTCTAAAGGAGGTTGTGTGTCAGCTGCAGTCAATTATTTACCATTCTGAACATGTTTCTGGATTGAAGGAAATGTATTATTCTGATGTCTGTCCACGATAACCTAGCATGTTATCGTCTTTGTGCTTTTGCAATCTTTAGACTCCTTACATTGATGTTTTATGTGTTGTTGTTGCAAGTTTCCGATTTTGGAGCAGATTAAATTTCTTATGTCTATACGTACAATTGGAGAAATGAATTTAATATCAACCAACTGTGTATTGATTTTCTCTTCAAAATACATTTTGATATCTGGACCTCTAAAATAGCCCCATCTTTGTCATTATTAGTTTTGTCTATATACTAAAGAATATTTTGGAGTATACAGCTTTCAATTTCCTGCTTAAACTTAATTTGCATAAATGCGTCACTGCCTTATGTGGCTTTACATGGTCTAAAAGGTATTAAGCGTGAATAATTGACACCCACGTTTAATAATCTCTATTTGTTTTAGTAGACATATGAATACAAAGAGTTTTTTGTCGTTTTAGGAGAAAGTTGATGTCTATGTAAGCCTGAAATTGAACCTGTAGTCGACCATTTTATAATTTCGCTGCTTCAATCTTTAGATGTTTAGTTTCTAATGGAAATCACTTCCTTTTTTGTTATTTTCTGCTGCAGCTGTGTCTGCACTATAAATAAATATACCATCCAACATTTTTCCTGAGCCAATTGAAAATTCAACCGTATCAAATAACCCATTGTTTAGCTAAGAGAAAATAATCGTAAATTCTTACAAATAAATCTTTTTCTTGCCTTCAGTAACATTTTCGCAGTCTGGGCCACTTTCTTAAACGATTTATACAAACCATAAGATTTCGCTCAAAGCATCAATGCGGCTAATGTGGCATGTTTAAGACATTTCACTTCATTAAAGTGCATTGTTTATTGGTATTTACTGCCTTTATTGTGTGAGATACTGCTAACAGCTGGGCCTAAATTGGAACCTGGGACGCATAAAACAAAAGAACAGAAATCCCAGCTCCTATATCATACGAGCAGTTAGCCATTTTGTTATGCTCATCTACGGTAGCTGTCTATTATCTTATTGATTTTGATTAGATGATAATCTTCGTCATTGACAGACAGTCTATCTAAAGGCATGCGTTTTAGACTTTCTTTTGTTTCTATCACCGTTTATGTCGTCACTACATCTTCTGGATATCTCCTTATGGTGTCCTTTTATAGTGTTAAAGGTCTTGCTTATCATGTCTATCGGTTCTACGTTTGCATTAAAAATGATTGTGTGCTGTATAGTATTGGTTTCTAAGATTTCTATTAATATTTCAAAAGGGCAACTATCAAGTGTTAGTCCAGTTGGGATCTACTTTCTGATCGAAAGGATTGACAACTTTAAACCTTGTAAATTGTTTATCGAAACTATATGTTTGAGAGCACAGTGTTCTACTATATTGCTAAGTTAATTATGGACTAGATTAAGTAGTCGTTACAGTATGAAATACTGACAAGGCATACGTTATCCAAGTTAATCTAAGCATTCGCTTCTACGGTGGTAGAAATGTTCCAAGTTTCCAAGTGGATGTAAAAACTAAACACATGGTAACACTTGTTAATTCTTTATCACTTCAACTACTTTATTCTGCCAGTAACGGTCCGCCCTTTTCATGTTACTACTACAGTGTTTACGATTTTTTATGGCCATTTTGCCAGCAGGTAGTTTTCTGTCTGTGTATATAGCAGTTTTATCTTTAATGGTAGGAAAGATATTCTAGTGATAAATATGTCACAGCATCCGAGAGAACGCGATCAGTCTTGCTACTACTACTAGCTAGCTAGTTACTATAGAGCTTTAGTAGCTACTAAAGCTCTATAGTAACTAGCAAGCTCTATAGTATCTTACTATTAAATACCAGAGCTTTAGTACTAGCTAGTACTAAAGCTCTGGTATTTAATAGTAAGATGTGGCCATAAGTTTAAATTTGGTTTTCTAAAACAATATCAATAAACCTTCAAATAGATAGTACAATACATTAATGTTAAGTGTAAAATATGCAACACGGCGTCATTAACCTCGGCCAGCTTATCATACGTAGCTATAATATTACATTTTCCTTCTACAAAGGTAATGATTATCAAAATTACAATTCTGTAAACACCGGTAACGTTTACACTCTAATTGTGTAATTATACAATTTGGTGAACGTGGCGATTCACGGTTATAATACTGACCCGACGAGATATAACTGTAGTTTTGTTGATGGTGATTTAGACAAGAATAAAGACGGAATATTTTCATTTTATACTATATCGAAAAGATAAGAAATTAATTATCAGGTGGTAGAGATAGAGATTACTGTCATCACATTGTTCAGTGTTACATCAGAATTTATCAGAAGTCAATAGACAACAGCAACAGGCAAGAATACAATTTATGACTGCAATTCGAGCTGTTAAAATTATAAATAAAGGAGACATATTAAGACAGAGACACAAAAGTATCCACATTTCCTATAAAGTACCGGAAAAGAGAAGATATCGGTATGAATAAAAAATAGAAATTGTTAGATAATGACAAAAAACCAGCAGATGAAAATGCTACTTCTAAGTTTTCCATTTCATGATATCCCGATATAGATTCATAATCTATATTGTTATTGGAAACTTAATATAGATAATGCAACGTGAAATGTCATCATCTGCATTCGTTAGACCTTCAGAAAATAAAAGTGAAAAATGCACGATGCATCGTATTCGTGTTGAACTTGACTCCTAATGCATTTGTTACTTTATTTAATTCCCTGTTTAATGTGGCCTTTACTATCGCCATTTTGTCGAGTTTAATAGTTTTAATATAGTAGAAGATAATGTACTTCAGTGCATCTTTCTTTGTTTTTATTTTTTGTCTAACTCTTAGCTTAGGAATGGCTCCTACACCTTCCGCCTGACGCAGGTCCTCACCGGACACGGCTGTTTCGGGAGGTTCCTGCACAGGATAAGGCGGGAGGAAACGCCCGGGTGTCACCATTGTGTGGATCGCCCGGAGGACACGGTGGAGCATACGGTGGAGGTCTGCCCAGCTTGGGCGGAGCATCGCCATGTCCTCGTGGAGGCGATCGGCGGCGGTGATCTCTCGCGTCCGGCCCTGGTTCAGGCTATGGTACGGAGCGAGAGGAAATGGGAGGCCGTCACCTCCTTCTGCGAAGCGGTAATGCTCGCGAAGGAGGAGGCGGAACGCGTGAGGGAGAGGCAAATTTCGCGCCCTCACGCCCCTAACCGCCGCAGGAGGAGACGCCCAGGGCGTCGGGAATCGCGGGGCGATTTCCGGCCACCGTAGGCGCGGGCTTGCGGGCGGTGAGCAATGGGTGGCTCACCGTCCGATAAGGACCAGGCCCGGGTCGACGGCGCGTTGTGTTCCACGCGCGCCTCAAAGAGATATCAGCATAATTGAAGGGGTCCACTAGGACCGATGCCTGCCGGGGTTGCGAAGAAAACCGAAAGGGAGATCGTGGCCCCCGGCGACAGGGCAACCGAAGGAACACGGGTGGGTTTTAGTCAGTAAGAGTCTGACACGCCCTCCCGCTCCGCCCAGAGCGGGAGAAGTTATTTGATGATTTCCCACCCTCAAAAAAAAAAAAAAAAAAGGAATGGCTCCTAAATCTTTCGCTTCGGATGTGACTTTTTCCAGAAGGCCAACGCATCAAGGTCGTTCATTATATTGATGGAAAGGGCCATATCGGCCAAAACATTATAAATACAAACCATTAACATTAGATACTAATAAAGTCAAAACAACAAATTTCACCGCCTACCTTCCCGGAACTTTCTATCCGCATTTGCATCGAAACTTAAGAAAAAAATCACCAAAGAAAGTAAAAGTTAATAATTGCATAGATGCGCCGGAGTGGACAAACGAGGCGTGGTACAGGGCAGAGAAGTAAGTGTGCCGACTCGAATACTGGTGGAAAACGAAAGTTTTTGAGTAAAAATGTTTAATCGAATTAATTTATTCGATGATGTTAAGACTTTTGTTGAAACAAAAGAATTTTGTAACGTTGTAATAGAATAAGAAGAATACACAGTTGCATCTTTTGCAAATCTACACAAAGGGATGACTATAAAACATAAAAATGAGGCACAATATTAACTTCTACCCGTAGAAATACTTGACACTATGGGATTTGGACGCCTAGCTTGCAAGTTAGACGCAGGTCTAACTTAATAGACTTTTAATTAACAAGTAATGTTCAGCCACAGACATTAACTATCTTATGGCTATAAGCCATAATTTGAAAGAAAGTAGATGCATGTAGTTTAATGCTTCATCTCTAAGGGGGTAAGTAGACCTCCAAACGGTACAGCCATGAGTTGTACTAACGTAAATTGTACAACGGTTTGAATATACACCGTAAGTTAAACCGAGCTTCGAAGCATATGAATTTGGTGTTACTTGCAATTATAGTGTACTGAATTACCAGTGTGCTGGTCTTTTGGATTTTCGAAATTATTGATCTTTGAATTGAATATGGATTTGCATACCTAAGTAATATAAAACAACACAGGCATAATGATCCTTAAAAGCTTTTCAATCTATAATATCAAATAAAGCCAAAAATCTAACAATCCATGCAAAAGAAATACCACATTCACTATAGACGATCCCTATCCTAAACACAAACTGAATACCACTTCAAACCGAGTACCCAAAAAAGTCATCGATCAAACTCGACCCAAAAGTGGTTCTACTAAAACGCAACCGGCTCTGAACCCGTCGTCGGAGCAACAGCCGATACGCGGCCTACAGTAACCCAAGGTCGTTAGGGTACCGCTTCACAATCATCTTCCTCTTTTTGTACTACCTTTCTTCCTTACTAAACCATAACATCGTAAATATCATCACCATCTACTGTAAATTCAACTTTAAGGTTAGAATAATAAGGTTATGTTTCTTTTGGTAGGTTGTCTTTAATGGAATTTCAAAGGTCGTCCAGGCCATGTGTTGTGTTCGTTTTTGCAAAAGTTTTTTCGTTTGGACTTCTAAATGATAGGTTGTGATGTCTGAACCCAACAACTCTGCTGTATTTGATTCTGTTTTGATGGCTATCTCCCTGATTGTATCTGTATTAGTTTTTAAAACACCGTGCTGTTATTTTTCTTTTAGTTCTTGTCTGCCTGTAATGCTTTCATAATTATTAGAAATCTCTTTGTGAAGACTTTGCAAACTTTGGTTAATGTCCGTTAGTTTCATCATTGAGGCGAATCGTGTAATTTCTTCCGTCGAATCTTTCTTAATTTGTAGACTGGAACGAATTATACTAATGCCTACATGCAAAACTTAGATATTTCAAGGAAATTGGTTTCTATAGACTTTGTAGATGATAACCCAGTATCGGCTACTGTTTTTATGGTTTGAGGTTACTCAAGTGATTTTACAGTGCTGTTAGCGGTCTACCAAACTTGTAAAATCACCGTCATGCCCATGATCTTACATTTGTACGACGAGGTCCGCGCCTGCCTGTTACATTCTTGCTTCATTTTGATACTTGAAGTACCATTATTACAATGAGAAAATTTTATTTGTATTCAATTCTATACAAAGTTCTAGATCTAACTGTGCTTAAATACGAATCTTATTCTCTGTCCGCATCAGGACTACTTTCAACAGCCGTGTAAGTGAAAAACATAGCATTAAAGAGTAGTCATATCTCACGCCAGAAAGCCTTCCTACACATACCGACACACTTCATTTACCATTGTTCGGGAATCCCGCCCTGGAAGTAAACAAGCAACTATCACAAAAGAAACTCTACACCAGAGTCCACAATCTTTCCTCATTCCTCCACGCTCGGCTTGTTCGCATAAAGTTACAGTTTTACAATCTCACCGGCTTGTTATACAACTGGCCATCTGTCGAGGCTCTAGTTTCGACAGACATGTGTCTTGTAGAGCTTGCAGATTCGCTCCATTTTGTAAATCAAGTCTTACTAAAGTTAGTCAAGTTAATGAGCTGAAATCTCACGAGAAATGCCTCAAATTGAAGCGGACGACAGATTTGCTCACACATGAAAGGTTCTGTCTAGAATAGACTAGAGTTAGCTCTTAAGAAGCAACAGCAACTGGCCAGAATTACTATTTAAACTTACATAACCGTAGCAGTTTGCGACGTAAAAGGTTGGCATTTAGGAGTTCCCTTACTAAAGACGCTTCCGCCTTAAAAGAACCCTCAATGATACTAAAGTAAAACATGCGAAAAACCCATAATCAAACACTAATTAAGCGACAATAACCAAAATACTTAAACTAAATCGAGCAACTCTGAAAGCACCACTACACCGGACGAGAGGACATGTGCTAACGCCATTTAAGGTACATAAATGCAACTTGTTTGTTTTGCAAGCCCCCCGGAATGTGGGCACGGCCAGTGTTTTTAGACGCAAAGGTAATGAGATGGATGCTTGCAGTATGTTGCTATAGCTCTCTGTGTAATTAAAGCTGTTTAATTTTATTGAGGTAATTTTGAAGTTAATCATACTGCAATATTCTATTGGCCAGACCCTTCGCCTAAACGGCGAAGGGCAGGAGCGTCATAGGCAAGAGTTAGGAATGCAGCTGTCATCATCTCCGATTTGAGGTACGATACCAATTTAATACACATGAAGATCACAGTCTTTCTCAGTCCCTTTTCTAACTGCGAATCTACTTTATGAACAATGCTAAGTTGAATCTTAAAAAGTTGCGTAACAAAAGACCAGGCAATTTAATTTTGTTTAACATCATACGCAATAATTGTGCCGATTATCTTGTCACAAATGCCTCTAAACTAGACTAACAATCTAAATTTAATTTATTTTTCATTCTGAAATAGACTAAAGTGACACAACTTAACTATATTTTAGTTTGACAGCACTAAGATGGCACTGAGATATTAATTTACTGAAAATGACAATTTTGCTATTCTGAATTTGACGTTTTTCACCTAAAATTTTGATTGTCTAACTAAATCTGACTATTTCTAATCGCGATTAAAAACGTGTGGAATAAAATTGGTTGTCATGAACTTTAAATTCACACCAACACCTCGGCTTCAGGTGCAAAAACAGTATTGTATATTTTTTCCTTTTGCTTATATCTCGAAGATGATGTGTCCTATCGCAAACATAATGAAAATTACCCTCTTTATATAACCGATAAACCCCTAAAACTCAACATGTAGGTAATTTTTATATGCAAAAAATGAAAAATTCCTTAAAAAACCACGTCGGGGCTGCTCCCATGCGCACCTCTTTTTTTTTTTTTGAGGGTGGGAAATCATCAAATAACTTCTCCGGCTCTAAAAAAAAATCACGGCTTAGGGCGAACAAATACCGACCACGTGGAGTCACGATAGTCAAATTCGATTTAGTTGTGTCAACATTATTTTTAAATTTAGAGAATTTATTTTACAGAATAGCTTTAAGATTCTCTTCGCCAAAAGTAAGTTAATTTTAGTGATAGTTTAGTTCAGTGTACAAGAGAATCAGCACCACTGTCTAACTATTTAAGAAATATTCTATAGAGATTACACAAAGCAGCTTTGCTTTAGTTTCCAGCCAGTAACTGTCTTCATACCTATGAAGTAACTTGTCCCGTCAACTAGTCAAGTCGTCACTTCTCTGTACTTTTGAGTAAAAACTTAAACCGTGACGAATAGCTACTGAAGAAGTGATATTAGACAGTTTTTTCAGTGATCTAATTTCATTAACTTCATCTGCATTGTGTGTTGACAAGCTGTTTCTTCAAGCTATTAGTGAAGACCGTTACATCTTGGATGATCCTGCGTAGTTTTGCGTTACTTAAGTGTCTTGGTTCATTCTGTTACTATGCTGGTGACAAAATGTTTGTAGCATCTTCCTGACATTGAGTGTCCGTGACAACATGCATAATGCAACCTATAATGTTCTTACTGCTGGGGCAGGTCACACAGGCCTTCTCTCTGTGAGACGGAGCGGACATCTACATCTTTTTAGTAAAAGAGGTGCAAGACACAATTATATCACTAGAAATAGGGACCAATTAGTTCAACCAGGTTTCAGATTGGCTAAAGTGGACTCATCTTTCATGGGGTACTGTTTAAAATGTTACAATAAAATACCTCCCCACATACTTCAACTGAATGAAACGAAATTTAAATCTTATATAAAACGCACACTATGCAGCCAAGCATATTATAATTTGGGGGATTACATCGCTGATATAAATGCTTGGCTAAACGCTGGTCCTGCTCCACAAGGGCGCATAAACTAATTGGTTAGCATTGGGAAATACTGTTGGAGTTGCTGAAGATTTAGAAACTACTTATCTTTGCATTGTATAAATTCAATCCCTTTCAAATTGTATAATTTCATAACATGTGTGAGTACTATGTACCTACTTTAAAGCTACCATTTACTAGGTACGTCTTTCATTGACTTGAATGTGCCCTTGCGGCTGAAAATATGTCATGCTCACTCTAATGTCTCGCTGACGGTGGCGTGTGTGTTGGATCATTTAGCTCCCTTCAAAATGGTTGAGCTGAATGGTGCTAATCCATACGTCATGTTCGTGAACGGGCGCTGTCAGTAGGGACTGGTCATCTTCTAGCTGCCATGGCTTTTTTAATTTGATTTTTGAATTGTTTTATTTTTTATTACGGACGCTTTTATCGTTGTGCATCGTTCTCACACTTATAACTTTAACATGAATGATGTAACCAATATTTTGTAAACATATTGTGATTTAAAAGAGTGTCCATGGAGTTTCTTGCCCGTTCTTCTCCATAGGTACCAACTACGCTTTGGAATGGGCAACTAGCTTCATCTTTCTGACTGACCGACCCCTTGACAATTCAAAAGTGCCTGTAATTGGTTTATTTGAAATAAATGCTTTGAGTTTGAGTTTGAGTTTGGACCGTAATCCACCACGCGAGCAGTGCGGGTTGATGGATGTCACATGTATTTGAATTTTCGGTATTAGGTCATGCCGGTTTCCTCACGATGTTTTCCTTCACCGTTTTGCGAGCAGTGGTGATGAAATAATTTACACAAAGTGCCTGTCTGGCTTCAAACACGATTTACAAATCGTAAGTCGCGGCCGTTACAATTGGGCCACCGCTGCTCGTAATGCTATTCATAATTTGACAACATTACAATGAACATATCCCACAAATGAGCTGTAAATGGTTGAGACAATTGTAGAAATACCCACCAACTTTAACTCTAAGACAGACTATCTGACGCTCCTTATCAGATAGTGATCTACAAAAGGAGACAGCACTGTCAGAACACTAACTCCATCTTTTTCACACGACTAACAATGCGACCTCCAAACTATAGTACTTAAAAAGCAAGTAGTAGTAGGTAATTTAATCTTTACTAGCCTCATAAAAACTAACTTAGGTAATAAAGTTAACTCCAAGTTATCGCGTTATGGGCGTATTAATTAACGAATACTTTGTTTTAGTTGTATTTCAATATTAAATGAGTGCGTGGGTTAAATTAACGACAGATATGTAATTAAATGGGATATTCTAATAGTTATTGCTTTTATATATATCTAACAGCATTGACACTGAGGAAGCCTGAAAATCTGACAACTTTTATATCTTTATTATTTTATTATATCGATATTAACCCAGTAATTGGTAGGTAAAAGTCAGATAACCATGCTCATGCTCCATTTAAAAATATTGATATTCAGCCGCATTTGGCCAAACTGGAAGCCGACCCAAACCTAGTTAGGAAAAAGCTAGATGGACGGATGATTGACACTGCAGACCATTAAATCTAGCGTACGATGCAAAAAAGGCACAAAAAGAAGATCTTCTATAAGATAAAAGACAGACTATTACATCGTGCCTGTATTCCCCGGAGGGCTAGGCAGAGGCAGATTACGCCTGTTATGATTCTGTCCCACGTACCTAATAGGGCTAATCACCTGTACGCAAAATACGCGCTTGGACGCGGAGTTGCAGATCAGCCCGTTATACTTACTACTACTAGGGCTAATCACTGGGAACAAAATCCAGATCCTGGGCTGCTACTGAAAAATCTCGGGATTAAATCCTGAGTCTCTAGACAAATGGCAATCGCTTTCAAAGCGTTTCGTATTTCTACAATGAATTTCTTTTTTTTTTTTTCTTTTTTCTTCTTTTTTTCCTTCGGGCATTACAGGCGTGATTTTATGTTGTGTGTGAATTTCTGTTTCGTTTTATTTGTGTTTCGGTACTTAGCTCATAAATATCAATCCAATATATTTTTTACTTTTCCATCATCATTATCGATGACGAATGTCAGTTTGTCTAGACTCTCTTGATCAAAGGAGACGCGCTTGCGACTACTAGAGCAACCAATAACGTAGTCAAAAACTAAAATCAGGTCTTATCGCAGTTTCAAGCCGAAATTGTGCCTGAAAAACGTAAATTGTAGTAACTTTTAGGGATCTCGCGCACTAGAGAGCCCCGAACCACTACGGCTAGTCATGGTCCAAGGCCCGGTCTGCGATTAGTTGGCCGTTGCGATCAAGTGCGCGATTTGTATCGGTTTCTATAGTTTACCTGGTCGCTGCAACCACTGGTCGTGGTCGTCTAGTGCGCGAGATCCACTATAAGTAAAATAGACTTCCTCACGAATTGAATTGTATTTAAAACATTTTATCGACAAATAATGTCAATACCGTTCGTCAAGCAACACCACAGAGACTGCAATCACATTTAGGTTGAGTGTGTGTCATAATCTTAGATTGGTAATCCATTGCATAGCAACATTGTCAGATTGTATCTCATTTCCTAAAGAATGTCTCATAGCTTGTAATAGATTTGTAATATTGAACAATACCGGTAAGTTTTACCAACGCAGTAAGTTTTATCATCCTATGGGGGACTTCCATAATCCTGGCTCTTCACGTAATCCTGGGGCTATATTATTTTAAAGCCACCCTTTACTGTCTAGTGGACGCAAGTGCTACTGCTAAATATGAGGTCTTGGGTTCGATTCCCGGGTCGGGCAACCTGATATTGGGTTTTCCATCTGGAATTTCTCAGTAGCAGCCCGTAGTCTGGATTTGTGCCCGGTTGATGGTATAGGCTCGCCTCCTATTACATGGGACTTGAACATAACTGGTAAAATGTGGGTGTACTGTATCTAACTATCTATAGTACGCCCACTGACACCTCTGCTTAACCTGTCGGGACATCGCGTGCTATTTCATCATGTATCACTCCTCCATTGATTTCTCTTTTTATGACATGAGGGTAGTAGTGTTTTAATCACCCTTGACTAGGGACGTCTATTGATGGATCTGGAGGTGGTGGCCATCTTGTCTCCGGAATTTTTTTGTTCGTAAAATGAGCTCAAACGGTTTTGCAACCTTATTAAAATAGTAAATGGAATGTGACTTGGAAGCACGATTTAAAAAAATACATAGTTCCTAGAAAAATACTACTAGATAATAACATAAAGAAACTGTAAACTTGCTCTTTTATCTTTACTTATGTATTTTTATCTAATAAGTGTTTTGTGTGTTCATAAAAAAATTTAAAACACAACATACATGCAAAAGAAGAATAACTTACACAATCAGGCAGCGAATTTACCATGCGTATCACTCTCACCGTATTATTTAACAATTAATTAATAAAATCACCCACTTACCCACATGTTACGTGCACGAATTTGCAAACGAAATCGTACATATACGTGAATACCTAGAATACCAGCGTCGTAACTGAAATTTACTTACAACAAAACTACATTTTATTTTTTACTCTTACAAATTTTTGCTTTGGGATTTTCTGTATCCGTGTTTTAGTGGATGGCGTTCATAGACTGTTGAACTTTATTCTGAAGGCCAAGTCCGGTAATTAAAAACGTTCAAAATCTAGTCAAAATCTCATCTCAATGACAACCAATGTCAAAAATGTAGGAAATATAAAAGGTTTTTGACAGATTGAGACTGAGATTACAAAACAAACTTTTTTGAAAATACGGGAATCCCCTCTGGGGTGTGTATCCAAGGATCGTGGTCAATTTGGTGTCTTCCATTTCTTTCAACTTCTTTTACCAGACATTGTGGCTATCCATGAAGAAAGCGGAAATCTTATGCCAACAGATGACTTCTTGGGGTTGAAATGGTGATAACTTTTCTTCTCAAATGTAATGTGTATTGTATTTTCATTGTTGACTGCACTTCGAAAACAAGAGATGGCCAACGGCCAAAGCAAGGTCTCATCAACATATTCTTTTTTTTGTACTAAGAATAAAGATGTCGTATTTTGATTTACGTCTCTCTTGACCCATGTATGCAAAACAGACATATTTTATCCTTGCACAATGTGGTGCTTTAGGCATGATAAACTTTACGAATGTACGCAGCCACGCATTTTAATACTGCCCCGAAAACCTTTTGGAAATTAACATTTATAACAATCGCATAAATTGGGGAAACATTTCCGTATGTAACCTACTGCAGTTTTGTAAACATGCTCATATTTTTATCTGACCAAAAAGTATCTGCTTCATAAAAAAATCTGTCGTATTAAAAAACGGAACAAGCGTGTCGCCATCTTTGTACAACTTCGGCTAACCGAACATTGCCGAATTCACTGAATCGTGGCAGATAAAAATTGAGAATGACTCCATGATCTTAGGAAGCAGCTGACTTCCTTGACTAACAGCTGTGCTACATACGAAGCATATTAGGCCCTTCAACTATGAATAATGAGCGCAATGCATATACGTAAGCAAGATCTTAACGACATGACCTTAAGTGGTATTGCAGTTGTAACAGGCAAAGGCTACAACTAAACACCAACCATCAACAAAATCGACGTAAAAGTAACCGATAATCGCTATTATATTAATCCTTTTAATTAAAAACTACATTTTAATATCATTTTCATTCGATGTTATTAAATTAATTACATTTTCTCCCGATTTCCCTTTCTGTAAAGGCAAAGTATTTATTTTCTATGATTATCGTTAGTTGTTAATTAGCAACAACTTCGCAGTCACGGTTTAAGGCCTGTTTCACTTTTAGTGGAGTTTCTTGTACTATTGCAGGTAAAGGTAGTAAGTTTTCCTTTCGAAAAGGCAGCATTAGGGCCCCTTATTTACCTAGACAGTATTTCGTTTCTGTTTGTGCCTTCACTAATAAACTCGGCTCTGATCCCAGACAGAAAATAAATAGATAATATTGCTGAAATGAAAAGCATTCGTTCCGTAAGGTAGTTTTTTTAAATTAACTGTTAAAGTACCAAGTGTCCTATTAATTTCCAGTTTGATATAACGATGACGAAAATGTAGCTCTTTCAAGGTCATCAAAAAGGTAAATTTCTTTACCAATCTAAATTGAGCAGTGTCCATCAATCGCCGAACACTATGTTAAGTTAGAGCGAGACGGCGACATAGCTGTACGTGTGATCGCAAAAAACGGTAGTAACGGTGCGTTTGCGCATCCGACCGACCGATTGTGAATGTTCACTGTGGTCAGTGTCACTATATAGGCCTTCACGTTTTTTACGTCCAGTTTTAGGAATCCGATTTTTTCGTGTAGTTTTGAATAGGCCAATGAACACATTATTTCCTTCGTCTGTCAAAAATAAAATCACGTTACTTTATGATAGGACTACCTGAATTTCATGATACCCTTGTCATTTCAGTACAACAATTAATCTTGAATGTGACATTTCAGAATGATTATTTTCATGAATCTACTAAAGTAAGTTCTTGAGTTCCCACAAAAAATCTGCCGAGTTGTCAATGACGTTTACATTTTGACAGCTGTTTCTGAGATACCTTTCTTAATTGCCTTAATTAGTAACAAACAGATTTATTAAATCTAGGCTTCAGCGTCTACTAGAAATTAACACACCCAACAGCTTTTTAGACCATCCATACTTTAGCACCTCTTACTTAATTTTCATATTTACTTACACCATGCATTGCTCCATTCGTAACCATTTAACTGATTTAACCAATGCCTCTCGAAAACCACATATCAATCTCACAAACCTTCACTTCGGGATCTGCCTATCCATTTAGGGAGCGAGCGTATATTTCAAGTTCCGTACATCCTTGTATAAGGGATAGCTTATTAATGTTACTGGTCGACCTCGGGCCTTCCCGCAATGTCGAGATTCTTTTAAATGCCAACCATTATTAATTGATCTACTGCGTACTGTAATGACCGCGTGTAGGGCTGGTAAAGATGAGGTAGAAATTGGCTGTGATTTTTTTGTCTCTTCTGTTTATCATCATTCTCCTGCCCTCTTTATACCTTTTTAGATGATTTTTTTTTCGTAGTTGGGTTTTAGTTTTATAACTTAAATTTTTTCTTCCATACTTCTGTATCTTATTATTTGTAGTCATCATCTCGGTAGTCACACCTTTTCCAGCCATATCTCTTTCACACTTTATTCATCGTCCCTTTGCCATTGCCTACTCTTATAGCCATCCATATTAATTCTCAAAACTTTCCTCACAAAGTTTGCCTCATTCCTCCGCATTATTGATGTCTCTTTTGTTGAATAAAACAATGGCAAGCTATGAATTTCCGTTGGGTTTTTTCTTATTGGTAGGGTTTATAGTTCCTCTTCTTCATAAATGCCACTGATGCCGTGATTGGCGTGGCCATCTACTGGCAATTTACCATCGATTCGAAAAGAAGAAGAAGGAGGTTAATCCTGTCATAGGATTTTATTTTATCTCTAACATCATCATCGTTATTTGTACGCCCATATTCCAAATTAATTTGGGGACTACTATCAACCGCCATATGAGTGTTCACTTCCTTCCATATTACATCTCCAACTCAATTCTTCCAAATATGTAAAGAACTATATTTAATTATTGTATTTCGAATTCTCGAGGCTTATTGGTTTCACAAACAAACTGTCATGCCTAATACTGAACAATTATAAATTGCATATTTAGGTTTCCGTCTAGCAGTGGATGGACACGACCAATGGTCTTGCAATAAGGACTTATTTTAGAACACCATGATATTCATGATCGTTAGAAAAGTTTTTTGGAGTTGGTCAGTTTTCCATACACTAGCAGCCCTATCCAAATCTGTGACGTATAATAAACAAATAACTGTGTTAAATGTCGTGTTGCGACATTATATCAAATGTGTATTGCATTTATTATTGTTATTAATTCCCACTGGAATTACGACGTTGTTAAAATGTTTATACGCACTTCAGAGAACACTGCCGACAAACGTAATGTGAACTATTAAATGTAAAACAGTAGCGGGATCTATAGACTGACATGTAGTTTCATATCTTAAGTTTAATTGTCTCTTATATGTCATATAGAAACTTCTCTTGATATTGTCAATCTCTGGTCTGGTGAACTTAGGACGTATTAATATCTACTGGACGAAAAATGTATTTAGCTTGTCTAAAGAGTTTTGACAGCAGAGTCAGTCCTCTCACGACTATGGCGGCTATCGCAAAATTTGATCATCCAAAAAGAGTAAATAAGGCACCTAATGGTAAAACTGATGAGTTTCAGAAAGGCTAGAGTAACTTAGAGACCTCAGAAACTTGAACTAGAACAATTCTCTTAACCTTAACCGAAGTTTATATGTACGGAAACTTGACAAAGTGCGTTTCTGAACACTAAGTCAAGGAAGAACTTCGGTTTATTAGATATCTTGGTCGAATAGCTGTAAACAGTTCATCTGAGGACCTGAGTGTCTGTTTGGAGTCACTAACTCTCCAGAATACAATGTAACACAATGGATACTTCTAGACTTCATCTCTCGCGTATCATTGATTTCTTCATAGCATAAAACAACAGACAATATCAGCTGTTTATCGCCCCTTTCATTCTTATCACCAAAGATTAGATCAGACGCTATCATCTCGCTAGAATCGATAAGGGACGAAATGATAACACTTCTCTGCATAGATGGATAACAAAATATGTTGAAAATTATGGAGCCTACTTAGTGGAGTCAGTGTTATGAATAACGGGAAAACCGATCCATTAGACAGGGATTTAGTTAATAATCACCACTGTTAACTGTAGCCTGCAGGTACTCAAAAACTCAAAGCATTAATTTCGCGGCACTTTTGAATTCTCAAGGAGTCGGTCAGTCAGAAAGACGCAGCTTGTTGCCCATTCCAAAGCGTAGTAGGTTCCTATGGAGAAGAAGAGGGAAGGAAACTATATGGATTTTAAAAAAAAAATGAAAAGTGTTTTTTATTTTATTTTATATCAAAATATTGAATAGGTACATACATAAAATTTATGGGTAGAGATGACCAATGAAACTCGTAAACGAAGGAGTCAGCGCAAGCGCAACAAATCTACACATTTAATGTGCAAATAATTTAACACGATACATTGATTAAGTATTAATTACAACCAAAATATTACCTTCGCCAAGGGACCTTTGAGCGGGCTACATTCAGAGCTGACCAAGAAACGCCAGTAGAATATTTCATAAGACAACCCGCCCGGTCCCATAACTCCCTGTTAATAAACTCTATTACATAAATCTACGAATAAGGCCAAGCCGGCCGATTTCTCTTGTTAGCCCTTTGTCTATACTTACAATGACCCAAAGTGCCCTTAGGTAGCGAACTTGAACCTTATGTGTGTAGGAATAAGGATGTGTCCGTGTATTGTATTCAGCGAGACAATTTCGCCGTTATCTCCGCACGCTGCGCTGTGTAAGCGTAGAAAGTGTCCCATTGGTAGGGTGGCCATGCGAACTGCATGGATTAGGAATTGGTTGAATTTTTATATGAGTAAAAGGTTTTTTCTCTTACAATAGACAGTGTTTGTCTTTTTTTAAGTCTGCTGGATAAAGAAAAAAAAAGCTTTTAAAAATGAAATTAATGGATTGGTCAAATGTGAAAACATTATGGCCGTCACATGACAATGCTTCTAAACTTTTCACTATGAAATGTAAAATTTCTTTGTAAAATGTTTGTTTATTGTAATAAATTGTAAAACTCATATTTCTTTTTTCTGCATGGTTACTTTTCACTTTACGTAGAAAAACTTGATTTCATTTAATTACATTAGGTAGACCCTAATAAATATAATAATGTTTGTTTCAAAATGTAAATGATAAGTATAAATTAAATAAAGGGAATAATAAAAGTACCTATATTACGTAATTTAATCTCTTTAAACAAAGTTAAAGTCAAATCATTTATTTCAAATAAGGTACTATTGGACGTCAAAATGTACAAAAAAGTTGAATTGATTCTTAGATTACGTAATGTAATCTGTTTAAACAAAGTTAAAGCCAAACCATTTATTTCAAATAAAGTACTATTGAACGTCAAAATGTACAAACAAGTTGAATTGATTCCAGTCGCCCCTTCCAAAAGATAGTTTTCGTATACAGAAGAATGGGCAAGAAATTCCAGAGTTAGTCTCAAATCCAAACAAATAATCTTAACCCAAACTTAATGTTCACAAATTGCACAAAATCAATAGAAACTGACCAATCAAGACTGTCAATATTACTAGTTCCGTCAGACCAAATCACTTGAGTACCTATCAACATGACCTCAAAAGGTCAAGGTCATCAATGAAACTATCCATGATTACAACCATACCTACAGTGAATCACCACTCCGCCAGAGATGCCACTGAGATGACGCAACGGTGCAAAAATGTCCTTTTTGTAAAAACCGGTTCGTCAGCTAGCGCCATTTTAGGAGTCTGAAGATAATTGTTTTTAGCGAAGTTTAGGAGTTGAGAACAAACGATGTTGTGGTGAAATATTTACATTTTATTCATAAAATTGGCTTGAGCATTTTATTAGTTTTTTTTTTTTTTACTTCTGGGTTTTGGAAAACCTATACCAGCCTATTACCATCCCAATGCTGGGCAAAGGCCTCTTCTCATACAGATAAGGCACGAGCATTGATCTCCAGCTTGCTCTAGACGGGATGGCCATTTCAGACTAATATTGACTAAAGTCCAGTACCCTAATTGCGTAATGCACGATCAATCACAATTTGTTTTGATTTGAAACAGATTTGCTAATCCATTGTTTCATAAGTTGGAAAAAAAATATGCTCAACAACGTAAATAACGCAATGAAGTTTGTTGAACTGTCAAAATGAAAAAAATTGTCATAATCGTTTACGAAAAAAAGTTACGCAATTAGGATACAGGTTTTCTCACGATTTTTTTCCTTCACCAATGTCACATAAAAAAATTAATATAATTAGTATTTCTTTCTACAGATTTCTACTTAGCTTGAATCATTCTACACTCGCAGACACGAATGAAAAACCTTGACAATAATCACAGGATAATTAAATAAAGTGTAATTATAATTACTTACCGGCGATAGATCATTAATCAGGAGACCTCAAACATTATAGCTAATGATACAAAAATGCATACAATGCTGAATCACATACTGCCTGACCATTGTTCAATACTGTTATTAACTTCTTACTGCTTCTTAATAAGTAAAAAAACTAGTTTTTATAGACTACAGGAAGCATATTAACGACTAATTCACAAATCTCTGTGTAATTAGCGCAAAAAATAATACAATAGTCTGTCTGGCAGGATAACCTCGTAAATTCCTGGACCGATTTTGATGCGGTTTTCCTTATTTGATAATAAGCGGTGATAGCTTTTGATTTTGCCCGTGGGTGTATTATTATATGCATTACAGATTTCTGCTTTTTAAGGGTTCCGTACCCAAACAGTGCCAACGACCCTACGGACCCTATTACTAAGGCTCCGCAGTCCGTCCGTCTGTCACAGGGCTGTATCTTTTGAACCGTAATAGATAGACACTTGAAATTTTCACGGAGTGTGTTGTGTGTGTTGTGTGCTATAACCGCTATAACAACAAATAAAATAAAGTTAAATATTAAAGGAGGTCTCCATACAAGAAGCGTGTTTTATAGCGTTTAAAAAAACATGTAGTGTTAAAAATATTGTACGGTGGTACGGAACCCTTAGTGTGCGAGTGCGACGAGCACTTGGTCGCTTTTTTCTTCACGTATTAATAGATAATCCTGTATTTTATATGTTCATCGAAGTTTTTGCACTAAATGCCTTGGCATTTAAACAATAAAATATATCCTTAACATTTAAAATGTCGAGCGATAAAATATGTAACTTTGCAACACTAAATGCTTGTCCGAATCATTATTCAATTATTCGGTTTCGTATCATCTTTATTAATTTTTCAAATGGCGTAAAATCTGCATTCCAATTTTTATTTCCAAATGGAAGCAAGATAATAAGACTAGAAGTCTTTGAATCTGACCTCAGTATACGTGGGAAGACTAGATTATATTTTATTGCTTGCTCATTTTCAGCAAATATACTAGCATTATATTGAATAAAATAAAATAAAATTATGTATAGTGGGTACCCCAGTTGTATTAAAATTTTAATACAACTGGGGTACTCTATTGATGCAGCCCACTACACAGCTAATAATTTATAAAATTCAAACGAAATCTTGCACAAAATAAAATAAAAAGCGAACTGTCCCCGCTAAATCCCGAAACCATGGCGTCCGACAAGTACAATGCCTCCCATTTCGCTGCGCCCGCGCTGGCCTACGATAGATCGCGTCATGTGTGCACCGTGTCATTTGAATGGGTAATTGATCGCGTGTCAACAAATAGGTACCGATCAGATATATGAGGTATTCAGGCCATATTGTACGGGCATATTTAAATGTAGTTCAAGTTTCTTCGGCATTTCGTGTCAAATTATTTTGACATGAAATGCCGAAGGGGCTGAGAAAGCATCGTGTGTCAGACGTTTATAAAAAGTTTAAACGGTATTGTAAAAGTCATTGATAGATTTAACAATTGAAAAGTAAAAAATAATACAATACTTTTGCATTTTAGTTCATAGGTTACGTGAAAAAAAATACTAGAAAATTCTGAGCATAACATCAAAACCCGAATTCAGAAACAAGTAAAATATTGATCAATGGCAATAGTGATGTAGTAATACCCGCATTGTTATGCAAAGAATAAAACAGTACAATGGACATTATTATTTTAATTACACTAATGCATTCACGCATTAAACTAATAATCCAACGAAAACTTTCAAGAATGTTGTGCAAAATAAAATAGTTTTATACTTAATAATAACTGGTTATAGGTTAAGAAATAATATAATTTATCTGTGTTGCTGTTGTCGTGTTACTGGGCTCGCCTCGCCAGTACTCCGCCGCGCGCGCGACCGAACGGACGTCTGTTTCCAATAACGGTTATTTCCGAAATAACCGAGCGTTTGTAAACTTACTGCTGTTAATGTTATACGAATTTTGTAATATACTTCCAGTTATTGTGTAAGTTTTTTTCTCATATAATTTTGAGGTCTCGTGATTATTTTTATGTGCGTTATCTACAGAAAGATCTAACACATGTTTTTTGTTATCGCTTGTCCGATTTTACGTTCTATCCAGCATATTCTACAACAGATAGTGAATTACAAAACATTGTTGTATAATAAAAAATCTCAACGTTATTTTTTTTCGTCCACAGGTAAACGGGACAAGTAAAATGGACCGCGGAACACCGATAGTGATGTGCTAGTGTTGTGAATAACGGTTAATAACGAGTTAATAGTGGTTGATAGCTATGATGTGAGACAGTTGTGGTTGTCAAGATGCCGTCAGACAGTGGTTCGGCGTGGTCGCCGCCTGCGTCCAACAGTGAAAGAAGGTTGAGCAACTCTTCAGATGGAAGCGCCGGGAGCGGATATTCTAAAGCTGTAAGTTTTTTTTTTTAGAAATGTTTGGATAGCTTCACATGCTCTTTTGTAATGGCTTTCAAAAGTCTCGTTTGTGCAATACTTTTGAATTACATGCAAGATTTTAATAGTCTACACGCGTACTCGTAATCTCGAATGTGTTATAAAACGCGAGGTCGCTATGCGTCTGGTCAAAATGTTAATACATAATCCGTGAAACCGTATTTAATTTTTAGATCCGAAAAATTAGCTGTCACTATATTTTTGCCTGTTTGTTTAATTAACTTGGCGACTCCAAATTAAAGAAATGTTTTATTTAGGCAAGATGTAATTTTGGTCAGTGGGTCGTCATTTTAAAATCAGTTCTGGCACGAGAATAGTCTTTTTATTAGAAAAACGGAAATGTCGATTTAGGAGATAGGTGTAATGCAAACAAACACTTATTGATTTTGACGTCTTGACTTCCTAAGACTGATGAAAGTTTATTTAAATCGAAAGGTTCATTTTAAACTCCTAGTTAATAACATTCCAACACCTAAGCAAAGGAAAAATAATTTTAAAAGTATGTTACCTACTAGTATGTATCTTAATTTTATGTATTTAGCACCTACTATGTTACCCAGAAGTTGTTTTGTCTGATAAGAGCGCATGTAATTACTGATAAAACTCGTAAACGTCAACACCGTGTAATCAAACATTCGATGCCATGTTAAATCGAAAAACAAAAATACCTTCGGTTATTCTCGGATATTTGTGTCATTTGGGTAAAGCCATATTAATAGAGACCTATTAAGTAATAATTATTGTGTTGATTCATATATTTTTCCCTTGAATTAGTTAACCACATAATTATTATTAGCTATACGTGCATCATCACATCAAGCTGTATCCACTGAGTTCTAACTCAAGCAACTGTAAAAAACTATTATTGGAAGGTAAACTATATAATCTTTAGTTTGTAAAAGCTTGTTGCAATTATTGCTGTACGGAATACACTGTACAAGACACAATACCTGTCTTCTGAAAATTTAAATGCAATGACACCAAGTCGAAAGGATTTGAAATTAATTTACGTCAGAGAAATAGTAAATCGCAATCCATTACCAAAGAAACGATTGCCTAAGAAACCGGTTTCACTCAATTAATTCATGCCAAAAGTAAACACTTTGCACACACTTTTAAATTCAAAACACAAAAAAATCGCGACAAAAAGTTATTTTCCACAAACTCATATTATCACACTCTTAGTTAAACAGTGACTTACGCCAACTAGTTTTTTGTCAATCGACAATTGATTAGCAACGGTAGACCAAGTAAGCCAATATTTAATTTTAAAATAACGTTTAGTTGAAGGTAAATAGCAGGCAGCGATGCGTTAAGAATAACTTTCACTGTCGTTATTCGTCGTGAATAACTAGTTATTTTTTCCTTTTTTATTTTATTTAAAATAATCCGTTATCCGCTCTCTTGTTACGCACTATTCGGTGGAATAATACAATAGTATATTGCTGTGCGGATTTTTTTTGTATTTTTATTTTTATTAGAGGTGAATAACCGTTTGCTTTTAACCAGTTTTTATTCGTTTTCTGGAGTTTGGAAAATCGAATCAAGGATTTTGTTTGCGAAAAAATTAGAGCATTCGTTTTTTAATGCAACAATAACTATAGTAGATAGATCGAATTACTGGCATAGATGTGGTGAATTAGTGATTGTATCAATTTAAAATAATATCTTAAATATTGAAGACAAACAAAGTCAGTAAAATAGCCTTGAAAATGAATGAACAAGTGAAATTCCGATTACGAAATCGCATTCGAATGGTCGTCAGGTGTCAATAAAATATTTTGCAATACCTACACATAAATTCTCACCGATTTATTAGAATTTCTCACTTGTGAACAAATCATGGCACCGTTTTTTATTTAATACTAGCGGACGTCACGCGGTTTCACCCGCGTAGTTCCCGTTCCCGTGGGAGTACGGGGATAAAATATAGCCTATGTTACTCGCTGATAATGTAGCTATCCATTGCTGAAATAATTTTTCAAATTGGTCCAGTAGTTTCTAAGTTTATTCGTTACATACAAAAATACAAATCTTTCCTCTTTATAATATTAATGTAGAAGTATTGATTTTGTCATAAATATGTTTCCTTTTTGATGTTTTGATTCTTGAAGATTATAATAATATTAACGGAAAGAGACATGTATTTAAGAAAGCGAATGACTTGCTTTTTAGTTACGTAACACATACATAATCGCAATACTCTTGAGTTTTTGACACTTCAACAAAGTTCATTGCACCGAACGTTTTAAAATCTGCCTTCACTAAAACGTTGAAACTCGCTTTTAGCTGTCAAATTGACATCGAATAGAGATGTGGCCACGGAACAGAATTTTTCTGTTGTGGCAGTGTCTCCGCCAAAGACTTATGGGCCCGCGACGTGAATTATGGTCTTAGAAAAAGACCTGAGTTCCAGCAGTAGGAACATAAACTAGCTGATTAATTAAGAATAATGAAAAGTATTTTGATCGTTAACATTTTTAACCTGATAAGTTGTTCAGTCTTATAAAAAAACTTTTCCCTCGCTGTTATTATGACTGATTCTATTGTCCATTATAACAAATAAATTTCAAGTCGACATTGCGGCTAGGAAAACACGGAAAACATCAGAATATGTGAATGTTATTTAATTGTAAATAATTTCGGTATTTATTTTAGTTATGTGTTTATAATTATTATGTGACTAAAGTTTTTTTCTGCATATATTGTACTGTCTAGAAAAAAAACTATTTTTCTTTACCTAGACATATTTCTGTCGTCATGTACTATGTCGAACTTCCTTTTACTTGACTGCATACATAACTGCCTACCTCCATGGGAAAAAGGCGTGAATTTATGTTTTTAACTGATAACATCAGGCCTGTATTGCCTGACCTGGGGACCTAACCCAGGACCGTTCAGCAGTCGCTCTAGTAGCTCGTTTGCGAACACTAGACCAATGAGGCAGTCAAAGAATAATTACTCAATTCATAATAATCTGATAGCTACCAATTACTTTTAGTAATTAATAAGAACGTAACAGTTACCTTAGGCCCTCCACACAACCTGGAATTCAGCTCACCCGGTAAGGCAAGACGACATAGCAACGTGGCTCATTAGGCGTGTTTTAACAACCAGATTTTACGTAAACGTAATGGAAAGCATGGTAGCCTAATAAATCTAATGATACTTGAATAACTGCTTATGAAGTGTAACACTGGTTTTACATGCTTAGACGATTTGCTAAGCACGCTTTTACTTGAGAATCCCCCGGTTTCTAAAATTCTATTGTATTTTAAATTGTTGTCAAAACTATGTGTAACAAATGATGACAGTAGCTACACAAGATTTGAAGAGTTCTTTCTACCCGTGTCTAGGTTTCAGAGAACTCAAAAACTCAAATTCAAAGCATTTATTTCAATTAAACCATTTACAGGCACTTTTGTTGGTCAGTCAGAAAGATGAAATTAGTTGCTCATTCCAAAGCGGAGTAGGTTCCTATGGAGAGGAACGGGCAAGAAACTTCATGGAAACTTTTTTAAATCCAAATACTGTCAACATTTTCATCTTGTCAACGAGAAAATGAGTAAATAATTAACAACTTACAACCACATTCTGTTGTAAGTTGTTAATTATTCCAGATATTTTCTTATAATTCGGAGTTTCAGAAATGAATGTGCATCTAAAGATAGCCCATACCAGACTGGTTTCCCCATAAAATTATACACGCCACAAACCCGGTAAAATCGCGCCACTGTGTCGCTGAGCGTGTAACCAACTTTAATTTGCTTGCCGGTTCTCGATACAGGAATCGAATGACATCGATAATCGTTTATAATTGTGGTATCATCGCATCGAATTATATCGAGTATCGAGGATGTTCTCGATCAATCACTATTAGTGTTTCCACTCTCCCTTGTATTTCCCACGGTGTGTACATGTAAATTATAATTAATCTTGCGTCTTTGTGAATGAGGTCTGTATTTGAATGGCAAGTTATTTTATAGAAGTAGGTAGTTGCTATTCGATTTAATGTATGAATGTTATAATTTATATATGGCTCATATATGGAATTATTATAGAGAAGAATCAAGGCGTTGTCGTCTTGTTTAAAGTAATTCTATGCTTATTAATTACGTATAAAGTTATTAAAACATTGAAAAGAAAATAAGAAATTGATTATGCAAAATGTATTAAATAATAATTATAATACCCGCTAAAAATAGTAATTTATTGAGCGTTGAAAGCAATGTGTTACGTGCATTTAGAGACTATTAAATTAAAAATAATCAACGTGAAAAACGACCTTAGAAAACTTAATTCTTCCTAAATTCACTGGCCAAAATTATATTCGATCACTGACAAATCTGACCGAAAAAAACATGCGTTGAAACAAATGAATTCATACAATTTCGATCCAGTCTGTCTCTAGCTTTCCTCCCCCAGCGACGTCCTAAGCCGAGTTCCGTTCCCCACAGGGGGCGCCCTTAGCTTGTAGTCGCTTAGTTTATAAGTTTTATGCCCTGGCTCCAGGCCTTAATTTATTGAAGCACGCGCAGAAAGTCCGGTTAAGCGGCCGACAACCTCCTAGGTTGACCTACGAGATTCCAAACCCAAAAAAAAAACACTTTTTTGGCGCGACCTGTCCACTACATCCACTTATGTAAACCTTATCCAGCCAGTCTATTCTGCAGAAATCTCACCGCGTGAAAACTTAGATCAGCAATCAATCCCTAGCATCAGGTGGAACGACACCTCACCTCACCTAACTTTTTACGACGAGGTTTTTGTACAGAATAGGACGAAAGATCATAATGGTGTTACAAGTCCATTGTTAATCCCAAAAAGAATTCCCACTGCCGAAACAAACAACTTCAAAATAGGACAAGATCTTTGGAAGAGGTCACCGCGACTCAAAGCTCTCCTTTCTCTATGCGCAAGGGCATGTACCGGTCCTATTATCACTGATTACACTGATACTGTATCAAGGCGAGCGATATTATATAAACAAGGGCGATGGTAGTTTACATATAATGTTGATTACCAAGATATATGATGTTATGACCTACACATAGTCATTTGTGAAGGTAAACCCTTATAAACATTGGTAAAGCAGTAAGTTTAACCCCGAAGAGGTCTTTTCCATTTTCATTTCAGTGCTTATATTTATCATAAAGTTTTAAGTCTTTCCTATAGTCATTTGAGGGTCTAAATGAATAATAAAAATGGCTCGGTATTTTTCTACATTAAGGTGCTCCCTCACCGCGAGCGTTTGCTTGTAATGTAACAGTTCAGATTCGAGCATATCATCAGTAAGGGAGGAGAACCGAGCATTACAGTTCGTAACCTGTAATGATACAATTCGAACATTACATCAGTGAGGGGGGCGAACCGACCGTCACAGTTCGCAATAAAATGTTACATTACAGGCGAATGCTCGTCAGTCAGGGAGGCAGTTTGTAACGTCATGCTCAAAATCGAATCTGAAATGTTACATTACAAGCGAATTCTCCCGAAAAGGTAGCACCTTTAGAAGAATTAAATTGTTTCCTACTGCTTGAGGTCCTGCGTTCTCAGGTTGGACAAAGCGTTATTGAGTTTTTCCATCAGGAATTTGTCAGTAACAGCCTATAGTTATTTTCCGCTTTTATTTGAAGGCTTAAACTCACCATGGAAAAGACTCCTTAAATTAATGATTATGTAAAATATTTTCGCTTATTAAATGTAGAGTCAAATTGTTTTATCACTGTATCTTTGGTGACATATAGATTCAATAGTTAATCATTATAACGCCGAACCGTGAGTCGTGACAGATTTCTATTCGATCGTTCGCTGAACAACATTTAAGAGCCACACCTGTTTTATACCGACTCCGTGGGAAAATAATAGATCAGTTAATTAGCATGGAAACTTGGTTTCAATTCAATTATAATTGGGAATTCGTTTTGGAAATGTACCTATAGAACACACCCTTTACACTTGAGGGACATTAACATTTAGGCGACAACCGTTAGGAGACAATTACCCTTAGGCATTATAATAATAAAACTTCTATTGTCTCATTCCACTTGTCCTTGAATGCGGTAATTGAACAGTAAGCCCAAGTACGCACGGGCAATGTTTACCGCGGCGATTTTATTTCGCGCACTGGATTTTCAACGCTCTGCTCAGCTCCGAGAGTTGAAAATCCAACAGTGTCTTTTCGACGCGCTGGGATGCACTCTGTTGGATTCGCAACGCTCGGTTCAACACCGAGAGTTGAAAATCTAATGCGTGATAAAAAGTCCGTGCGGACGCGGGCTGTGCTGTTATCCGCATTGTTTCAAAAGATTGGTCCTTTTTTCCGGAACTTCCAATCGCCTCTTGGTTTAGAGTCTGCTCGTAGTTTACTGATCAAAATAGTGCTTATTATCCTGTGGTATTTTTCAAAAATAAAAACGCTTTTAACCTACACCACGTCCTTAACATGCGGGTAAGTTCTCGTACAACAGGACTGCTTTCCAAATAAGGCCAAAAATATTCTCCCTGCTAAACTTTTGCGCAACCTGTTGCATTTTTCCTTATGCCAGCATCCCAATCCCATTCATGGAAGGAAGCAGGTAGATCCCTTGCTATAGAATAGGTACTGCGCCGGGCCCTCACGGCCAATCTCGGCCCGAAGCACAATGTGCAAGCGCATCTGTTATTTTTGTGCACCTGTCGCCCGGACTGGAATAGGGCTGTCAATGGCAAAAAACCATTCAAAAAGAGATTTTTTGTGTTTTGTTTACCTTTTTGGGATTGGGATAAATGACTGGAGTATACCTACTATGAAGTTCGGTCAAATAGCGGCGATACTTAGTCCGCCTGCACCACAAATTAAGAACGCAAACGCATGAACTCTAAACGAATTTAAACATCGTTCTATTTCTGTCAATCGTTTGAAGATGATAGAGAAAGAATGATTTTTAAATAAGTTTGGCACTAAATACATTCAGTGATTTCTGGTGTAAGTGGGCCTTGTCGGTCTCTTTGGTAGTCAGCACCGCTACCACCTTACTCCCACCTCGACATGAGTTACCTTGGGTAACCTGGAAGTCTTTAAACAGACTCCGGATCCAGGTTGACCGAATCAATCAAACCTGTTCAGGTGAAGATTTATAGACTCCTTGGAGTGTAAATGTGGTGCTGTTCCACAAAGGATGGGAAACTTACGTAATAACATGTCCTGCGTGTCCTGTCAGCTGCACGTTACAGGAACTGATGGATGCTAGTGCTGGCGCCAAACACGTCCGAATTCTGGGCTGAGTCTGTTTAGATGCCAGCGACACACCAAGAAGAAGACCACATTACTCACTGGCTAGTATTTTAACAACAGGCGCATGCGCTCTTCTTAAACATATTAAAGTTTTTGCAGGGAACAACATTATCAGAAAATTTTGTGTGATAATTTAGTCTTAGCAATAAATAAGGTGTAAGTAATTTGCCTATTAGATGGGACTTAAGACGCAGATGCCAGTGACCTTGAGTGGTTAGCTTGCGTGTTCTGTACTGAGCTCACGCAACGCCTCGTACGTCCAGCCAGTAATAGGACTCGCCCATCAAGGAGTGCTGTCCCAAATTAGACGCATTATTAATTTATTATATATAAAACAAAAGGTATTTTAATAAAACACGTATACTAAAAGATCGTTACTTAAATTATCTTTAAAATTGTGAAGGTTTCAGAAAAATACGCTTCATAGATTTGTGCGTGATTTTCAGTTTTTTATCCGCGTTAGACATAATTTATAAATTAATTCCACTATGTAATATAAACATAATCAAAAATATTCCTATATTAAGTTATAAAGAAAATGTTCTAATTTAACATATATTTTTTCCAAATCATTAACACCACTCATTTAAACGTGATTTTCAGTATAAAATCATTAAAAGTCGGTTATCGTCGCCTTAAATAGAACTGGCAAAATGTAGGTGTACTTACTATAGATACACTGTAATCCCCGAAGGGTTGGGCTTCTGCCTAACCCTTCTGGGTTTCCCTCTGTAATATTATGCTAGTAATGTGCCAAGGAAACTTGCGTCGTGACTGTTTTAATTTCAAACGTAGTTAATTTCTTCATCGTACTGTAATTCATTCATAATATTGATATTTCCATGGAATGACGTTTTAGATTTATGTTTATTAATTAATTTCTGTAATCTCTGACCTGAGAGAGAACGTTCAAAATAATTATATTATTGTGAAGGTGTTTTAATTGGTCATAAAGTCACATTTAGAAGCTAATTAATTTATTACCATAATAACTGGGGTTAAAGTGGAAAGTTTTTGCTTTATTAAATTAATTATTTTATTACCTACTGTCAATCGGACTGAAAACCTTTATTTATAAATTACGGTACAGGTATCGAAGAATTTTGGTTACTTCTACGACTAAGGTTACCGCTATCTGGGTATCCAAAAAGAAGAAACATGTTACCTCATTTAGGTTACCGTTTTAACACCGGTTATACACACACAGGCGATGCGCGCCCTATGACTAATGCTGACGGCTCATGTAAGATAAAGGTAATTTTTATTTCGGTAACCGGTATTAAGACAGGTTGTATTGAATTTAAGGTAACCTTTAAAAACACACACCTGTAAAAAATGTAAATGTTGTAACCGAAAAAGCACCCGTACTGATCATACCGGTATCGGTCCCTGCTTTCAATCTTTCATGTAAAAATTACATTGATTCATCTGTTTGCCATTATAATATCCATTTCTGCCAAAATCTACCTTCAAACCTAAAATAATACTTAATATTCATGATGATGATTAACATTCAATAATAATCATCATAATCTCACGTTCCACGATGGGTCAGCCCTATCTCATCTGACATTTAGCGGCGCCCGCGCACCGGTCGGCCTTCGAAACGTATCGTTCGTTCGATTCGTTCGGAAATGCTAAGGGTCATGACTTGGGAACCATCTGGTATACCTTCGGGGCATATTGGTACCAAAAGTATGAAATGCCTTTAATGCTACTATCACGAATTTGCTCTTATGGGATAGGCAGACACGTAACGACATTCCTTCCTACATTCCTGTGCCGATAAAGTGACAGGTATAGTTGGATGTGGAAAAACGGTAATTATCTGTCTTTAGCAACATGATGGTAACGCGATACATATATAATTAACTCCTACAAGTTCCCTACAAGGGTAAGTCATTACCACATTATTCATCTATCACTGCATCCCATCACACACTTGAGAAATAGTTTGATCTTAGAATAGTGTTTCTTGTGAAGAAAACTGTTAAAGAAGCCCTTAACTAACTGTAGTCGGGTTCCTCATGATTAATTTAAGTAGAACTATTTTTTTTTTATTTTTAATCATCAATGTTGACGGTATGATGAAGACAAAAGACGATCTCTAAAACCCTTCACCACTATCTTAGTGAAATCCAGCTATCACTTTTTTGGTCCTTTTACAAACAAAAATTTTTGGTCTTTCAGACCATGATCATTTCATTCATTTGCAAAAACATGCAGCACTAGTCCAAATTTCACAGTGCATGATGTAAAAATTACACACTAAGCAACCAAGCGCATGTCATGAAACCATATTCCAATCAATAGAACTAAATTATCCATTAAAAACAAAAGAACATAATACCTTCCGTGACGGTAAAATTAATATACTGGCAATCATCCTCATTGGTTCTCTAATTGTATGTCGTTCGAAGAAATCGTGTATCACACGCAACACCTACTTAAAGAGTATTGTATTGTTGATTGCAGAGATGATTTAACTTCAAATCCATAGCCTTTTCCTATGTTTATACATATGCAATCAAATGTGACTAATATAATGTAAGATGAATCAAGTCAATTTACACTTAGAGTAACAGATTCTGTACTCGGAAGTCGTCGACCTTTGATCTTGAAAGCCAAGATTTAAGTTTCTTAAAGCTTAAGGGCCTAAAATGACCTCATCATAGATCAGGTCATTGTTCAGAACATTGTTGAAGAACGGTTGAACAGAATTTGCCATGACCACTTTTTATCAGGCTGTTTGTTACTGTTACTGAAAGATAGTAGAACACTGCTACCCCTGTTTAACTCCTTTAGGGGAAGAATTTTCATAAAAACCCTTTTCTTACGTAAGAGAGAATTCTTCCCCGCTCGTCTTCGAAAGAAACAGTGTGTAAACCAGTTGGTGTGTATGGTTTCTAGACTCAGCAGTTTAGGCTGCGTTAGTGTCAGTGAACGAATTCAAGATTTATATTAAGACGCAGATATATGCGAATGACCTTGAGTGGTTAGCGTGCGTGTTTTGTACTGAGCTCACGCAACGCGTCGTACGTCCAGGCAGTAGGTAATAGGACTCGCCCATCAAGGAGCGGTGTCCCAAATTAGACGCATTATTAATTTATTATACTTAAAACAAAAGGTTGTTCAATAAAACACGTATACTAAAAAATCTATAATTAAATTATCTTTCAAATGGTGAAGGTTTCAGTAAAATAGGCTTGATAGATTTTGCGTGATTCTCATTTTTTTATCCGCGTTAGACATAACTTTACAAAAATATTATATGTAATATAAAAATAATCTAAAATATTCCTATACTAAGTTATTAAAAAAATGCTCTAATTTAACATATATTTTTTCCAAATCATTAACACTACTCATTTAGACGTGATCTTCAGTATAAAATCATTATCGTCGCCTTAAGAAGATGGGTTTACTACATAGGTGCGCCTTATTCTCACCGGGGACATCACATAACGCCCTTGAAGAAACTTTCAAAGTCATATAACTATGGTAATATATTATGTATCTAATATAACCGTGGTTTAACTAGTTTTACCAACTTGACAGAAAGAAAGTTGTCTTGTGTCACGTCATGTTAGAGGCGTGTGTGAATACAATTTTTGTTGATATTTTATTTTAGACACATTTGCAATGCTAATTTTATTTTGAGAGTGAAAAGAATCAGCTGTTTATTGAGATATATGCGTATTTTGTGAGTTTTATCAAAATCGTGAGAATATGTATCCAACCGGACATTTGATGATAAGTAAATTACTTTGGAAAAAATATCAGATTTAGTGACAGTAACGATTGAAGTACATAAAAATCTTAAAGGTCTTTTCCACGTAGGTATATCATGCATGGATAAAGGTTTTACAGAGACCGAATGCTTTAAGGCTCTTTCAAACAGGCGCGACACGCGACGCGACACAAAGACACCGCTCGTCGCGCGACGAGCGGTGTCTTTGTGTCGCGTCGCGTGTCGCGCCTGTTTGAAAGACCCTTTACTTGGGGGCACATGGACCAACTAAAAACTGGTCCTTCTTCCTTAGACCCAGTTCATATTAGATCCGATTTAATGTGTACCCGGCCTTACTGCCTCCTGACAACATGTGTCGCAAGACGCGACGCGACAACGGTAAAGGCTCGTGCAGACCAGCGCGATATCAGGGGCACGACAAGGGTTGCGCTGCCTGTAGCGCCCGCGATATCGCGCCAGTTTGCACGTGCCTTAATTGTTCCACCATGAAGTTTTCTTAGAAATTGTTTTATTAGAGTCGTGTCGCGTCGCGCCTAGGTTATATTATCAATTAATTTATTACGTGATCTAAAAATGCTCAGACGAAATTCTATCTAACCTATTATTTTTTTCTAATATCAGATTGAATCTAATATGATATTCGACCTCGTCCGGTGCAACCTTTTGAAGTTATTACCTGTCAGTGTTGGGCGTAACAAATCATTGCATATTAAGCTTCAGTAAATTATTGCTTATACTACACGATTTATTTATTGAGGAATATTCTGGTATGAACATTAAGATTGCACAGTGATACATTGCAGAATTAAATGTGGTGATTTAATGTTAATTTCGCTGTAGACCCTAACAAAAATTATTGGTTTTCTGAATATAACATTTATTTATTAACATAACATACCATAACATCACGCCTGTAATCCCTGAAGGGTTAGGCAGAGGTGTACACCCACATTTCGCCAGTTATGTTTAAGCCCCAAGTAAAAGTGGGTGAGCCAATTCCCAGCAATCTGGCAGAAATCCAGACTTCGGATTGCTACTGAGATATTCCTTAAAGAAAAAACCGAACCCAAGACCTCGTGCTCAGCTTTGCGACCACTAGACCAATGATCCCGAGTTTCTAAAATGAATTGGCAGCATACAATGTCCAAATTAAAATATTTGCATGCTAAATATATATCGCTGTACCCGGCGAATAAAATGGTAATATGCTTCTACGATAGTTTTAAGGCTCGTGCAAACAGGCGCGATATCGCGGGCGCTACAGGCAGCGCGACCCTTGTAGCGCCTGCGATATCGCGCTGGTCTGCACAAGCGTTTAAGGTTATTGTATATTCGACATTAAGAGGTCCGATTACACTGTGTCTATTTTTTTCATTCATTTCCTACGGTTATTTCAGAGGTTACGAGATTTTAAAGTGTATTGCAAGGAATCACTTTTTTATATTTCATCAATTCCGCAAAAAACAGATTTTTATTTTTCCTGTAAAATTTGGTTTTTACGATTTTATTTGCCGGGGACAGCGATTTGTTATTTACTCTAGCAACATAAAATAAAAACAATTAGCCTTTAGTCTAAGCAAAAGCTCTATTTCCTTTGGATATCACGACTTAGAGACCTAAATTATAACATTTAATTTTAAGAAGTCTATCTTAAACTAGAACCGGCCTTTTAATTACACATTGTGAAAGCCTTACAAGCTAAATAGATAACAAACAACAATCATTTCCGTGCCACTCTCCGAGATACCGAAACCAGGTGACCAGTACCGATACCGAATCGATCAGGAAGTCACAATGAAATGTCGCACTTGACCTTAAAATGGACCGGTATTGGTACCACTTTTGCGTTACGAAAATGGTCCTTAGTGCAGCTCTATTATTATCCAATATAGATTTGCATTCATAAAACGCTTATTGTGTGTTGAGGTATGCAAATTGGAACCCTATACTTAAAGTAACACGTTATAAAATGTATTGAACTGAATTTTATAATTGTATTTGTGTTATTTGTGATTGAAATACAATATTCGTATAATGCATACCGTACGGTTAACGAAAATAGCCTATTACTCAAGGAATGCACATTAAGAACCCCTACCTAATAATTATTACGATCTTATTACAGACTTAAATTGGCCATTGGCTAAATTAAGTAATTACTGTTATGAATGGGTTACATATGAATGAAGTGAACGAAGAAATGAGTCCATCATGAATAACTATGTTGGACAGTATCACAGTAACGACAAAAAAATATTGCGAACAATTCGTGTCTTTTCATTTTGACCGTTTTCTTAAGCCATATTATGTGCGACTTCCACTTTCCTTTTTTTACTTTTGTTGGTGTAAGATTCAACAGCGCCCTTCCGTTTGAAATTCTTTCTTAAATGAGTTCAATAAATGGTGAGAAAAAATATTAAATTAAACTGTTGATCAAACTGCTTACATTGTAGAGCTTATTTTTTTGCTGCCTAGTTGGGTGTATTGGGGTTTTCTATATGGAATTTCTCAGTAGCAGCCTGGAGTCTGGATTTGTGCCCGGCAGATGGCAATAGGCTCGCCCCCTATTATATGGAACTTAAACATAACTGGCGAAATGTGGATGTACTATAGATAGGTACAACTCTGCCCAACACTTCGGGAAAATAAGACGTGATGTTATGGAACTATCACTCAATTACATACTACAAGCAATTTAATTCCTAGTACCTCTCACATCTTTCTATATCAAAACGTAATAGCAATCACTCTGCATGATTCAATATTCGCTGTCCAAATTGAACCGACATAGAACAGTTCAAACTGATCGATCTGTAGACGGTATCGATCGATGTGTAGACAGCGTCGGTCAACTCTATCGTGTGATACCAGGAATTGTCTATCGATGTTAAAATTAGCGGATATGGTACTTCGAGCTGGGTTCTTGAATTGGTCGGAATAAGGAATGATGAATTGTTGATAATGGAAGTAGGGACTTGCTTGTTTTAGTGTTCCTTGTAAACTCTGCATTCCATTAAAAAGGGCATTCATTTTCCAAACAGGACAAATATGACTGTTAAGCTAGGCTTTAAAGGTATCTATAATTTTTAAAATCTCTTCAAACTAACTTTGTAATCTCGGAATGTCTTGCTAAAAGGAGTAGGTACTTTTAGTTCTCTTGTTTACTTGTCTATCTAGTACTTTTCGAAACCATGTTTCCATGTTAGCCGACGTACGCACGGACGTAATAAAATCGCGGCGGGATGTTATCGCGCACCGGATTTTCAACTCTCGGTGTTAAGCCAAGCGTTGAAAATCCAACGCGGTGGGACGCACTATTATCCCAGCGCGTTGAAAAAACACACTGTTGGATTTTCAAGTGTCGGCGCTAAGCAGAGCGTTGAAAATCCAGTGCACGAAAAAAAATCACCGCGATTTTATTACGTCCGTGCGAACGTCAGCTTATTGCGGTCTACAATGTTTTTTTTTTTCTAGACATAATCCGACGCAAGAATGTGAAGACATACCGTTCAGAATGTTATTGTACACGAAAAGTAATAAAATAAACATGTACTAGTTTGAATAAAAAAGCGTTAAAGTAGAAAGAGTAAATAACTTTTATAGTGGACTGACACGCGCCCCATATTCACATGTACCAGGCAGGGATCGTCAACATTTTTCAAGGATTTTATTTCCAAACATAACCTAAAAAAAATTAAAACAGTTTTCACGCATTTTAATCCGTTATTTTTTAATAAAAAAATAAAAACTTTTTATTTCAGACCTTGTATTTAAAATTCATAGAATGTTGGTACAGTAAAACTAATGAATGTAATGTAGTGTTAGTAGTTAAAAAAAAAAAACATTGTAATTAATTATTTCCTAATATGGGTACTTATTCACTTTATGAATGCTCTGTATAATCTTACAATATTATGTAGATTTTGTCAGATTTAAATACTCTTAAATTGATCTAGACAGCACGTATGATTTTTACGACCTGTGGATCCATGTTAAAAGTTCACTAACCTTGTATTAATCTTAACATTTTCAAGAGTACACGAGCCACCCCTAGTGTGTTGTGATTAGAGGTTGTTTGCTCTCAAATAGCGAGAGAAATGTTATGAGGAAGGAAGTTGATCGCGGCCACAATTTTCCCAAATCTGCACTGCTTTTTACCATAATTCTCTTTACCCAATGATGATGATGAGCACAAAATTCACTTGAATTTATTGATATCACACACAACCCTTATTTTGTATTATTAACCGTTATTGTGGACTCTAAATTAGTCGGTTATTTGCCCTTAAGTAATTGGGAAAACTTTTTAGGAAAATGAACCAAAAGCTATGTACCCCTGGCAAGTCTTTCAAAGGTTCAGACTAGCCTTCCTCTTAGTCATAGGTGGCCTCATCTAACACCGGCCGGCTATGACTTAGGGCGTGCCCTACTTGCGCCTTTGTACGGCCGCGCTAAATACCGGCCACTGTACCCTGTGTAAGGCTTCTGTTTGTAGAATGTGAGTAATGCCGCGTTTTATGACGAGCGAAGTAGCGACGTTACTTTGAACATTTATTCACTGTGTACTGGCGAGAATGTTAGCAGGAAGGTGTTTAAGTGTGAATGTGGATGGTTATAAAAGAGGCATGGAATAGAAATGAGAGGTGGATTATCTGAAAGATATTTCTTTTTTTTATGTGGTCTGACAGAGTTTTTATGCCGCCCATGTCCTTCTTACTTAGCTTCACATGCCGTCGAGAAATATCTCTCATGCATGCCTGTTTCCTCACGATGTTTTCCTTCACCATTTTTGAAGCAAGTGATAAGTATACAATACGCACATGAATTCGAAAAGTCAGTGGTACATGCTTTAGGTTCGAACTCGAGACCTATGACTTGGCAGGCCGACGGTCACACCAATAGGCTATTACTGGTGAAAGATTGAAATACTCAGATAACTGGTGATTGAAACAAGAACGTTTCTTGAAAGATACATTTTGTGGTAACTCAAAATAAATAAGGATAGGATAATGACGGCCATATACCTTATCGAAGCCACACGACCACTAAACTCAGTTGCACCTTTCAAATTTTGCAAGTAACGATCCAAAATTGCCTTCAAATAATCAGATCCTCTTTACATCCAACTCTAAGAACATCAAACTCGACCAATCTTACTTCAAATAAGACAAAAACGCCCCAGATATCATTGAAAACCGCAAAATGAAATTGAAATCTGTACCTCTACTACCTCTGCCAACCAGAGTCACGCAGTTTACTTTTTCTTTAATAACGTGACCTTGCCGAAGATCATCTTTGTATTCTAACCATTGTGGTCCAATTTCGGCCATTTTATTTTTTATTTTTGCCTTGTGGTTGAGAAAAGGATAGACGACCAACTCTTTCGTGGCTGTTTTTAAGTGGATCGGCTGTGCTACCTGAGGTACTTTCTTTTTGTTTTTGTCTGGTATAGTTTGATAATCCTGAGGTAGTTTCTTTTGCTCCTATTCTGTTATAGTTTTATTTTTAATCTAAAACATTATTCTATTCAGTCGGAAATTTTTCTTCATCGTCTCCATTAATTTAGGAAGTTCTCTATAGGAACCCACTACACTTTGGAATGGTCAACTAGCTTCATCTTTCTGATTGTCCTTGATAATTCAAAAATGCCTGTAAATTTTATTAAAATATATGCTTTGAGTCAAGTTTATGAAGGTTATTTGATTGATTTCTTGGCGATGACGTAGTTCGTGTTGTTTCTTAGGTCCTGCTTCCCACACTAAGCCAAATATTAGTTTGATCTTTACATCTGTGTTTGTGCATGTTGATTTTGTGCACAATAACATCCTTGACGCATTCTGGCATGAATGTGTTGATTTATTCGCATGTGCTGTTATGATCTGCAATCCGTTTTCCATGTGTTTCTTTAAGATGTCTGCTATGACCGTTCGGGTCATAATAGAGGTCGTACCCCTTGTTAATTTCCCCGTGTCCTTACTTGTTATGTGTCCCTCTTAATATACTATACTCTTGGCTTAAATATATTTTTCTCTCTTTCTCTCCTTGCGGTTTACAGCTGATATAATTATCATTTCCAACAAATTTAATTCTAACACTTAATAATCTGCATCCCGCAAGTTCACTGTTATATTTACAACCGTAACGAGTTCTCTTTAATCATGGTGATTTCCTTACAAGCATTCGAAGTAAACATGCCGTTTCCTTTACAACTAGTGTGAAATAATAATCTATCTGCTAACTCTAACACGCTATGATTTTCTTTCACTTCTACTGCTTGGGAAATTGTCATACCATAAGATTGGTACTTCACTTGGTTGTTAGCTTGGTTGTTAATTATTCAGAGGGCCAATTCCCGTATTTTTAAGAACGTTCGCATTCTAATTTCAGACTCAGTCTATCAAGTATATCTTTAATTTTCATACATTTTTGCCAAGTTTTTTGACTTTGATGGAGAATTGGCCTTCAGCTTCGAATTCCACTCGTAGCTTTGTTGACTTCGAATGCCTTAGAAATTGGAAAACGTAGTTAGACGAACTTTTCCGAACACAGGCACTTATTAGGTAGGTACTCGACATCGTGAAAGAACACGAGTGTAATTGCGCCATAATTATGGATATCTACAATATTAATATCACTTCAGGATGTGTTATAAGTTGTACTTTGATAAATTCTCAAGTAGACGCTCTTGTTTATTAATCACGTTTTACGACGTATTTAGAATTATCAATAAATACCCTTTTATAACAACCTCTTCTGTATCTCAAAAATCGCTCAAACATTTTTGTATCGATTTCTCCACCACTAACTACCCTTGATTTTCTAGAAAATCTCCCTTGCACCTCTTAACAAAAAATGTGCAATTTAATATATGTACTAACACAACTGATAATGTCAATAATTAATTAATTATCGGTTCTACTAAACAATTTATTTAATTTATATCGAACGTTGTCAACAGGGTCATAAAATTTAATCATGTCTTGATAAATGTGAGTTATTGTGGTCAACAATTATAATGCATCTTGGTTAGACAATTTACGTGGTACATGTATCTAAGGGCTCGCCTAGAGTGAGAGGCTTTAGCGATTACTGAGACGGGCGCTACTGTCATATATTTATGAATTCGTCATATTAAGTATATGTCACTTGTTCAGTTCTTTTTCCAGCATCCGTCTGCTTTGAATTAAATCCGTACTGTGTTTACCATTACATACATGTACTATATAGTCTCATGATTGTTCTCCTACAACGGTATAGACGGTTACTTTATGTTGTCATGTATGTTTATGACTCCGGTCAGACTAATCGGATCTCAGTCATCTGCCCTATTAAATATATATATTATATAACTGGCAATTTGTCATATTAGTCAAAAAATTACATAACTGCCACATTTTTACGAAGTGCAGTTTAAAACTATGAAAAACGCGCGTTACCGAACGTCTTAGATTGATCCCATCATGAATAATATAAATGGCGGGTTAATATCAGCTACTTGCGGCCATATTGTTAGGCCTAACACACAAGCGAAAAAATAAATGTAGATGTAACAAAAAAAAATACAATAGACGTTTAATATTTGTTTTGTTGAGTAACCTGTTCCGCTTAACTATTCCTAAAGAGCCATAAAAACCCTGTAAGGAATAGACACGTGTTTAACCTATCAACGAGGCATCCTCAGGATGATGATTGACATGTCGCGAACCCGAACACGGGGTGCTGCCACACCGAACGCTGGACGCAGAGAAAAAAAAAAGAACCATCCGCCCGCTACAAAAAATTGCAATGCGGTAGGACCACCCAATCGCACCCGCTGCCGCGTTCACTCTGGACGAGGCCTTAGATGTGTGTGTGTGCTTAGTGTCTAAGATGATTCATTGTTTGTATAGGATCTGCATCGTAGTAGATTGTCAGTGACCTTGCACAAACACCTGATATAAGAATGTGCTGTCAAGTCTATGACTAAACACTGAGTACTAGATAATCAACGTCTTGGAAAATATGTTATGTAAGTAATTAAAATTTGATGATTATGTCAGTTATTATGAGGACATATAAAAGAGTTTATTTACATTACATAGAAAATTTTGTAATTTTTTTCACGACGGCACAATTTTATTTCTGTTTTTTTTTTTCGTTTAGACGGGGTAAGTAATCCAAATTTTCTTACGTTATTGGCGATTTGCAGCTCAGTATCAGCTCAGCGTCTCAACTTTTTATGACCATACAACTTGAATGACCTTGAAATTGCAAGAAAGTTAAGAAAATTTGAATTGCGAGGGCTACCCATGCGTAGGATCATGAATAAATTACCAAAATGTTTTAAATTACTAATTCGGAACAGCTTTGCCCAAAAAGCAAATTACCAATATACTCTTTAACTTTGATAAGGAAACTTAATTGGATAGCCTGCACAAAAACATCAAATCAATTTCTCTCCTTTCTTTTCTATCTTAGTAGAACTAAAATGAAATCATTTCTAAACGATAAAAGTTACATTTTCACTCGCCATGTTCTAGAACCAAAAATTCGAAAACATGTGACACCAACTTACCCGAATTGGGCCCGCCACTCCCGCTCATCAAGAGGAGGCCTGTGTCCCAGCAGTATATTGTAGTATATTATAGGCTGATTATGCATGTAGGTAATAAAGACGTCACATTGTGAGATAATTGCCACTAAGACAAAGAACTGGCATTATATTGTGCAATCGTGAGATCATTGCGGTTTACTCATGTATTATATGCATTGATTTGTTTCACTGCATTGTGTTAAAGAAGAAATGTGTGCAAAGTGTGAATTTATACATATAACATAACACCACGCCTGTAATTCGCCGACGGGTTGGGCAGAGATGTACCGTACGTACAGCCACATTTCGTTATCATGTAAAAAAAAACCCTGTCTGATCCGGGAGGGTGTTGTTAAGTATCGTACTGAGAGTCTATTAATGTGGTTTTAATTTTTTTTTAAATTCTCGCCACATTTTTTTTCAAAAGGGATTTTGTGCCGGGTCTACATGGAGCGCGGGCGGTCGTCATTAAGCGGGTCTCTCTACAAGTCATAACACTCATAACTTATGACCTCTGTTGAAAATTGAGTGATTTTTGTACTAAAAATGTGAATTTTTAAATAGCAATAACTTTTTTATTTTCAATAATAATTAGATTTTTTTTATTACTTTTTGATAATGTTATTGCAGTACTTATGAGGCCAGGGTATTCTTTTTTACATATTGTAGGTACTCCTAAAAAAAAGAAAATACATTTATTTAGAACATCTCTGCCTAACCCTTCGGGGAATACCGGCGTTATGTTATATTATTTAACTAAACTCCAGCTTCCAGTACCACAAACGCAACTTTAGCTTAAAAACAAAAGTGAATCATAAAATGAAACTAATTTCCAGTCAGACTTGCGTAAGTGAGACAAATTAAGTTAATTCTGAGACAAAGCGAGATCGGCCAGAAACGGATTAGCTCATTTTATAACAGTTACGAGAATTGTTTATGCAACTGTCTCGGCATCAATAATGGTATTGATAGCTGAGGAGTTATGTAACGATAGTTAATCTCAGGTAATTGGGGTCTCAGCAAAGTGGGAAATAGACTTTTGTGTAATGATGGTCATCAACCGTGTGACGGCATCTACATCGCCACATGCGAACTCCTGCATCGCGCAAGCAAAATTTACCGCACGACTAGCATATATACAACGTCCCGACAATATCAATCGTCGGTGAGTAGCCCACCAGACACCACACCCGTCTGGTTGGAGGATCCTCCCTTTTCAACATAGGTTGAGGAAGTTTACACCTTGCTCCTCATTCCTCTATAGCCGCTTTATTGTCACTACTCAATTTGCTAACACTTTGTTCGAATTCATTGGCAAAATGGACGTGGCAGTCTTTATAGTGATGGATTTATAGTCTGTATAAATCATATTAACACCTAGGAGCTTTTCGTTTAAACCCTAAATCATTCTCGTTCAATTAATGAAATTAAAGTTGAGTTGATGGCGTTCTAAGTTATGGTGTAGACTAGTGTATAGTTACTGTCATTTAAATATTAATTATGTATCATGTAGACTTAATTAACATAGAATCTAACTAATTAGTTCTACTTTTTGTTAATCACCGAGATGAGTAAAGCTATTAAAGTTAATTATTAGCTACTTAAAGAATTACTAGCCGCTTGATTAATCATAGTTTTTTTATTTCAAGGTACCTAAAGTATAACATGGATAAAATTGAAATGAAGATGTATTCATGTGTCTTGAAATGCGAAAGCGAAAAGAATTGCTGATGCGTTCAGTTATTTTCCTTCATTTAACAATAGCACATTCTTTAGATGACATCATTCAAAGAATAATTTTATATATTACGTAATTTTTTTTCTAAGTTTTCATTTGGATCAGACGAATATATGGAACACATTTGGTGTTATTTAAATTCTGTTACTGCAAATGTGGCTAAAAATCTATTACGATGACAAATCAGTCACAACTGTAGTTCAGCTGTTTCGTCATAAAAAAAACCAATCCTTTCCCAATGGTGACGCTACTGCATCTGAGTAATGTCAGTTGATATTTACTCCCACCTTGAACACTTGACCTGACTCCCACATGACAATAAATTGATACTTCAAAATCAATTCCTTTTCGACCAGTATCCATATAAGCAAGCTATTGTCAACATTTGAAGTCTCGTCCCTCACTTATTATGTCGTATATTACATGTGATGGTTACAACTATTGTCTCAGTCTATGTAACGTAGCATTTATCTATTAGCTAACACAGCAACCTTGCCAACGTGACCCTGTCATCTTCAGTACGTGACAATTCTGCTGCACTGGCTGAACGTGACCTGTCGTCAGGACATGTCGCAACTTGTCCATTGATCATGTCCCAATGATTCATTGACGACGATTACTCTTCGATGTCGTCTTAGCAGATTGTTGACGTGTAATTGGCTTTATTAGTATCTTGGTTAGATATTTTTCTTTGTGTTTTGTTGTTGGTTTTTCCTGTTGGTGTAGGTTTTGTAACATCTGCGTTACTATCGATGTGAGATCTAGAACCTTCTTCTCTTTCTTTTTTGTTTTAATCTTGGCCCTCCTAAGCTGAGCTTTTCTTCCTATCTAACTTTTTCGTGTAATCTCAGTCTGACGAAAATGGAGACACTTGAAGAGTGAGAAGGGTCTTGTATCATCATATCTACAGCTATTCTATATCTTGTAAGCGTAGGATGTCTTTCAGAAAACCTTGATAGGATGGACCTTTATAGGTTGTCTGCAAGGAATCTACGCTTAATAATTATTTGTATGTTTAAGACGTTTCTACTTTATACATGGTTTTGTAAAGAATTATATCTTACCTTTCGAGGCTTAGTTTCAAGTAACGCTTCGGTGACCACTGAACCTGCTGACGGTCAAAAGCGTGATTCTAAATAGTAATTACGTTAATTACTATCTTATTTGGTTACAATAGAAACAGGTTTGTACGCAAATCGCGTGTTTGCCTACAATTAGTGGTTATTTACTTTTTAGAGTAGCCATTCGTTGCGCTGCAGTGCTTTCTGTGTTAGGAAGTTCCTTGAGTTTACGTGTTGTATGGGAAATACGAATACTCATTTACTTATAGTTAGTTATCATAGGAGTATATAGTGAAAGTTTAGTTGTAGTATGCAAATTAGATATTCCACTTTACGCAATGAGGAAAATGCATTTCTTTCTCCCTGTACAAGTATTCTGGGATTTCAAATATAGTTTTTATTAGTTGGTTGATTAAAAACACTTGTACCCATGTAACATTCGTCCCTGATTTCGGATTTGTATAAACTATATGCATCCTTGTCCATCAGAGGATAGTCAGAATTGTTTAACTCATTATCTTCATAAACTTCTAATCCTATAAGTAGATTGTTAGAGCATTGTAAAATATCTTTATCTTAATCTCGGCCATGGTTGTTGAATTCTTTTCAACATTGATCTATGTAATTATTTCTTTTGTATAGTTGTTTTTTCGTATTGTCAATTTGTCATTAGTTGTCACTGTGTTATTTAAAGAAATATTTTATTTATCTGAAACTAATCAACTGCAAACAGTACAAAGGCGTGGTTACAAATGTACGAATAGAATTCTCTTAATGTCAAGCATTCGCCATTATTTACGGGTTATTACGAAATGAAATACCAAAGGCTATGGCTATCTCAACATCACAGGCCATGGCTATTTATATACACGTAATTAAGACTTCGCTCTAACCTTTTTGTCTGTCATATGATTAATCCATCAAAACGCTAATTGTTAGGTTTTGTAAGAGTTTTTGAAGCGTCCTTTTAATGTTTACTTAAGATCTGCGCACACGCAGCCGCGGGGTGTACGGTAGACACGATTTGTCGTGAGTCGCATGTCGTCATACATAAACTTATCATTATGAATTTATGATTTTCGTAATTGTTTGACAACCATTGCTTTGATTAAAGTTTCTTTGTATTATGTATTCAAAATCAGACTGATTTACAATTAAAATTAGAAAAATTCTGCAAACTATACAAACAGTAGTTCTGCAATCACCAATGCGTGTCTGTGTACCAAGGAGCAGGGGTGGCCCAGTGGTAACGGCCCTGACTTACGAGTTGTATGTAGGTCGTGGGTTCGAACCCAGGACGGCGCTTTAGTTTGTGTAAATTATAACATCACCACTGCTCTTAAAACGGTGAAGGACAACATCGTGAGGAAACCAGCATATACTAGAACCAAATATTGGCAGACATATGACATATACCAACCCGCACTGCGGCCGCGTGGTAGATTACAGCTCACTCCCGTTCGGAGAGAGGAGGCCTGTGTCCCAGCATTGGGAACATTATAGCCTATTTACACCAAAGTTGGTGATTACTATAGCAATCCCTATGACTGCCGATTGCTGAACCGATTCTCATCAACAGACATCACATTATCAATTTGATATGACCATACATTTACGGGTTGTCTTGAAGCGAAAATCGAACTGTTCTATGCACGAATGCCAACATTTCTCAGCCATGCAAATCCTCTAGTTTATAACGATATGGTATTTCTACTTATACTTACTTACATGCTACTGCTGAGTATGGTCCTGGGTTCGATACCCGGGTCGGGCAAGGTGTTATTGGGTTTTTCCCTCTGGAATTTCTCAGTAGCAGCCCAGAGTCTGGATTTGTGCCCGGTTGATGGCAATAGGCTCGCCCCCTATTACATGGGACTTAAACATAACTGGCTAAACTGGTGTACTATAGGTTCACCTCTGCCTAACCCTTCGGGAATACAGGCGTGATGTTCTGTAATATTACTTATACGTAGAAAAGAGAATTCTATAGATAGCGATATTACGGCAGTAGGAAGTCCACTTATCACATTGTGCAACTGCCGGTAACGTGGATGAGCTCCGTTTGATTCATAGCCTGAGTCTGAAACAGGATGAAATATGAGCATCCTTAGGATATCGCTCGTTAGTTCCTACGATCTTCTTGATCAATATACTATTCCAGAATGAGTATGAAGTCATGTATGTTTATTTGCTTGTTCGGTAATGGAAGCAAGAGGAGACCAAAGATACGATGGATGGTTTGTATAAAAAAACCGGCCAAGTGCGTGTCAGACACGCACAATGAAGGAATCTGTAGTTGGGATGAATTTATCCCACGAAAAAACTTAACATTGTAGTTGAAAACCATAGTCTCCTATTCATTCCAACTGCAAATGTAAGTTTGTACGCACAATATTTAGAGATTTGTTATGTTATTTTAAGAGCATAGACTTCTTAAAGGTTTTCATGTAATCTAGTAAAGAAACATTCCTGTAGGAGAAGTATTTTTTTTTTTTTCAAAATTTTTGTTTCTGTAGTTTCGGAGATGGAGGGCGAATGGACAATTTTCATAAATTTACGTGACGTTACACGTCCGTGTTGGGGTCACAAAAATTCGCATGTAAACCAAATTTCAACTAAATTGGTCCAGTAGATTCGGAGCAAAGTGGCTGTGAAAGACGGGCAGACAGACACACCCAGCCAGCCAGACAGACACACGAATAATCCTATAAGGGTTTCCTTGTTTTTTTTTTGAAGTACGTAACCCTAAAATCATATGGCTAGAAAGGAAGGTGAATACTGAGATGACGGCTGGAAGAACAAGAAATATTGCACCGACAAAAAAAAAAGAAAACCAAATCTCAAAGTATGATGATGTTGTACGGTAGGTAAGCTTCGCCTGCGAGAATCCTCATTCTGTTTCTGAAATAAAAGTACCCTGAGTTACGCCTTATAGCATCAGCTACTTGCCGTCAGAATCGGTCCAGCCGTTTCGAAGATTACACGGAACAGACAGTTTTTTTTTTCTTATATGTATGTTCTTTTATATGCATTTAGTAAAAAGCTGTTATTTTGACAGTACAAACAGACACTTTAATTTTATTTATTTGTATGTCTCTATGTATAAATTAGGTAGGACTTTCAAAAACAATGTTTTAAATTCCGCACAACCAAAACTCGTTTTGCTGCAATTTACTTACACATTTTCCTAGTGAATAAGGGCTTAGTTGACACTTGTATGGGACAGCAGATTATACGCTAAAGTAACAATAGTTTCTAGAATAGCTGTGACACTTCCTTATTTCGAATTCTAGACAAATACCTAAACTAATGGCAAGTACCTTGTGACAAAACGTCACAATACACTACAATATTTTACGGGTTTTCAGGACCGTTTTGTTTAAAACATTGTCTTTTCTGTTGTCTTTTCTGAATTATTGCAAATTGTTGTTACACATTTAATGTACGTATATGAAGTTTTTAATCACATGTAGGTATGCATTTTAGCCTTTGTATTTTGTGACTTTGCAAGTCGTATGTTCCTCAAAATTATTAATTATTGTTGTCAATGGCTAGCCCATTATGTCTGTCCGTCTGCACGTCTGTTACTGCCTTTCGTGTCAAGGTAATTTTAGGACGTTTCAAGATGTCATTCATACGTTTTTTGTTCGTAATTTTATTTTCAAATAGTGGATCTTGAATAAAAATAAATGTTAATTAAAGGTCATATGTTAGAATTTGAGATGTAGGTACAGAAAATGGAAATTGATATTGTTACGAGCTGGGTATGGGATAAATTATTTACTACCAATCAGACAATTTAAATAACTTTATTGAACACAAAACACTTGAAACTTAATCACAAATACACCACTGATCACTATTCGCTCAGATATCGCACTTCTAGTTCACTTCGATTCGCTTCGTTGTATCGCCTAAATCAGACTGACTCATCGTATACCGGGTCGTCGCGACGTCCCCGCAAGGGGACGTGGCGAGCGGGGTCGGGGCATCGCCCCTCGCCCGCGGGAGCCATACAGTGGCCCATTAATATGGGCCCCTCAATTTTGTGCGCCTCGGACGGCGTCGTAGAAATTGACGCATCTTGCGAGCAAGATGCGTCTGTGTGTTTGGTTGCTCTGAATATTATTGTAGGCGCGCCACGGCGCTAACTCCTGTAGCGCCGCTTTCTTCACGACATCCCGGCGGTCAGTCCCCGCCAGGTGAGACCCCCAGTTACCTGGGGGAGGCCCAGCGAAGACGACCAGCGACGAGGATGCCGACTCGACACACCTACATGTTAATATGTAGTCTACCTCTCGCCCCGTTCACAGATCGAGCCGTTTGCGGATTGAGAGGCAGGCAGTCTCGTATGTATGAGCGGCTAGTGTTGTAGAGTAACACCGCTCAGTGTATTACGTGCGTCGCGGCCCGCGTCGCGCCCGCTCGTGTTGTGTATAGATGCATGTATAGATATGGTTGTCTGTATGCAGTTGCGCGACATGCCTATATTAACTTAGAACACGCCGCACAACAGATGTATGTGTACATCTGTAGAGTCTTATTATATCGAGTAAGCTGCGTGTAACCTGGATGCTGCTTACTCGAGGCGTCATATCCGGTGCGATGGGGTCAAGGGTCCGCTACCAGGTCGCGGGGCAGGGGTCTCGCGTCAGGCGGCCGCGCGTGCAAGGGCGCTATCTGCCTGACATGGGGCCAGGCAGAAGCGTCGGCACGCGCGAACATGGCCTTCGCGAGTCGCCGCACAAACTCATCCAGGCTCTCGATTCCGAGATCCCGCTGGATGACATCATTCCTCACGAGATGAGGAGCGTCAACAATGGTCCGCAGCGCAAGATGTTGCTGCGCGCGGAGCAGCTTTCGGCTCAACTCACTCGTGAGGGCGAACCAAGCGGGGGCGGCGTACGTCAAGACTGGGCGAATGTACATCTTGTACACGCTCAGCTTGACGCGCGCCGGGATGCTGGAAGAGAGCACTGGGTAAAGGAGGTTGCGGGCGACCCTACCCTGCGCGGCGACCTTACGGACATGTGGCCCCATCGTGAGGCGGCGGTCGATGGTCACACCCAGGTACTTAGCCCGGGGCGACACTGACTCATCGTGTGTCGGCTCTCTGCTTTTATACCGCAAATATTCAAGAACATTCCAGCTATGTGTAGAACGGTTCCAGAAAAACATCAACAAATAAACATTACCAGGAAATACAAAAGTAGTAGGTATAAAAAAATAATAACCTACTTGTACCGAATAAAGAAATAGGTACTTTATGCCCTCGGCGTACGGTCGAAATTACAATGACGAGTTCTAATATTGTTTATAAGTAGTTACCTACTTAACTTCAAACTAATAATAATGGACTGCTTCTCGAAGTTTTTAGCGCAAACACACTGTAATCTGTACTTTCTCGAAAGATCTCGTACGTACGACGTAACACTGCCCCCTCCTTAGACATGCTCGTCCCGAGCATCATTAGCCCCGTAGTATCGGGCCAATCGGTCTACATGAACAATCTTAGGCACACCTCGTAGACCCTTCTGTATTCGGTAGGTGACATCGTTGATCCTAGTCACGACTCGGTATGGTCCATCCCAATTTGCTTGCAATTTCGGAGACTTCCCCTTGCTCCGCACTGGGTTATGTAACCACACCAGTGAACCCTCGTCGAAACCCCTACTGTTTGCCTTGCGGTCATAACGGGTCTTCATCTTCTCAGACATCTGTTGGCCGGATTGTCGGATATGCTCATAAACATCATTCAACTTGTTACGCAAATCATTTGCGTAATCTGTTACACTATGTGGAGCATCAGGGGGAGTTCCAGTAATTAAATCTGCAGGCAACCGCAATTCCCTTCCAAAGTTCGCGAAGGCTGGCGTCACAGTCGTACTTTCGTGGACTGCGCTGCGGTAGGACAGCAGAAACGGCTGTATGTGCTTGTCCCAATCCCTCTGCCTGCTTTCCACGACTTTTGCCAGATATCTCTCCAACGTTTGGTTGAATCGTTCCACCATTCCATCAGATTGTGGGTGGTAAGAGGTGGTTCTGGTTTTGTAGGTACCCATCAATCGACAAGTTTCCTGAAATACTTGCGATTCAAAATTCCTTCCTTGATCGCTGTGTATTTCTAAGGGTACTCCAAAACGACAGAAAACTTCCTGAACTAATTTATCTGCGACAGTTGTAGCTTCTTGGTTAGGAATGGCGAAGACTTCTGGCCACTTTGTGAAGTAATCCATGACCACCAGGAAGTACTTGTTTCCGTTCTCACTTTCTGGAAATGGTCCCGCAACGTCTAGTGCTATCCGTTCCCAAGGGGCTCCAACGTTGTACACTTTTAATGCACCTCGGCTGCGTGTGTGGGGTCCTTTCACGGCCGCACAACTGGTACATTTGCGACACCAGTCCTCCACATCATCTCGACAGTGGATCCAGTAAAAGCGTTCTCGAATTTTTAGTAGAGTCCTTTTTACTCCCATATGTCCTCCTGAACATCCATCATGGTAGAGCCGTAGAACATCCGGTACCTTAGCTTTAGGGACAACCATTTGTAGATGACAGCTGTCCCCTCGAGCGTTTTCCCATTTACGGCACAAGACTCCATCCTGGATCACCAAGCTGTTCCATTGCGCCCAATAACTCTTCGTGATGGAACTCATCGCAGCCACATCACTCCACTTAGGTTTAGGAGCACCAGCTTTGACCCACTCGAAGATCGGTTTGATGTCCGAGTCATTTTGCTGAGCCTGCTGTAGGGTTTCCTTCCATTCATCGGTGAGATCTGTTCTAAGCATCCTCACGGGTACTTCCTTAGTCTCTTGCCTGGCACAGTGCTTACCGTCTTCAGGACAAGGTCTTCTTGACAAGGCGTCTGCGTTACCGTGAGTTCTCCCAAGAAACCGACTTGCTAGGTGAGAATTGACGACCGTGTGAGAAGCTCCAGTATCCAACGTCAGTTTGCATGGTGTTCCGTTGACTTCGCCTTTGATGGTCAGGCTGTTCCCATCATGTGCTTGCGAGATCAAGATTCTCGGGGCTCTTTCAATACCAGCCAGCACCCGCCCCCCAGTCCTGGCATTTACTCGTTTTCCCTGCTGTGGCTGGGCAGTCACTTCAGCCACCCTTCCCTGCTGATCTTCTCTCGGGGTGCTGCGCTTAGGACAGTTTGACCGAAGATGACCCCTTACTCCGCAAGTGTAGCACCTAGGACTGTACCCTTGCGGCCGGTGGCGTACAGGTGTTGCTACAACCTCCCTGACGCGGTGCGTTCGGTGGTCCTGTCTCACTGCCTCTACTTCTAAGGCATGGGCCAAGGCGTCTTTCAGCGTCTCATGATGCCCAAGTCTCACAGCGGCTCTAACTTCTAGGTCGCGTATTCCATCAACGAACGCTTGTACCAAATTCCCATCGATAAGTGCAGGGGCAGACTGGTATGCTTTCCGAACCAGCTTTTCAACTTCGAGGGCCCACTGCTGTAGGTTCTCGGCACTACGTTGTACACGATCCTTCAACTTAGCACGAAATACGTGCTCCAGGTGCGCGTCGCCGTATCTGGACTCTAACGCCTCCAGCAGCTGCTCGTAGGTTACATTCTTGCCGAGCGCCTCAAGAATGTTAAGAGCCTGGTCTCGGAGGCCCAAGGTGAGCGCGGTCATGGCTTGCGGTTTTGTCCATCCATTCGCCTTCATAACGGCCTCAAATTGAATTTTATAAGCCGACCACGAAGATGTGCCATCGAATGGAGGCACCTTAAAGCCCCGCGCTGAAGGTGCAGCAACTACTGAAGCTGCAGTCACGTCTCCAGTCTTCAGTTCCCCCAAAGCCTTCTTCACCCCAGCGATCTGAACTTCGGCTTCTGAGAGGCGATTCTCGTGCTGCTGTACCTGATCCTTCATCACCTTTAGCTCTTTGCCAAAAGTTGCATGAAGATCCTTTATGAGGAGCATCTGCTCGTCTTGGCGGCGGACCTGCTCCTCTTTGTCTCGCTGCAACTGCTCTTCCAACCGGCGAGCCTGCTCCTCTTGACGGCGAGCCTGCTCCTCTTGACGGCGAGCCTGCTCCTCTTTGTCTCGCTGCAACTGTTCTTCCAACCGGCGAGCTTGCTCCTCTTGGCGGCGGACTTGCTCCTCTTGGCGGCGGGCTTGCTCCTCTTTGTCTCGCTGCAACTGCTCTTCCAACCAGCGAGCCTGCTCCTCTTGACGGCGAGACTGCTCCTGTAGCAGCGTCATTAAAGCTGACAAGTCTGGCGTCATTGATGCTGTAGAAACTGCGGATGGGCCAGCGACTGGCACTGACGTAGGCTGGACACCACCCGGTGTCTGTGTTGGAGAATGTCCAAACCGCCTTTGGTCCATGTCCTGCTGTCGCTGACTCCTGGTACGGATACCGTCCGTGTCGTCCTTCGGTAGAATTGGCATAATTTATCCCTCACTTCTGACACCAAATTGTTACGAGCTGGGTATGGGATAAATTATTTACTACCAATCAGACAATTTAAATAACTTTATTGAACACAAAACACTTGAAACTTAATCACAAATACACCACTGATCACTATTCGCTTAGATATCGCACTTCTAGTTCACTTCGATTCGCTTCGTTGTATCGCCTAAATCAGACTGACTCATCGTGTGTCGGCTCTCTGCTTTTATACCGCAAATATTCAAGAACATTCCAGCTATGTGTAGAACGGTTCCAGAAAAACATCAACAAATAAACATTACCAGGAAATACAAAAGTAGTAGGTATAAAAAAATAATAACCTACTTGTACCGAATAAAGAAATAGGTACTTTATGCCCTCGGCGTACGGTCGAAATTACAATGACGAGTTCTAATATTGTTTATAAGTAGTTACCTACTTAACTTCAAACTAATAATAATGGACTGCTTCTCGAAGTTTTTAGCGCAAACACACTGTAATCTGTACTTTCTCGAAAGATCTCGTACGTACGACGTAACAATATTTTTATTAGACTTAGAAACTTGACACTCGTGATAAAACTGTTGTTTGTGGCAGAATGAGTTGTCAATGATCCATGAAACGAATTGAAGGTTTACTAAGATTATGTAGACTACTATAGAATAGACTATGTACTAATAGTAGAATAGTGTACCTAATGATTGTTTTTGTAACGTCTTCCAGCCAAAACTATGATGAAAAAACTTAACTGAGGGATAACTAAGGACATGGCGAAAGACTTGGAGCAATTTTCACACCCTGAAAAGGATATGACGCAAGCAGAATTAGGCAGTAATAAACCATCTATATACCCTTAGTTTATAGTTGAATCTGTTTGAACGCGCTAATCTCTGGAACCACCAGTCGGATTAAAAAAAAATCTTATTGCATTTGATAGCCCAATTCTTGAGGAACACTGCAAGTTATTTAACATTACGCGAGGACCCTTACGAGCAGAGCAAAAAGAAAAAAGTTTGAATGTACGCTAAGCGGAAACGAAATATTTGCACGGGCAGGCAATGCAACGAAATTTCACACAGATACAAGTCGCGGGCAAGAAGCTAGTGTTACAATAACTCAATGTTACTGACCCAAATGTACCTCGTATTCATTTCGACCTCGAATACACCTTAATAAATAAAGGGCCCCAAATCCCAAGAAAACCAAACAATGAACAGCTACACATAAGTACTTCTAATTGCCATAAACATAATTCATTTATAACCGAGTGATTTCTCAAAGGTTTTAACTAAGAAGTATTGTCGAAAATGAGATTAATCGTGAGATCTGTATTCTAACGACATTGATGGAAGGTCGTTGGCAGGCATTGAATAAAATTTAATATTATTTGTTATGTTATGTACGGTGAACAGCATTTCAGTTGAACTGCGAAAATCGCCCTTCTTGCTAAGAAATAGAGGCGTTGTCAAAGACAATTTGTCACTACACACGTGCAGTTGACTGTAATTTATATGACTGTATAACGCCCACTCGGACCGCAGGTCCATTGTTTGATAAAGACAGATTTTGTGATGCTGTATAGAGGTTTGTTAATGAAGGTTGTTGTAAAAATCGTATAAAAAGGTAGGATAAAATCCTCAAAATAGGTTCGCAACACAAACTATGAAATAATGCAATTTAGAGCCAGATTCTGGCAACCGTAATACCGTAATGACAGCTAACAGCGATGTCTGGAACATCATAATATACAGGGTGGAATTGAATTCATGGGCATCCTGTTAAGAGAGTATTTGTACTCAACATTATAAACAACTTTCACTATGAGACCAACCCTGATACCGCGAAAAAACATTTGCTATTTCCTACATTTTGACGAGCTATGCGAACATAAATGTAGGGCATAGCAGATTTTTTTTCTCGAATTCATGGTTTGTCCCATAGTGAAATTTCTCCATAATGATGAGTACAATGACCCCCTTAAGAGGATGTCCATGAATTCAACATCACCCTGTATACATATAGTGCACGGCACCGACCCAAATAAGATGAGATGACTTGGACTTACAACGTTGCCTAACTTATGTCCTTTGGTTTTTCATAAGTTGAGTTTGTATCACATGAACGAATGGTATCGTCAAAGTAACAGCAGTGGAAGACTTTTTATTCGATTCAATTTATTTTGTGATCATCATCATCTTGCTGCCCTTGTCCCATGTTACGTGGGGTCGGCGCAACACGTTTTCTCTTTCCATTCTCCCCTGTGATATCGTGACGGTTGCACGATATCATTCACTCCCTTCTCTTTCATATCATTCCTCACACAATCCATCGATATTTTCTTTGGCCTTCCTCTCCCTCCATCCATCAACGGTTACATTTATCAGTATTTTAGTGCAGATTTCACCAATGAAATTGAACGCGTTCAGCACATCTAAACGCGTTCAAGAGCTGTCAGTGTACAATACCATTTTGACACTGACAGCTCTTGAACGGGTTTTAGAAATGCCGATCGCGTTCAGTTTCATGTGTGAAATCAGCCCTTAGTCATATGCGTTTCGTCATCACATCGTTTTTTTTTGTGATATCAGATGGTATTCAAAAATGTAGGCAGGAATTCGCGTGTACTTACATAACTCTATGCAAATGCAATGTAGGTCTTAGCCGTTTTGCTAAGTAGTATCAAACAATGAGTCGTTAACGTCAATTAGTAGATAATAGAAATTAATTACGCAATGTTTATTGATTGGTTTATAATTGGAACCTAAACCTAATTTACTAAGTCATAAAATCGATTGCACAATAGTCTGTAATTAATTAAATTAGTTAAAGATAAAATAATTAATGAAATAATACGGTTAATATGGCTGCCCTTTGAAGCTTTGAAGAAGCGTAGGTATGTCTAACGGTGAAATGCGATTGACTGAGCGCGAATTTCACCAATAAAACGGAACACGATCAGCACATCTAATCTGAGTTTAAGAGCTGTCAGTGTCAATATTCCACATCAATGATGAACGTAGGAGCGCATTAATGGTCATTGCTGACATTCGCTCTAAGAAAAGTGTATAGTGCCTTTGATCGACCCGTGCGGTTGTTAGTATTTAGCCATGAACCCTATAACACGACGATGTTATCCTACTAATATTATTAGTAAGATTGCGCGAAAGTTTGTGAAGAAAGATGGATGGATATTTGTTACTTATTCTTCTAATAAACTACTGAACGGAGTTGGATGAAATTTGGCACACAGATAGTTTATAACGCGAATTAACACATAAGATAAGTTTTATCCCAATATTCTCACGTGATCGAGACTTAAACCTCGTGCAGACTGGCGCGACGCGACTCTAACAAAACAGTTTCTAAGAAAATTTCATGGTAGACCAATTACCGATCTCGCGTCGACAAGTCGCGCTAGTCTGCACGGGCCTTTATGCGGGTGAAACCGCGGAACGCTGCTTGTAATCTACAAAATCTGCTAAAAATATTCACTTGCACACTTAATCTCCTCATTTGCATAGAATAGTCCCCTCACAGTCAATTCTTAGTTAACAGACGGTCAATAAAAAGCCCACAGCTAACTATTTAGTGACAGTATACGATTGGGCTCGGTATTTACAAACAATGCTGTCGTGACGTTCGGAGGTCGTCTGTAATGGCCTTTTTGTTGCAAGCTCGTGTTTTTGTGCGGTTCTAGGTAGGATGGGATTGGCGGCGTCAATGCCGTCAATTGTACCTTTGGAGTTGCATTCAATAGAAGTAAGAATTGGGTTGCAAATGAATGTTGTTGCAAATTGCAAGTTGAAATTGTTATTGCACTGATTTTTTTAACATGTTTACTGATAAAATACAATAGACGTAGATATATTTAGTAACCTGTTCCGCTTGGCTATTTCTAAAGAGCCATAAAAAGCCCTGAAAGAAATCGACACGTGTTTCACCTCTCAACGAGGCATCCTCAGGATGACGATTGATTTGTTGCGAACTCGAACACGGCATGTTGCCACGCCGAAGGCTGAACGCAGACAGCGTTGTCTGCGTTCAGAGCTCGGTGTGGAACAGGTAACTAAATATATCCACGTCTATTGTATTTTATAATGGATTTCGGCAAGGTCACGCCTGAATCAAATACTATGTTTACTGATGCTACGGTTTTCTTTAATTTTTTGAGAACATTATTTTCTTTACTGTAGTTTGGTCATTCGATGTCAAAAATAATAGGTTTTTCATGTTATGTTGAAGAAATAGGTGGTTAATGGCAAGGTATCAAAATCAGACAATGTTTTAATAGGGATGATGACGAAAAAAAATTTTTTGTCCCTCTTGGAGATTATTAAATATATTCTTTTTTTTTTCTTTTTTACGTTATCAAAAGATTACGGCGATACAATAAGTTAAAATGTGCCATGACGTCAGTCACAAGTATGTAGATTTTATACTTACTTTTAACGACCCCCACTCCCCAACTTTAATGCGTTTTATCCAAGTATTTTTTTATTAATATGTTAAAGCAAAAAATACGTGTCTAATATTCTTTATTATCTAATTGACAGTCTAAATAGAATGTCTTTTTTTTTGACTCGGGTATCATACCTAAAATGCCTTTTCTAGTAACGTACCTTTGATCTGAATTGCTTATATGTCACATGTAATAAACCTCAAAGATAAAAATCTGTCACATATTGCTGTCAGAAATATATGCTAAACTCACGCCTCAGTGAGGGTAGGCAGAAACTGCAGAACGCCACCTGCTACGATCCTTACATACTCCTTTTGCTTCGTTTACGTTCATACATCTGGTCAGTTGGACACGCAGTCACTCCAGTAACATTATCGAACTGAATTCATACTTCATTCACATCAATATCCTTTCATATTAAACGTTTATGCAACACTAATCACTCCAATATATCCTTCCTCCAGATCATTATTATCTACTTATTATTTCAACAACAGCTGTGCGCTACCCCAGACGGAAGCGTTCAATTCATACAATTGACATGGCGGCCATCTTCAAACGCAGGAGTCAATTGACTTTCTTTTTGTGCTTATTAAGATGTCTTGTTGTTTGCTAAGGTCATGCGATCATTGGTAATGTTGTTCTGTAATAAAATGTGGTTCGTTACTTAGAGGACAAAGTACTTGTTATGTGTAAATCTTTGCTTTTAATAATATTAGTTTAAATTAATTATTCTACAAGATGTTCCCATAGTCTAAGCAATTTATAATCACATCCAGAAATCACCATCATCATATGATTAGCAGCCTTGTTCCACCCATTGCTGAATAAAGGTTTTCTCACTTTTTGTGCCATGCTTCCCTGGTCCGTGCAAGTCTCTTCCGGGTCTTCCTTGCAATCTTCTGTAGGTCTACCTGGCACACCCAGAAATAATTGGAGTCGAAATCGACACTCCACCACACCTCAAAAAAAGCTAACTGTCAATTTATAACGAATAGGTAGGTTCGCCTACCACATTCATGCATTCCGATACCAAAAAACCGTCCAATTAGGAACTGCCAAACTTTCTTGCTGCACAGAATTCCGATGCACAAAAAACTGACAGTTAAAAGTAACAGTAACCGAGAGTGAAACGGACCGGATCCCGTTTGGCTGCAGTACGGGACGGCCCAATTGCAGACCTTATCGAGTCCTAGGCCGTCGGGACTGGTCGCATACCACTTTTACCAGCTCACATTGCTGATTTTTACGATTCCTTATTGCATCGGAATTATAGAAGGAATGACATCAAAGAATCATAATATGAGAGTGATGTAAAGGGTGTTTGATTATCCAAATGGAACACTTCTTAAATGGGACAAGAATTTGGAACAGTATTTAATTTTGTATTATGCGCTGAATTCTGGGTTAGCTGTATCTTTCTTTGTGCTCATATTAAGTGCAATACTGCGATCACCAATCGGCGTGACAAGCATGATAAGCAACTTTTCATTTTGGCATTTATTAAGAAAGACTAAAACGATGGATATTTGCGTTCTGAACATAGCATTAAAATTAAATTTATCAGCTAATTAAAACTCATTTTTTTTAAATAATCATAGTAACCTTAACTTAAAAACTGCATTTATTAATTATTTTAACTTGTTTTATAAAACGCTTGTACAAGTAAGAATCCAGACCGCTCATAATCATAACATGTCCGACTTTAAAGACCAGTTCTTGTAAAACAAAAATTACAAATTAGGTCGCGAACGCGTTTTGTTGCTACCATGTCGCAATTTGCTTTGAGAGCCGATCTACATTATTGATTTTTAATTATAATTGTGGGTTTTACCAGCACTGTTACACTTTTTGTTGTTAACACGTGGTTAAATTGTAAAAGTGCATGATCATGTTGCTTCTGTAATTCACTATTTTTATTTACCAAAATATATAAATCCAGACCCACCTAGATGCAGGCTTCCCTACTCTTTACAATTTTTTTTTTATTGTTTATGAGGACCAAGTCGTTTTTCATTTCTTTTTTTAGCCATCTTTGTTAAAGTCAACCGCGTTGTCTTCTGATACGTACAGGATCATTATTTCTAAAATATGTCACGTCATATGTGTCCATCCCTATCTTGTTTTATCGTAGCAGCGAGACCTGAATAAAATTTAGTTCAAAGCGCTTTGATCCTAGATAATATTGCAAAACAAAACGATAAACTCAAAGTTCGAGGACAGTCAATCAACAAATTGATTAAGAATCAATAAAAACCACATCCTGTATCACCAGTCACCACAGAACGGAAAAAAAAATGATTGGTCATTTAAAAGTATGCGGACATTTAAAATTAAATTAAATGCTCGATATTATCTTATATCAAATTAAGAAATATCTTTAAACCATGTCACAAAGCATTGGTATACAATTAATCATTTGGTGCAATCATTTGGATTCCTTTGCCGAATTTGTAAGGTCAGAACTTCTATTGATAATGTTTGGTAATAGTATCGAACGATTAACTATGAGAGGTAAAGCATGGACTATTTTCTGTAAGGTCGTCTTGATCACGGTGTGATTGACCTGCTTAACGGAGAATTAGTGTTTTTTTGTAACAGTTTAACACAGATTAATTTGTTTTATACCAGTTCGTTAGATTTGTGTGTATTTGAACAGCAGGTTACTTATTTGGCAATAGGGTTGTCCCCTATAACATTGGTCCTAAACATAACTGGTGAAGTGTGGGTGAACTATAGGTCACCACTACCCCACCTGTATTCAAAGGCGTTTCAAACTCAAACTATTTATTTCAATTAAACCATTTACAGGCACTTTTGAATTGTCAAGGAATCGGTCAGTCAGAAAGATGAAGCTAGTTGCCCATTCTAAAGCGTAGTAGGTACCTATGGAGAAGAACGAGCAAGAAACTCCACGGACACTCTTTTAAATAAAAAATTGTTACACAATATTGGTTAAGAGGTTATTTGGGAAAGACGTGCACGTTAGAAGCACAAAACAAAGAAAAATTAAAAACCTAAAATAAATTAAAAATAAGCCATGGCAACTAAGAGATGACCAATCCCAACTGACGTTATGTTATGTCAATGTACCAGACTAGTATGGAATAGTACATTACTGCCACGGCCAGCAATCGCTTCGACTCACATACTTACGTGAGTCCATCGATGCCTGATTGCGGCCAAGGCTTGTATAGTACTTTTCTCAAATAATACGCGGAAATTCAAACTTGAGTAATTTAATTATAAATTCCAAAATCAATGACGAACTAAGAAAATGATTCACGCGCCATTATGCTCATTTGTTTCTTCTTTACTTTAAACAGCTCTATTTGCAAGCCGAATCGAAATTTAAATTAAATCTTTGATATGTTACCTCCTTGGTTGCCATGTTTTGAAGTAAAAAGTTAGTTCCATTTTTAAATAACACGACAGATATGGGTTTTCATAGTAACATTGCCGGCTGCCTACTCGCTTGTTGATGTGAAACATCTTAGATAGCGGCGGGTCAAACCGATTGTTGGCCAACAATGCCAATGTCAAACCAACGCCAACGCCAATGTTGGCATCGGTAAACTATCTTTTTGTACATAGTAATTTCAATGTTTCACATCTGCCAGGCATCCCGCGACAGCTCATTTTTTTACCAGTACAACAAGTTCGATTTATCTCGAAGAAGGTTGTCAAAATAATGTTCGAATTTCCAAGCTCGTTTGAGAAAAATCATTACATTTTCAATGACTTATGTTTTCGTAAGATTGTGTTCACACAATTAAACAAAGATTTGGAGGGCTATGATATAGCCTTACGCATTACGTAGGCTATCATAGCCCTCCACAATAGCCACATATTAGGTACTCACCGTTTTTGAAGCAAGAAAAACACCGGAGGAAACCGGCCATGTCTGAGAAATATTTCTCGACGACATGTGGAGCCATGAGTGGCATTAAAACTCTGATAATTCACTAACCACACGAAAAAGAAGAAGATTAGGTACCTACTGAGTAATTTAAAAAAACAACCAACAAATTTAAAATATTTCAAGCTGCTTGCATTGCTTAACATTGCAATCTTTACAATGTTACTTACGCATTGGCGTAACATTGTAAAGATTTATATCTATGCTTACGTCACGCCAATAAAGCTAGCAACACACTACCCTAAAATTAATATTTACATGTAGCACATTGACCTAAAGCCTACATTCTAAATACCTGGCCAAAATATTTGAGTCACCGATAAGAGAGAAAGAGATAAATGTAATGAGTAAGTAAGTATGATGGAACCCAGCTGTTTAAACATCCAGGTGTTATAAGAATTAGTTCATGAGGTCAAGGGACTGCGATGTGTTTGGTTAGATGGTAACAGTTTTACCAATATAGCTGCGGATTGCTTAATTTATTCCATTGAAGTGTCCGTTGATTGATGATTAATTACTATAGGTATTTAGGTTAATAATTGTACTTATGTATAACACTATTAACACTTCAAAAGTATTCCGTATAAAGGTGACGATGCTCAGGGCACTTGAGTAAACTAGCATGGGTTGGGTCTGTTTACCAATTGATTGTTAAATGCTTGAAGTTCTGCGAAAATTCTGATTGTATATTGGCCTCTTTGTTATAATAAATATAAGTACTATCGAAGAAACACATATCTGTACACTGTAAGGACTATTCTTGCTTGCAACGCACGGCCGCTATAGTATCGTTTACCTACGAAAAAAAAAGGGTCGTGTGCACGGGATTCTGTTTTCAAAATGGTTAGATATGCGTTACCCTGATAGTACAGTAGGTAAGGGTCTCAAAAATTGTAGTGTCACTTTCATATGCCTACATCCTGTGTCCTCATCCTGTTATTTCGGGAAAATAAAATTCAGTTCCTCCAAAAAATATCTTAAGTCTATTCGAAAAAGGCTCATTTTTAAAGTTGCCTATTTTCATTCTGGCCCGCCGCACTGACAACCAGAAAGGCAATTCTCCTAGTGAGAGTTTTCTTGAAAATTCACGCCATTAGTTGGCGCTACTTTGACAAGAGGTTTTCCATTTCGAAAATGAATATAAATTATATGATGACGTTCATCACTCGTTTCATTCATTCGTTCATCATTCAGTCACGACTAATGAAAATATTAAAGGCGCTTTATTGACACCTTTGACAAGTGCCCGGACTTGACGTCTCAGTGCTGCCATCCACTGAACGTCAGAAATCCCTCAGTAATTAGGAAAAGCCTATAGCCATTTGAGAAAACCCATAAGAATATCCCTCATGCTCCCATCCACAACAAAATTACATGTTTGTTTAGATTCATTCGATCGTAGACTTTCTCCCCCCAAGGTCGTATGTGGTGTGTCACTATTGTTCATTGTGCATTGTTCCTATGGGAAGCTGGCTCATGACTGCCGTGAAGAATTGCTAGGTTATCAACAGTTGATGGTTTCATTCGGATACGGGAAAGATGAAGGTTATCGAAGTAAATATGGGGTCGGGAAACGGGTTGGTGTTTATAAAAAAGCATTGAGGTTATTTTGAGTTTTTTTTAAATTAATTTTGTTAATTTTTGTACACGTTTTTCGCTGCCACTGGACATATAGGGGTTTATTTATAAACGTTGCTTAAAGTTAAATAATGATTAGCGACCGTTTAATCATACATTTTTGACGTTTGATAGTCACTTTAATGTCTTTGAATAAACCCTGTAGTTTCGTCTTCAGTATCGTCCATTTTTGGTGTACAAAAATAATAATAAATAACCGCGTAGTTAACGAAACTACAACCTCATTGTTTTTGGGAGCCGATCAGTCGCCCAAAAGCTATCTCAGGCTGGTTAAATAGTGATCTCAGTTCGATACACAGTTGTAACCCTACAAAAATAGTTACTTCGAAGTGTGTTCACTTTAATCCCCAGATCTCAAAAGGCTTCAACAAACTATATCCTTAAACTATTTTAATCTTATTACCGACTAGAAAGTTTCCAACTCATGACTATTAACTTGATACAGTTATAAATCGTCCAGGGATTAGAGCCGAGGTCTCAATCCCACTAAATCCCTGAGCGAAAGTGGACTGCTTGACAAGTGAGGAACTGTCAGTTATACGGACACACAGCATGAAAAGGTTCAGTAGGACAATAGCCATAAGAAATCTTAAGAAAAATTGAAGGAATGACATAACAGAAACTAAATGATGAGCTGTCGCTTGGACAGTTTTCGACAACATTCATTTTCATATCAAAAATAAAAATCGGAATGAATAAGTTATATCTGTAATAACTCTACTGAAGGTCAAAACCACAGACAAAGCTGTCGTGCTTAGAAGGAACTAGCAATGATGACCATGATCGCCACGATTGCCAACTGCATGAAGTCGCCAGATTTCTGACTAGCTTTCTGCACGATGTTATCCTTTACCATTAAATCAGTGAAGACTAAGATTTACTATTTATAAAGCGGATCTATAAACATCCAATTCAACACAATCTATTGAATCTGTGAGATACCAACCAACATGTTATTATTTTTGTACCTCTCTTTGTGACGCATACGGAACAAAACCTTCGGTCCAAAATCCATGTCAACTGTCAGTAAAAGTTATACAAGTAGGGCAGTGCGTGTGCGCCGAAACTGTAAGGCCCATCGTCTACGGTGCTACTCAATTGTAACGTGTTACGAACTTAAATCATCAATGAGTAGCCAGAATGTCACAGTACTAGTGGTAGTAGTATTCCAATGGTGTTCCGTCCACGACTCAACGCGTTAACTATTTTGTGATTAGTTGCGTTGTATCCGGACCCGCTATTGATATACTAGTACTGTGACATTCAGGCTAAAGAAAGAAGGAAAGTAAGAAAATTTATTTTTGTCCTAGATTAAGGCAAACAATATACATACAAAAAAAAACTTATTTGTAACATTGTGTGTATTTGCTACTAATTGGTGATTAGAATATGTAACAAGTTACTTTTGAGTGGCGTCGTGGACGTCGAGCTTTACACAAATACCTTACGAAATACTTAGTACTTGTCATTTTGTGAGCGTTCAGTGAATTGTAATGGATCTCTATAATTTTTAATGGAGTTTCTGAATGCGCGCGTTTTCCCTTCGACGATGAGCGAAAGCAATGCCAATGTATTGTTTAACTTGTCTACGAATATTGAATACGTGTGTCGTAAGGAATACGTGACTACTGATAGTTAAGATCGCTCACAGACATTAATTTGACTGTGCTATTTAATTAGCCAAAGAAACGATGGGATCGACTGTGTGAAAGATGATAAATGGCTAGAAAGGCTTTGAATCACTACCGAGATGACGACTAATAGAGAAGTATGGAAGACAAAAACATGTTGCACCCGCCGGCCCCAAAAACATGTTGCAACCGCCGGCCGCAAATAAATTTTGTTAAAGGCAGGAGAATAATGACATACATTAATTTAACTATGTTTTTGCACTCTTAATATACCGATCCGTTCCTCCTTCGCACGGTTTTTACGATTTGACAAAACATCGAGATTTCTTAGTTATAATTTATGTTACTTTAATATTAATTAATTATAGGTTACAACAGGGGGTCACACGTTATGACTTGTAGAAACGACGACCGCATGTGCCCCCCATGTAATTAATAAACCGATAAAATTTCCCATTGAAAAAAATGTGGTGATTTTTTTTTTCTTTATCCTGATAATTACACCTATAATAGACTCTCAGTACGATACCTAACAACACCCTCACGGATCGGACATGTCTTTTTTTGCTTTTGTATTAAAATCAGAGGTATCAATATTACAAAATCAAAAGATTACATTCAATTTATAATGAGCTCTCTGCAATTTCCGCCCAGATTTCGGAAGTCTACCAGACTAATCGATCCTTTATAAGGTTGGCATAAAACAAATAAGTTGTTTTAAAACACGTATTTTAAACAGTGTTTAAAACTGTTTGAAATAAAACAACGTTTTTTATTAAGTGTTTAAAATCAAAGTATAAAACAAGTTTAAAATAATGTTTTAAACATTAAGAAAAAAAAAATCACGCTTTTAAATCGCAAACGAATGAAAAGTTTAAACATTTTTGGACTTGAAATAGCTCGAAAAGGTTAGATAGTTTTATACACTTCGTCGCTGATCGAAATGAAGTAATCCCCCGAACTATTTTGGGGATTCCCCTTATTTGAAGATAGTCCATCCTATCTATGTATATCAATACTTCGTCACTGGTCGAAAAGAGGTAATTCCCCGCATTTGAGGGACAATCGGAATTCGCAATTCTGAACGTACAGAGTGTACTGGGTGGTTCAGTATCTGTAGTACATACCTACTAAGATTAATTACAAAAAAAAAAATGTTCACAGATTAGATAGTTTATTAGCTAGTACTAACTAGCTATAACTAATATTACGTTGTTGTGATTATTACGTTACTCTGATCGTATTTTGTAAATGTTTCCTCAGGTAAATTTTTAAATTGTCTAGAAATGAATTATTTTAGGCCTGATCGATTTGTGTTGATAATAAATTTGATAAATCGCTCAATGACTGCCTCGTTGGTCTAGTGGTCGCAAGCGCTACTGCTAAGTATGAGGTCCTGGGTTCGATTCCCGGGTCGAGCAAAATGTTATTGGGTTTTTCTATCTGAAATTTCTCAGTAGCAGCTAGGAGTCTGGATTTGTGCCCGGTTGATGGCAATAGGCTCGCCCCCTATTACATGGGACTTAAACATAACTGGCGAAATGTGGGTGTGCCTGCTACAGGGACACCTCTGCCCAACCCTTCGGGGAAACAAGGCGTGATGTTATGTTATGTAAATCGCTCAATGAAAAAAAAAATTGAACTGTTTATTAAATTTAAAAAAAAAAATTAACCCTGGGATAGAGGCAATCTTGCAAGTTTTTGCCTATTTAACCTCGAAACCCGCGACCTTATTTGTTTATGTAGTATTATTAAAGCAGAAAACAGCGTTATCCAAAAAATCTGTAAGATACAGCTTAATCTTTAGAACACGCAACTTGTACCAACGACAATTCGTTAAATTATCTCTCAAAATGCATGGTGCATGTGCACCTAAGTTACTCTGTCGACCATTCTCAAAACAGACCATCCTTTGATTTCTCATTAAGCCCCGTAAAAGGTATCCATCAGTGTACGTTCCCGTTCATAACTGCATGATAAGCCGTGATAAGCCAAACCAGATGTTTGTAGCAGATAACGGTCGGTCTGTTAGAACTTAGGTTCAAAGAGTTTGGGGAATGTTACGGTAAACATGGGGGTGATAAGGTACTTGTTTGAAGGTAAACTTGGTTTGGGATGCTTGTTATCTTATGAAAGCTTTTCCAAGTTTCCGACTAATTGGTCTTACCTTTGGTCTTTCCTTATTTCCTTAAGAATTGAGTTAATTTCGATGGGGTTTATCTAATCTATGTTACCAGTTGGTATTGTCCCACTGTAGGTCAAAGGTCTCCCCTATACTTTCTCCCATACAATTCTGTTTTCTGCTAATATGCGGGCCAGTACCCTAATTGCGTAACTTATTTTCGTAAAAAATTATGCCTAATTTGTTTCATTTTGACAGTTCAACAACTTTTTGCTGATTTTGTCCAACTTATGAAGCAATGGATTAGCAATCTTTTTCAGATCGGAACAGATTGTGATTGTATTGTATTACGCAATTAGGGTACAGTTCTTCGCTGGCGTAACCCTGAATAACCCTGGCATAACCCTGAATTTTAGAATTTCCCCTAAATAGATTAACCTAACCTAACAGGAGGGTTAGGTTAGGTTAATCTATTTAGGGGAAAATCACGACGTTTTGAAATTAACTTTTAAACTTATTTTCTTCATAAATTCACTTAGTATTGCTATACTCGCATGTAGGAGTTTAGCTATCTACCACTGGACACTGGAATACTGGCAAAACATTGTGTACCATTGTGTGAATCCATCATTTAGTACAAGCATTCATTTTATTGTCTCCCACATACATATGTAATGCCGTGACTGCACTAATCACTGTGTTTCCCACACTCAATTGTACTTAGGTTTCTTTTTCTGGGAATTGGAGAAAAAACATTGTGTCAATTGCATGTCATCTCGCTGATTGTTAACAATTAAATGACGTATTGAAAGCCAGTCTGATTTGAAACTGCCCTCTTTGTCACAGTGGTAATCTGTGATTAGCAAGGAATGTGATGGAAAAAGCCATTTTAGCCATTAATGAAGAGCTGAAGTTTGAAGTTGTTGAGATAGAAATGTCTAAAATATGGTATAGGATAGGAATGATATTTATGGATTGCTTGTATTTTTACTAGCATTTAATGTCATGTCCATTTCTTGGTGATTAGAGGTTGTCGTGTTATCCTTACAGCCCTTTTCTGAAGCTTGATGAATTTAATCCCTTATCAAATCTGTTGTACATTCAACACGTCACAGTAGTAAACAAAGGATGTTTTGAAAAACAGGTTCACAGATGATTAATTGGTAGTGGATACTATACTAATATTTGTATTATACTGCATGTGTTTTTGGTTTTTGCTATCCCAATTTCTCCTCCATACCTCTCTATCACCCGTCATAAGTTCATCATAATATTATATAATATTTCTATACTCCCATGCCGATTATGGCCCTACGGTGATTATTTCTGTTTTTGGCGGCTCTGGGTTACGAGTATGTGCTCTTATGTAGCTAATGTAGCCTATCTTGGCCGTGAAGGTAGGTGCACAGTGCGGACATATTCAAACTCAAACCATTTATTTAAATTAAACCATTTAAAGGCACTTTTGAATAGTCTAGGAGTCGGTCAGTCGAAATATGATATAAGAAATATTAAAAAAGAAAGAAAATGTATTTATTGAGACTCGCACAGGAAATCACAAATTAAACTAAAACACACTCATTAAAACATTAATAAAAAAACAAATTAAAATTTATTTGTTTATTATAAGGTAGCTTCACAGCTGACAGTAAGTATAACATAAAATAACAGCAGAAAGTCCAGTACGAGGCCAAAAGGCTGCTATCTAGCATATGCAGCGACATTTAAAAAAAAATGTCGAAGCGCTGGTATTTTGATAGGGTCCGCAGTGATGTCACGGTATATTAGAATACCATTTTGGTAATGATATTGTATGTTGGAGGGTGACTTACACTTGAGGTGGTCATCACAATATTCATAAGTCTTATACCGTCTATCGACCGTTTCCCTATTTTTAGGACTTGGATGATAAACGTTATTAAGCACGTGCTTTGGCTTTTTTTAATATGTTCCCGTTTCGGTCGTGCACTTGTATCCTAGTTAGGCAGTTGTGCGACAGCAACAGAAATAATGCAAAGCCAAAGTAAATGCTAAGTAAATTCATATTCATAGGTACATAATGAAACCGTAAGTGCCACCGGTGACTGAAAAGCTCTGTGAAAATCGGTAGGTATGTGATGCGGAGGAGTGAGGAAAATTTCGTGAGGAAAGCTTTGAGTATGAATGTGGATGGCTCTTTGTTAGGGGAAGACCATAGAAACTATGGATGGACTGTGTGAAAGATGATAAAGGGGGCTATAAGATAACGACAGAGAAGTATGGAAGGAAAAGCCATGTTGCGTCGACGCCAAATAAATTGGGATATGGGCAGGAAATGATGATAAACTTCCTTCACAACTTCTTTGTATCTACATAAGTATAGCTGCATTGCCTGCAGCACTTATACAATCCCAGAAACATGTTGTTATCGCGGCAATCGTGCTGCAGAGCAAATAGTGTCTGACCGATAGCGAGGTCTCTGACCCACACCCACTCTTGTGCGTGTAGCATAACAGTGGAGGTGCTAGCAGTAGTGTAAGTGGGGTCGGTCCTTGAGATGTCGGTGAGAAAAAATTGTACTTGGAAGAGAGCTTGATATATTAATAGTTCTAGGTATATGTTGTAAATGGGATTGTTGTTGTTTACTGCTTACACTTTCAGTAAAAAATACACAGTTTTTAATTATTAAACTGAAAGTCAGGTAAGAAACTTGAATTGAAAGAAAAAAGGTTTTTCTATCAGTTTTAGTTCTATTAGTAGTAGTAAAATCTGAATAACAAACCTACTTTTATTACTGCCGACATTACTTTCCGTAGTCATATTTTCAAAATAAGCTAATTGATCATAGACAAAAGCTACTGTAATGAAAGAAGATAAAATGTTTGCCTGCCTAGTCAGAATCCAGTATCTTAAGTTGACAGAGACCTCGGAATACGTCCAACAATAGACCTGAATTGATTGATAGAATCACAAACTTATCAGTAACATGAACTTGTTATCAAACAGAGAAATGTTAGGGGTCGTTGACCTGGTCGGTACACTGTCTTGGCTTGTGTGCTGTGTGTGAGGTGAATAGCTGTTGCAGTGAAGCTGCGTCAGTGGGTGAAGTCGGTGCTTTCACTGAGATTTGAGGTGGAAATTTATGTTGACAGCGTAATCTGTTGTTTTTTTAGTATTGTCGATTTTTGATTTGAGAGTTTTTTTTTTTTTATTTAAAAACAGATAAGGCATAAATAAAATATCTAATATAAAATCAAAAAGATGATTATGTTTTTTATAGATGTTACACACAATTTAACTCGAGTCTCTTTGAAGTTGTGCTATAACATTAAATCCTGCTCTTTCAAAACTTTTACTCCATTAAATAAAAATACTTTAACTTCAAAGAACGTTCTACATTCGATTTCTCCCGCAGCTATCACTTTGATAGTCTGAATCACACAAACGCACGCATTTTTTTTAATTTATGTTTTTTTAATTACCGTAGGTATAATTCTCTCGTCTTCTATTAATTCTAGTTGTCCAGTTGATCTACTGATAAGAATGTGCTACGTACAAAGCTGTTATTGTAATAACGTTGCATAGCAAAATGTGACCGCTTGATCGCTCACGATGACTTACGGAACAAAAGGTCATAAGCGGCTATATGTCTTTTATAAATTACTTCTCATGTTGTTACGTATTACATTAACATTTGAAATTGATGGGGATTGATATGTGTGGTTCTTTCCTCAAAAGACCATTTCAGACACTAATCTACATGGTCCTCATATGGCCTGACCAAGATTATGTCTGGACTTTAAAAATGACATTGACCCCTCAGTTTGTTTTGCCATTTCTCTTCAGATTGGAAATGTCGACTCCAATAGCTTATTTTTTAAATTATATGACCTGTAAATGTGATTCCGATATCCTATTTACAGAATAAACAATTTCATTTCATTGAAGTTTCCTGATTTCTATAGATTACTATCTTGGAAATTACCATCGTTATCGATTAATTGATTACTGAGGCTTATCTTATTCATCTCTATTAATAAGGTAAGGTTTAGACTACTTTCTAGAATTTCAGGAACTCTTCCTGAAAGTATAGGAAGTTCCTATACTGTCAGGAGGAGTTCCTGAAATTCTAAGATGGGCCGAGTATGACTTTGGCCGACCAGCCGACTAGTCGGCCAAGCCATTGCTTTCGTTTTGAGTTCGGGTGAAATCGGCAATGTCCGTGACTACGCTTTCAGCTCGCATGTGCCGGCGACCAGGCTGACTTAATTAATTGACCAAACGACTTAATTAATGGACCATTCCTTCCTATCCTAATTTCCCATCCTATTCTAGATCGCACTAAAAGTAAACTGTAAAACTGACTCTATAACAAAAAAAAAAAAAAAAAAATTCATTTCAATCACCGTCTTTAAAAAATTTAAGCATATTTAATACGAGTAAGGAACCAGTCTAATCTTACCGTAGAAAAGTATACTAGTAAGTACCTAGGTACCTACTTATTTATACCCTAGCAAAATACGCAATCTCACATCTTCTAAAACAAAATGGATAAATGCAAAAAACCAAATCTCGGAAACCACTGTATCCTGTTCATAGGGTATACTAACACTTCCTGTGTCCTCACCCTTTCTATAATATCAGTACTATGTATCAAAATTATCATTTAGTATCGAATTTAACACCAAGTATCAAGTATCACAGTTTCCAATAGGTCCTCGTACTTTCACTGGAGCCGAACTTTGACACCCAAAGTACTGCGAGGTCATGATTCATGTAATATTGGTATACTAGTTTATGTATCTGTTGCTATGATATTATAGCTAGTTTTAACCAAAGAGAATACTCGCCATCAAAATGTTTAGGTATTACCCCGCGATTACACCCTTGAACAAGTCTTACAAAAGACTTGTCAAAAACATGTCATGAAATTTATAAGACATGTATCATAGACAAGTATTGACGTTTTCAACATGGCTTGCTAACTATTTTGTTCATATTTTTGATAAGTTTTGTATACAACTTTTTTAGGTGTAGACGATACACGAAAACAGTAGACATCATGTAGAATACATATTTTATATCTTGTTGTGAACGCGGGGTTAGTTGAACATAATCAGCCTATTATGTTCCCACTGGTGGTCTCTGAGACAGGGAGCGGGCCATAATCCACCACGCGGGTCCAGTGCGGTTTGTCGGATGTCACAGGTCTTTGAATTTTTGTTTCTAGTACACGCCGGTTTCCTCACGATGTTTTCCTGCACCGTTTTGAGTGCAGTGGCCTTAGAATCAAAAGTCTGTTACTTGAGCAACTGGACAAAATTATATATAGTATAGACATTGATTGATATCATTTCCTTTTCTACTATCCATATAACATTATTCAACTTAAATTCAAGCAGAAATCTAGCAGCACACTATCAGATATATCTGTATATCAATACTCCGGTCATTAATACTCATGCAACACGGGTATGCGCCTGCGCAGCCTACGTACTGTGACATCGCTGATGTTGCGTAACGCACAGTAAGGTCACAAGTCGGAGTTACTGACCCTGACATATTACATCTTCAAGCTCGCTGTTTTTTATAGGAGGAGTAGAGTTACAAGCTATGTATTAAAGCAAATTCAAAATATTTAATTCACTTATGAAACGTCAGAAGCTAGGTGCACGGTTCGAATTGGTCATTTCCTAAGGAGAAGACTCACTGGCGGAAAATCTTTAGAATAAAATTCGCAGTTCGTTTTTGTAAAGCTTTCAAATCATCACCATCTTTGCCATACAATGGATAAAAATGAGGCTAGTATTGATTTCACATTTGTCACATAATAGTTTAAATAATGGAGGGGTCAGAGAACTTTGGTACAGTACAAACTTTTATATCAAAATTATTTTTATAAATGTTTTAATTTTTTTTCTTCTCTTCTTTGGATCAACACAACTTGATATTTTCTCTTCTTGACTTAAAGAAGTCATAATACTGTGAGGACCTGTAATTTCTCTTATTAATTAATTTTCTCTACTCAATTACTATGTAATGAGCTAATAGGTAATAAACGTTGATCTGTGATTCTCGAGTTAATCAAAGTAATCAATAAATATATTTGTCTCTGAATAAAAATAACACGGTGAGAGTTGAGCGCAGGTGCGTCTGCGCAACCAAGTTGTTATACACGTAGATTTTATGCTAATGAATTAGTATGTGGACTGTAGAGGTGGCATATTTGGTTGTTTAATTTTGAGTTTGTGATTTTTAGTTATGTATATTTTTGTCTTGGATATTTTAATAGAATAATTGGCAATTGATTCTGACGGAAGACCCCACAAAAGATCCCAAAAACTGCAAAAACATAACTACTTTAGGAAGCACGGGACCCGTCGATGTGGCGGCGCTTGGTGGAGGCTTTCGGTTGATATTATAATGTTGATAACATAAACTCTTATGCTAGAAGCTAATTTTACTTCGACTTAAGTGAGTGCCTAGCCGTTCTGACACAGATTTCTAAGATAACTCCTAAAGACATTTCATGAAAGGTAATCCAGTTTAATTTGTGGTTAATAAACGCTAACTAAAATTATATCAGCGAATAGGCGCCAACTATGTAATTTAGAATCCTTCCTACTTAAAATTTAAATCCCACATTATGCATTAACGCCACTTCGAAATTCAGTTCAACCTATACAATACATAACCGCCATTTGTAAGTAAAGCCACGTCCACACGGTATGAAAATACCGCATACATGTCGATTACGTGCTGGCTTTAACAAAACACTCACGATTTTGGTGAAAGTGCACGCAGTGAGTAGCGGTAACACCGCCAGTCTGAGTGTGCACTAGGCTTAAGACAGACCTTTTTGAAATAAAAGGATTAAGTTTGAATTTCGAAGGATAGAACAATCGAAGGATTAGATAGTTTGAAAGTAGAACGATTGAAGAACTAACTTTTTAAAAGGATTCGTTTGTTTTTTTTTAATATTTGCACTGTTGTCTATTGGTAAGTGATGCCATTTTGTTGATTTGTTAACTTTTTTATTTACGTATGGAATTTAATATAGGTCATCTAATAAATGATTCAAAGAGAATATTCTATTGAACTGTGTTCAAACTGCACAAACTCCTCTTCTGCTAAGCATAACTACTTTAACCCGAAGTATCGTTAGTTAGAACTTTTATCAAACGATATGCACTCATTACGATTTGAATACTAGTTGTATTCAAATCGTAATGAGTGCATATCGTTTGATAAAAGTAATTGACTAAATCTTGATATCTGTTCATCTATGTGTAAAGATTTATTATGAAATCGCGTAGTTGTAGGTTTGTAACCACGTAGAATCATAGAGAAGAATGCAATACCTCATCTTTTCACTTTAATATCTATATAATAATTATGTAATTTTGTCAGCATTCTCGGTACGTATTTCTGAGGAAATTACAGACTTATGACTTATGTAATTTCTCTGTAGTCTATATCTAATAGATACGTAATATTTTAATTGTGTTTTCTTCGTTTTTGTTTATTTCTATATTCAATTAAGTATGTGCAATTCTCCAACCATTTGAATCGTTTTGTTAGTACGTTCGATGTTTTTCAATAGTTAATGGCCCTCTCTAACTTCCACTGTAATCGTCGGTGCGCAATGTGGAATAATACTATGGGTGCTATTCACATTGGTGCTTTTCGAATTAGTGCTCTAAATGGAATGCTTTATCTACCGACACAAACACATTAAACACATTAATTTCTAACTAATAAGTTTTATAGGAAACCTTCGATATTTTACAAGCATATTTCACCAGCTCATTCTTAAATAACTACAATAGTAAATTACTATTCAGGTGAACTGAAAATCGATTAAATCTAGACACTTGAATATTTCAAATAAAATATTTATTACCTACTACACTGCAAACAAGTAGGTAATACCTAACGTATAAATCTGTCAATATGTCGACTACAACAATAAGACTTGTCTAGCAACATATTCGTATAGAATATCATAAGAAACAAGTGTACCAGCTTCAAAACAATGAAGTTTCATGTCACACAGGAATTCAATTGTTTTCTATAAGTAATTATAACCTTGTTAGTATTTGGCTATTTGTTATGTTAGTCTGGTTGTTTTTCTTTGAGAATTAGTGAGAACTAGCTGCGCCTGCGGTTTTACTTGCATAGGACTCGATCCCGTGGTAATATTGGGATAAAACGTATCCGATATCCTTCTCCAGGTCTTGGTCTACCCATGTGCCAAATTTCATCCAAATCTGTTCAACCGTTTTAGCGTGAAAACATAACAAACAAACAAACTCACTTTTACATTTAATTACTAGCTGCGCCCCACGATTTCACTCGCATAAATCTCGATCCCGTGGGAATTACGGGATAACAAGTATTCTTTGTGTTAAACCAGGTTATAAACTATCTGTGTGCCAAATTTCATTCAAATCCGTTCAGTAGTTTTCGCGTGAAAGAGTAACAAACATCCACTCTCACCAACTTTTGCGTTTATAATATTATAGTAGGAAATATAGGATAATTATAAAAAGAAATAAATATGTTAATAAATTCTTATTTCCTTCAGGAAATGGCATTTTTGTTTCATGCACCCATTTTTTTAGTGATTTATCTAGTTCGCTATTCCAAACTTCTCAGTTTATCATAAACATGGCTGGCATGGGTGTGCGCAATACTCGTCCCTTCTTTTTATGAAAAGAGATCTTCGCCCTGCAGTGGGTCAAAACTAACCTGGTATTATTCCGAACAGACCATTTTTTGTAAAAACAAAAAAAAAAACCCCCAAGTGATCCCACTCACCAGCTGCTCTGGCAAACATTTGCACCAATGTGATACAATTCTATAATTAGAATGTAAAAATAGTTTGGCTGTAGATCGCCCTTTAACACAATCTATTACTGTCATTGGCTAACTGAGTGAGAGCGTGCGTACTATAGCCACTACTTGCAACCCTTTAAAGGCTTCATGCCTGGTACTTTTTATTATGTTAAGTAGTTCGGTTTAGACAGACGATGCGGAAGGCGAACCGGGTTTTGTGGCGCGACTTAGGACAGGCCTATGTCCAAGCACTGGACACGATAGGCTAAGTCAATTAATTAATTGAAGTTTTAATTGAATAATTGCATTTATTAAGATAGCATTGGCGCTACATCGATTGACATCAGAAAACTTGGTACCGGAACGCGATTTAATAATTACGTCAACGAAAAATTAAACACGAGCGATGCCATCAATATTTTAGATAAACTCAACAATAACTGTAGCCATTCAAAATAATATCGTCCATAAACAATTTGTAATGTTATAATAAAGTACCAACTTAAAGTCACTCAGTCAAAATTAACAAAACGTTACAAATTATGGTCTGAGTACACGCAAGATTGGCTCCGACTATCAATTAAACCACGCTTGTTTCCACACTTAAAATAATGCATTAATTATCACAACACGTTACTTTCCCCTCTCTCAGTTGCTTGGAAAACCGCGAAAGTTAGTTCTCAACGCAGTTTACGCTCAACCATCGCACCTGATACATGAAACAAAACGAAACTTTAAAATCGATTTAAAATTTCGATTGATTATTTAAAAATAGATCGAGCGAGTGACAAACGACAGTGTCGAACAGTGAACTAAGTCTGGTTCTAAATTTAAACACGCATACCGAACGGAAATATAGAACGCCCAACGGATTGCATGTTCTAAATTTAAAACCCCGAATGCAGCTGCCAGTGTGAACTTTGTCACGGGATTCCGCTTTCTTTTAAAAAGTAAGTTTATTTCAAAGTTTCGGTCGATAATTTAGAATGATAGTTTGTATCGATCGTGATGTAGGGGCGTGATCGAGCCGATCGATTGTTTTGTAATTGCCATTGATAGTGAAAGTGTCGTGTTTGACGGCCGTCGTCAGATTGTTGGTAAATATTTTCTAACATTTATGAACTTTCACTGTTCGTAGTACTGCGGTACTGCGGTACTATCCAAACAGTTGTTTCAAAGAAATTGTTTTGTTACGCAATGATAGCGTGCACCGCGGGTATTTATTATCTATGGTTGTTCTACTCATCAGTGTCGTAGACCATAAACTGCACGATGAGGTCATAACAAACTAGTAACCTGTTAGTCCAATATTGATGATTTTTTATACAAAAATTGTTGATCTCTATGAACTTTGGGAAATTGGCAGTCTTGTGCCACCCACTGCTGGGTATAGGCGTCCTCCCTTAAGAGCCATGCTTCCCTGGTCTGGGCGAGTCTCATCTAGGTCTTCCCCGCGATCTTCTAAAGGTAGGGATATCTTACTCCTTGTCTTAAGACAGGCAAATCGTTGCCTAGATAAATAGACCTAGACCACGCATCAATCTGCAAGTTAAATGGGCCGTGGAAGAATTACGTGTGTGAGGGAATTCAACCATGTCAGCATTGTCAATGCCTTTTGTGGACTGATTTGTTAATTGTCTTGACAACTCTTGTCATGCTGAACATGTTAAGGCTACGACACAAAGACACCGCTCGTCGCGCGACGAGCGGTGTCTTTGTGTCGCGTCGCGTGTCGCGCCTGTTTGAAAGAGCCTTTATACGCAGCGTGAAGATTTAGACTCATTGAACGAAGAAGCGATGATGTAGTGGAAAAAAATGAACATAGGTACAAATAAGAACAGTAAATTAATACTTTTCTAAAAATCCAGTTTTAGCCAGAAAACTTGGAAAATCTTAGTTATCTTTGAATGGCACAATTTTGTTGGCCTATATAACAAAAGTCACTGAAAATGCCTCTGCAGTTTCCTTCTTTTACGATAACAACATTACAGTATTAAAAACGATAAAGAATATCTATCTATCACAATTCTTACATAAGTTAATGTAGGTAACATTTCAATATAAAAATAATAATCTATTAAACAGATCACAGAGGTCAACTTAAAACAAATTAATCTACAAACTGACAATAAATATTAATTATCAACATCAAATAAATAAATAAAATGAAAACATCGTAAAATTTTATCAAGTCGACCTGCTTTGTAGTGTAGCGTGTTTTGAATACATCTTCTTTTCGCTAACCTCCTTACGTAAGTAAGAGTAAAGACTCGTTTACAAGAAAAAATAGTTTTGTGGCGGCATCACACTGACGACACGCAGAATCCTGAATCGTGCAAGCAGAGCTTATCGCGCCACTAGTATATACACAACGTGTCGACAATATCAACTGTCAGGCAGTAGCCCGCCAGACACAACATCCGTCTGGTCAGAGGATCCTCCCTTTTCTATGGCGGATGAGTGAACTTTACACCCAGTTCCTCAAACCCCTATAGTTTCTCGCCTCGAAAAAAAAAATTGACTGGTGTAAACAGTAGTATGTAAGATAATCGCATCTCGAAAGGCAAAAAGCCTGCCGCAAGTGGAAAATTGACAGTGTCTGTGTGAACAAAAAATCGTAATGTCAAGTTTACAAAATGTTTCGATCTACATTTTGAGAAAATATTAACATAATCGTAAGCGAGTGTTTTTTTATAGCTTGTGTGTAAACACGACCATCTATTACTAATATTATAAAGAGGTTAAATTTGTTTATTTGTATGTACCGGTAATCTCCGGAACTACCAGTAGGATAAAATAAAAATATTGCATTGGATAGCCCAATTTTTGAGGAAGGTTATAAGCTATTTATCATCACACTGCGATGCTAAGGAGCAGAGCAAAAAGAAAAAAAGTGAAAAAGAATGCTATGCGAAAACGAAGTAATAGCGCTGGCGGGGGATGGGACGCGACGCGGTAGGTCCGGGGGCCGAAATTACACGCGGATGAAATCGTGGACAGAAGCTAGTAAGTAATGGCTAGCTAATCTATCCTATGAAAATCGTCAAGATAAAACAAAAAAAGCTACTCGTGTAAACGAGCCTCAAGACTATTATTACGCTATTTGCCTGTGGGGTGTGCTGTTACGACATTGTACTTAAAATGCAATAAGTCGAATTCATCCGGTGTAGGAAGTGTGGTGTGGTTTGAATAAAAATGGAGTGGATATGGAGTGTTTTGGGCCGTTCGGTATTCTGGGCATAGGAATAAAAAATTGTAGTCGATTGACTGAGATATTCATTGGGAGTCTTGTGGTTTATTGTGTTTTTTTATGTGTTAATTTCTTATCTTTATTTATGTCTTATATATTTTTCTTTTGCGTCTAATTATTTATATTGTGGAGGAATTCGTGAACCTGTTATTTTTTTTTATGCTTGGCGAACCTAGTATGTTTTCTATACAGACAAAGTATTCGAAAGCAATAGTATCTACTTTCATGTTTTATTGTGTTGACTGCTGAAAAATGTTCTTTTAGGTAGGTACACTACGAGCGCTAGGTGTGGCTAGGCGCAAACCAGTCACTTTTCATTAGGACCTGTGACCTATCACGTTATTTTTGTGGACGTGATTCTGAATAGAATCGAACAATCGCTTGTATTCATGACTAGCTGCGCCGCGGTTTTACCCGCATAATAGGCTTGTTTCATAAAAAAATTTTTTTAGTCCGGAAGGTAGATTAATAAAAAATATAGGACACGTATTTTTCATATTTTGACGTAATCAAAAGATTACGGCGATACACTGAGTTAAAATGTGGCATGACGTCACTGCTTGCTAGATTTTATACTGATTTGTGACGTTGCGAGCTCCCACTCCCCAACTTTAATGCGTGTTTTCTAAGTTATTTTTTATTAATATGATTAAGGAAAAAATACATGTCTAATATTTTTTATTATCTGAAAGACGGACTAAATAGAATTTCTTTTTTTTTACCTAGGCAACTACCGTATTCTCGATCCGTGGAAATATTGTGATAAAAGTACCCTATGTCCTAATCCAGGTCATGGTCTACCCGTGTGGCGAATTTCAAACAAACTCACTTTTGCATTTATAATATTCCGTATATATCATTAGTTAAGATTCCTATGAGTTTCTAATCTATAGGTTCCACCAGTAAACCATGTTTTTAAAGCGATTTAGGACTGTGTTTTCCAATAAGCAGTTTTATTTGAAGAATAAATATTGCGTTTTGAAAGTTTTTGTAGGTACAAAAAATATGTCGAATTGCCATATTTATTCTTTAGACAAAAGTTATCAGATTATTGAAACACCCTTAATTTAATAACCTTTGACGTCAAACAATGTATATAAAAGGATCATTCATCACAATCTTGTGTTCGGAATTCTAAAATACAAATAAAGAGGTAAAATTTGTGAGTTTGCATATGTGAGGCGTAATCTTCGAAACTTCTGATCCGATTCCGAAAAATCTTTCACTAATGGGAAGCTTCCTGCTGTATGTCTCAGGATATATTGTGTTTTGAAACAAAAAAAATTGGGATGAAGTTACGGATAGAAGCTAGTTTACAAATGAAAACCTAAAGACTCTCCTAGAAATTCTTCTTCCCCATAAGGCATTAAATAATATAGATTACATTGCAAAAACTGGTCCAGTTCCTGTCATTACTTTACGTAAGTAAATAAGAAAGTACAGTAATGCACAATAATCCGAGGAAGCTCGCGTAATTTATTGCGCCCGCGCAGTCATCACTCTTTGATGCTGCAGTAAGTTACCTATTACGCGATATTCGAAATGTTGTGGTAAATATTATAGTAAGAATTAGATTGACAAGCTCAGTATAGAACTTTTTATCTCTTATCTCAACTATATGGGAGATTCTTCTCCATACGAATCTGATACCTTTTGTAAGGGGCGAAAAGAATCAATTCTTTTTTTCTAAATCTTGACGATCAAAAGTGTATTTTATGTGCCTATTTGACATAAATTATTTCACTTAGACTTTGGCTTTGAGAATAGTTGAAGGTAGGTGAGGCTTCACTTAAGTTTGAAACTAGACGGGAATTCCGAAACTTTAGTGAAGTTCAAACATGATTTTCTGCATCCTCTTTTAAACCATTGTTAGTCCACTATCTAATTAAGATACCCAGGTAAAAAATTGCGATAGTATTGCAAAATTGTCACGGCTGGTGATCCTATAATTTGCATACCGTTTTAAATTAGTATTTTCTAATTACTTTCCCAGAAGTCCAATTTAGCGCTATTCATTATTATTTTTATTCAGCCGTTATAAAATCAGATTTTGTTAATTAACCACGGTTCAGGCACTGTAAATTGAGAAAAAATACCGAAAAACACCGTTTTCCTTGATCTTGAGATAACGACGAATTAATTAAAAGTTAGAACTTTGGATTAACATACTTATTAACTCCGTGGTTTACCGTAAAATTATGTAAAGTTTGTAAAAATATTCATTTTTAACAACCTGTAATTAATGTCCTATGTGTGTAATTAATGTAAGCTTTGCTTGAATGAAAATCGAAAGCAGCAAAGCTGAGCAAATATAATGATCTCAGTGATCAGACTGTAAAGGTAGGTAGAGGGGTAGAGGGGTAGAGGGGCTTGTGACTAAGTAATAACAGCCGCATGGGTCTATCGATCAGGTTAAACTACGCTTGCCGTGGTTCGTCCGTGGATGGGTGACCATCTTTACATACCAAGTACCTCGGAAAGCGCGTTAAGCTATGGTCCCGGCCGTCATTTGTAGATCTTTGACGATCTTTACGGGTAGTTAGAAGCCCAAAAGTCTGACGACCAAACTTACCAAGGGGTAGTTAATTGATTCAGGCGTGACCTTGCGGAAATCCGTAATGAAATGATGATGTGGATATATTTAGTAACCTTTTCCGCTTAGCTATTTCTAAAGAGTCTTCGATTTCTTCCAGGGTCTTTCAAGACTCTTTAGAAATAGCTAAGCGGAAAAGGTTACTAAATATATCCACATCATCATTTCATTACCAAGGGGTATCGTGTTACCTAGTAACTAGATTATGGAGGGCAGATAGGCAGTCGCTCCATGTAAAATACTAGTGTTCAGCTGCATCGGGTTAAACTGGAAGCTGACGCCAACATAGTTGGGAAAAGGCTAGGCAGATGATGATGATCGGACTGTAAAGTTCAGGTTTTCTCTCAACTTAATTATTAAATACATTGTTCAGACATGTATAATAATACCAGCCTTATTATTGTCCTGCTTGCTCAATACGGGTTGGCGATTTCAAACTTACATTAACTATAAGTCCAGGTTTCCTCCAGGATGTCAGTAATCTCATCAGAAAGTCCATATGCATTGAAAAAGTCACATTGGTACGTACTTAATGGATATTTGTATGATTATGAAATTACAAATCTCCATGTATTAGGTGCTGCTTGTATTTTCTTACGAAAACCTAAAGCTTAGCAAACATTGATATTTGTAGACTACATGAAGAAATCACTTTACTGAACTATTAACATTCTTCAGTTAACCTTTAGTCTAGAAATAATGTCATCATCAACACGATGATTCTATACTAACATTAAAATACCTAGACAGTTACTAAAACCTCATGATTCAGACACAGCTGTTCTATCGGAAATGTCTGGAATACCTTCAACTAAACATAGGTAATAATCATTTCTTCATTCGTCACAAAATGGTGATTAACATTTTTATCTAAAGGCGTGGAAACGCCGATATAATTGTACGTTGTATCAGTTAACGATTCCAGTTTATCTATCAAGATATATTTGACCACACCTCTTTCAAACACGTTGGGAAAATTACGTAAAAATACTTTCGTTTTTCTTCTTGATGTATGACGAGAATCACAAACGGTAAAATGTTAGTATTGGTCTCAGGTTTTTGTTGTGCCTCCCATTTCTCTTAGTTGTCATGTAAAACTTGTGTATGCACTAATGCAGCATCCTCAAACTGAACACTAGAATACATTTCTCTTATTTAAATTGTATAACCTGCGCGGGATTGTGCGGAAGGAAGTTAACGAGTACATACTTATAGGGAAGTCGAGATTACGAGTACTTGCGTTGCATTTGTACGATTTCAGTTGGCTTATGGATTTTGAACTTCACCCTAAGAATCCTAGTAAGTGTCATGTCGGTGGCAAACTACTCAACCAAACCAGTAGTTTGTTGGATCTTTGCTCGAACATACCATAAAAAATAAACATAGCATAAGTTTGGGGTTTGGACTGATGTCAGTATTTACAGCCTACACATAATCAAAAATACGAGTTATTCCACTAAGAGCACTGATTTCAACAGCACTTGTCCGAACCGCACCTGAGCACTTCCACTAACCGCACTGAAACAAAATTTTGATAAGTGGGTTTGGTGGAACAGTTTATTAATATTATTTTCAGTCTCTGAACGGCATCAAATAATATGTTAAGACCCGAAGGCTAACATACGAATAAATTCCACAATTGTAACCCTTTTTCGGCTGTAAGTCTTTTGGGACTGGAGCAAAATACGTGTTTAAAAAATTTAATCTATACTTATGTATTTCCTAACCATTATCTCTTATCTTTTTCAGACAACAGACAGCGCAGACTTCCTGGCGACACGGCCACACACGGCAGCCGTCATCCCGGGCAAGCCCGCGGGCAACCCGCTGCAGTTCGTGCGTGTTGGGCCTGCTGACTTGGGCAGCCGGGCCAGGGAGCAGCTGAGGAGGGCAGAGCTCGCGAAGAGGACAGACCCTGCCCGCATTGAGAGGCAGGAGGACTGGCAGTCGGTGAGTGTAGTGAGTGAACTTGAAATTTTAGTTTAGACCAGCACCGTTCGATATAGATCTTGTTTCAAATCGCAGGATCGAATAGTCTTCCTTGATGGACCGATCTATGCCCTTATATTATCTATGCCCTCATTGTATTTGTCAACATATCCCGTACGGTTGATCAAACAAAAGTAAATAAATACGAATTTATAATTTACAATCCGTGTGCCCATTTACCATCGGCAATAGTTACAATCTTCTATACAAACTTGCATCCTTCTTTTGAATATTCAACCCCTAAAGGTTAACAAATATGTTCACCCCTTAAGGGGACTGCAGGACCTAAACGTGCCTAAACGCAAGTTTTATAATGCCTCAAAGCATATGATCCACTGCAGTAAAAAAAAAAGAAAAATATATGATATTCTTCAGGATATGTGGTAATAAGATAGTGTGTTGAAAACAAAATACAACTAATTTGATACGATAGAAAAAAAAATCACAAAGAATAAATAAATCTTTTAACGATTAAAAATCATATTTACCTACATGCAATCATTATGATTTTTTGTAAGATTATTCTACAAGCAACGTTTACCGTAATAGTGTTTTAATATTTAGTCCAGTCAGCAGATTTTTTGTAAATAGTTAATTGCTTCATATTTTGCAATTAATTACCAGCGTTGCGTCATCGCGCTTCTTTTTCTTTTCTATGCAGTCCAACAGTGACGGCGCTTTAGCTGTTGTTAGCCTTTTAATAGGCCCACCCATTTATTATTATTATTTATTTATTTTAATCGCAATTATAACACCTTTACAGACTCATCCAAGGCGATGTTACAAGTGACAAAGTACACAAATTTACAAAAAAATAAATAAAAATTATATAACCTGTAAGCAGAATTACAAAGCATTAATTTATTATTATTATAGTAATATAACAATTACTCTATACATGACAACTTTTATTCTATTAAACCTTTTTCAATCATTTTTCATCATCATCATCATTTAGGGGATGAATGTTCAAAAATCCTTTCTAATAACTTTCGCTACAGGCTGTGCGATGTCAGTGAATAAATTTAAGATTTTTATTAAACCCTTAAACCCCTTTAGTTTAAACCCTAGCCTTATATCGATAGTAAACCTATATAAACTACAAAATAGCTATATAAACTACTATATAACAGTTATATAAACTACTATAGGCAATATTAGACTCAATGATCATCCTTGAGAGGAAGATGTAATAGTTATAGTAGATGCATCACTAGACCTACCTCTGCCCGTTGGTAAATACAAACAATGTAACTCTTACCAAGAATCCGTTCATTACTGCACTATTTACCCCACAAAGGGAAATCACGAGCTATGACCAACTAGATGACAAATCCATTACATTCAAAGCATGGGAACGTATTGGCTATGCAGCTTGCGCACACGCATATATTCATCTGGAACAGATATATTTCTGCCGTTTTAATTCTGCCGACACTTTTAGTGGACCAATAAGGAAGCGTGTTTCTCAAGAGAAGTGTAGGGATGTCGAATTTTATTGCTGTGTTTGGATAATCGAATAATTGATTTACTGAATCGAGTATTTAATTATATGGGTGGTTTGTTGGTTAGTTTACCAGGCACCTGCGATGCCAAAGTAAAGGATGTCTGTCAGTGTGTATCAAGGATAAAGTGATAGGTACCATCGCGGAAGCCCCATAACTAACCACTTTGAAAACAAAATCCCGTGCACACGATGACCACATCTGTTACCGCCCCGGTCCTACAGCGGCCGAGTGCTGCAAGCAAGAATAGTCCCTACGGTTGTTAGTTATAGCTTGCCGCGATGGTACAGATCGATGTCAGTGCCTCAAATTTTTCTTTATCTTTCTCTGTAGCTAACGATGTTGTAATAAGTTACCCACGCACAATGGTCCACCTGATGGACTAAGTGTGGAAACCAAACTTCATAACATAGAACATAGAAGTTACCCACTTTTCAATAGAACGATGGTCTAATTATGGAACTTCGATCTCTTTAGGTACATTTGATTTGCATGGATGAAATAATCGAGGTTTTGATAATGAGGACCTGTTCTTTCGCAATAAGAAATTTATTCTTATTGCGTTAGGTACTTGCAGTATGACAGAAGGATGATGAAGAACAAATACTTGTATTTCCTTTAGTACAGCTAATTTACTTACTAATATACTCGTTAGTCATTATCAGTAGTAGGTTAAGTATCACTTGCAGTGTGGTGTGACGTCTTTACTCTCTCATCTTAGACTTTGTTCCGTCAAGGTCATCACTGAGGAGGAGTTTGTTTATGGTGGTGACGTATTTTGTACACATAAATTTAATAGCAAACAGTACAAATACCTCTTATTAGACAATAGATTTGTCGTTGTGCTCCCTGATATGCAATGTCCTATGTAGCATCATGAAACATGAGGCTCCAGGGGCTAGTGCAAATCTTGGGTTCATTCGACTTATTCGAGTTGGTTAAAAAACTACGCTGGGATCGGAGCATAACATTCATTTCAATATTTATAAAAAAAGGTACTTGCCAAGAATCTTTTAAATCTCGATCTGTGTCATTGTCGGTGATTAAGTCAACATTGTCTATTTTATGATGATTGTTATTTGCCTTTTACGTCTTCTTTAAAGCGAGGTCGAGTATAGGTAATAATAACTAATAATTAGTACTTTAACGTACCTAATCAATCAGCGAATATCATTCATTTTGTGTCTCAGATCTAAAGGCGGAGACTGACTTGTAACGTTTGTTTGTAACGTGTTACAGTAGTCAGTGCAGCGAGCCGGGCCGCTCGATGCGAGCCCGGCTCCTCCACTCGACTATCGGCTGTTTCGTGAATTCTATTTGAAACGGAAATATGAGGAATGAAAATTGAATTGTGCTCGAAGTGAGCGTTCGCCGCGTCTTGTATACTTACCGTCGTTTTGTAACCAAGCTCGCCGCGATTGTTACATTACAAACAAACGTTACAAGTCAGTCTTCTCCTTTAAGAAAAGTGTTCAGTGAATTAGAAGACATTTTTTTACTGTCTCGTTGTTTTAGTGGTCGCAAGTGCTACTGCAGAGGTCTTGGGTTCGATTCCCAGGTCGGGAAAAGTGCCATTGGGATTTTTCATCAGGAATTTCGGAGTTTGGATTTGTGCCCGGTTGATGGCAATAGGTTCTCCCCCGATTACATGGGACAAACATAACTGGCGAAACGTGGTTACTGTAGGTACCTACACCTCTGCCTAACCCTTCGTGGAATACATGTGTGAAGTCATCTTATATATGTTTCGTTAACAAAATCAGTCACTGAATAACATTTAATATATTTCACGGATCTCCTAAAGAACCCAACTCAGTGAATTAGATTTTTTTTCCCCTGGATATTTTAATTCAGTGAAAACTGTTTATAAGTAACGATTTCGCTTAAAACGACGTACCGACGACGAAATTTCGAGGACCCAGCATTTCTGTTTACTTAACATAGTTTTTGGTTATAACAACTATCGGCTATAACAACCGTAATTCGACGGTTATAAATGGTTTTCACTGTAATTAGTTCCCGCCAACCCTAACGAGCATGGACCCAGTTAAAATAATTCAGTGTTCCCGTCGAGTGAAGTTTTTCACTTTTTCTCCTAATAGCCGTTAATTACTTGGCTTCCGATGAAACTGGAAAGCGCGCCAAAACCACGTTAATAGCTAGGCATTTTTTATATGAAGTTTTCTGCAAAAATATTCCCTTGTACGTAGTTTGTCGAGGTTTGTGTGTCTTAGTTACTTTATTCCCCTTTCCGTGTGATTAGAAAGCCTTGTTTCTATAGAAGATGTAATTTCTAAAGCTTTATCAACCTTTTGAAGGTTACTACATATGATGTAAGCAAAATATAATTTAAAAGGTGCTTAGTCAAAATATACACTTTAAGTTTTAAGTTATTTAACGCTATGAAACTAACGTATAACGCGTAATAACGCGGTTATGAAACATAACACAAAATTTCCTTTCAGGCCTTTTCTAATTAATAATTTCCTAATCATCTACCATGGAAACCCAGTTTGATTTGGAATGAATAAAACAAACATGGCGCCTAGAAAATAAAGGCTGGATTAACAAAAATATTAGTTTCATGCCGTAAACCCACAAAGACTCTTAATTCTTTTGCAATAAAACATTTCTACTTCCCTTTTACTCGCTATATTCGTCAAAATTGAGACCCTGCGCTTGCGCAGCTGTTTGAAAAAGCAGTTAGTTTCGTTCTACGAGCAGCGATTTCAAAATCCTTAGTTAATAGCCCTGAGTGGGTATTGATTTATAACTCGTAAACCCTCTAAAGTGCCTTGTTTTCGTTTGTTATGTCTGTATTGACATTTATGCTCGATATATTTATGTATTTTCTGTTAGTTTTCAAAAAGGCATAACTTTAAAGTGTGGGGTGTGTACGGTACGTAGGTTGTTTTGAATATATGCAAAAGTAGAGTAAAGGACTGAAATTACAACTAGTAGCCCAAATAATTGTTAGGACAACTCTCAGAATCTGAGCTTATTTGATTAAACTGTACTATATACGGTATGGAGAAGAATATCTTTTCTTCTTCCAATTCTCCTGTCTTATCGGGGAAAGTACGCATCCCAGCTTTTGTATTATCTGTTATTTTAAACCCACTTATCTCGAAAACTGCTCGATCGTTTTTCGTGCACTTTATGGCTGGTTAGGTTGTAAAATACTCAGATGCAATAAGCCAGTGGGAGTAACTTTGTATGTTCTGACATGATTCATATGAAGATTATTTCAGAAAATATCAATAGGTTTATCTTTAAGTTTGCTAGTTATATCCAGTGCTATAAATAGGACTTCTGAAATTGTTCCGAGGAGTAAAAAAATTAGACGTGTCCCATGTCGTTCTGATATTAGGAGGTACTAAGATAATTTACTGACAACATTCCGTAACTAAAAACTTATTACGCTTTTCCAAATCAATGCACAAACAAACGAACTGTAATTAAAACACAAAAACCGAAGCTATTACAAAAACGTCACACCACAAACAGACCACATTCTTCATTTTTTCTTCATTTCCATTCCTGCTCACGTTTCCCTCCAATTACTCCGATGACAGATTCCTCCACCAGCATTTAAAACATCTGATAATGACAGGGAATGTCGCTGCCATCTTGAGACCAATTACGTCGATCGTAACAAAACAATAACAAAGCTCACACTGCCTCCGGCGCGGGCGCAAGCCGGAAGTTGCGCGCATACGCATGCCCGGCGACGACTTCCGGCCGAAGTAACGAGCCGCCCTTTGTGGTGACTGTGTATATTAAAGTTTGTGATTGTTTTTGTGAGGTAGGTGCATTAGTTGGGTATTTAATTGTAGGAAGTTTTTTTGAAAACACAACTATAAATGTTAAAGTGAGCTTATATAATTGTAAAACAATTAAATCACTTTATTCAATTTCCATGTAAATCTTGTGAGACCGGCTTCCTTTTATTCCATCAAATTAGAAAAAAACCACACCTTTCCTGATGCGTCGCATATTTCTAAGCCATCCCTAGGGAGATAAAAATAGAAAATTCCAAACACTTGACATACCAAATACCGATAAAACTCATCTTCTAAACATTCCTAGGAATGCCAAACAAGAACTTAACATTTTACTTTTTTCACTTCTCCCATTATTGCGGTCATTACATAGATTAGTCGAGATTAGCCGTCGTTAAGCTGCCAAGAAGACTGTTGTGCAACTGTTGGCGATTTAAAAATATCTGTATTTCCTAGCCGCCACTCTATAATAGGTCTATTAAGTGCTGTTGGGCTATTTGATTGGCTTAAAGTGTAAGGACATGTAACTTGCGAAGTGAGTGAGCGGATATTGGTCATAATTATTATCGTTATTAATTTACTTACAAGTAAAACAGTAAGACAAGATATTAAGAATAGTGTTGTAAACTTTATTCTCTTTATCTTCTATTATGTTATGTTCTTCTTTTCCATTTGACATCTAGGAAAACAGTTCCTCATTCACAGTTTGTGCAATACTTCATTGATTTCTGGGTTCGTTTCCATATGCCAGTGTTTTTCTGATCCGAAAGTGCTTTTGTCCCGTATCGCTATCTATTTCAAATGAAATTAATGCAACAATGTACATTTGTGTGGGTAAAGCAAATTCCAATGCCGCTGGTTCTTACACCTTGTGCCATACAAAATGGCAACGTTTAACTCCAGTAAGCGAAATTGTATAAAAAAGCCTTCGCTACCGGCGCACGCGATGTTTGACATGCCAACTAGAACGATCCACTCTCTCGATGTATCGAGAACTTGTAGTATAGTGATTATCAATAACTGGACTGTAAAAATAAACATACAAATATTTTTGCTAAGAACATTGTAGAAGTTAGAAATAGTTGTAGTCTGTGATGAAGCGAGATGGCGAAAGTAGAATGTTGGTACCTATGGGTGTAAATATGCATCAAACGAATGTTTCCCAGCAAAGTAGGTGCTGCCCTCTTGAAGGGAAAAGGCACCTGCGTAATTAAAGGCGATTTTGAGGCAGTTACCATTAAGCTTTAAGCTATAAAGATTCTTCCTTTTGTAAAAGTGATCTTTGCACAGATGACACAGTTCAACTGATTAAATAAAGGAGGAAAAGCATGAACTGTTCGTATAATTTGAGGCAACTTAAAGTTCTACGTAGTCTAAGACTAAAGCGTGAAGAAGGTTTACAATCTTGATTGTAATTAAGACTCGGCGCGATATCGGTATTTTCTCCTTCGCCCATAAGTGAAGAGAGCGTGACCGCACCAGACGTAATATGTATATTAATTGCAGAGAAACTATTTGTTTATAGATATACGCTGCTAGAATAAATAAGATATTAATTAATATTTGCTTTAGATCACGTTGATGTAAAAAATAGTGAGGCGATCATAAACAATTCTTCGGAGAATCTGGATCTGCAGATGATCCGAGAAAAAATCTATTGTGAGAATATTCCATTTAATTTGAATCTAAATTATTGTCACGAGAATTATCCTCGTTAAAGATCTTATTTTTTTTTAGTTTATGATGAATATTATAAGTCCAAAGCTCATCCAGGTAGTCCGGATGATTCTTGTATAAAGCCAGTCACAAGATATATATTTACTAATAACAATAACTTTCAATAAATTATCCAGTCAACCTAGCATTACATCCGGAATGTAACTCTCAAGGTCTTATTCTAGATCTGCATTAAAGATACAGAGCAATTAGTCTAGTTCTATCTAATTAATGATCTGAGCAGCATTGAGATACCTACGTAAACATCATTGAGTAGCTCCGTGCTTCTATAACCGTTCGGGTCAGAAGTTAAATATACATCAGTTATGCTCAAGTAAACTAGCTTTAATTGATTCATAGCTACTGTGTTAACTAGCGGTTTATTATAATCTACGAATTTAATTAAAATGGAGGAAAAGTTTAAAAGATTGCGTGACAGACTTCGTAATGTGAGCTTTTTTTTATTGATACAAAATTAATTGCCATTTTGCTTTAATCATTTAAAGATCAATAACTGTAAAATTGGTCCAATACTCTGCAAAATGGCAGATGTCATTATTTTAGTTGGTCCTAAACAATCCTAAATACTCTGATATAAATTTTTGCATATACAATTATACATTTTTAACAAGAGATTAGTCATCAACCATGGGATAAACTTTGTCATCTTTTGGTGATAAAGTTCTAAGGAAAGATGTAAATGACAGCTGTGAGTGTCTAAAATTAAACATAAGAACAAAATAATGATGTTGATAATAAAACTAATAACACAAACCCCATTGTTTCAGAACCTGGACAATTGGAAGTCGTCACGGCGGAAGAGGGTGGAGCACATAATAGAGCGGTGCGTGGAGGTGCGGCGAATGGAGCACGAGCCGAGCCAGCCGCGCGCCAAGTCCAAGACCTTCAACGAAATGCTGGAGGAACGGTCAGTACATAGGTAGTACACAAACAGAATTTATTATGATCATTTCATCATCATTTTCATTGAACACTAACACCATACATACATATATTGCAACCAAGCAGCGCTGTTGTGTGAGCTGTGTCCCGATTTGAAGGGATCGACCCTTGAAGGGTCGATGTAATTAAAGAACGAAAAATATAGCACATAAGACACTGTGTCTCTGGGATAGCAACACAGCTGCGATGCTAATGGTATTGCAGATATTTATAAGTGTCGGTGATTTACCATCAGGTGGTCCGCCTGCTCATTTGTCTTCTAATAACATAAAATGTATGTTCAAAACCAATCAGTAAATGTTGGAAGCTTTTCAAAATGCATGGGAATTCTTAATGAAGTCTATTCTAAAACGCATATCGGTCTTTGTGCCTCGGGATAAAATTCTGTGATCTACGAATGTCTGTCTAAGTCAGGATATTAAGGTCTGTGATACGATTATGCAGACGCAGGGATCCATCGGTAACTTAATCATTTGCTTTGGAAAATCATCGTTAGTGGATATGATTGAATTTTATAGAGGTGGGTGAACGCCAAAAGGTGATGCGTTTACACCTCTATTATGCCAGAATCATAGACACAATAAAAACATTGTGTCTCGGACATATGTAGGTGCAGGTGCTATACAATCGGTTCAAAAATATAGAAGACATTTCAAACGCAACACCTTCCAACTTTAAAGTCACTGTTGTCTTATTTATAGTAGTCTCAACTTGCGTAGTAAACAAAGCCGTAAGTGTCAGTACTATACATTAGCATCACTTGACTTGCAGCCGAGTTCAACTACCAGATAAATATGTAGATATAAATATGTATATATGTATGTGTTTTCGCGTGAAACGAAAGAGAAACATAATGTATGGATTAGATTCTTGTCTCGTCTTGAGAGGAGACTGAGGGATTGTTGGTGTAGTGGAAATGGTAATTAAGTGTGAATTCTGACGACCAGTCCTATTTAGGGATGTCGCTTGGTAGAGAGTGGTTAGAATAAGTCGCAACACTATAACATAGGAAAAAGCTGGGCCTAAAAGTTGAAGATTATAAGGGAATCTATCATAAAATGTTGTATCGTCTGCATCAGACTGCAGCAGTGTGCTAGTCGCATTCTCTGCTTCTCACATCCAGCTGCTACCAGCCAAATTGCAATTAACAACACCAAAATAACCTCTTGCTAAGCATACCAAGTCTAAAACTATGATTTATGTTAGTTTCTACTATTTCCATAATGCTGTCAATGTATCCTGGCTGCTTGGATCAGCATAATCATTATTTCCCTTGCTCTGAAGAAGGTACAGCCTGAAGTTTCAAATAATTAATCAAAGATTTTAAAAGTTTGTGAGGCAAATGTAGCTAGTGTTACACTTTGGTTTCCTTCTAGCATAACCATAGCATGATCAGCCTATTATGTTCCCATTGCTGGGACACAGCCTTCTTCTCTGTGAGAGGGAGTGGGCCATAATCACGCGGGCCCAGAGCGGGTTGGTGGATGTCACATGACTTCGAATTTTTGATTCTAGGACATGCCTGTTTTCTCACGATCTATCTTTTGAGAGCAGTGGTGATGAAATAACTTACTCAAAATTAAGCGCCCGCTTGAGTTCGAACCCATGCCCTATGTAACTCGTTAGTCGGGGCCGATACTACTGGGCCACCTTCCACCTGGGTTACCTTCTAATTAACCTGAAATATCATTGTTCCACAATTTATTGTGTACTTGTAATACTTTCATATCTGCAACCTATACTTGCAATCATCCTTCAAACAAAAAGTTCCCACAGAGACGATCTTCTTACACCACAGATAATTAAATTACCGACATTAATAGTCTAATTTATTATTTCTTAACGTATTTGCTTATTGCTTATTATTATAAAGTACTATTACTTGCACAACGGATAGTAAATTATGTTATTATTTAATTCGCTATTACTTTTTGTTGCAAAAGTGCGACGGACGTGATTATTACGGTTATTAGTTGTAGATTATTTTTAAATTGATATATTTTATAGAATTGGAAATACCGTGAGATTCTGTCTTTTTCTTCCTCTTCTTTTCCTCATTGGGTATGTGCTATGAAATGCTTGGGTTTTTCTCTAAATACCAACGAACTGCGATCACTAATCTATATAGTTAGTCAATCAACCCAGCCTATAGACGTCCACTGCTGGACATAGGCCTTTCCTAGGCTGCACCACAACACCCTGTCCTCCGCTTTCCGTATCCCGCCTGGTTGGTAATTTGAGAAATTTCCATATTTTTTTTCGTTTATTGGAAAGACCTATAAAAAGCCCATGTCTTACCTACACATTCACAATGTAAAAAAGTTGTAAAACCAACAAAGTTTGCTGACATGGAAACAGTTGTTTTAACACATTTTTTTCTCAAACAAGACCATTTAGACCATGTAATGTCGTAAAAATACTGGCCACTCGATCCATAACAAAGAAATACTACATATTTGGTAATAGTTAACTTACAAAGTATTTGGAATTTTACGCCCAATGCACAAAGTTTTAAATTACATTAGCACATTTTTGGAGTTCGAATTTCAGACAGCCCCAAATAGTTTTCGACTTTAGTTTTACCAGTTTAAGGTTGCTTTTCTAAAGTTTGGTATTACATATGTGTAGGTTACCTACATACTAGAGCTGCGGTAGAGTAGTAAGGTTATCGATTCGCAATGCTTGTAATGTAATATCGATGTCATTGACTCGATATACGGTGTTGTATTGCTCGGGTTTATTTTAAATCGAGTGCTTTGATTTCGAAGCGGTTGGTGGCTGACCATATGTGCAAGTTGCTCATAATTATGCTTTTACTGCATGAACCTATTTCTTGTAGATTTTTTTGATAGCAAACTGTGTCTCTTCAGGTTTTGCACATTAAGTTCTGTCCATTAGCCAATAGTTGTTTAATTTCATGATGGCAAAAGTCATTTTCTAACTTCCACTTAGTATTTTATAATGCTAACTCTTCGGTACCTAGATTTAACGTCAGGCACAAAAACCCTTTATTTTGATTCCTGGACTTAAGAGTTTTAATCGCCAACTCACTTGCTTTATCCTGTGATAAAATTCAGACTTGGATACTTACTGAACAAACCGACCAAATTACATCTATTGCTGTTTTAATCAGTTCTTCGACAAACCTCTTCAATACAAGAACAGCAATGTACATCATTTCTCATACATTGACTCTTAAAAACCAACATGTGAAGGTAGACAGGTACAAATCCAGGTCAGTGCAAATTGATTGTTTCGGCAGTTATTCCAAATCAATTGGGAGCGGTCTCGAGCTCAGAAAATAAAGTTATTTTAACTATGAGAATGTTTTGTTACGTTTCTTATTGGTTATTGCTAACATGGGAATAAGCTAGGTAATGTGTTTCTATCACGCTATACTACGGGGTCAGTGGAAGTTAATTTACGTTGTTTGGTCAGAAAATAGTCTGTGTATTTTGTGCGGTTTTAACTTAAAACTTCACTTAATTCAATAAATCAACTCAGCCTATCACAGTCCACCGCTGGACGTAGGGATCTCCCAGGCTGCGCCACGACACCCTGTCCTCTGCCTTCCGCATCGTCTGTCCCAGCCACCAGTCAGCACTTAATCCAGTATTTATGGTATTTTTACAACGACGAGGACAAACGTACTCTTCTATATCATGTTCGGCAGTTTAAAAAAAAAAGCACTTTAAACGGGAAAGGTTAAAAAAATCTCATTCTCGTAACGCTTAAGCCGAGATAAAAGAAGATGGCTTAGCGACCCAGTACCTAACAGGACCCTTAAGTATTCCTAAGTTTCCAATATGGTTGACAGCTGTCTCCTCCCAATTTCTCGACACAATAAGAAGCCCTATTACAGTCCCATCAGTAATCCTACACCTGAATAAATTATAAATCTAATCTGAACTCGAATTTCCCCCAAAGGAAATCGACTTTCGTGTGTGACGAGGGAGCCGGTGTAAGTTACACGTCCGTTTCGGTCGGCAAGCAAGGCGCGACTGATCAGGTTACGAGTACATAAGTAGGTACATGCGCAAGCGCAACAAGGCGTGGCGTGTGTACGTTTACTTTAGAGTTAGGATTTTAGGCAAGATTTTCAGGTTATGTAATGAATCCGAATACTAGGATAATATAGTTATATTCAGGCCGAGATCTAAAACCTTACTTAGCTCGTGCTTTGACTTTAGACATGTTCCCGTCTCTATCTTGCATATGTAGTTTGACAGCTGCGCGACAGCAACAAGAATAACGCTTAATAACCAAAGTACAGTATCGTCTCGCCTCAGTATAATAGTTATACTCTATTAATATTTTTGACACCTAGATTTTCTCAGGGATACTGTGACCTCTCAGGAAATAATGAAGTGGCACGTCCGTTGAGAGATCAGTGATCGCGTGGTATAATTTTATTGATTGTAATAAGAATCAATTTAGATGTGATTTCGCTTTGACATACAATACCAAAATAGATATCCATGCCTATTAATTTCTGCTTCAGTTTTTATAAAGGATGTATGGGACACAGACGCGCAATCTGTTACCATGAATTTAGTAGGCACCTACATGATTCTGGACTCACCAAGCATCAAAATTATTCGTCTATTAATAAAACACTTAAGAGGCCGTTCAAGTATTACGTAAGCAGATTTATTACAATTATTTACCACCCCCCCCCCCCCCTTGTCAGCAAAAGTAATCAAAGCTCTTACCCTCCCTCCCATGTTTACGTAAACATTGGGTTATGCAGTTTTCTTTTAATGTAAGTATTCTGTTTTTTAATGATTCATGAGCAGCAGTTATAATTATAGAAATATATTCGTTTCGTTTTGAAGCATAGACAATGTGTGGGTTGCCATATGTGTAAAAAAAGTAAATAATTACTGCTGACGTAATCACCATCTAGACCCCCCACCCCCCCATATCATCAAAAATAAGCAAAGCATGGACTCGCCCCCCTATAGCGCTTACGTAATACTTGAACGGTCCCTAATCTTCTGTTCCATGCATCAGCTAATTATCTGCTAGTGGTGTCTTACCAAAAATAAAAAAGCGGGGTTACAGTAGTCGCATATGATGTGTATCATCTGACATCTTGTCCGACAGTGCCAACTCTAGCATCGCGCGCGCTCATTGGTCAAATCAAATCGCGCGCGCTTCCCCGGCTTCCTGTTACACACGTCCGTCCCTTTTCACGCAATCACTCCCACAGATTGCAGGAAAGCGGGAGGAAAAATGTTACACATCATTTTTATCGTGTTTAGTGGGTCGGGATCGGGGCATAACGTCCTAATGTAATGACCAACTTTAAGAATGTTAACGATATTTCAGTCGCCATACCAATATTTAATCGTGTCATTTAACAACCAATCGGGCATAACCATCAATCGTTCATCTTTAATCAAACTCATCGGAATTACGATCGAATTGTAGTGCTGTACAAATAAACCAATTAATTGGCTCTTACATAATACTTGTAATACCAAAATCGATTAATTTATCATCAGCTGATCTACTTTCGTTACAATTACGATGTTTAAGTTACCGGATTTCCGCTTGCAATTTGTGCAGCTTAAGTAATTAATTAAAATATTTTGAATTGTATTTCGATTGTCTAGAGTTATAGACGTAATGCGAGTATTAGAGTATTTCATTGCAAAATAAAACAGTAAACATGCTGACAAACGTGATTCCAGCCAAGCCCTACTTGACAAAATGTCCGTGTTCATTTTGAAATGAAATATGTATATTTGACGAGAACACTTGCTTCGGAAAGCACGTTAAACCGTTGGTCCCGACTGTCATTCGTAGATCTTTGAAAGTCGTTACGGGTAGTCAGAAACCCAAGTTTGACAATCAGTCTTACCAAGGGGTATCGTGTACCCGTCGCTACTTGTAAAATAACCGACCGCAGCATAGTTAGGAAAAGGCTATAAATTGATAGATATCAATATTTGAAGTTTTTCTATACTTTTTATAAAGCGGGTGTTACTACTTTGTCGGTGGTTGAAACAGTCAAAATATTACTAAAATAAAACATTAATTTGTAACGTTATCGCTACTGCTAAATGTTAACAAAGACGTATTTTTGATGTTGTAATTTGTACCCATAACAAAAGCACATGTTGTTCGTTTATTTGGAAAACATTGCACAACTTACTATGAACTAAACTTATTTATTAAACAACGTAAAGAATAATAATATATATAATATAAGAACTATATTGTTATATTCCCCGAAATATTGGTATAGCTGCTGTTATCGCATTTTAAATAAGGAGTCGGCTTCCGCCGCCGGCGCCGGGCGGCGTCCCAAAATAACGCCATTGGGAACCGGCATGACATTACTGCCGGCAGCCGTGATTAACAACATCGGCTGCCGGCACCGTCGGCTCCCATAATGGACACCGGCGGTGCGGCATTTATGGAAACCGTTCCAGTATTCAGAACTCCAACTACCTAACCCTAACTAAAGTATTTTTTTCTACATATTCTAGTCGTTTTTGGCGTAGGGGGTCACAGTTCTAACCTAACCTTTTTCGACATTGATGGAGTTAACCTAAATTAACTAGTTCGGTTCCCGGTACTTAGTACTTGATTACTGGAATATGGAAATCATTGACTATGGAAATATATTAATGGAAAAAAAAATGCTTTATTAAATGTTTTTTTTTTTTTAATTATGTCTGCCCCGCCTGTCTACTCAAATATGCCAAATTGCCAACCCCATATTCCGTTTCTTTTTTCCAAGCTCAGCGCCGGCAGCCAATTAGGGAACCGGCGCCGGCAGCAGAGGCACTCCCTTTAAATAGTCATATCGTTTATTTGATGAAATAGGTAGTAGGGTTGAAAATAGTCATCTATGCATATTATAAGTTAAAGTCGCTTTTCATGTCTGTCTGTGCCCGCGTTATTCTTCAAAACTACACAACAGATTTTGATACGGTTTTCACCATAATTTAGAGAATTTATTCCGGAAGGTTAATTTGTATAATACAATAATATTAAACTAACAAAAATAAAAACATCTCGATGTTTTTGTCAAGTGGTAAATACCTTGCGAAGCAGGAACGGTTTGCCAGGCTTCCTATAAAAAAAAATTGTTTCTTGAGGCCCCTATTCAAATGATGTCGCACGCTGTACTGTACCAATGCATAATGTCAGTATGTACCACATTCCTACAAAACCTATTGTGTACTGTTTAGCGAGTAGCACATAATTGGCGATAGTTTTCAAAACTAGAGGATGTTTGCTAACGTTCAGAGTACAGTTACATTGTGGGCTCATTCATACATCACACAGTTGAAAACAAACACATACCTTCTTGAGCTAAATTGGTCCATTCAGAGAATTTCGTTAATTCGTCAGTGTTTTTGTTCGGCTTATTCAAATGCCATTTCTAGTCGTAAGGAAAAATAATTTCGTCAATAGGTGTTCCTTTGTAGTTGGATGGAACAGTTTAAAGCCAAGGAAACCCTAATGAAAGTTTCCCATAGAACTCTAATTTTTTTCGTTAATTTCAAATTCTTTTTTTTTTATTTCACATAAACCACTTATGAAACGTCAGAAGCTAGATGCACGGTTCCAATTGGTCGCTTCAATAGGAGCTGGCAAGAAACTCCACGGTTACTCTTATAAAAATAAGTGATTTTTATAATGTTTTCAAATTATACGTACAGGTATGAGAGGACAGTGTCCTCCTCCATCCTAAAAGTTTAACAGAATCATTAGTCCCTATATCGAGTTTGAAGATAGTGATAATAAATGTTCACCTAAGTAAATCATAAAATTCCACATGTTTTAATTGTTAAATACTTACAATTAATCCGTCTTTAATGCTTGCAGTCTTCAACCGTGGCCTACATATCCTCAGGTTACATCATTTGTGCGAAGTAACTCCGACATTTGTAATTATACGTAACACCAGTGTTCGACTGTAGTGTGTCCAATCTGTAATTATGAAAGGACAATACCCATACTTACTTATAATAATGTTGTGTTATGAAATTTTCGTAAGAGACGACTGGGTATGTAACGCTACGTATGTACTCTGAGGAAGTCGATAGAGGTTTAAAATTGTACAACTTCATGGGAATGACGGCTTTTACTATCATTTTATTTTGTTATTGACTTATTTATTATGTACAAATCACTGAACCTGACTTGATTTTCGTACGTCTTTTTCGGGTGACCACTGAAAATCAGCGTTGTGCTGCGGTTCCCCTATAGCACAGCATCATGCTGAGTGGAAGCTTTCTTGTCACAGTCATGACGTGCAGCTGCCGACTATTTCAGTTTTATGCTCGTGATCTCGTATGTATTTTATTTTGTTGTTTTCTGATTACTCTTGTCTTTTTGTATGCACGTGTTTCTGTGGCAAATAAACCTCTTTCTTCTTTGTAGAAAGCCTGTTACCGGCACACAATACGGAATCCTAATCGGTGATGAGTTTTATAGTCGAAAGAAAATATATTTTGGTATCTTAGGAATCAAATTCTGGACCTCAAGCTTGGTAAACAACTTCGCGTCATCTTATCAAAATCTCCTTATTGGAAGTTACCAGCAGTATAATATTTTTTTGTCAACAAAGATCTTGATTATTTTACATAATCAATGCTTGTATAGAAGTCGTCAGATCTTAGTAAATATGATAATTAAAAGATGACTTAGCTAAGATAAACATTAGCAATAGATCAAACATGCATGATGTCACTCGCTGTCGGCTAGGTACATAATTTTAAATATTTACTGTTTATACAGAAAACTGCCTTGATTCTTATTACCCTTCTTATTTGCCCCGACATCTTATCCTTTTTTTATCCGACTGCAAAAATGGATTATGTTCTCTCGCGAATGTGGGATTCTTGTTTTCTAACATTACAGACAATACATTACTTTTACCTACCTATTTCTGCTAACTTGAACCAAGTTAATATGCGTGTATGTGCAAGTCCTCGTCAATAGATATCAAACTCGCGACCATGGATTTGCTAGTATTTGCTATAGTTGCAAAAGTCCAAGGTTTTGGCACATATCTCATGGCGTAATAAAAAGACTGTCATCAAGATTGTTTGGTGGCGTTGGTCCTAGTGTTCTTTCTTCAGCATCTGTTGAGCGGTAAACGTCAAATAAAACCTCATTCTAAAATAACTAAGCGTACGATTAAAAGGACGTGTGTTAGTTTAAATCTCGGTTCAAAAACGTAATGGCAAAGAGACCGCAGCTACACGCGGTAACACGATCTTAACTTCTCCTTTTTATTGACACCATAACCGCATCCTTTCCGCTTTTAGAGATCCGTGTGTAATGTGGAACGGTCTTATGTTATTTGACCAAAGATAGACTTTTTAGGAGTGTTTTAAAGAAATATGGGGACTAGCAAGAAATATTCCTCTTTATGGCATAAAGTAATTACAAGAACACATTTCTTCATGGTTGTTACTAAAAAAGTAAATTATTACACACTTATATATGGGCCAATGTGATCAACATTTATGTTGAAGTTAGACCTTCTCAAATTGATCTAGAATCAATAAGTGTCAACACGCAGTCAGCAAACGTGGTTGATCAATGATCCTTCCTTACTTACTTCTCTGTATATATATATAAACCTAGATCAGGCAGGTCTACATTACAGTTAGAATTAACTTTTCCTGGATTGTAATTAATTAAATCATAATTTTACTTTATACTTGAATAAAATCTGTATGAGACGACTAATTTGTCGTTTACTGGATAATTATTCAAAAAACGAATCAATTTATGTTCTCACATAATCGTCACAAAATATCCTAAACGAAGCCATCTCGTAATATTTGTATCTCGGGAGAGTCCGTCTCGGTAGACTGGTCACCCTAACTCTCACCACAATCGGGTCGTGGAACCCACTGTCATATCGGTTACATGAACTTATAATACAATGACATATTATACTGTGATAAGGTGAGAAAGTACGAGTTTATTTAAAACATTTTTTTAAGTCAAACGATCACATAGAAAAACCTTCTGTTTATTTGTGGAGAAATGGTGTAGTTAATCTGTGATTTACAATCCGATTCCTTCCAGAAACAAATAGTAAATAAAACTTACCAAATAGTTATTTTTGAACTTTTATTTAAAAACAGTACCTAGGTATGTACTAAGTCTAACGTTAACAGACCTAGTTACATTTTAGTTAGATATACATTTATTTCTTTCTTTTCCAAAAAAAAAAAAAAAATACGAGAAATACCTACACAAATTCTAAGGTCCACTTTGCCCCGCCAGTGGGGCGGCTTGGTGGGGCAAAGTGGAATGATTCGAAATAAGTCGTTACTTAAAATTTATATTCAAGTTCATTGGGTAGAAGAGCCATGCTGTCCGTATTGTCCAAAGCATGATATTAAGTTATCAGTAATCTGTTCTTCTACATAACACCACATCATGCCTGTAATTCCCGAAGGGTTAGGCAGAGATGTAACTAAAGTACAGCCACATTTCGGCAGTTATGTTTAAGTCCCAAGTAATAGGGGGTGAGCCAAAGCTATAAACCGGGCACAAATTCAGACTCCGGGCTGCTAAAGAGAAATTTCAGATAGAAAAACCCAATTACACTTTGCCCGACCCGGAAATCGAACCCAGGACCTCATGCCCAGCAGTAGCCCTTGCGACCACTAGACCGACGAGGCAGTCAGTTCTTTTTTAACCGACTTCTAAAAGGTATCAATTAGGTTATCAATTAGAATGTTTATATTTTCTGTTCTTACAGTAAATCCCCAAGTAAGGCAAACGAATATTATTGTAATGTGCAATAATATTTGTTTGCCTTGGTTATTATTCACTGCATTGAAAATGAAGAGACTTTTCCTTTCAAATGAGTCAATTGCCTCAATTATTGCGTTCATAAAATCGAGAGCACTTGTTCTATCAGCATCCATCTATCCATCGCTAATACCACGCTTTTTCACAAACACGAATATCAAAGAAAATGATGAAATCCATCTGTCGTGCGCCCGATGACACGGATTATGCTATCAGACGCTTCTATCACTAGCATGACCAACATAATCTGATCTCTGTACCAATAGATCTTACATTACACGACAGATCATGACATAATGTTCTTTATGTTCCACTTAGATTGACAGCTATGCCAAACGATTACTATCTTTCCCGCTGTCGTAATAAAGTCGGTTTTGAAATGAGCATCATAATAATTGGTTTAGTTGAATTAGTATTGCAACGGTTACGATATTTCGCCAAAGATTATGTGTTAGTTTGTAATGAACGTTTATTTTCCTGCCAATCTGAATTTACGTCAATATTCATGCTTGTCTAGTATGATCTACATTCAAGTGCTGTTGCTTCGATAATAATGAGGGCAGGTAAAACATCTAAATTAGATTGCACAAGAAACTATGCTTGAGCAATCCAATTTAGATGTTTTCATATTCCATATCTATTTACAGACGGAACACCATTTGCTCTGGAATCGAATCGGTAGTAATCTTTTATATTTTTCTCTGTCACCTGATGTACACGTGAGGTTAGATCATCTGCGTCATCGAATGGTGATAGCGTTGCTGAGTACTGGGCCAAGCATATTTCACTTAATTTCAAACAAAGAAGAGGTTATCTTTTAGCTGCCATGACAATAACGAATTAATGTCGGCGTCGGTCGCTACCATTAATCAAATCGGTATTTGACTCTTAAGACGCAAATATATGACAGTGACCTTGAGTGGTTAGCTTGCGTGTTCTGTACTGAGCTCACGCAACGCGTCGTACGTCCAGCCAGTAATACGACTCGCCCATCAAGGAGCGCTGTCCCAAATTAAACGCATTATTAATTTATTATACATAAAACAAAAAGTATTTTAATAAAACTCGTATACTAAAAGATCAATAATTAAATTATCTTTAAAATGGTGAAAGTTTCAGAAAAATACGCTTGATAGATACTGCGCGATGTCAGTTTTTTATTCCGCGTTAGACCTAACACAAATTAATTTCACTATGTAATATACAAATAATCCAAAATATGCCTGTTTAAATATTAATGAAATGCTCTAATTTAACATATATTTTTTCCAAATCATTAACACTACTCGTTTAGACGTCATCTTCAGCATAAAATCATTAAAAGTCGGTTATCGTCGCCTTAACAGACCAACAGCTTGAATGAAACAATTCTAATTGCCATGTAAAACTTTTGGTAGACAGCAGCACTAACAACATTGCAAAAGCTACATTAAAAATTTCACTCGTAAAAGCCATAAACACCAAAGGTAGGTAGGTACTAGAATTACCCATTTCCATATTCAAATGTAATTACAGTTTACACAATCCCACGGAAACTAAAAGGTCTTACAAATAGGGAACAAGTAAATAGCTAATTGTTTGCTAGAAAGTTGGACGATGCACGACCACGATCGACAGGCTAAATGGCTTAATGGCTAAAAGACTGACTGTCTGACTGACGTAGGCGCTTTGGACTTAAATTGATCTGAGTTAGGTATAAAGGGCTTTTTATTGGAGTGAAAAGGAGATGTTTTGTGATTGGTCCTTTTAGGCATCTAGCACTTTCTACGTAGACCATTATATTTCAATAGAAGAATATAAAAAAGTCGCATATGATGTGTAACATCTGACATCTCACCTTGGTAATAAGCAATATTAAAGGGGCGGGGCCTCGTCAAGGTCGTTCCTGACGGCCAACTCTAGCAACGCCTGCGCTCATTGGTCAAATCAAATAGCGGGCGCTTCCCCGGGTTCCTGTAATACACTTCCGTCCCTTTTCACGAAATCACTCCCACAGATTGTAGGATAGCGAGAGGAAAAAGTTTACCCATGAAAAATACAAATCTATCACAAATTGTTTAACTGTATAAGTAGTTACTTACAACATCTAGTACTTACAGTTAATTAATTGTTCCTTATATTGACACACTTTGTCAATTTGCCGTGTTATAGCCATCCATTTCACAAAAATGTCAAAGAAAACTTGTGATTTGAATAATTTAAGTTCGTACTTAATCAATGTCATCATTTCTCTGAATTTACATCAAAAATGTTCAGGCGGGTAAAGATTTAATTCAAAATTCAATATGTCTTACGACGAAATTATAACCAACACGTAATAACGCAAATAAAATAATCCAATCAATAAATTAAAAGCAAAAATCACTTCAAACAATTTTCACTCAACTCCCACAAACAGAATAATTTTATGCAAAAATGTTATCTATACCTTCTGAGATCACTTTCTACGCAAACACTATCATTACGCTTAGCTCGGGGGGTGTAAGCACTGTAATTGTGATGCTTGATAGTAGAAGCCACTTTCACGAGAGCAATACCCCTGTTACCATGGTAACAAATATTTAAGTTGATGTAGGTTTTTTGTTTGAACTGGATTTATGAGGACCAGAATTTGGAACGAGATAATTTTATGAGCTTAGATACTGGTTTCGAATTTATTGGGTTTATGAAGATTTTCGAGAGCCATATGTCGGAGTTGTAAGAAGCTTAACTCGAGAAGATCTGCTTAATAAAAGCTTAGCCTAGGTGTGGCCCTTGTTAAAAGCATTGATATCTTACTAGATCCGAAAAGGTAATTCTAACGAAAAAAGTCTCTAGCTACTCTAGCACATTTAAACCATTGGTAATTTTCACTGCAATCAGCTACCGTTTTGCATGTTACCATTTTTTCAAGTCTCCATTACAAACTTAAGATTCAAAAGCGAAAAAAAAACAGGAAAAAAAGCAAACCATCCAATGTATCTCTAATGTTATCCACTTCTCAGGCATCCCACGTTCGGAGCAGAACACGGGAATGTCCTGAACGTAACACAGCCAGTTCTTACATGCGATCTCCCCATAAACCAAGGCATTGCGGGCCGTGGCTAGCATGGTGTTATGATAGTACGCCTTATTGGAACGCGGGTGTGCCATATTTGGAAGGAGTTTGTGGTGTAAGGGTTAAGAGTAAGCGAGTTTTGATAACATTGGCGAAGATTTTAGTAGTAACTAGCAGGTTAAACGATGTAGAGATGGAACATAGTATGGCTGTCAAATCAAGTTAAACTTAGACATTTTAAAGAAAAATGGAAAGTGCCATAAGTAATAATTGATGTGCACATTTCTATAACGACCACATTCTCCAAATTGTTAACTCACGTACCTACAATTATAAAGACACCTCAATTAACCACTCAATTACTTCGAAATTCTCATCTGAAATACATTGGTTCTTCGGTACAACAATTCATTTCTGCAAAACGCTGTCGTACCCACCTTGTACAACCATAATTAATTCCATATTTGTCTTACAAAACAGCATGCGTTCCTAGATCGTGTACACCATACGCCCTGGAAAATGACTTTACGTCATTTTTGTTACAGCCAACTTGATATTTTTGCCTCACGCAATCGTAAATGTTTCTCTCCATTTCAGGAAGATTGCTATAATCGTTGATATTGTATTTGATTGAAATAGTTATCGACGGATTGAAATGGTTCCTTGTTCCAAGGACGGACCAAAAAAAAACCAGCACCATTTCCTTGAAGTTTAAGTTTTGGTCCTTTGAGTCGGATTGTTTTGATTTTCTGTGCAAGTGTTTGAATTGAGATGTCTTGTTTTTAAGGTTTGTTTTTTTAATTATTGCCTCTTCCATAGGTTTATTTATTTGGAAATGTGCTAAAGCGGGCCATATTTTCATGACCTTTTTTTTTGCAGTCTCTTAAAAAATCATGCTTTGGACTTTGAAATAATTGGAATCGATTTATTACGCCAAATAAAATACGTTGCTTGCTGACCTTCAGTTGAGGTTTTGCATATTTATACTGCTACCATTTATAATATTGCATTTACACAGGAAATCATTTTTAAACACATTAAAGTAAGTATAATATTGAGAGTCAAAGTCCGATACAAGTGAGAGTATTTCTAAGATATTTTCTAGCTCATAAAGTCATAACCGATCGGTAGCAACTATCTAGTTGTTCATTACGCGTTCATTTTAACATCACGCAAATAGGAGTATATTTTCTAAGAATGCAATTACCTACGTGTCTCGTAATTGTGGCTTCCACTGCTCCGAACGTATTAGTTACGACCGTTCGTAAATTAGTATGAGCTAAGTGTTCATCGGTGACTTTGTGCTGAGTCTTGGTACGCTATTTAGAATTTCACATGCAGTGGTTAGGTTGAAATTTTTTTAGTAATTACGAGGTCATTTTTTAATTGGTTTGGTGTTATCTAGATGCTAAATTGTGTTTTTAGAATAACTTTGAAATTGCGTTTTGTCACTTATTTTAATTTGGGTTTTCCCAGTAATCTCTTCAACGCCATCATGACGTCTGAAGTATTAATTACCTGATGTCTTGGAATCTTTTGAAATTTCACAGTTTTACAATAGACAATATATCAATAGAGCTAGTTTCAAAACAAATGCTAAAATACCTAACCTTCAACTACTAAGGTGAGTATAAAACCAAAATATTTGGGCGTAGGCGCATGTTTGCGATGATTGATTAGCCTACGATATCGTCACTTGTTTTGAAACCTAAACACTGTTATGTTTGTTGTTTGATTAATACTTCGATTGTTTGGCTTCATGTTGTTCACAATATGCTTTGGTCTTTGTTGTCGAAAATTTGGTCTTTTTCGATTCGTCAAATTTCAAAGCTACGTTTACACATGCTAGTTACATAATACGTCTTTAATTTAACTGTGATTTTGATCTATCATTTTGGCATTCTCTATGTCATCTCATTGTTTAATAGCTACAACATTTTAATTAGAAATGCTGTAGTTGGCTTCCATTAAACCGAAGACTACACTATCTATATAACAACTTACATTAATTAATTTATAGTCCTCTGATTACAATTGTAACAATCTAATTCCTTTCTCAGGCAGTTTATTGTTATGTAGAACACAATCTAATCAGACTACATTAACAGTAGTGCCCTAGGAGTCTGTTCCTATACAAATATCAGCTTTCTTACCCGTATCTTGTAGCTTCGAGATTAGAAGGTATTGTATTTCAATCCCTTTGATAATAGTCCATTCCTTTAGCGATAGGGAATAAGGAATCTTTGAGGAAAGTTTTGTAAGTAGAAGTCTTGGACTCCCAGGTGTTTGTGAAATAGTTTGGAGGGGCAAGTTTACCATACTTGTTTCTACCGGCAAATATAGCACTGCTTTGTTGCGCTTTAAAGGAAAATAGATTCCTGAGGCACTACTTATGGCTGGGAAAAATATGGAGCTATATAGGACGAATATCGTCATCCTTTTTACACGTGCCAATTTTTGACAATTCCCTACGCGACCCTACTACATGAGGCCTTTCAACTTTGTCTCAAGGTAGGACAGCTATGCGTATGACACAGATGTACAGATGTTCCTACTCCTTTATATCAAGCGGAACAGCTGCCCGGTGGTCAGTGTTGTAGTTCTTGCTTCTGCTTATCGATCCAGTAGAATGACCATAAGCTTCTTACAAAACTCTAAATTATCATCATCAAGTACCGTAGCTAAAACCATGAAATAGTCAATTTCCATGCTCAATGAGTTGGATCTGATGTTTGCAAATTGTACCAACTTTATCCTGCTTTAAGCCCAAAATAAGCCTCCGCGTGGGTATACATCACGACCTCAGTATTAAGCACTGCGTGGGTGCTCTGCTCACATTTGTTTCACAGTCATTAAGATACATTGTATGCTTTTGTTACTTGAATTACTTGATGTTATTTTATTTGTTCTGTTGCCTACTCAGTGTCTTAGGTCATGGAGGAGTTTCTTTTATATTTATAAATGGATGAAACGGGACAGTCTCTTTCGTCACAATTTTTTCAAAAGCAGTTCAATTTTTTAACGGATTAAACGAACTAGGTACAACATTGGGATCTACTCGAAAGATAGTTATATTATGTTGCTTCACTAGTTTGAAGGGGTGCACGAACTATTTAACATTCTAAATTAAAGCTAAAGTATTACCAGCATTGATCCTATTTTATTGGATTTCATTAAGTAACTTGATTTGTTTACTTCATAGTTCATCAGTGGAGTTCATTTTCCCTACCGTTGAAACTTACAAGTAGCTGGGATTACACACAATTGCTCGTATCCCCTTAATCTTAAACCATCACCGTCATTTAAGGTGGCATGAACTGGAACCAGAAGGTATCTGACTGGAATGGTTTTGGTTGTTTGTTCATTTGGTCAATAGAGTCCAGTGGTAAGATATGAATGAAAGGACTAATGATTTTAATTTTTTGAACAACAGAGACTTCTTTTGAAAAAGAAAACCACTTTTAATAAAATTTACTCCTGTATAACTTCCTAGTTAAATGCAGGAACAAAATCCTTACTTGCTACCAACTGCTTCACATCCCAGTCCCCAGGTGGTTCTAATTACATCACTATAATTACCCAGTACTACATTACATCTACCATATCATATTCCGACCTGTCTCCTGAACATTCACAACTGTTACCAGTAAATATGATATCTTGACTGAGGACAAAGACTTGACAAGCTAATTCGTTCTGTATAGCTTTGGGTTATGGTTGAGATTTACCTGTGCTTACGATCATTTGAATGAGGCCTAAATGCTTGATAAAGTAATTTATGCTGTATGTCTTTGGGGTAATGTTGAGTTTTCTTGATTAGCATATTCATTGACATATATCGTCCAGGTGGTAATGTCGTTTCCCTTTTTTTTTAGCACAAGACAACACAACAAAAGGTTAATTTGGTAATATTTCCATTATTGTCTTCTAGTTGTAAAACAAATCTAGGCTAAGCCTTATCTTGCGATAAAACTCTCTCTTATCTCACTGATGAGATAAGAGAGAGTTTTATCGCAAGAAAGAAGCAAGAAATGAGAATAGTATCGAGGTTCTTAAGCATCTTAGGTTTTTGATACTGATATCAAAAACCTAAGATGCTTAAGAACCTCGATACTATTTTCATTTCTCTTTAAATAGTAGTCTAACCATTCAATCATTCTTTCAACAAACCAAAATCATCTTCTTCATCGTTATCATCATCATCTACGTCTACTCAATATTTCACTACTAAAACCTTTGCCTCCGTATCTACTATAATATCGTTTACTACGATGAGCTCTAGTCGTATGCCTCTCCTGAATTCTGTATTTTGCTGCTCTCTCGTGATTTGATTCGATCTGTGATTTGGTTCGTTTTGTGGTTTTCTAATATCTACCCGTGCCGTAGCATAAAATAATAGGTAACAAATAGCACTCTACAGCTTTATAATCACTTAAATATGAATACCTATAAAACTCGTCCAAATATCGACACTTTCTTCAACAACTTTCCTAATCCCTTCAGATCCTATTTGCAAACCACTTACATACATTACCATTCGTAATAATTTCTACCTATCAGCCAATTCATTTGCTATTCAAATATAAGTTAACGGCTAGATCGAATTATATAGACCCTCGTCTGCCACTCGGCAATTTAATTCCTGTTTTATCTAGCTGATAAATGGCAGATAACAATGTGTGCTGGAACGAATGTACGGGTTTATTTATAGGTGCATTCGTTGCAAATGTGGCAGTAGTAAATATTGGAAAGTTAACGCTTATCTTTGTGTGCTGTTTCCTGATTGGAGAAGTGCAATTGTATGGAATATTTGATGGATAATTTGCCTCGTGGCTTGAATTCCTATAAATTCCTCTTTTGATGCTCTTGTAGTTTGCTGATACTCTTTTAGGCCTGACAACAAGTAGGTACCAGGGTGCTTAAAACAAACATAAATATGTAATTTTAAAGCAAGATAAGTAAAGGTCAACAAATCGAAGTATTTTATTGTCTAAAAATAAAGTAAAGAGATGATAACTATTTACATTAGCACAGTATCTGGACTCTGATCAATAATAAAAGTAAAAACTAGAAACTTTAATCGTATCGTACCTATGTATGCTTTTGGTTTAATTTCTTTTAAATGACAACCTTTTACGGAAACCACTCTGAAACAAAAAACATTCATAGAAATATCATAATCATAAACCATATTTATCTTAATCTCGCCCCACACAGCCATCATAGAAGTCAGAGAAAGATCTTGTAGACACATTTGTCGCATAGTCGATCGACTAAAAAAGTTATGAATAATGAAACTGCCGTTAACGCGGAGTATAGACAAAACGACTGGAAGACATTTGCGTTAAGGACTGTTCACATTAGACTGGGTTGCGTCGCGGTTACTAGTTGCGCGGCTGGAGCTAGGCATGCGGTCTAGGGTTGGCACTATACAAGATATTGTAATAAAAATCATCAGCATAAAGACGTCCAATGCTAGACCAAGGATCCGGTGAAAGTTGCGAGAATCCGCTGGAAATTCAGAACCAGTTTTTGGGGCGATGCTTGGCAATGAAGATGTTTTGTTAATTGTTATGCAAGAAATTAAACGAAAATTTAAATATTGATAAAATCCCTTTTATCAAGACAGATGTATTTAAAGATAATTACACTTCTCAATCTAAAGCGTAATTTAATATTCAAAATTGTTTGTGACACTTCGTAATCCTGAAAGTAGTATCTTTGAGTCTGCTTACCTACGTGCAGAATTTCATTATCAATGTTTGTAGATTAAAAGATGCAAGTGAATACACGTCAGCGCATTCCTGAGCATCGATTGATTGAATATGATCTTTTGTTTGATAACAATTCACTGTGTCATACTCACGGGGTAATTTGCTGACGAGACAGTGATCAATCACCAGAGAAAACCTTTTTACAACACAGTATTATAAGTGGCTTCACACAGATCTTTTATAGTGCAAACTGTTGTACATAGAGAAGAACAGGGGTATGAGTTCATCGTCACTCTGTGGTTTGTCTCCACAGTTCCATTGAAACTCATCCTTTCGACAAAAGTTGTACTGCAACGGATTTACAAAACAACTGACTATCAATCGAATTTCAAAACCTCTACAGTAGATCTTTACTTGCCAACCCTGCCTTCATAAGTCCTAGTGCACAACATCGCATGTGTCTTACTGGAATAGTGACGACAAAAAACCGCTGCGTCTTCCCATAACTTCCCGTCACACCGGTTGCTCGCCAATTAAAGGCGCGGGCGCGGCTCGAAAGCTAATGCCTGCGTAGTTAAGGCTACGTACATATATCACGGTTGAGTCGCAGATCTGGCAGAAAAGTAGGCCTAGTTTTTATGGCGGTAGGAAAAAAATGTGGTTAGTTATCATATAAAGTATGAATGGTGGAGTTAAAGTTGCCTCCCAAGACTTAAGCAGGTTTTGTTTAATACGGTTGGTTCTACAGACCTATTGCCGCTTATTGGTTTTGTCAATTTAAGAAGCCATTTTTGCAATATTTTAGACATGAAAAGAAGTAAAAATCTAACAATTTGAAATAGAATCCATCTACTCAGAAAATTGGCTCGTATCTTTATCTCAATGTCCCGCAATGTCAATTAAAGGCTGGAAAAAAATCTTCGAATCGAGGAATTTTTTGACAACTACCTACTCCTTGAATGACATGATGTGGAGTCATCACGAAAAATCCTCTCACGATCAGAATTTCAAAAATGTACCTCATAATCACGTACTGAGACAAGTACGTTGTACAAGTAAGTTGTCACACGGTTGCGCGGGCGCACGTAGCACTTGCGACATAATCACGGAGTGTGCTGACAATACTCGACAATGCTCATGTTTCGAGACATTCCCACTGAGTTCGGACGCGGAATGCTCTTGTTGTGACAGACAGCGGGGACTTAAAATCAAAAGGCTCTGATAAAATTCAAGGTGCCCTGAAATACATGTTAATTTTGCGGTTTTTTTTTTCAGAAAAATAAGTGTTCACTTACAGCCATATCTTGTGATTGAGTATTCACGCACTTCAATCGTACCTACTCCAAACGATATTTAGTTTAGTGTTTACATCTCTGGAAACAAAAGGTCATGGAGACGTCAGATTACTTGTACTACTCACAGGGATTGTTAAGAGAATCTGCTACTTCCAGCATCTTAGTAGATAACTGCACTTGACAAGACAGAGTAATTTATTCCCTACAAGTCCATCACTGTCCATCAATCTTAATAGTTACGCCCACACTGGCGCCACTCCCTTTTCATACATTCATTCCAATGAGTAAATTACGAATGGAGTACTAAGTTATTCAGTGATCACCCTAAAATCAAACTTGCCCAGTTTGGAACATGTTTATTGTATAATCAGCATATAGTGCTACTTCTATTGTGAGCCTAGGCAGACAATATTCTGACAGTATTATGTAATGGTGCATAACTATATGACATAGAAAACATTCAGGCTTTCTTGGTTACCTTGCACTACATAGAGGACAATTTAGTTTTGGCTTCTGAAACTGTCTGCAACAGGCTGCGGTAGAATGACATCTATCGTTGCAATACACAATGTATCTGTAACACTTCCATTTTTTTCTTACTCCGTGCCCCAAAACTTTCCGGAATGTGCTCGAGTGGTATATCGTGCAAAAATCCACGAATTAGTGACGATCGTGCGCAGGCGACGCGTCACGTGATCGTACGTGCGTCGTTACGTTTTATGGACTACATGGGCAGTATAGCCACGGCTAATTGACTTTGTTTGCATACTTGAGAGGTTTTTAAACAGAAGTTTCGAGTGTTTTGATTCAAGATTAATATCATCCATTATATCGCCAACAGCCTGTATCTACGGATGTATTTATCAATATGTATGGAATATTTGATGGATTTTGACACATTTTTAAAACCATGCTATAAATACACCTCAACATGACCTCTTGGTTTTATCTTCATGATCCACAAACCGAATTCCCTCGCTGTTGAGCATAAGCCTCTCTTTTCTTATGCCAATCCCCACGCATCTATGCCAGCGTCTACCAGGTTCTCGCGATGGTAACAATATCGTCCGCCCATCTCGCCGCTGGACGACCGACACTTCGTCTTCCAGTCCTTGGACTCACTGCCTTACTCCACCTGTCATCACTGCACTTTACCAGGTATCCTGCTCAACTCCATTTGAGTTCCATAATTCGTTTTCCGATGTCGAAAACCTTCGTACGACTTCGGTTCTTGACGTTTGGAACTAGGTGTATAAGCCTTATGCGAAGCATGGTAGCCTTTATGCTTGGTTTTATTCTTGAAAGTATTCGAATGATATTATCGATTGAAGTGTCACACTGCGGCACCAATCATACAATATCCAAACGTTAGTAATGTACTATTGTGACATAACACGAAGCCATACATAAGTAACATTATTAAGAACATAAGAACTCTCATTACATTCTTAAAGTAAGAAATGAGGAAGAGCACGAATTTTTCCAATACGTAATAGTTGAACTAAATCGATTCGTGATTCGACGCACGCGCACCGTGAGGCAGGAGTCGATCCTTGTGAAAATTATCCCCCCTTCCATGTGGGAATGGTTAAGGAAATGAGCTGTAGGTTGTAAAGAAGAAGTAGGTATTTACCTACAGAAGGTTCACAGGTAGCCTTGCTTAAGTACTGAATTAAAAAAAACCTTTAATTTAGTCCCTGAAAGGTTGCTGGCGTACCAAATTTTGTCCTGCACTCCTCTCGTAGTCTCTCTTTCTGACATTTGTTTCAGTAGCTAATATTTGCTCGTGTCACTGAGATGGCTTAAAAAATGAGTCGATTATCGGAATTCTACCCTTATTTGACCCACAAAATAATCATAGAAATACTTATCTCATAAAAACTGAAAAGAAGTAGGCATTTGAACACGTTATTGTGAAATGCGTCTTTCACTTTATACGGAGTAAGTTTTCTGCATCAGCTAACTAATGTGGTAGTAACAAGATAATGCCATTTTTGTTTTACCTAGGATATTCTCAAAGAATTTCTGTAATACTGGTAATACGCGGCTTTTGTTAGAAGTTTTATTGCATTTGAAGCGTTAGGGGAATTCAATTTCGAAGTAACAATCTTCACTTTGTACGGCAAAAAAAGAAGCAAGGAATTCTTATTTTTATCTAAAATTAGAGAGTTACCACTTATGTGGATGATAAATTAATAGTTTTCTAATGGATTTTTTATTATTTTTTGTAAGATAAAACAATTTATTAATTGATTAGGCACATACCACGAGCAAGATAATAAAACCACCGTTTATCGTGTTCTTTTATTGATTTTATTTTTAAATGTTGCAGAAATCTGTGCTGTTAGAGCAATTTTCTTTTGAAACAGTCATTAGGATGTCCATTTGTAGCAATTAAACATTTACTAACACGAGTCTTCTCATCATTTACCTACTAATAGTAAACTTTAGCTACCCACAATTTAAATTTTCAAAGAAATAATAACATAGAGACAGAAATTAACTTCTAAGCACATGGTCATCAAATGAAACCATTATATTTCGCTAAAGTAATTTAATCTTGTGATGTAATGCCGAAATTACGGTCATATGTGAGTTCACACCTAGAGGTCAGTCGTGTCACAAAATGGCCGACGTCTGGTATTTAAGATATGGCTTTTTTCGTAGACGTTATATTCTTTATTATTTGTTGGAATTTTGTAATTATATGGCTGCCTCGTTTATCTAGAGATCGTAAGCGGGAATGCTGAGCAGGGGTACTAGGTTCGGTCCCTGGGTCGGATAAAGTGTTATTGAATTTATTCACCTAAGAGATTTTCAGAAGCACCTCGGTTAAAGGCTCGCCCTATATTACATTTGACATAAACATAGCTGGTAAAATGTGGTACAATTCTGCTTAACCCTTCACAGAAATACAGCCGTGATGTTATGTTATGTTGGAATTCTGTAATTATTTAGAAAATGGATTTTGGACGTGAAAGCCGGACCTTAAATAATATTTGGGATGGGCTTGACGAGTTGAGGTACTGGTTTGAGGAAACGGACTTCGTTTTAATGTGATTTATGTTCAAAACAAATGTGCCGTTTGATTTATGAGAGAATGCCAGTTTCGTAAATGTTTCATTCTTCAAGCATTCACTGTCTAATAAACTTTCGTGTTGATTTATTGTTTATTTTCGTAGCTATGGTGACCCTCGTTTTTGAAGATGATAAAAACAAGCCTTTCATAAAACCTTAAAAACTGATCTGATAAGTCTTTTGATTAGATGGGCGTCATCCTAATGATTTAAGCGAGAAAGCAGTTAACCCTGCCAAATGATGCACCGGTGAAGCTGAACATGAACCAATCTGTAGGGGACGTCGTTAAAAGATACCCATCCATAGATTAATATCACCCGTCTCTCTACTAGTCCATTGCCTACTCAAGGATGCATATCCGGTATGACTCGCAAATCCTTCCATATCCTAGGGGCACGTCTTCCTTACCATTACCGCACCCCCCAGTCTACTCCTTGATATGCAATGGCCTCTGTAGCGCCATGCAACATGAGACTCCAGGGGCTAGTGCAAATCTTGGGATTCATTCGATTTATCGAGTCTGGTTATACCACGTTGGAATCGGAGCATTTCATTCATTCATAGGTCAACCTTACTTACTTATACCAAGCCTGCAATCCTTGGGAAGGTTTTGAAGTTATTAGTAGTATCATAATCATAATTCATTCCTTTGTATTTTCTATAGCTGAATAAAACAATACATATATAAAAAAGAAAGTCTACAAACAAGGTACGATCACTAATCTTGCGTCTACGACTACAATACGTTTCATTTTCCTACAATTTCTCCTAGTAGGTTCCACGGGAAGCTGCTAGGCGTAATTATAGCAATTAAGATGAAATCTAGTTATAAAGTCAAGTGTAGCTACGATCTTGAACACTGTAAAGTGGTCTAAAAGACAATCTGGAAGGCAGTGGCGGTACCTTCATATAAGCCCAAAAGCCCGGCATGCCTTACTAAAATGCTCGATAGAGAATCAATATCAAACCCGAACTATTTAAAAGTTCGCGCGCTTAATTCTTATCAAAATAACACAAAGTATCTACCTATGCTACACTACTACACATCGCGATTGTTCGCGCGCAGAGTATCGCATTTGTAGCATCTACATATAGCTATCTCGCTTACACGCACTGGCTTATACCGGGCTTTCAAATACTATATCTGTCACTTTCGCACTTATAGCGATGTGCCGTATAACGAGTTAGACCTTGTGCATAGAACAAATCGATCACTATGGCAGATTTAAGCAGGGCTTTTTCGGTATGAAGTTGCACGCGTATGCGTGACCTTGTCAGCTTGCCAACTCTGCAGTGTTGCCGTTTTAGCCACGTTGTGAAATCTTGGAGATTTTCAACGAGTTTGGAAACTTTTTTAACATTTAGCAACATTAATAACTAGCGACTTTTTAAAATAACGAAATTAAATATTCAAGCAATATCTTAAAAATAAAAAATTTGCGACATCTAGCTAGATTTTTCATATACCTGGCGACTTTTTTTGCTTAAATGACAACCGTGAGTAGTTCCCGACATCCGAGAGTGCAACTAACTTCAGTGTCATTTGCTTGAGTGGAAAAAGGTTTTCTTGTTAAAGTTTTTTGTGTGTTTTCTTAGATTTCCTCAGTGATACAATTGTTTTGGTGACTTACCTACAACAATGGAGGTAATTGTACCTTGTGAGGATTTAAAATGCGTTCAAGTTTTGATTGGCGAAGATAAGGTAAAATCTTTAAACTTTGCTCAGAAAAAACAGTTAATTTCTTCATTAAAACCGACGCCTAATCTGTGTATTTCTCAGATTAGTAAATCGCATAAACGAATATTTAATAGATCAGTGTATAAAACTAGTTGGATTGTTGGCTGTTCGCATACTAATAAGTTGTATTGCTGGTGCTGCATATTTTTTTCGAATGAAGATTCCGTTTGGAATACATCTGGTTATAATGATTTAAATAACATATCTGGCGCCATTAAAAGGCACGCAAATTCCCATAAACACCTGTGTGCAATGGTTTCTTTAGGTAATTTTGGTAAACAACGAATTGAGACATCTATATCACGCCAGTTATCTGAGGAAATTTCAAAATATAACACGCGCGTTGAAAACAACCGTAGTGTTTTTCAAAGATTAGTCGATATTGTTTGTCATTTAGCACAACAGGAAATTTTATTGGGCTTGCGTTGTTTTGAAACCCCAGGCACGCCACTGTTTCTTTCGGTAATTTTGGTAAACAACGAATTGAGACATCTATATCACGGCAGTTATCTGAGGAAATTTCAAAATATAACACGCGCGTTGAAAACAACCGTAGTGTTTTTCAAAGATTAGTCGATATTGTTTGTCATTTAGCACAACAGGAAATTTTATTGGGCTTGCGTTATTTTGAAACCCCAGGCACGCCACTGCTGGAAGGTAGTTGAACTGTTTTCTTAATCTCACATTTACTCGTATAAATAGACAGGTCATTTAATCCATATACTACAGCCTGTATCTTTTACATACATAAAAAATACGTCTCTTATAAAAAACTTAATATTCGGTGTTACGATATTAATTATTGCATTTCATAATCAGTTTTTTAAATCAATAGTTAGCCACGTTTCTTAATTCCATACAGTAATATTGCCAAATTAATCAAAACGGGTAAATATTTGATAGACAAAAATTGCGACGTTGCCAACTTTTAGCATAAGACCTGGCAAATCCAATGGCGGCTGGGAACATGAGGCGAGTCGCTGCGCAGTAACGAATTCATGGGTCGGCCGGGGTACTGCGCAGCGAGTCAAAATAATGATGAAGATCATAAATCAGTCATATTGTTCCTTCACATCTGCACAATAAACCAATAAAACACGGTGAAAATACTATCCACGTGCGTACACACATCTTTCTCACAAACCGTGATAATTACTCCACCTTTTCCCATGCCTGTTAAGGTCAATGTCTCCGTGACAAACCGAATAACATTCAAATCAAACAAACTCTATCACACGCAAATCTGTCATAAATCATAACATTATCAGCGCCGCCATTTTAACTGCTTTCTATTCAAATATATAAGTGTTACGAAGAAAGTTCGTTCGGACATGTTTTCACTTTTCATACGTTATATCATGATCCGTAATGATGTGATTTGTGATGTTGCGTCATGAAACCTTGAATAATAAACTGGTTTTTGGAAATGTTTGTCTTTTTTTGTGATTTTTTAGTGTTTATTTTATTTTATTGAGTGTTTTGGTAGATTGGTATTGTTTTTGGTAATTTCCATTTTTGTTATAGCATTTTGGTTTACTGCTTCGTGCTCATCAAATTATGAAGCATAATGGTTTTTATTTATTAATCTTTTGATTTTTGCTACGCGTAACCAACATCACTTGGGTGATATACAATGGGGTACGTATAATCCCTAGAAAACAAAGCAAATTATAAAATAAAACCAACCGAATTTTAATCTAATCTAATAAAATCACATGGGTATGTGATGAGTCTAGTATTTAAGACTCATTATAATAACACAGATTCATATCCCAGAACTAGGGTATCCAAAAACAAACACAGCACCACCACAGTACTCAAATCATAATACAAACATGTCCCACCTCTATTCTTGGAACATAGTAGTTGTATCACTATCTAGGATGTACACCCAATGACTAAGAGAACTGACTAATAGACGCATATAGTCGAGAAATGCCGACAGCTGGTGTGAGTGGTCCCTAATTATAGGTACTTACACGTGTTTCTGGGAATATATCTAGTAGATATCGTCCTAGGTATTGTTTGGAGAACCGATGTGGCGACTAGTAAAGCAAATTGCATACTTCACTTATGATCGGTTCCGATGTCTTAGGCATTGATAAAAAATACCTATATATTAACATCAGAATGTTTTAAAAAGAAACTTACCTACAGTCATTACCAACTTCTCATTATGCATTATACAAAACATATTAATAATACGCCCACCCATTAGCCATTAACGCCATTGTCATTATGTATGCTCGGTAGCATTCGAATTTATTCTGAAGTATTTTTTACCAGGCGCCGTCAGTTACTCACAACTCACTGCATACAATCACCTAAGTAACTAGCTCCTTACCATCCTAGCTAGTATAACGAATCTCTTCTCTATCTTCTGTTACAGCGCTGGCCGCAGAAGGCGGAACCCCCTCGCGCTATACACAGAAGATGACAGTCATGACCTGAGCGACCTTGGTATCGGCACCTCAAGCACCAAGAGCAGTCTTAGCGAAGACTGCGATACGCATAGCCTTGCTGTAAGTACATATTATGAATATAATGTGGTATTATGATTTGAAAACTATGATAGAAAGTTAAATAATGACCCAATTATATCAAAGATGTCATCTGTTTATCGTTTAAATCTTGCAAGTTGATAGTTTTACTATAAATTCTGTTCTATTTTTTAAATTATCTGGTGGATAGAGACACTGTGAAATTGACTTTTCTAACCATGACCATGTTATGTTGATGTCAGTATTAATTAATCGTTAAATACTCTATTTTCAGAGCGACGGTATCGACCTGGATAAGAATCATTCAGATGTCGACAACCTGTCGAATTGCGACACAAACCGCAAGCTTGGCTCCAGCGCCAACGAATACGACACGTGCACGACCACCACCATCAGCTCCCCCGAGCCTGAGGAGTACACTTACGAGGGAGCTATTGAGGGCTACAAGTCCAGGATTATCTCACAAACTAACAGCAACATCATCAAAACAGCTGTCAACAACAACTTCAAAGAAAAGTCCCCAGAGAAAAATGGCGACCTCAATAGAATCAGGACAAACGTCAGTAACAAAATTGAAGAAAAACTCTCTTCTTTCCAACAAGAGAGAGCCAATGACACAAAGAACAACAACAAGAAGAAAGACTTACCAAAAGTCGATATACACAAGAGGAGGGAACAGTTTGAAAGAGAAAACTCTCAAGAGTCACAGATGAAACCGAAACTTCCCGAAATTGCGAACAAAAAATCCATCAAGGAAAGACTGTCTAGTTTAGAAAAGTTCACGGAAGAGATGCACGTTCAAAAGTCTACGAGCGACCTGACTAAGTTACCCACAGAAGTGAAGCCATTGAAAGAACGCCTGTCTTCACTTGAAAAAGTAAAGTCTACTGAACCTGAAAAGGTCAAGAGGCTTTCGAACGGAGATCTGAGCAATACCCGATCTCTGAAAGAACGCCTCTCCAGCTTGAAATCACAAACTTCTGAAGAGGAAAAACTGACCAAAACCGAAGTCAAAGAAGTGTCCATGAGCCTGAAAGAACGTTTGTCTTGTCTTGACGCGGCCAAAAATAAGGAGATACCAAAAATATCAGTTGAACAAGAGGTGGCACACAACAAAGATATTGATATAAAGATTGAAGAAACTAAAGAATCAATGATGGACAGCTCTCTAAAATCGAGTCTGTCCGGAATTGAAAGCCAAATGCAAAGCTTCTGCCGCTCCTTGGACAGTTTGGACATCAACGGACAATCGTCTCCCAATTCATTTGACAGAGTTCAAAGCTTAGAAGATTTCGATTGTGCTGAAATGCAAAACAATACTGTTCCGAGCGATATCGAGACAGAAGACAGTGGGATCCACACTGCTAGAGATTCTTGTGTGCCTGCTGATGATATAGCTGACTTGACCCAATTGGCGTCCCCTATCGGAGAACCAATGGTGGAAGTGTCTGAGTACGAGTCCTCAAACGAAGACGGAACAGCTATGGATGCGAAGATCGAAGAAATGGACAAGATGCCAGAACCCATGCAACTAATCCAAGATATCATAGTTGAAGAAACTGAAGAACAAGACATCAAAACTGATGATGACAGTGCAAGCAACTACCTGCAAGCCATGTCTCAGCAAGAAGAGCTAAGTGTGACAGAAGTTACTGAGATACAGCTAGACAAAGATGACGAAGACACTCTTAAAAGTTTGGGAAACCAGGACACCAGTGTAAGTTTGAATGAGCCTGTCTCCACCGGGTCGGAGAACGACACAGTGGTGTTCGAGGGCAAAATGACCATACATCTTAATCTGAATGAAATTCGCAACAATATGAACGCCGGTGCCGGGACTACTAACCATGTTAACTCTACTAACAGCATGCCAATGGTAACTGTCTCTAATATCACAACTATTACTAACATATCACCCAAAAATTCAGTTAAATCGCTAAAAAGTAACGAAGTACCCGACTTATCTTGTACATCTGAGTGTTCACTTGTTAAATTAGATCATTCATCTAATCATAATAATATAAGTATTAAAGATATACATCAACCTCGTGATATTACAGCTAACAAAGGCGAAGTAGCGGTAAGTAGCTCGCAGGACGAAAACCCGTTTTGGGAGAAGCGGACTAAGCGTTGTATAGAGCCGAATAGACGGAAAACTATACTGTTTATTAACAATAAGATTACTACGAAAACTTTGACTAATTCTGTAGCCAGCGATGAGGTTTAGATTCATATTGCATCATCATTGCGTCACATACTAGTACTTGCATGAATAGATAAGGATTGCTACAAATGGGCAGATTTTTTGAAGATTCAGTCGACTTTTAGTCGGTGGAGTACTTAATCTTACGTCAATTGAATATTGCGTAGATTATGTAAGTGATATAAATAATTTTTTACGACACCTAAATATTTTAAAATTCACTAGAGCCCTTTTAGCTGCACCCAGTTATTTTCGTAATGACATTAAGTAACTGATTTTGAATTCAAATAAAGCTGCTTTGCTTATTGCGACTTTCCGCATGACATTTAGTCAAAATGTCCTTCTTAAAAGTAGTCATAAATCTGAAAACAATGTCCTATCTTACCATTTTTATGTAGAAAGTTAAAATCATGTCCATATCATTCTCATACATTGCATCGCAAGTTTAGATGAGAGTCCACATGGATATTAATTCTTGTATATTTATGATCTATTGATCTCACCAGTCATTACTAATATCACTTGTACTTGTTACGTAGACCCATTTATTAATACCTTAAAATATCTCCACTGTGCTAAAACCAAAGAATTCCGCCATATTTAGGATTCCTGCACATGTTAGACAAATGTAAATCATTTGTGTCGATGTTGATCAAATAATAAATACCTCTAGTCGCACATTGCAGACTAAGTCGACATAAAAAATTATGTCTTATATTTATTAACGCTCTTTATAGTTGAATATATTTTTAGCAATCATAAGTGGATGTTACAAAAGTCTTCAATGTGCGATAGTTATTTAACGGTACTAAACACGCCAATAAAATAGTCGTCAGACAAAATAATCGCAAGACAAAGTAGCTCGTGTAGACGAGCCCTTAGATATACAGGGTTAAGTAGCGTCACACAGTTTTGTATAGAAACCTTATTCATATACATTATAGCGTAGAACCCCAGTATTTATTCATTTTATATTTAACGTGATGTGTAAAATGTCATTATATCAAAATACATGTTACATAGTTATTTGTATGAGTTTTATTTATGTACGTTGTTATTAGTACTCATTTATTATTTGTCCTCAAAAAGTATATTTGACCTAAGGTTTTTAATATTGATATATTTTAATGTTTAAACAAATCTACTCAGTAAAGAAGTCAGTCTATCTAAGAATTATCTTTTAATTTCTTTTATCTGTTTCTTTTTATATTAAAACAGGCACACACAAGTTCCAAATTCTATTATATCTCCATATATTTTTATACTGTGATTTTTATTTGTTTACTCATATATTATATTATTATATCTGTGCCATTATCAATTATATATAACCATATATTATCATAATTACCACGCAATCATTAATCAAAATAATAGTTATAAAATCAGTACGATGTTATCTTCCTACTTTTTATCTCAAGCAAACAATTTTATCTGTAATCATGACAGTATGATAAAAGTCTGCTCGGAGGATAGTCGATCTAATAATTTAAATATTTTAAGAATATGGTGATGGGCTAAAAAGGTAAGAAAACTTTTCAAGTAGTGGGTGTCGCTTCATTTTCATTTTGCATCTAACCTATACGCTTTTGCATGCATCTTTTGCACTTTTGTGTATTAAAATTATTCAGTGTGTTTTTTTTTTTATATTTTAGAAATAGTTCTGTATTACTTGTTTTTTTTTTCTTAGTTAAACTGTAATAGGTTTTTTTTTTAACAAATCTTTCAATTTACACAAGTTTTTTTTTACATTTCTTTTAATTATGAATAGGGCATTTAAGTTTTTTTTTCTAATTCCGAATTTTTTCTGTCTAAATGTGTTGTCGTTTGTTTTTTTATTCGAATTAGCTTCCTCTAAAATAAAGCCTTTTATTATGTGTTAATTTTCTTAAAATGCACTATAGAAGCACTTAGCTAAAATCATTATTTTGCTGTCAATTTGAAAGCATTGGTTAAGTTAAACTTTTAACTTTGGGGGAAAAATATATAGTTAAATTCACTTTAATTTTTCATAGCGTCTGAGCTTACACCAAAAACACAAGCAATGCTTCTACAATGCAAAAGTTTAAATAATCTTAGTGTCACCACCCTGAGACCAAGATCTATAAACGTTACTTAGCTCGTACTTTGGCTAAGCTTTATTCCTGTCACTGTCGCACAACTGTCAAACTACAAGTGCAAGATAGAGATGGGAACATGTCTCAGTCGAAGCATAAACTAAATAAAGGTTTATAGATTTCGGCTTTAGACCATAGACAAAACCTTCAACTCTTAAACTATCTCCATAGGTCTTGGATGCTCTAGAACTGGCATTCAAAGAACTGGACTCAGAAGACAGCGCTGTTATGGACGAGACAGAAGAGAAAGAAGTACAGAAGAAAGAAGAAGTAGACTTTATGGAGAAGAAGATAGCTGTCACCCCTCTGTATGAGAACATGGACATCTTCTACCAGAACTCGTCGGCGTTTGCCTCTGAGAGTGCGTTCCCTCTGGATATGCCTACGAATGTTCTGGAGCCGCCAAAAGAGAAGCCACCGCCGCCTCCTACAGATGATGGAGCTGATGATGAACTGCTTGGCAATGTGAGTAGATAGATGCTTTTGAGAGAGATGATTAGTTTATCATGATGATTTTTGGTTGTTTTATCTCAAGTTAGTCACAAATATCCCAATATATGCTGCATATTTATAAGTATTTCAATAGAGGACAATTTAAATCAATGATTTTCTTTTGAACCAAATAATGTAACGAAACCATAAGTAGTATCTTTATTGGGCTTATTTATTTGAGTCAGACATAACGCAGGTCCTACAGCACAATAGGGATGATGACTAAAAATTTCTTTTTTGAGCGTCGGGTAGATTTAAAAAAAATATTGGACTCGTTTTTTTTTTTTTTTACTTTATTAAAAGGTTTCGGCAATACATCGAGTTAAAATGCGCTATGACGTCACGAGTATTATGTAGATTTTATACTTACTTGTGACGTTGCGACCCCCACTCCCCAACTTTAATGCGTTTTATCCGAGTCATTTTTTATTGATATGATAAAGCAAAAAATACGTGTCTAATATTTTTTTATTGTCTGACTGACGGACTTAATAGAATTTTTTTTTTTTTTTGTCTAGCATCATCCATATTTACATTTCGACGCCTTTCAAATGCCTCAGTGTAGGCATTTAAAAGGCGTCGAAATGAAAATATTAGGTACCTAAATATTTACAAGATGAGAAAAAAAAACAAATGAGTAACGCTTTTGATTTTTTTGCGGTCACTTGAAATAGGTGGCTCTACATGTTTTCATAGAATACTACTCATAAATGCTAGTCCTACTAAACCAATTAAAAATATAAAATAAAAAGATTTTATCAGTTTTCATAAAATATAACATGAAGTTCAACATGAAGTTAATACTAACCTAAATCTTCCATTTTCCAGGGTAACTTCAAACACACAAGCTCAGCCCGTCGTATCAAAAAAGAAATCCGGAACAAACGCTCCAGCTTCTTAGGAATCGAGGGTCAAGATGACAGCTACCTGGACGTGGAAATGACCCTGGCTCCAAGACCTGACATCACCTCCTTCCTCCAGGAAGAGACGAAGATCGAGAAGCTTCTGTACAAGAAGACGTTATCTCATGATATGGATGCCAAGTTGAGAGAGAGTCGGGATTCCGGTGTCGATGTGGATAGAGGTCCTTCAGCTGAAGCTTGGTATAAGGGGCACTCGTCTCCGGAAACTTCTAATCCTCATAGCAGACAGAATAGTGAGGTATGTTTGAATTTTTTACTAGATTAGTTTTGTATAACATTTTGTGAGTAGTTTCCTAATAAAGGCCATTGACCAGTGAGTTCCGAAAACATTTCTAAAAAGGAAATTGTCATAATCACCATCATCATCTGCCTAGCCTTTTCCCAACTATGTTGGGGTCGGCTTATATACCCCTTTGATAAGACTGGTGATCAGACTTTCGGGCTTCTGACGAACCGTAAAGACTGTCAAAGATCCACGAATGACAGCGGGACCAACGGCTTAACGTGCTTTCCGAGGCACGGGGTCTTTATATGTAATGGTCACTCATCCACGGACCAACCCCGGCAAACGTAGCTTATTCTGGTGGATCGACTCTTGCGGCTGTTATTACTTAGCCATAATCACCATGATTTTCTGATAAACTAGTAACCGTAGGCTGATGGACATTATAAAATCTCATCTCTTATGTATTCCTCGGAGGGATGGGCAGAAGTGTAAATAGTTCAGACATATTATTTCGCCAGCTATAACCGTCGTTGTACCAGAGGACGAACCTAGCCAAGAATGTTGGACTTTCCCCAATGAAACTGAACGCAATCAGTACATCTAAACCGCATTCAAGAGCTGTCAGTGTCAAATATTGCACAAGAATGATGACAGTGACAAGCTTTTAAATGCGATTTCATTGGTGAAATTCGCCCTAAGTCGCAATTTTATCACATCCAGAAGACCACAACCCAGATTGAATATTATTATGCAAATCGCATGAAATCGGTGTTTTAGGTTCAGAATGAGATAAAAGTAAACAGTATCTGTTATCTGATTATGAACACAAAACAATAAAGGATACCTAGATCGCGCCTCATAGCCTTGAACAATATTTTAGAAAGGTGGTCAAGGCATTAAGAGAGATGATTTCATAAGTTGATAACACTTACTTCAAACATTGCAATGATTCTGTAGGACGATAATTTTATTGGACTAAAATAAAGAAATAGCTTTTTGTGGTGTACACTTTTGAGCTTTAATAGCTCTTATAGACCGCCACAGAAAGTAGCTTGAGCTTAGTATAAATCAATTCAGAAGTAAATGAACGAATAACACAACGGTTCTTTGCAAATTGACGTAAGATACGCATAGTTTACCTGTTATTAAAGAATATCATAGTTAAAGAATGTGAATCCCAAAGTCTTATCATTAATCACATAATGACGTCCAATAACGTTAATACTACATTGAGTCATAATCTTCTGCTACTTATAATATACATGTCTCAGATAAGGATGGCTAAAAATGTACGGAAGTTTGCCCTAAACCTTAAGTACGTGTGCCGCTGTAAAACTTCCACAGGAGATCATAAGCCTAGTGTGTGTCGAGATCAAATTATTTATCTTGGAAGATAAAATTGTAAACAGCACTATAAATCAATTTTACTATTACATCTATCACTGTATCATCTCAATAGACCGCTGCACCTATTGAGTCATATGGAAATATTGCGTTTTTTAATCAAAACTGATAAATTGATTGGGAATTATGATAGGCAGTATAATAATAAGTAACAGGATGTATTTCTCCGTTTTCTTTATATAAGCTTAGTTTTTTTTTTTTATCTGAAACCTAACTCTAAAAAAATGGCCAATCGCTATTGGATCCAAATGATCGAAAAAAATCTAGTAACTGGTCACAAAATACAGAAAACAGTACAAATAAAACTGAACTGTATTCTCACGATCCTAACGTCTCAATTCTAGCCCTACACACACGTAACGGTAACATCAGACGAGGAAGAATCAGTGAAGAAGCAACAAGAGACATTCTCCACGAACCTCAGCTCTAAACTGACCGAGCTAAGCGAGCTGAGCGAGGGACCGACCGACAAGATCGAGAGCCTCGACAAGACTATACAACAGCAGCAGGTACTTTAAACTGATTATAATATGTATATGTACATGATTATAATGGGATTGGGGAGTAAAAAGGTTTTTCAAAGTACAAAATTTATTCATTTATTTAAACATCTCGCACACAGATAATGTTCAAAGGCGTACTTAATGCCTTAGGCATTCTCTACCAGTCAACCAGGCAGGTGCTCTGTTCGAGACGAATATAATATTTTTTAAATTAAAAACATCAAAATTAGGTGCAAAGGTAGCTTCACTTATTAGTCACTGAATTCATTGATAAAACTAGTGACTAATAATTTCATTGATTTTCGTAGATTTGATTGATAAATATTTGTATAAAACAAGATTATTTGTAATCTCAAAGATTAATGCTAAAAATATTCACGGAGTGCTAGTACTTTTGACACATATTTTGCTTACACGATAAGCCACATATATTTCTTTAATACATAATGGTTACACTATTTTATACTTATTATCATGTAATTTTGCAGTTTTGAATGACCTTTTTACTTCCGGTAAACATTTCGATTTGGCACTAGGTACTTCATTGACAGCATTTGCACATTTTAGGAGTCTGCTATAAAAATATAATATCATTCTTCTGTTATTTATTTTTAATATATTTTCATAGTGGACTTTAAAACATACATAAGCCTGTGTGGTGGTGGTACCCTAATATTGGTTTATAGTGGTCAAATCCATACTTTTTAACAAAATCATTATTTAATAAAAACGAAAATAATTTTGGTGTCAAATCGAAATTTAAATATTAGAGTCTTCTTCATTTCATTATTATGAAATGCTATTTAGAAGACATTATTATTTACTAGAAAATTATTTACGTAAAAACATTGTTTCCTATTTCTATTACGTAGAGTGACTAGTATGCATGCTGAAATACAACCTTATCTCAAGGAAATATGGTTGTGATTTTTATAGCCAAGTCTTCAGCATGCATAATTTCGTCGCAATGTACAAAAAGTAGATCTCTTTAATATATTTTTAAGCTATATTTTTGTATGGGAAATACATTTGGTCGTTTCTCGAATTCTCCGCTTTGGTGATTAGTAAATTAAGCGGTTAATTATTTCAGCCACTTTCGCTTTAACTTCACGACTGTTCAATCAGAAATTACTTTGACAAACTTTAATTTTTCAATAAGAAACAAAAATTATTTGATTATGTTTTTGTTTGGAACTTTTTGATAAAATCTCTTAAATTGTTTTTTTTTTCAATTTCTACTATTGCCATTTATATTTTGTCTATTATGTGCAAATTAAAAGCAAAAGCGGCTATATCCTTGCTCCTATAATATATTTAAGCTAAGCTCACGCCTGTGACTGTAGGGGCTAGCACTGTACATGCTTTGCAAGCACTCTAGATATAAGAATGATTATTTATATTATGTGATTAATTTACGTCGTTTTAAATACCACTGAAATCACAATGCTGATCAATATTATTTAGAAAAATAGGTGGTAGGAATAAGCGAATTAAGATACATAAATAAAAATAATTTTATTCTAGGTGTAAGTTAATTACTAATACTTAAAAGTACAATTATTCAATTATAATTAGGTCTTTGGTCAATGCATAGTTTAAAAATAAAAATTAATTAATTATATTTCAAATGTTCTGTTAGTTTTTGATCAAAATGTGTTAATATTTCTGTAAAATGTGGTATTTCAAACATAAACTATGCTGCCGTTAACACATTTATTTTGCTTTTTAACGCTTTTTTTTTCACCGTATTTAAACGCCAGAATCACTTAATTTTACTAGTTGATTATTGAGGAATAATAGCAGAAACCTAAATTAGTCACAAAAGTAGTTCTTGATTATGTATGTATACTTTATTCTTTAAATAAATATTATTTATTTAAAATTATTATTTGCCTTTTATTTTCTTCACTGCATTTACTTAGATATTATTATTTAGAATGCACTGGCATGTCGCACCTATACATATATTTAACCCAATAAAGAGAAAAACGTCTTTAATAGAGGTGATAGCATGTTTTATTTATACCTATTTTATAATATTAAATATTTCCATAAAAAAACATGCATATCTACTAAAATTTACATAAATATGTCAATTCTATTAATTGTGAAAATCCATTTCATAAAAACATTGATGTTGTCAACTGCTCAAGAAATTAACTCCCATCTAACATTGGAACCATAATATTTAAATAAATGTAATAAGTTTTAAACTTCAATATATTCCCTGGGAAGTCATACCTCCTTTTTAGCATGAGGTAAAAGACACTTAAACCAAGATAAGGCTATAGAAAGCCAGAAGCATACCCTATTGTCTACATCTGTTGATTTTACTATATCAATTTGATATTTAAAAACTCAGAGGGTTAGTTCCCGTACTTTTAAGATTTTTTGCATTCTAATCTCAGTCTTGAAACTGTCAAAAATACGATCAGTTTACCAATATTTTTGACATTCATTGTCGTTACGAATTAAATTTGAACGTTTTCTAAGTACGACAATGGCCTTCCTACGTAACTTTTAATTAGAGTGCCTGTTGACTGCAATTATTAGAAGTTGCAAGTATTAAAATTGCTTCCAAATTGTCAGCAGGCGAAAATATCACTTTGTAAATGTCCATATACGATAAAGAAATACAATTTAAAATATTGTGGTTCCTAACTGGTGACCATGTTGTGATTGTAAATAACAATGGAGGTGCGGCGTCACTTTCAGGCGTCGACTAACGAGGACTGGCCCGACGGGGCGTATGACGATGCGAACACAAAGGTGAATGACATTTTACACTTACATACGTTCAAAGGGGAAACTTCGGTCACTTTCAAACAGAAATTCTTTAATTTTGGCATACACCTATTTGGTTATTTCAGACTGTATAAATTGACAGTTTCGAAAAGGTGACATGCGCATGCGCCCGCCTTGTGGGAAAAAAATGTGTTTGAAAATACGGAACACTTTTGCTCCTTAACCGTACGTTGATTTGTCGCTAACACTTAAGGTTCCTATTAAAAATAATGCATTCTGTATAAAGAAAATAAAAGCGAAAAGAAAAACTTTTGAATTCAAATAGGTAATTTTAGTTTAGAACACACGTTGGTAAAACTAGAATGACCACAATTCGGACAGTGCAACAAAAATAAACAAGAGATGTTATCTTAAACCGAAATTTCCTCTAATTTCTTTCAGGACTTCACTGCCTCGATAATATAATCAATGTGATTTAATCCACACCAGCTTAAAGCTTTGCACTTCATTTTAATGTCACTAAAACTACATGTTTTACTAATCAAAACGATCAATTCATTACTTTAAAACTTATGCTGTAAGGTCCTAAGTTTAATGTTAAGCAGGTCAAAAAAAAATATTTGTAAAATATAATGACAGACCATGGGATATAAAAATGAGTTTAAGCTATCCATAAGTTAACAATAACTTAAGTTAACAAACACTATAAATAAGTACTAAAACTTGTACATTTAATTAGCATACTATTACTATAGGACCTTATACTAACCCTTTCAACCACCCTTCAAAAACAAAAACGTTAAATAACTCTTTAACCCTCAAAATAGGAAGTACTACGCTTCGAACGAGAACTACTCCAACTGGAACAAGAAGAATTACGCCGTCAAAGAGAAAACCTTCTGCGAGACCAGACCAGAATCATCCAGAAATCTGTCCAGGACATATCTTCCATCCCTTCATCGCCTGAAAAACCGCCTTTAAACAGACCTAAGGCAAACCCGCATTATCGTCACTCCATGCCAAATTTACTCTTAAATGAAAACTTTCCTTCAATCCCCCCTTCTGTCCCGGAAAGGGTGGATGAGAGGATGATGGATGAGAAGAGAAAGCCCATAGTTTCGGAGGAACATATGCAGAGGCATTTTGGTGTGGAAGAGAGTCGGAGGGTGTTGTATGAGAGGAAGGAGGTGAGGGGACAGCCTATGAGGGTCCCGCAGCCAGTGCTGCCGCCTAAGCCGAAGACTCGGGAGTCTATTGAGAGGGAGATTACTATGAGGTTAGTTAATTAATGGTATATCTCATAATGTATTCAGACTTCTCCTTCAATTAGGTACGCCGCGTGGATAACCCCTTCGCTACTAATTAAATAAAGGGTTTGACAATAAAAGAAACCATATTTTTATTAGCACACAATATTTTGAGGTACTTACATACCTGTATAAGTATTACTTGCTAGTTCAACAAACAACTGCACGTATTTGAAACAATGTTTCCCACTCGCTGTGATGTTGCGTTGTAATGTGAGAAAATCTCAATTTTTCACAACCTAATTTTTTACGAACAATATCATACTTTATTCGAACTGCATATTTACACGAACTGTTGATCTACCTCTGATGTTGTCATTCGGTTAATGCTATTATACAGAAGATAACAAATTCAAACCCCCATCTCCTAACTAAAGGTATGATTATTGTACTTAACTCACTAATCCCATTTATTTCCAGAAGCAGTCGCGTGCCTTCCGCGGTAGAGTACGCAAATGTTCAGCTGCGACAAAAGCCGGCCTCCAACGGCAACGCCAACTACCATCCCATGACCAGGCATACGCTACAGGTAGGAAAACATAACTGTATAGCACACGGTTCAGTGGTCTCTAACACACCCCGTGGACATCTACCAACCCGCGCGGGGCCCGCGTGGTGGATTACGGCCCACTCCCTCTCAGCAACAGGAGGCCTGTGTCCCAACAGTAGGAGCATTATAGGCTGAGTATGCAGTGGTTGTGGTTATTGTGTGTTTTGACAGATTTACCATACAAAATATTATGTCAAAAGCAAACGATCGACAGACCACTGAAATGCTTGTAAATAAGTATAATTGAGGCTCTGATAATAAACTCTAGTACCGCAACCTATAGAAATCTGCAATGCAATGCATCGAAGATGTGTTGAAAGAAAGAACACTGTTATTGTGTTTTACATAAAACTAAATCATTCTGTTAGGTACTATCTAAGAGAAAATCTCTCATGACTCCTGTATTTACACCGGCATCCATACCCATAACTCGAAAGGCAGTAGAAACCATGCAAATAATAACAAATAAATATGGTGGTACTACGGTCAACCGTACGGCATAGTGACACTACGAAAACCGCTCTTATGGCTAGGAAATAAAGGCGCTGACCAAATCAAATTGCATTGGCAGCCACTCACTATACTTTCGCAAGCTCACTTACAAAAAGTTCTACTGATGCAGCAAATCTTTTAACAATAGTTAAATCAAATCATATATTTCAGATAGGCCCTTGTATGGCACTTTTGAACGTCAAAATGTACCAACTAATAGAATTGATTCTAGTCGCCTTTTCCAAAAGGTAGTTTTCGTATGGAATAGCCAAGAAACTACACCGTTACTCTTTTAAAATGTTTACAATATTTTGTATAGGTACGTAAATTAGTTACATAATTATATGTGAAGACGATTACGAAGTTATTAATTAAAATAATAATTCAAAGCAGGCTTCTATTTGAACCTTTAAACCGTTTTCTGATCCTAATACTGTATAATTCCAGGCTCTCAGCGCTGCACCCACACCGAAGTTGATCTCCAACACAGACTGGATGCAGGCGCGAAATAGGAAGCCAGCCAATTACAACTACAATCAACATTGGCTGATACAGGTACATTTACTCACTATTTCTCGCACTTGACCATCGCTCAAAAACCTTTAGATCATGTCAATTATCACATAAGTTGTCATTCAACTAATTATCTCCTCATCGTTGTCACTGTGGCGAAGTTGTCAACAGCCACGGACACCACGGCCTGTCTTGCAGCCGAAGTGCGGGTCGCTTAGCGCGGCATGCGAACATTAATGACATCATCCGACGAGTTCTTGTCACCGTCCGCGTTCCAGCTGTATTAGAACCCAATGGCTTGGCACGCGACGATGGCAAGAGACCGGACGGTATGTCTTTATTTCCATGGAAGGTGGGTAGGCCTTTAGTGTGGGATGCCAAGTGTCGATACTCTAGCGCCATCCCATCTTCCTGGCTCAGCGTGTTGTGCTGGCGCTGCCGCTGCGGCTGCGGAAAACCTCAAGCGGCGAAAGTATAGGCGGTGAGTGACCTTATAAGTCACTCTATTTTCGGGTCGTTTGGGGCTGTGGGGTCCGAGTGTTCATGATCTGTTCAGTGAAATCTCCAAACGACTGGTTGACACTTCCCGTGACCCAAGATATCTTTCTATAATTAAGATTGTGCATCTTATAAACCAGTGCCTGTAATTTGATGTCGAGATTTACGAGTATATCGTGTTTTGTACCACCAACCTGGACCCTTAGACATCTGAGCCGCGGCTTCTTTTCTTAATTTATTTGACTGAATGCAATATTGTATGTTTCCAGGAGGCCGAGGCTCGCCGCATAGAGGAGCAGCGCAGCAAGCTGCGCGCCACTCAGCGCCACTCCTACCAGCACGACGCGCCCGCGCCGCACGTGCCCGCCGTGCCTCTGCACGCCATGCACGCGCTCAGCACCAGGTCAGAACATGATCCTCTTATCAACATCTATGTCACTGATTTACTGTAGTTTGAAAACAAAAGGATAACCATTCTCTCAACGTTAGTTGTCTCTCTAGGTTGTTTTTGTGAAAGGCGGCTCAGCAATTATTTCAAGCAGATTGACACTACTTTTTTGTTTTAGTGATAATTATTTTGTTTTTCAAGCGTGATTGCAGTAATAATAGTAATTTCCGTTTAAAACTAAAAACATTTTAAGGTATTGCGAACATCATAATAATATGCAAGAAAATCCACAGAACTCATGGTTCCGTGACCTTTCGGCGCATTGAAAATGAGTTTATTACATTAAGGCACTTAAAAATCAGAGCAGTTAAAAAAGGTGTCTCCGAAAGGGGTAAACATCTACCCTTAATTATAATCCTATCAAAACCAGAACGGTATCATTTTGAAGCCCTGTAAATTGTCTTCTTTTTTTCGATATCTCTTTTTGGTTTTGAGAAGTTTAAGATTCATTAAAAAACGGTCCCAAAAGAAACGGACAAAAACTTGCGTTTTTTTTAAAATATAAAAACATTTTGCAGTATTGTGGCTCTTTCAGTAACGCATCTATTGATACCATTTTCATTTTTCTATCTTAATAATTAAGGACGCTAGTCCCGGTCGCACTTTTCTTGAAAACGGGTGGGCCTATCGCGCGATACCCTATAGCGATCGAAAAAGCTTTCTAACCTCTAGTATGTTAAAATTTAATCACTCACTCTTTCTGCGATGAATTGGATTATCGAACCGGTCAGGATGCGCCGAACTGTACAGGACTGTTTTAATGCATAAAATACAATACTGACTAACATAAAATGTCTCAAATTTCCAGCCAACAGCAACTATCAACAGACGTAAAGCGGCCTGTGAGGACTGAACAACGTGAAGACAAACTGTTGAGCGTGTCCGGTCGACGGAAGTGTTCGCACTGTGGAGAGGAACTAGGTACGAATGTACGGATACCGACGATGCACAATTACTCTCATACCTGCACTTTATCAGCATGAATTAGCCGCTTTTTACTATAAAAGTAGCTTCCACCAGCGTCAGTGGATAGTATAGCATTCTACGGGTAAAAGAATTTTTAAAATCGGTCCTGTAGTTTTTGAGTTTATTATAACAAACAAAAATTCAAGCTACAATAGAAATGGATCTATTTAGTGATCTGTTCCGCTTCGCTATTTCTAAAGAGCCATAAAAAACCCTGAAAGAAATCGACACGTGTTTCACTTCTCAACAAGGCATCTTCAGGATGACGATTGACTTGTCGCGAACCCGAACATAGCGTGTTGCCACACCGAGCGCTGAACGCAGATTGAAACTTATGGCCCGTCAAAAAAAAAAAACCGTTCAAAACACAAATCCCTTCTCTTCATAATATTAGTGTAGAAGTGTAGATGACAAAATGTAAACAGCAAAAGAATTTACACTCAAAAATATATCAATATATCGTCTCTATTTATGTACTTTTTAGGCCACTCGCCTTCAGCTTCCGAGAGCTCATAAAGTTTGGCACGATGGCTACTGCAGCCCTAGTGACTAGTCAACAAAATGGATATATTAGATAGAATATTACGTTCAAGCAATAAAACCTTGACACTATACTTTCAAAAAAAATATAAGTGTGATTGTCCCTGAAGAAGTGGCAGTTGTAATAGCATCAATGAGGTCAATCGGTCAATCACTTTAATAAGAACTAACATTTATTTTCAATCATTTTATAACACACTAACATAATTATAACATAACATCTCATTCCTATACCTAGTAACTCACTGCATTAAACCCGTTAATTTAATGTTTAGGTTTAATTAATAATTAGCAGCTTCAAAAGAACCCATGTTAAATCATGAAACCAATTGAAAATAACGGCTCTAATCATGCCCTCACTCATACATTTTACTGTGCACGTGAAAGGGCATGATAAGCTCCTGTTTTTGGCCGCCATTTTGAATTTTATTATTTCTTTGGGTTATATTTTTATTAAAGATTATATGATCGAACTCTTCAAAAAATTTGATTTACGTCACAGATGGTTTACTCCGCATTTTAGGTATGAAGCTACAAGTAGCTACGCGGCGGGCTCGACTTGTCGAATTCAGTGGGCGTAACGAGATAGAAAGAGAGGCAAGACGTGAATATAATTATAGATAATTAGCACTGTGCGACCTGAATTGCACTTTGTTGTGTCGTAGCAAAAGTCGTTTTTTATTTAAATGATTTTGCGGAGTTACCCATCTGTACTAATCTGTGGTTACACGTTCATCACCCTCAAATATTTTCAAATAACACCTCACTTTTTCCAATTCTGCGAAACACCTAACCCTAGTTTACCCTCGCTTCCAGGTCGCGGCGCCGCCATGATAATCGAGTCCCTTTCCCTCTGCTACCACGTGTGGTGCTTCACGTGCGCAGTGTGCGGCGCGCGGCTGGGCGACGGGCGCGCCGGCGCCGACGTGCGCGTGCGCATGCACAAGCTGCACTGCCAGCACTGCTACTCCAGTGACGACGGCAGGAAGTACTCGGCCGTGTAGGCTAGCGGCGCCATCTAGCGGCAGCTTAGTGATGTGTGTGTGGAAAGGACTTGTAAAAAGCCTAGGTTCGATATAAAAATGATAAGCCAGACTGAAATGTTTACAGTTTCGGTACAGTACCGAACAACTTAAAGGTACCATTGGCAGACATAATTCGTCAAACGTCATTCATTTGATTCATATTAACATTTGTTCTTTTCATTTACCTATATTCTAAATACAAATAAAAATATTTGAATTTGAACATGTCAAAACAAATCACTTTTTAACGAATGTGACTTGAGTTTCGAATTGAGACTGGAATTTACACAGAATGTTTAAAAACTCATGTTTGGAGCATAAGTTAGCGATTACTTTCAGCTACTTTTCGTCGTTTTAGGTTAAGTGAATCAATGGAAACTATACGTTGTGTTACTGTACGCAATAGAAATCTCAGAGCCTTGGACTTTCATTACTATGTAGGCTCTGGCTTTCAACTGTGAATGTTTTCAGTTTTCAAGTCTAATTATTCGAGTGCAACTAATTATCTGTTGAATCTAAAAAAATAATCTCTAAAGTGAATTTGAGAATTGACTGAAATTGCAGAATCTTCGAAATTCGTTCTATTTTCGGTTTAATGATAATCTAAAATACATAACTCGGGCTGGTCCAAAGACTTGAAGAAAGAAGTGTGAATCAACTAGTTATACTTAATATTGATATTTCGTTAAAATCCTGAACTTATCAAAGTGTATTTGTTTTTCCATATAATTGTAATGTACAACTATTGATAAAAACCCTCATTTTAATATGTCTCATAACACATACAATACCGTAACTATGGTGGGTTCATTTCTACGGGGAGTTCATGGGAATAATATTAGTTTTGAGTGTGCCTGAGTGATTCTTTTTAACATAACATTAGAATAGAAATGGCCAAATAATTCTATGATATAAGGTAAAGAGAACAACTAGAGTTTTACAAGACTCGAAGATATGAAAGAAATTGACATACCTACACAAGTGCGGGCTCCTATTGACATAAGCGCGATAGTCACCTACCACGCTGTCTGTCAGTATGTGTATGCGCCATCTCCAAAACGTCTAAGCGACTCAGCATCGTTCTGAGTCGGCTACTGCACGCTTTTGATATCCTCACGCCAACCTCGCCCGCCAGGGCGGCAGAAGCACATGTTTTGATCATTTCTGACATTGTCACAGTATTATACGTTTGTCACATAATTTCGGACTATTTTGTGCCATGTCATATTTTGTCTTGTGTCCACAACAAGTACATAAACAGAAACAATAATATTAAGGATACCATTGAATTAATATTTTTTTACTAATAAACGATTAATGTTTTGTGTAATGAAAATAAAACCTTTTGTAATATTTTGTAAATAGTTTTTAATTTATACTTTAGTATGTTTTAATGGTTAGCTTTAATAGTTATTATTTTAGTTTAAATGAAAAACATAATCCATCCAAAAATGTGTATGATTAATAAAATATTATTATCGTTTGAATGCAAAATGGCTTAAATATTATGAAGATGATGTATCAAATGTTTTACTAACGGATCTCATACGATTCTCATATTTTACATTTTAATAAAATCATACTATTAAAAATGTTCAATAGTTCATCAAAATTAATATAAATTGATCAACTTAGACATCAGAAAGATAAACCCTTATATTATTTGAGCTATTTTGCCATCACATGTTATGTAAATCTAAATAATATCTGTTTCGCGTCACTATAACAGTCGTATCGTCTTACTTCATTCACTTGTGACTGCACCTACTTGTAATTATGTTAACTATATTGATACATATGTACATTCTCTATGTGTATAAGCTGCAAATTGTATAACATTAAATATTTGAATTATACAAAGATTGTGGTTTTAATGGATAAGTGTTACATAAATTGAACCTGCTGGATAATTGCATAACACGCTCACAGTAGCAATTGCTTTCATTTGACAGTTCGACGACTTTCTTTGCATTATTTACGTTGTTTTTATGAAGCAATAGATTAGCAATATCCTTCAAAATCATTCAGATTGTGATTGGAAGTGTAAATTAATATTTTGTAATATAAGTAATTTAAAGGAGTGTTCATGGAGTGTCTGGCCCGTTCTTCGCCATAGGAACCTACCTAACTACGCTTTGGAATAGGCAACTAGCTTCATCTTTCTACTGACCGATTTCTATGACATATTAAATGTGCCTGGGATAAATTGATAAGACTGTCTTTTAAGTTCGCACTACATTTCTGAATCAGCACATTGTGTCAATACAAATCGAAAAACTAAGACTACGAGGATCAGAATTAAAATTAATAAAATTTTATGTCAGACAAGCCAAATAATACTTATTATTATTTGAACTCCAGTGTGGTCAAAGCTAATAAAAATAAATATTTTACATCTATCTCATCCATCAGTCACATGCATTTCACAGAAAAGCTGGAGACAGCTTTGTATCCAGATGCAACTAAATAGGGGTTTAGTATAATAGCAGCGGGTATATTAAAAACAATTCATTTAACTCAATAGGTCTGCAAAAAATACATAAAAATATCTTTTGAAACCGTTGTGTCATTATCGTTTAAAAGGTTCGCAAATATTGTTAAAATGACCTTGAAACTCCCCATTGTAACTGGTAATACTAGTATTTTAAAACATGGTACAAAGAACCACCCTAAAGAAGTCGTCATCCATCTGTCGTGGGATCTTATTCAAAGGATTAAAATCTCATGCTTTCGGTACATTGGCGATTTTTAAAAAACGGTAATGCATAAATAACTTTATTTTAATAGCTATAGGGTATATTTTACCAGTAAAATAAGCCAAGCGAAGCACCAGCAGGTCTGACTTACGTATTGGGATAATAGAACTGTTCCAATTTTTGTTAAAAAGGGTCACTGCTATTGTGGTTGCTTTCAGTCAATGGGAGAGAAAACAGATAGATAATCAGCTTATAATGTTTTGCTGGGACATAGACCTCCTCTCTTCGATGTTTAAGGTGCCGTGAGCGTGTGCTGATTATGAATGTACGCTGAGCGACTTGTCCGGACGTCTTCGGGGAGATCGTGTATGAATTTTAAGTCCACCATTAGGTATTAATATACTTTTAATAAGACTAATGAGTTACTACGTCAGTCATTGTACGACCCGGAAGTGCGTAACCAGTGTTGCTACACTAAAATAATGAATGGTAGTGTTGCACCACCTAACATTCGAGACGGAGTGGGCTATCCACCACGCGGGCCCAGTGCGGGTTGGTAGATGTCACATGTCTTCGAATTTTTGTTTCTAGGACTTGCCTGTTTCCTATGTTTTCCTTCACCGTTTTGAGAGCAGTGGGGATGAAATAATTTACACAAAGTAAAGCGCCTGGACAAAAACAGATTAAAAGGATTAATGAAACAAATAAAACTAAAACCTGTCTGTAATTTACCTATACGTTAAAAAAGTTGACTGTAATCTATCTTGAACGGGCAGATGCGGCTGAGAGTTAGATTCTGGGGTATGTGTATGAAGACGGGTTGGCATTTCCAGACTTATATTAACTATATTTCAGATCAATTCCAGATAAATACTCGTGCCTTCTCTGTATGAGACGAGCTGCCGTACAGTGGGACAGTAAGGCCGGTATGTATTATATGTATCAGTGACATAAAGACCAAAATTGTATAAACATCGACGTGGACATGAAACACGGCTCCTCGGGTGTCCTTAACGGTGCTTGTGCATGCTAATTTGCACTTGGACATAGAAAATAAAGATTTTAATTCATTATGATCAGAAAATGCTCAACACTGCGTTCTGTATTAGACAAAATATGCGACTACCTACTAACACAGCGGCCTTAATTATGACAGCACTTAAAGAATGATGTGCAGGGTTAATTAGATAAATATCTGGTGACCCTTAGGTCTTAAATGCAATAGTGGCCTTCATACTGGTCAATACATTATACCCATGTGTATTATTACACTGGTAAGTAGTAGATTTGGTTTATGAAGTTTCATACCTGATTTTGTATGATTCTGCTACGCTGATTCCAAATATGTTGTCATTTTTTCTCTAGCAGCTCTAGTTTTTGAAATATTAAGATTTTACATTTTTAGCGAAAAATACTCAAATTACAAAAAAAAAAAAAAAAAATGTTTCTCTAACCTAACATGAAAAAACTTTCTTCTATAAGATTTTCTTGCATGAATCGAAACTTCAGCCTTATTTTGATTGCTCCAGCAGTAATCAGCCAACATATTTGCATTCCAACGACCCTAGTATCGCTCTTCCATCGTGCATTCGTTACGTACTTTCGTGTACTTTGCTTGGAGGGACCGACTATGTGTGCCTCTAGTTTTGTAATAAGAAGATGGTCCCAGGTGCTCCATCAATCCCCACCTAGTAGTTAAAAGGGCCGAAATCTTAAATTGAGCAATTTACTGTATTTTGAGGAGCTATTCTGCTCATCACGTCGAAGATCCTCATCAGATCTTCAACAATTTTTTATGAGATTAACTTTAAGTTATAGTACTCCTACTACTACTTTACAAATAAATAAGAACCATCGAAATCGGATCTCGTACGGCGGAGATATAGCCCCCTTTTTGCCCCTTTTTGGAGGAAGTACCCCTCCAATCAAAAATCCCCGACATCAAAAATATATTCTATAAAGTCGTAAAACATGTGTACCAAGTTTCGTCCAGATCAGTTGCAAAATACTATCTGTAGAGGAGTACCAACAAACTGACACACGAAAGCAAATTTTGCCCGACTTGAAGCAAAGAGGCTTCGCTCGCTCGGTCAATTAAGAAGTGGTGAAGGGTGGGCGTTTTGAGGGACCATCTTACGTAAATTTGTCGTTCAAAAAGTCCCTGCTTATGCCAATATGAAAAAATTGAAATCATGATCTCTTTAGAATAGACTTCCCCACTCCTTTTGATTCTTTTAAAGAAGCTTGCACTTGGAACGAGCCCTACGCACTTAAACTTTTTGGAGGACATCAGAAATCACTGATTTTTAACCTCAGTATTTTCCAAGAACAATGAGTAAGTAAGTAAGAAACTTAAGTATAAGTAGATATTTATGTCAATTATTTAGTAAAAAAAACAGGATCACATGCATAAGATGACTTCATTGTCTATTGAGGCTAGGAATCAATCTCACAGACCTCGTGATCACAGAATAGCTACCTTGATCATCTGGCTAAACCTAACCAAGTTTTTAAAATATTAAATGGCTTAGGTACATTCGCCATAGTACCTACTATACCTACTTTTGAATGAAATCGACAAAACATACAAATTAGAATACTTACTTATTACTAAGTATAGAGCCTACATCATTTTAATCTCTATTATACCTTAACATCCACGTGTCCGATTGTACTTTGACCCTCATTGTCCTCACCATGAGATGTCCAGGCCGCTTCGTTCACAGCCATTGGTCACACAATATGCCATGCTGCTTTGTGTGTGTTCGGTCTAGCGGAAATCCGGACCGGTAACCAATTCGCATGGGTGATCGAATTTCCTGAAAGAATTCGTTCCATGCAATTCTGTGAATTTTTTGCACTAGTTCCTTACCGTGGTATGACTTATTTTTGTCTGTATGTGCAGGATTTTTTTTTGACCTAGACAGTGAAATGGATGCAGCAGCCAGGCTACTCTATGATTTGAATATTTCGGAATCAATCTGCAACACGTAGATACATAAATGCTAAAATTGAATAATATGCAAGACGAAAGCAGCGCGGGTGCAGAAATAGAACTCGCAACAGCCAGGCGCCATCTGGCTGTTGTGAGTTCGATTCCTGCAATGCCAACAGTTCAAAACAATAAAAATTGTTTTTTTTTGGTTGCTTGTATCATATTCATTTCGGTTATGGATAGTCGTATTATTACAGCTTATGCTCCACAAACCTAACTATCCTAACTAATAATAATCATGCGAAAGTGAGTTTGTTTGTTTGTTACGCTTTTACGCTAAAACGGCTGAACGGATTTGGATGAAATTTGGCACATGGGTAGACCATGACCTTTTTTTTTGGATGAGAAATCATCAAATAACTTCTCCCGCTCTGGGCGGAGCGGGAGGGCGTGTCAGACTCTTACTGACTAAAACCCACCCGTGTTCCTTCGGTTGCCCTGTTGCCGGGGGCCACGATCTCCCTTTCGGTTAGGTAGACCATGACCTGAGTTAGGACATGGTGGTACGCTCCCGTGAGATAATTTCCGAACCCCACGCGGGTAAAGCCGCGGCCAAAAGCTAAAATCAATCTGCCTGCCTTTTCCCAACTATGATGAGGTCGACTCCCAATCGAACCGGATTCAGCTGTATACCAGTATTTTACATGGAGCGACTACTCTCTGATCTCCACAGCCCAGTAACTGGGTAATACGATACCCCTTGGTAAGACTGGTTATCAGACTTACGGGCTTCTGACGAGTCGTAACGACTGTCAAAGTCCACTGTCCACTGTCTGTCCACGAATAACAGCTGGGACTAATGGCTTAACGTGCTTTTCGAGGTACGGTAGAGTCTTGGCATGTAAAGATGGTCACCCATCCACGGGCCGACCCCGGTAAGCGTAGCGTGCGGCTGTTATTACTTAGCCACGAGCTCCTCGCCGCGGGCAAAAGCTAGTCCTTACATTTTATAAAAAAGTCCCCCGTCGCGAATGTCTGTCTGTCTGATCGCGATAAACTCAAAAACTACCAAACGATTTTCAAACAGTTTTCACAAATGGTCGGAATGATTCATGAGAAAGGTTTTAGTGTATAATTCATTAACGTTTTGTGTAAATTGGCTGAAATATGACAAAGTTAAAGATGTCGGAAAATATCATCCCGACTTGGAGCTTTACTGGCGTGCGCCGCGTAAACCGTGAGATATAAATAAAATGTATGTTCTACACGATTGTACATCTTATAAATTTCAACAAAAAGTTCAAGATGGCATATGTCTATCTCCTAAGGATGACCCACAATCACCATTTTCATCTTTCAGAATTTTATAAAATTTCATTGTTTTTTCCGAAGTTATTTTGACCGGTATTATATTTATCCTTATCCAATAAAATATATTATTTCAATTAGGCATATAATTTAGATTAAAAAATGCCTTGACATCATATCATTAAAATTAATACTTTAAATGATTTTACAGATTCAAAAGTATGCGTAACAACCGGCGCGCGGGGCAGCGCTTTTCTCGGCTATTAGGGATGCGACCATCGCTTTGCTAGTAAGTTCTCGTGTGATATTTTCCAAGATCCACGCGGGCCAAGCTGCGGGCAAAAGCTAGTGCTATATAAATTAGATGCTCTCAAACTCAATCCTCATGATCGCTTCTGAAAACGACGGCTCTTAACTAGTAGATAGCTACGTTTTTTGAGTTAACATATTCCTTTATTCTTAAGCCCAGCCCAGCCTACAGAACGCTGACGCCCAGAAGAAATGCCATAATATTTAACCCTATTGTCTTCTAGCTAGGCCAAGGTACTATAATGTTGTCTTAAGCCGTATTTTAACAATCCACAATGACATTGCTACCAATGTGTTAATTATACCTAGTAGGTACCTGTAGTGGCTAATGCCTAGACCATTGTTTGCAAAGATCGTTGATTGTTTCCGTTCTCACGAATAGTAACTACCATTAGTACCTAAGTACTTAATTTTAGATGTACCTATTGTTAATTAGTGTAGTTGGACTAAGACGTCATAACTTACAACGTGGTGTTGATGTTCCTAAGATATGGTTCCAGTTACTGTTCTTCTCTAGATCTTTCTCAATTGTTTTGTTCTTATTTAGCAGAAGAAGCATTATTATCATTTGTATCCAATACTTCAATTGAGTTTTCCATACGCATCGTTGTTTCAATCGGTCAGAAAGAGATATGGGATAAAACACAAAACATCTAGGTGCAACACATTTTTTTAATCTCCGGAGTACTATGTTCCCCGCTCAGTAGAGACTATTCATCAAGGAAGAGATGCCCTTCTCTTCTTCCTACCTAGAGTCAATAATTGAATAGTCCAAGTATCCGTCACAAATTATCCTATGTGTAATTCAGTTCTTTCATAAAACAGTAGACATTTTGGACTCATCAAGAAAGCTATTAAAGAGGACTAGTGTGTTAGCTAACGGTGTTTCTATTTGCACTTACTTTATCCCATTGGCCAAAGTAACTCATCCTAACCACGTGCGACATACGATCAACGATACAGCCAAGACATCCTGAATTTAGTCAATGAGTCAGTCAATTCCAGTTGATCCACAGTCCTGACTCACATGTTTCAAAGATTACATCTTCAATGGCGTCTTGTTAACCTGAAAGGCACGTTTTTATTAAGTAGCGGTAATGACCGAGATCTTGCGAGATCAAGTCCTGGTCGTAATGATATCACCGCGGGAAATGTTAGTAAATACATACATTTGTCAAGGGGTATTGTTGATGGGAGGTAGGCTGGTAACACGACCAGCGACAGTGGGGTAAACAACCGGAGTTACCGACTTAGCTTGCCGAGTAAGCAAGTTATAGTGGCAGTGGGATGGCCATGTTTGTCGAAGGACCGATGGCCGGTGGAGCAGACGAGTCCTGTAGTGGACACCAATTACTGACCAGTTACCAATATAAAAAAAACTTAAAACGAATAGGAATAAGAAAGATATTCAATTAATATTTAAATACTACGTATTTATCGTCTGTACAAAAATAACAGGCTGTTATTTAATAACAGATATATGGATCTGTTATTTTTGTGTAACAGTGATAGTAAATATCGCGTTTAACCTGTTACAACTCATCTCTAACAGGGTGCTAAAGGCACTACCAAGAAATGAAAAGCGTCGGATGTTAGGAAGTTGTGCCGTGTGCGCATAATAATATGGTACTCAGCATGTTGTATTATCTCGCCTATGCTAGGGCATGAAGACACTATGCAACAGTTTTCTAGATTCTTCTTTAGTTAATCACGATAACAAAATGTAACGTAATTTAAAAATGTAATGTAATGATTTAAAAATCTGTGGTAACAGCGATGTATTTTTTGTACATAGTAGGTACTTATAAATCTAACTGCTTTTTTTTTTACATGTGTCTTTTTATACTTATTGTATATACTGCTAACCAACTTTATTTATATTTAGAAAGCAAGAAAATTATTACTTGCCTATTATTAAAAACAAAAAATATATAAGTAGCCAATCTGGAGATATTTTTTTAAGAAAACCATTTCAATTTTTGTTATCTAGAATGTATGCCCTTTTACACCACGTACGTTTTTTTCTATCGACTCTGGGTTTTTGCCCATAAATTTTTGGACATTCTCCTTTGTAACGTTTTTTTTGACATTTTGCGCATGCGCATAATTTTTTTTTTTTTCTACACACATACTACATGGTTTATGCCTAATTTCATGCAAACCCTGACATAAATATAGGCTCAGCAACTCCACCAAATCTAGAAGCATTAGCATTAGCGCGCAACACGATCTTAATAAAAATGGAATAAGTCGCCGCTACACAGTTGCTCAAAGTGGTAAGATATCCTCGTCTGCAAACAGCCTAACAGCGAAAAGGTGCGCGCAATTCATGTGCGGTCACAATTGGCGCATAATAGCGGCGTTCGGCGCTCAGTGCCGCGTCGCCGCCCGCATGCCCACCACGCGCCGCCTGCTCACCGCGCGCTGGTTCGCGCGCCGCCGACAGCCCGACGAAGATGACGCCCGCCCTAGGACCCTCCCGCGCGCCGACATGGACCGCCGACCTCGCGTCTCCCGCGTCCTCTCCTCCCCAGCCAGAACGCAACACCAAACCCACCCCCCGCTCGACGAAGAGTCCCTCGAACGAGCCTACCCCTCCATGGGACACCTCGAGTACGTCAACGCCGGCTCTTCGCCCCCCGCCGAGAGCGCCCCTAACATGTACGACAGCTTCGAAGAACCACCCCTCGACCTAACTGCGCACATCTGCGGTGACTCGTTACGTCAGAGCGCGCACGAGCAGATGCGCGCTGTCGGCGGACGTCTGCGATTACTGGACGAGCTAGAGACCGGGGTCATTACCGCAGAATCCGCTGCCACTACTTTCTCAACGGCATCGGAAGCCGAGAAAAATGTGTGCCTGTTTTGGGCGGCCTTCCTGAAACTTGCCAACTTACTACAGCCACTGATCGAGGTCGGAGCTGACCCGCTATATTTCGATGCCCTGGGACTGTCCCCGCTGCACGTCGCGGCCTTCAGCGGCTCCACAGAATGCGCTACCTACCTGCTGTCATGCGGCCCAGAACCTAATTACATGCCCAGATGCTTCGCCCCGCTCCATTGTGCCGCGTTCGGGAACTCAGTGCAAGTGGCTAATTTGCTAATCAGTCGCGGTGCATCCGTGCATTCTGCCGTGAAATATATCAACTGTGAAGGTGGCCTACTCCATTGTGCGGTGCGAGCTAACTCCGTGGAATGCCTTAAATTGTTTATATCCCACGGTGTCGACGTGAATCAAATTGAGCCGGGCGGTACCAACGCTATACATCTTGCGGCCGATTTAGGAATGTTCCAGTGCTTAACGATACTGCTCGAGACACCCGGCGCGGACCCAAACGTGCGGACGCGAGTCGGTGACAGGGAGTCCACTGCGTTACATCTGGCAGCTGACGGTGGATTTGTGGAATGTGTGGATTTGTTGCTATCAAAGGGTGCTGAAGCCATTTTAAAAAATCACAGAGGATTCACGGCATTGCACCTGGCTGCTCGTTCGTCGAGCTTGGAGTGTGTGGAGTCCTTGCTGAGAAAAGGTAACGCCGAGCCGAACGCCAACGATTTCGACATGAGGACCCCACTACACGCCGCTATAGGCAAGTCCGATAGTGCTTGCGATATCATCGAGACGTTGATAAGTTGGGGAGCGAATGTGAACCAGAAGGATGAGTATGGCTTCACACCGCTTCACCTGGCCGCCCTTGACGGGCTGTCAGCGTGCGTCGAGACGTTAATCTACCACGGCGCTGACGTCACGACAAGGTCTAAAAAAGGAAACTCGGCGCTTAATGTAATAGCTAGAAAAACGCCGGCGTCTCTAGCAATGGTAACTAGAAAATTGGACTGTGCGATCACGCTGCGACACTCACAGACGAGCAATAGGGAGGTGGAATTAGAGCTTGACTTTCGTAGCATACTACATCATTGTTACCCGCGGGAGATTAGTTACTTGAACACGTTCGTCGACGAGGGACAGAAAGAAGTCCTCCTCCATCCACTTTGTTCAGCATTTCTTTACATAAAGTGGGAGAAAATACGTAAATATTACGTCGCTCGGCTGTTCCTAAGCTTCATATTTGTTTTGTGCCTCACATTGTATGTGTTGACTGCTCTGGCGCATAATTGTTACAATGGCAGTAAAGATATGGAGGAAACGATTCAAGAACAAGAACTATGTCAGAAACAGTCCATACTCGGAGACCTGTTACGGAAAAATCCATTTGTAATAGAAATGCAATGGTGGGTGCTCGCTGGAATCACGATATTTGAGATATTCAGAAAGGTTTACGGAATAGCAGGTTATTCTACAGTGAAACAATATTTGATGCAATCCGAGAATATTATCGAATGGTTCGTGATTGTGAGCGTGTTTCTGATATCGTATATCTATACCAACATCACGTACACTTGGCAGAATCACGTAGGCGCGTTCGCCGTGCTGGCCGGCTGGACTAACTTAATGATGATGATAGGGCAGCTACCGGTTTTTGGGACCTATGTCGCGATGTACCAAAAAGTTCAAAAGGAATTTGCTAAATTACTGATGGCCTACTCCTGTATTTTAATCGGCTTTACTATAAGTTTCTGTGTCATTTTCCCTGACTCCTCCTCTTTCGCAAACCCTTTCATGGGCTTCATAACTGTCCTGACCATGATGATTGGCGAGCTAAATTTGGATTTACTGCTTAACGAGCCAGATGGTAACGACCCTCCTGTCCTTTTAGAATTCTCCGCGCAAATCACTTATGTATTATTTTTAATGTTTGTTACTGTAGTCCTTATGAATCTGTTAGTAGGTATAGCTGTCCATGACATTCAGGGGTTGAGAAAAACGGCGGGACTGTCAAAACTCGTCAGGCAGACGAAACTGATATCCTACATGGAGCTTGCCTTATTTAACGGCTATTTGCCGAAATGTCTGCTAAAGATCCTCCATTCCTCAGCTCTAGTATCACCACAAGCTTACAGAGTAGTTTTGAGCGTCAAACCGTTAAACCCGAGTGAGAAACGACTTCCTCGAGACATAATGATGGCTGCTTACGACATCGCGAAAATGAGGAAACAATATGGTCACACGATATCGTCGAGCGGATCAACAACAGGCGCGTACTCGTGTTTCAAGAAGTATGAGAACAACAATGACTCTGGTTACAGAGAGTATGGGTACTCCTCAGGGTTGGGAAGTCTTCAGGCCAGGTTGGATGAGACGTCGGAAAATGTGCGCCAGCTGACTCAGGAAGTGAGGGAATTAAAGAAACTGATAAACGCGCAGCAGCTTGTGCTACAGCAAGCCTTGTCCGGCGCGATAGACCGTTGATGATATAATGGCTATCGTTTACTCTCAATGCCACTGTATACACAAGTCAATAAACCACAGTGTGTATTGTACCATAGCTCGGTGGCTCGGTGTACTAGTTGACTTAAATTCTTATAAAGTGGTGATATTTTTTCTCGTCTTGTTTTACCTAGGAAACCCACTGTTACACCGTCATTTACTTAGGATAAATAACATAATTATGATAATATTATGAGGTTTTGTTGTTATTATCGGTGTAATTAGGGTGTAGAATTAGGGGATGGAGTCAAGGGCTCTGTTCATGCACAGTTGTGTTGTATCGCAAAAACTACATTTAAGGGCTGGTCCCAAAGTTAACTAAGTAAGTTTTAAATATTTAATATTTCAAATAGTTACTAGTTATGAGTTTAGGCCTAATTTGTAAGCGATATTAATTTATAATAATATTTAAAACTGTAGATGAATGGAGTCTGTAAGTGACATTTTATATATTGTTTGATGCGGAACGCACTGGACACTGTGATTGTAGGTATTATATTGTATTATAGATTCTATTGTGATATTAATCGTGACAATAAAATTATTTTTCAATTTATAATGGTGTTTCTGAACAAATCCCATTGTTTTTAGGGATCCGTAGTAAATAAGGAACCCTTATATTTTCGCCATGTTCGTCTCTCTGTCTCTGTCTGTCCGCGGCTTAGCTCAGAGACTCTTAATACTAGAAAGCTGTAATTTGGCATGGGTATAGGTACATATTAATTACGCCGACAAAGTGGTAAAACAAATATTTTTTTTAAAGTTCCCTTTTCTACAAGTAAAGTGGCGATGTTTTTTAGGGTTCCGTACCTCGAAAGGCAAAACGGAACCCTTATAGGATCATTTTGTTTTCCGTCCGTCCATTTGTCTGTCTGTCAAGACCCCTTTTCTCAGGAACGCGTGGAGGTATCAAGCTGGAATTTCAAATAGTTAAAAATCACTTCTAAGCCAACGCAATCAAAAGATAGAGCCGTTTAAGCCGCAAATTTCCGACACTCGCAAGGGGATCAACACCTACAGGGTACTTCCCGTGAACTCAGAATCTTATACAGTTATAGGAAAAATTGCAAAAACCGTAAATTTTTATATAATAAAAATATTTTTAATAGTTTTAAACTTACTACCCCTTTCCTCATGAACGCGTAGACGTATTAAATAAAAAATTCATATCAAATACTCAGGTCTATAATACCTTTAAGCTGTAACAAAATCAAACTTCTATGTCAACGCAATCAAAAGAAACAGCAATTTAAGCCGCATATTTTCAAACTCGCAACTACTCGCAAGGGAATAAAAACCAAAAGGGTACTTCCAGTCGACCTAGAATCTTGAAATTTGGCATGAAGCAATATTTTATAGCACATATAAAGGAACAATTCCGAAAACCTTAAATTGTTAGTTACATCTCATTTTTTATTTAATAAAAATAAACTTTTTTTTTTTCAATTCAAATATATAAATGTGCTGTGAAAATCAATAAATTTCTAAGTCAACACAAATACGCGTATGTGTTAATATAAAATAAAGGATTACTGAAACGATAAAGAGACCTTTGTCTTTAATTTATGCTCCCCCAGCTTTCGATATTGTAATGTTATAGATTTCATTTTGCAATTAAAATACCATAACTATGACTTGATTGTCGTGATGGGTGAACTTTTACTTATATACCTACAGGTTTGTACGGAACCCTCAGTGCGCGAGTCCAACTCGCACTTGGCCGGTTTTTTTTCCAATTTTTTTGTCCCATAGTGTGGGATGTTGTTGGAAAGTTCGTTCAAAAATACTGCAAGTTTTTGTACCTAAACCATTTTTGGATTCAGGGGTCCGTTTTCGAAATATTAAGTTTTGTTAGAGTCAAGTGTCCCACCTTTTTTTTTTTTTTTGGGGGTGGGAAATCACCAAATAACTTCTCCCGCTCTGGGCGGAGCGGGAGGGCGTGTCAGACTCTTACTGACTAAAACCCACCCGTGTTCCTTCGGTTGCCCTGTTGCCGGGGGCCACGATCTCCCTTTCGGTTTTCTTCGCAACCCCGGCAGGCATCGGCCCTAGTGGACCCCTTCAAATCTGCTGACATCTCTTTGAGGCGCGCGTGGAACACAACGCGCCGTCGACCCGGGCCTGGTCCTTATCGGACGGTGAGCCACCCATTGCTCACCGTCCGCAAGCCCCCGCCTACGGTGGCCGGAAATCGCCTCGCGATTCCCGACGCCCTGGGCGTCTCCTCCTGCGGCGGTTAGGGGCGTGAGGGCGCGAAATTTGCCTTTCCCTCACGCGTTCCGCCTCCTCCTTCGCGAGCATTACAGCTTCGCAGAAGGAGGTGTCGGCCTCCCATTTCCTCTCGCTCCGTACCATGGCCTGAACCAGGGCCGGACGCGAGAGATCACCGCCGCCGATCGCCTCCACGAGGACACGGCGATGCTCCGCCCAAGCTGGGCAGACCTCCACCGTATGCTCCACTGTGTCCTCCGGGCGATCCACACAATGGTGACACCCGGGCGTTTCCTCCCGCCTTATCCTGTGCAGGAACCTCCCGAAACAGCCGTGTCCGGTGAGGACCTGCGTCAGGCGGAAGGTGAGGACGCCGTGGCGCCTCTCTAGCCACTCCTCAAAGAGGGGTCTTATCGCCGCAATTGTGGCGTGCCCAGCGCTGGGTTGCGACAATCGCACTCTCCATGACGCCATGAGATCCCGCCGGAGCTCTGTTCGCTGTGCCGCGATTTCTCGCGGCAGCGGAGAAAGTTAGCCCTGAGTTCAATAAAATCACCAACTTTTTTATATCTATACATTCCTACATATACCTAATACATACAGGGTTATTAGTTAAGCCCCGGCGTTTCGCCTCCTCGCGCCACTCCCAAATGTGCGCGAGGACCTTTGCCTCCAGATCCCATGGCGAGTGTCCCCCCCTTGCCAGCTAAATGGTTGGTTTTGGATATATGAAAAAAATGTACGGCAGTAGTATACACCGTGAAATTTTTTTCGTCTTACAAAAGCAGTCCACTTCATGTATCCAATGACTACAAAACAATCATAAAAAAAAAAAAAACTGGCACTCCGGGAGTGCCGACAGAAGTGAAAACTTGAAAAAACATCGGCACCGCGGTAATCAACGCGTTGATGTCTTTTTAACTGTCTTACGAATTTTCGATCAGGTCACGTGTCCTGACGCGAGTTTAACATTTTTTACCCATTACAAAAAAAGTCCACAACGCCGCTAAAGAAGTTTTCACTTCAAAAATATATATACATTCACCTTGACATTTTAGTCGTCTTACAAAGGGCCACTCAATGTACTTACCTGACATAAAATACCTGTAGGAGCAATTCAAAAAATGTTACAATATGTCATTTTTTTAATGAATGTTTAGTAGTCATTGGACACATGAAGTTGCCTGCTTTTGTATAACGACTTAAATGTCACGGTGTACATAACGAAATTAAAAGGAAGACTATCACAGCTAAGTAGGCTTTACAAGTTAACGAGTAATAATCGACCAACTTACATTTGCGGTTGCAAAACATGTTCTCCCACACATTCAGTAAGTATGGGAGAACATGTTTTTCAACTAAAAAGTTAAGTTTGTTTTTGGGATAAATTCACATCATAATTTAAAATACTCTCAGGTACTTACACAGAATACATCAAAATAAATTATTTCGCATCATTAACTTTACCCCTCATTCAAAAACAAAACAAACAAAGAATATTGTTTTTAAATAACAAAACACAACCCAAAAAAAAAACATTAAAACAGGGTAAGTATTGTAATTCATTCATTTATTTTTTAGTATGTAATACAAAGGTAGTAAGCTAAATAAATATTCTTATTTTGTACATTATTTTATGAGTTAGATAGAAAGGTGACATTACCAGATTGTACTTTATTCATAGCTATTATCTTTACCAACTACGTGTAGGTACATGACATAACCGTATTCAAATGTTCGCGCCACTCACCCTATTCCACATTTCTCACCCCATTTAGCCCCAGTATTTCGCGCGCGGCTTGGATGACAGCTGTGAACGGATCAACTGATTCTTATAAGACGAAAAATATACGCTTTGGCTTAAAAAATGGACTTCATTGGACAAAAAATCAACTAAACCAGTGCATTAAACTACCCAGTGTTTCATTTTGGTGAAAATACCAATCTAACAATTAAAATTCGATGTAGGTAATAATTTATTTCTGCTTGATACTGGCAAAAAAATTGCAACATAGCCTTCACATTTTGCAATGTTATTATTTTTGAAGATCTGATTTGAATATCTGATTGAGTTTTAGACAAAAGTTGTAAATCACACAGAAAAAAGTGCGAAATCGATGCCGGATGCACTATCTGCATTTATCTACACCGGACATCATAAATTTGACGTATTGAATTGACATAACAATAACAATGTTGACGTAAATTACCCATGCGCGGACCGCTATAAACCGGTCGATATTCAATTGCCTGAATGGGATAGGATATCTAGATTCAGGTCTTGTCTCTTTCGAACTACCCCTTCTTATCTCCCCAGCCGACGTTCGTCTCTTGCATTCGTCGGCCGGGCAGGCCCTTATTGATTTGATTGAGTGCAGTTGTGTGAGCGGGGCATTCTACCCGGTGCTCCAATGCAGGGCAGTTTCAAGATCCAGCTCATCAACATGGGAACCCGGGCGGCGGCATGTAAGTATCTTTATTTTATTATTAACGCTTAAATTACATTCAGTGAACGCCTTGCATGGAAATTAACGCGTTTGTTTTTCAGAGTTGTATGAGGGGCGTCGTTGAGTAGTGCTTTATATGTGTCCAAATGCAGGGGCCACAGGATACCATGCAGTATTCGGTTTCGGACTCTGAGCTGAGCTTGAAAGGTGAGCTCGTACAAGCGAGCTATTCAATTTTGTGGCACTTTTTGTTCCGGCACGTTAGCTTACCTTGCCCCCCATCTCTTAGGGTTGCCATCTGTGTCTCTTAGGAATTGTGATATTCTCATTATTTTATGTTGATAGACTTCTCACTAAAAGCAGAGATTTACTTCAAATTTCATAGTTGATAGCAGCTCGGAGAACCAAATACATAGTGAACTTATTTTTTTTCCTTGCCATTGCAGCTTTATTTTATAATTTGATGATAGCGTTTTGTAATTTAGATGTTGGTTCATGCTTAAAATTAAACTAGTATTTCAATAAAATTCTTTAAAAAAATGGTCTAAAATTATAGACTTGCAACCATCCATTTTGCATTGGATGTGCTTTACAAATATTGTACAAATGATTAAAGTGCACTATTAATTCACAAAAATCTTTATTTAATTGGATAAAATCTCAAAAAATAGTTCGGGACAAACTGCTGGCTACTGAACTTAATATTTTTTATTTCACATGCAGTTGCAGTTTTCCATTGAAACTAATGTGTTTTATACTGCATGTGCCTTCTAGAAATAAAAATTTCATAATTTGATTTAAAATTTTGAATCAAGGCATATATTCACCATTGCAAAGCAGCCATATTGAATTGAGTGTTGCTTGCTTTCACTTTGCAAATGTTTATTTATAAAATATTGGCAATAATGTTACTAGAGAATATATAATCAAATATCATACTAATTATGTAACAAAATAGGTATATTGACATGCATAAAATTAGAAAAAAACATCTTTCTTTTTAATATTATTCTAAGTCAGAAGGTAATTTAAAGTAGTTTTCTAACAAGACATAATACTTCAAGATGGTGACCCTGACTCCCTTCTAGGTTTCATGTGTGCATATCCCTAGGGTTATTTGGTGTTGGTGTCTCCGTTCTGCCCCGTTGTATCCTAGAATGTTCTCAATATACAATGTGTGTTTAGATCTACAGAGACAAGTATTCCGCTGTTGTTTCATTGTTATATGTATTCTTAATTCTGTTAATTTTTGGTCAAACTACATTAGGCTGGCTGAGAACGTATGGTTTCTTGATTTTCCTGTTCAGGATTCCTGATTCGGAAACCTGAATGCTTGCCTCACATACAAAATGTTCAACTAGGCCCACACGTTCCTAGATTTTCCGAACGAAAAAAAACCTGACATTCGTTTCGGAAACAAAAGAAAAAATGGAACGTCTGCGCTAATCTCACGGAATTCCGAATCAGGAATCCTGAACAGGAAACCGTACGTATGCGGCTAGCCTTATATTGGCTTAGTATTCGTTAAACTTTGATCGTCATAAAGAATGCCCCAGAAATTTCTAGAAAATGGTGGGTGAAGTTCAAAATGGCGGACTGTGCCGCGTGGCGGCTTACATAACCATTACGTAAGGCTTAACGCACACAGCACGCGTAGCATGACGACAATAGAAACGGTTTTTGTTGACGGAAGTATAGACAAAATTACAGATTGTGATTGTTTGTTTATCTGTCATTTTGTTTATTCTTTCGTCGGCAAAACCCGTTTCTATTGTGTTCATGCTAAGCGTGCTACACTGCGTTTTGCTACCGCAAAAACTGTGAAATATAAAACACAGTGGAAGCGCGCGCACTCCGGGAAAAAAAATCGAACACAAAGCAGGATTTCATTCGTTGCGGTGAAAAAAAAACGCATCGCATGTCACCGCACCGCAGTGCGCGCTGCTAGGCCTAAGCCGCCACGGCTACGCGGTCCGTCCGCGTCCGCCATTTTCCAACCGCGCCCAATGCGAAGCCACCAATACGCATGCGCGCAGGTGAGGGGCGCCCGGCCGTCCGCCATTTTGAAACACCTTTGGCTGGTGTTGAGGTGCTCACAATGATCACAATCCAGTCAGGTCTCGAGCTAGCCAGTCGTGTTAACTTTTCTACTGGTGCACCATCTTGAACAATGGGGTGCTGTAAGCAGCTTTGCAGTTTTGCCTGGGATGTCAACTAGGTACTTATAATTATTTATTTCGCATTGTAAATTTAATTATATATTCTAATTATTTAAATGTAGTTTCATCAATAAATTCAATTACCAGAATCAGGGTTCCTGTTTGTGTAGCTCACCTTTCTAAAATGTTGGCAAAACTAGTATGTCTGTCCGTACCATCCCACTGCTTATCCTGGTGTAGGGGTTTCTGGGAAAGCTTTGTCTATAGTATCTCCTTCATATCTATAATATGTATATCTGTTCTTATCCTACTGTGTATGTATATCTATGTAAACCTCCTGTCTGTCTGTTTCTTTTATGTAAGTGTCAATAAAAATATTTTCCAAATAGTATTTTCCTTTGTTCGATTATAATAATATGACTGTGATTTAAAAATTTCCTTCTTCAATCATCTTGCGAATTGTAGTATTTTAGAAAAAAAAAAAGGCTACAAAATTTTATAAAAATTAAAGTAAAATGTCTTCTGAAGTTTGTTAAAATCTATTTATAGAATCTCTTTGTTGTCTACAATATCATTGTAAAGTCAAAATGTTTCTATCATATTTTAAAGGTTTTTAACTAAATTCTCTTCATCCATTAGGCAGTCCGCTGGAATATTTATTTGCTTCAAATATATCTATAATGTGTAACAGAATATAAGCAAGTCCTATAAATAGTTTCTTCTTATTACTGATAATTTTTCACGAAAAATATAATAATCAGCCGATCCATCTAGTTACGAGAAATCGAGCCTTACGTCTCAGGTATAAGACTGCTTTTCAAATGATCTTGTTGAAGAAGAAGATTTGTACTAAAAATTCTTTGTTCGGTTGTGTTTGCTTTCTGCTACATATTGTAAAAATAAATGTGTGTGTCTGTAGTAGATTTGGTGTCAAAATTGTTAGAAATAGGTGTCTATCTTAGAAAATTATTGTATTAATTTAGTCTTTGAAAATGTAGTCATTGTATTTTTGATGGTAGGTTATATTGTTATTTGCATGATGTATTGATGTGTAGTAAATAAATATATATAATGAATGCTGCTTTTTTTATTTATACCTGTATTTTCAAAGTTGTATGTCTTGCCAATGAAAAGGCAAGACCTAATGTAGAAAATTACGATTCAAAATAAATTTAAAAAGAGCGGTTTTGTAAAGATATTTAAAATTACCACATTACTGTTTAAATACTTGTTCTTATATTTGCAAATAATCTTTCAAAATAATATTCAAAAATATAACTAAAAACTCTTTTTGAAATAATTTTCAATAGCTCAAAACATTCAGAAAACTAAATTATTCCCAGACAAAAAACAAAAAATCGAACCCCGAATACTTGCTTTCAATACTAAATCAATAAAAAATATCTATAAATAGAGAGAAAAAAACGGTTTTGGCACAGGCGCGGGACGCATGCGCAAGTTGGGTTGTGCACCCCGCAGCGCGCCGACTGCGCCCGTCGTGTCGTCGTAGCTAATAGGGGTCGCCGATCGATAGCCGGTGCGCGCATGCGCCCTGCGTTAGTGTTGCACTTATATTGTAGTCTTTGGCCGCAACCAATCCGTAGGCGTTGCTCCGCCCCTGATGCGGTCAACACGCAGGCGTAGGCGTCCCGTGGCCCGTGGCCCGAATTAACCTTACATAAACTTTTATTAGTTGAGATAGTTGATTGATTGGTATCGAGGTGTTCAATTATTTAAAACTTACAGTTCTTCAAAGTCGAAACAGTAAGATTATTTTAAACACGAGGTTCTTTTCTTGAAGTGACACTTGATGTAAGTGACGCATGCGTCTTTCTTCTCATATTAGGCGCGAAATCTTAAATTGTTGGCTCGTTAGTCTTGGACGGCTTTCAACGAAGTGGCAGTTTTTTTTTTTTTCTAATTTGCTTCGCAGATAATTTCTGAGATTACGAATTCGTTATTGAGATCTTAAAAGCTACGTTTGTATTATAATTTATGGAATTATAGGGCTCGATATTCTGACTGTGGTACGAAATAGTAGGTAGGTAAAGCCTGTTTTTAAATCTCTGAGACTAAATTGACATTTCCAGTGTTACCTGTTTTTGGCAGTTTTTAAATAATGATGAACCACATTTCGGAATTTTTCCGTAACATACGGTTTTTCGTAGTAATAATAGTACGGCATGCTACTCGATCTTCAAGAAAAAGTTTTGCTGAATACCGAGCTGCATTGGCAGGTACGGACAAAGACGGTTTAGGTTATTACTGTTACACCATAGTACCCATTTGCTCCATATAGAAGTATAAGTCTTGAGCGTAGAAGCTCTCCAACATGTTGACAAAAGCAGCTTTTCCTCACCTGACCAGTCTTTTGTTAGGGAGTCCCAGCCGAAATGAGCCAGGCTTCCAGCTGTAGCTTGAGTACTTTAGCTGGGAGCTCGAGTCATTGTGTCCACTAATGATTTTTTCACTTGAGTGTTATAAAATTTCCTTTTGCTGAGTTGAGATAGTATAACACACGTAGGAGCAGAGCTGGTGGAGGAAAAATCCACACCAGGTCGTATAGCCTACTGGCTATACGACCTGGCGTACTGACTCGAACGCATGCTTTAACGAAGCTTTCGGCAGATACTTCTTCCGAAAGGGTCGTGAAAGCATGCGTTCGAGTCTGATAAGTCTAGATAGTATAGTTGCACATGACGTGTGCTTCTTGCGAGGCGAACAGGTTTATGCTTGGAATTCCCCAGTTCGGATGCCCAAAAGTGAGCAAACCGAAATTGAAGATCGGGTGATGCCCCTCAGTGGGGTCGCAAACGACAAGAACCATGTTGTAGACCAGTCCCTGTCTCGTTCGGTGCCAATAGACGGGCCTTACGGCTTGTAGCCCAGTGTATTGCCGAAACGGGAATACTCTGGGCTACAAGGTCATTAAAGATACCCTCAGTAGGGATCTCCTTTGGAATGCGCTTAATGATGACACGTTGGAGTTTCCTCTGGGAGGGAATAGGTACGGAACGAGTAGTTACGAGTACGGAAGAGACGGGAGAGATTCCTATAATTGTTGTTGTTATAATCCCTATCAGAATGTTAAACATTTGACTAAAATATAAAACTACGTTTAAAAAACCGGAATCATCAGAATAACACTACGAAAAGAAGCTGGCCACATTATTTTTGAGTTTGACATTTGCACTTGTCAATTTAGCCTCTGAGATTAAAAAATAGACTTTATATGAGTAGTACTCAATCATCAATTCCCGTTTAAGATAGCGGCAAAATTATTTTCTCTCTAGTTTGGTCCTTTTAAATTTTGTATTGAATGAGGCTTTTCAAAATATAAGTGGTACCTTTGTTATATTCTTCTAAGTAGTAGGTATCTTTTTCTGAATGGCATGTCACGAATTCCCACGCTGCTTTGTTTCTGTACCTACCTACTTAATAAATAAAAAATACTGCCTCGACTCTCTATATGAGAATTCCAAAGATACGTCCAAATATGGTTTAAACTAGTTTCTGAATTTAATAACCGATTTGTAGTCTTTTATGAAGAAGGGAAAACATCGTGACAGTCCAAAATTGTACTCGGAGAACGGCATGCGTTATGTTGGCGTCTAAAGATAACTGCTTTTCTTTCGTAATTAGATTGGAGGCGTTGAAGGCGATATAGGAGGCTGTTTTACTTACCAAAACGTTTGCGATAAACTTAAAGTGTGTAATGTGGGCAAAAATTAACGTACCTATTTGATATGAAAGACGCAAGAAAAGATTTTAGCCAATTTTGAATAGGTAGGACTAGGCAAATAGTAACTAATAAAAGCTGATAAAAAATATTGGATAATTTCTTCATAATCTCAATTATTACTACTTGTTTTTATTATAATAAAATATTTTATCTTGGGACCTACACCGTCATTCTTTTACTCTATCTTGTATCGCAAATAAGGAGTTTATCAAAATTCTGTATCAATCATTTAGGTACCTATTTATTCGGTAAAAATCTATTATTAGGGTGCACTCAGAGCACACACGTGCATCGCTCATAAGCACATAAAGGGGACCGGTTAGAGGGTAGCAGTTATTTACTTTACTTTGTTTTACTTTGAGGGTTGCTATTTATAAAAAAAAAAAACCACTGGCACCCTTTGATAAGTCGTTGTTTATTTGTGACTGATTGTAATCCACCTTTATTTAGCCATACTAATTAATTGCGTCTAAAGTAATCTGATGGACTCTGGTCCTTTGAGCGTTGCATTTTGTAATAATGCTTTGACTTCCGAAATTAAAGTTATTTTTTTTGGAATGTTTTTTTTGGAAGTCGGTTGTTTTTTTTTTGTAAATAGTAATTTTTTTTTTTTGTAAATACCCCACACAAATTCGAATACCACTACCTGCTATGTAAATAACAGTGACTGGAACTTATTATAACATCATTCCATAATCCATATAGACCAAGTGTGAAAAATACCTACTATTGAAGCTACTTTAAAAATTACCCAAACAAAATTAATAACGTTTATGTGGGACTACCTCTGAAGTATAACCTACCAAACAAAACTAAAATAATGAAAATCTATTCATAGTTGGCGGAGTAATAGCGTAAAAAACATATAGTCGAATTGAGAACCTCCTCCTTTTTGAAGTACTTAGGTTAAAATAGCGTGATATACTTATCATAAATAATTTAGGAATCTTAGGAGTTTTTTAAAGTTAACAATTATCGAGGCATCCTGTGGAAATCTGGAATGCAGTGAGACCATGATTTCAGGAGCTTAGATATTATGCTGTCGCAGTTTAGAAGTCGTTGCGAGAAATAAATTGATTTGATTTTGATTTGAAAGTTGTTAAACTTACAAGGCAACAAGCAACTTGAGAAAGCTGAAATAAAACATCATTAAATAATTCTCATCGGTTGCTGTCTTCTCAAAATATTTAACAGATTTTAAACAGTAATGGAATAGTTTTAAAATCCCAACTATAGTAGCCTAACACTGTTTGTCCACTGCACCGTGAACGGGACGTCAACGAAAAACGAAAATACTGCTATGTAATATGCTATATGCTAATATGTTGCTACTTCGGCGTCGTCATCTCGTTGTGTTCCGCTCACGGTTCGGTGGACAACGCAAACTCCTCAAGCTCTTGCCACATTGAAGCGAATTCCACGTGGGACGCGACTGTTTCGATTGTTTTAATGATTAGGAGCGAATTTTCAGTTTGGCCAGAGCTTGACTATACCAATAGTTTCTTCTCCTTCTGCTGAATGAGGAAAAAGGCCAATATACTAATAGGATAACTCTCTAGCCTCGTCCTATACAGTTACAGCAAAGATCCGCAGCCTGTACGACGCCCAGTTGCGGCTGCAACACAACATTCAGCCGTTGCCTCTCGGCACTGACATTGCCAACACTGTCAAATACTTCTCACAGACTCTTCTTAGTAAGTATCCTTTGATTTTGTCAGTCTTGCAGGCTTTTTAGAAAAGGTTTCTTGAGGATAGTCCAGATGTTCCTGTGCTAAAAATCGTTAGGCCTGAATTCAGCGAAAAGTTTTTTAACTGGAGAATCACTAATTAAAATTACGGTTTTTAAAATTAAATCCTTAGGTATATTTTCGAGAGGAAATGGGAGGCCGTCACCTCCTTCTGCGAGGCGGTAATGCTCGCGAAGGAGGAGGCGGAACGCGTGAGGGAGAGGCAAATTTCGCGCCTTCACGCCCCTAACCGCCGCAGGAGGAGACGCACTTGGCGTCGGGGAGTCGCAGGCCGATTCCCGGCCACCGTAGGCGCGGGCTTGCGGACGGTGAGCAATGGGTAGCTCGCCGTCCGATAAGGACCAGGCCCGGGTCGACGGCGCGTTGTGTTCCACGCGTGCCTCAAAGAGATGTAAGCAGAATTGACGGGGTCCGCTAGGGCTGATGCCTGCCGGGGTCCCGAAGAAAACCTAAAGGGAGATCGCGGCCCCCAGCAACAGGGCAACCGAAGGAACACGGGTGGGTTTTAGTCAGCAAGAGTCTGACACGCCCTCCCGCTCCGCCCAGAGCGGGAGAAGTTGATGATTTCCCATCCAAAAAAAAAAGGTATATTTTCGTTGGCCGGGTTTTAATAAGAACATTCTGACAATGAAGTTGCGGACGCAGCTCGAATACATAAAATAGATAGATCTCGTCTATACTTCAAGAGCTGGGGAGTCATTTTGGTCCAGTCTAAGCTAGATTTATCTACGAATCCTCTTGACTAATTCCACTTCAACACTTCTAAGTAGTCTGTAGTCAGTAAACCAAACTTTAGTCCCTCCTAATTTACTTCCAACCTTTCATTAATTGCTCCACAATTTCTTTAGGCGTCCTCAAAGATGTCCCGCGCTCTCCCCTTGAGATGCTTCGGGATGCTGACAATGACAGCGAGAGGATGAGTTTGTACCCCAACCTGGACTATAAGAGCCTGTTCAACGCGCTGTCCGGGCTCGTTGACTCCACACCACATCTGCAATATGGGACACTGGGTAAGTTTGACGACAGTTTATTTTCTTTGTTTTTATAGTATTTGGTGATGTAATATTTTTCACATATGACTATAGTCGGTAGGAATGATAATCAAGGTTTAAATTGAAGACTGGTTAAGTCACCTTTTGTATCTTAACAGTCTTATCTGTTTTAGTACCCTCGTTACTCGTACGTACGTGCCTTTGTGGTAGTAATGGAAGTTGTTTTTGTACAATAGTAACGTCTATACTTATGAAATAACATAATATTTTAGTAACACAATATTATATTATTATTATTTTATTAACTTTCTAATGCATTCAGCAATAAAATGCATTTTAACTCTTTCAACATTTAAATAATTTCACAATCCTTTTCTAGCACTTTGAACACTGAAATACGTTTTATTAACACTTTGTACATTGAGATATATCACAATGTTTTTATATAACTATTAAAATTGAAATACTTTTTCACCCTTTAAACTTTGACTTATTTTTTGGCAATATAAATATTGATAAATGTACTTACTTTTCTATCACTTTGAACATTGAAATTCTTTTTCAACACTTTGGAACATAAAATATTTTATCTACACCCATGCTATAAAACCTCTATAACAGTTTCCGAAACAGCTTATTGCCAACATTAAAGCAGCCAGTGTCATAGTAAGTTTAATATCATCCAAACGAGTGTTATAATGTTGTACTAAAGTTCATTATGCAACTCGAATTTCATAAAAAGAACATTGTCATGCACGCGCGTTTCACTACCACAGCCAGCGCAGTAATAAAAATAAAAAAAAACTTAAAGGTTATTCGAATTCACGTCGTATCCCGCCATTTTTGTTCGACAATAGTATTGCAAAATGTTATTACTTTGTTGTTTACAAAAATGAGTGATACAAGCATATTCATAACACACTACCAGATATTTCTAATGCAGCAAATGACATTTCTAACCAATTATTATCAGAAAAATGGAGAAAACAATATTGTACAACACCCTATGGTTTCAGAACCTTTTATAGAGGATTCATATCATGGGTGTGGATAAAGTCTTGTATCAAACTGTACATAATTAGGTATTAAAACACTCATGTGATAAACCGACATTCCTGTTTTAATACCTCTTATTATACAACAGTTGCATAAATAACTATTAAACACGTGTTTCCAGCATTCGGTCAAGCCATCCTGCAGTGCCTGGGATGCCTGCTGCCTTTCCTGGAGTATGACATGATTGACAACCTTCCCTTCCTGGTAGCCTACTGCGTCGCGATGTTTCCAGTGGCTCTTCATCAAGAGATCCTGCATCTACTCTCTTATTATATCCTGCCGTTTACTATCAGTAAGTATTTAATTAAAGTTACTACGTTTGATCCGTCCTTAGACTAGGTAGAGGGACGATCTTCAGGGTGTCTGGTACAGCTGGATGACAGTAGCGGAGGATCAAGTTGAATGGCGGTTAGTTTGTTGAGGGAGTGAGGCCTATGTCCTGCAGTGGCCTGCTAATAGGCTGATGGTCATGATGTCTGTTTGATTATTAGCAACAAACTCATTTTTCGTTTTTATATGGGGACAGAGTTGCAAGAATAAGGGGTTCATGACACATTTCTGGGTTCGGATCTAGATCTAATTCAGATTTCTTCCGTGCTTCGAACCATCCGTCCGGGCTTAGAGTTCTGTTAGACAAAAAAAAATGATCTCGTGTAAACGGTCTTAACACATTAAGAAAGGCAAGGCAGGTAAGGATAAGGATAAGGTCTGTAACAGAAAAGTCATATATTTCGCAAATGGCTCTTCAGGAACATAACAATAAAATGTAAGACAACCGAACCTTGTGTTGTAACGAACGTTGAAATAATTAGACAAAATAACATCATGTGATCTTTATCTCACGTTAAACTGAACATCTGATGTTTAAAAATACTCTAATGATTAAAAAACCTTTTTCATTAGATTTAACACGGTCATGTAAAGGAGAATCCAAAATCAAAATAATTTTTTTTTATTATGCTTAAAACAACTTCGTAGTAAGATGGTTTAATTGCTGTGTTTTTCGCGTGGCAAAAATAGTAAAAAACGGTATAAAAAAAAAACTCGGAAAAATACTTCACATTTTTCGTATTGTTAAAATAAAAAATCCTCCTCAACTTCATTCCTTTCGGTTTATTTTACTGTAGCCTTGATATGGAAGTAGATCAAAAAATGTATCTAATGGTAAATAAAAAATAAAAATTTCGTCAACAAGGACTTAGGATTTTTATTAAGTGCACTATAATAAGTGCACTATAATAAAAAAAATCGAGACCTGTTGTTGTGTTTTTTACCAAAAATGTTGTTTTTGGTGAAAAAAAGTAAAAGTTTTCGTAATTCAATGTTAATATCCTTTTCATAGTTTTGTCTCAATTTAACCCTGTATCTCTATTTATCAAATTTTATTATGACATAATAAACAAAAAAAAAAACCGACTCGTTTTACATCACGACTAACAAAATAATCACAAAAAAAATTGTCAAGCGCATGTAAACTGTTGTCATTGATCGAATTGTATCACTTAAGTTGTGTTTATTTTGACGCGTCAATAATTTTCGTTCCAATTCATTCCAACTGGGCGTTAGAGAATTATTGTTTTATCAATTTTATTCTATGGTCAAACATTTAATCTTCTCACATCCATTTATTGAAAAGATTTAAGTTTATTTTTAAATTATATAATTTAAAAGAAAAATCATTAAACTTCGTAAAAAAAATAGTTTTAACGCCAGCTTTGTAGCTCGCTCTTTAGATGGCGTAGTTAGTTTAGCATCGATTTCTGAATCGCGCTATATGTTTAGCTCGCGTCGAATATTGGTAGGTCTCTACAGGCTGGGTTCCGTAGTAGGTAAAACCTATTAAATAAAATAATCTTTATAAATACATACAGAAAGTATAATTATTAGGTACATCTGCATTCTCATAAAAAAATCACTAATTCCGTACAATCAAACATACAACACAAGCATTAAAAACAAGTTTCAACTAATGACTGCACGGCACGGTCTAATTACGGCAAAAAAACTATATTAGTTGAGCACAGCTGTTCACTAATTTATAGGAGGATTTAGATAGTATAAACATACATAAACAACATAAACATATTTAAAACAATACTTAAGAAACATGTATTGTACCCTGTAACCTCACCAACACCCCAAAGGTCAAAATGATAATTAAAATAACATAGATGTAAGCACTTCATTGTAAGTATTATAAACTGTTATCTAAGTTCTTATGAGAAATAAAATACATACAGATAGAATACTTATAAATAGTTTAACTAATTAATTATGATTCGATTGATTCTTGTTTGGAATTAATTACGGGATTGAAAGCAATAAACAGAAATTGGAAGCAATAGCAAAATAACCCTCTTTTTTGCTTCCGCCGCAGTCGGGTAATAAAAATGCTGGTGGCCATATTTTAAACTAAATTGTTAATATTCATCATTCTCCTGCGCTTATCCCAATTTATTTGTGGTCGGCGCAACAAGTCTTTTATTCCATTTATTACCCGTCATTTCGGGAGTCACCCATTTTATAACCATACTTTTCACAAAGTCCATCAATCGTTTCATTTTTTTTTAGGTGAAAACTGCTTTAGGCGCGTTGGGCATTTTTGAGATGGTACTAAACCATTGATTTCGCGAGACCGTGATGACACCAGCTTTTGACCATTAAAAAGACATCAACGCGTTGATTACCACGGTGCGTGGAGTAGACATCAACGCGTTGATTACCGCGGTGCCAATTTTTTGTTCTAGTTTTCACTTCTGTCGCATTCCCGGAGTGCCACTGTTTTTTTTTAATCAAATTTAATACTCATAATATTAAGCCTGTGCTCCCCGAAGGGATAGTCAGATGAGGTATACAGTACTTCCACATATCGCCAGTTTTTTTTTTTTTGGTTTTCTGTTTTGTTTATTACTAAAATCGTTGTACTGGTATTGGCGTCAAGTAAAACCTTTAAAGAAGTTTCAAAAATCACAGTAATCGTTTATTTCAAAATCCCTTTAATGCTCGAAACATCGACCTCTCGCCACCGGTTCTAAAATGCGTTTTTTTTTTTTTTGTATAGGCTCCGTTATTCTCTTTTAAACAACAAACTAATATATATATTGTTTTTCAGCACGCAAGTATGCAGGCATGGAGGAAGAGAGTCAGGCGTCGCAGTCAGTCGCCGCTATCATCATGATGGTGTTCCAGCACTCAAGCAATCCAGGTAAGTGTTATTGAGTAAAAACAGAAAGGGAAATATTTTATTGTGCCTCAAAAAATCTTTCGTCCATCAAATGGTGTAAACCTTTTTTTTATTAAGTGAGCGTCTTTAAAATTTTTGGTCTTTTTGAAAACAAACTAAAGTTATTCAGCAGAAAATTCCCTGTGATATTTTTATTACTGGGTGCTATTAATCTAATTGATCTCTGAAAATGATACCCATGACGAAAACGTACATGTCAAAATAATACAGAAACACTTACCGGCAAAAACGTAACACCACTTATAGGATCACTTGTCTGTCTGTCACAGCCAATTTGCTCCGGATCTAATGGACCGATTAAGTTGAAATTTGGTGCACGTATGTATTTCTGTGAACCAAACACGGACGTGTAACGTAAATAAATAAATTTTGAATATGGGGGTCACTTTTGAGGGGCAAATAAGAAAATTTAAAAAAAAACAAACGTTTTTCAAAATATCGTGTGACATATCAAACGATACAGTTTAAAAAACTTTTTTTGTTACGAGATTCTCAAATATATATTTTTTTATAATTTAAAATAAATACATTTTAAGATATTTAATAAAATAGATGAAAATTGTCCATTTCCCCCCTTATCTCAGAAACTACTGAGCCTAAAATTTTGAAAAAAATACAGAGTCTTCACTCATAGATTATAGTAAAACCTATAATAAATCCATGGTCTTAAAATAACATGGTAAATCTATCAATATTGTGCGTACAAACTTATATTTGCAGTTGGAATGTATGGGAGAACATGTATTTCAACTACAATGTTAAGTTTGTATTTGGGATAAATTCATCCCAACTACGGAACCCTTCATTGTGTGTAGTCCGACACGCACTTAGCCGGTTTTTGTTAAACATAGCCCCTTGCAAACTCGCAAAAGGTAGTAATTTTGGCACTGAGACCAGAAAAGAGGGAAATTCCAGGAGAAATAACAAAAACAATAGCCTGGGCTTTTATGTGATAAATAAAGTTTTTAAAACTTCATATATCTTTGGGGAAATTCGGGAAACTGTAACAAAATAAATGCCTGCAAGACTATCAAAGAAGTATCTTAGACAAAAACCGAAATCCATTCTTGTTTGTCAATATGTTTATGTCTAAACCACTCAGTTTTAGTGCTTTGTTTAAAGACCAAAAAATTGCATAAAAAATGATAATTACAGTACGACACAACTAATATGTAGCATCGGCAAAATTCGTAAAACAGTTCACCATACGAACTGAGAGCGTCTTCAAAATCACCAATCTTTATTATTGCTTTAGGTGAATATGATCTTTACGCAAACGAAATAACTTTTAAAGTCATACATTCGAAAAATTTAAATGAATGAATCCAAATTTTCAAATTTATGCTACATCTAAGTTGTTTCGTACTGTACCAAATTGCTTCCGTTCAGCAGTATGTAGATATTTTTTTTTTTTGATAATTTCGGTTCCTAAATGGCCATTACTGTTACAAATAGTTAGCCAGTGAGGCTATTTTTCTCGTCACGCTCGATACAAGGCGCAATCACATGTAAAAAAATACGTTGTATCTACTAAAATGTGAGTTGTTGCAAGGTTCACTAGATAGCGCCACTGGTAAAATGGTGCTACAATTTATGATTAACCACCACTGTAATGTGACATAATATTACTAGTGGCGCCATCTACTCAACCTCGTGACGACTCATACTACGGGCTTAACTGATTATGGTGTATGATCATTTTAAAATCGATTGAGGTCGTGGTCGTAATATTGCGATGTGACTGGTATGTGAGTCTTGTAACTTTTATTAGATGACGCCACTAACCAACTATTGTGGCATTGCGATAGTTCTTGAACAGTAACGCCATCTCGTTTAATATTGTGGCGTGACCCGTATACGATTTGTGATGACGTTCAATAGATGGCGCCACTAGCGATGCAGCGTCATATTGCGGTAGTTCGTGAGCAGTAACTCCATCTAGTTTAATATTGTGACATGACTGGTATGTGAGTTGCGGAAACGTTCAGTAGATGGCGCCACTAGTAATGCACTGTCGCAATGTTTGGCTTGTAGCGCCATTTGGCGGTGACAGAAGCGATTGTAAAAATGATTTATGAGTTAGCTGTTTCGTGCAATAGTATTGAAGCCTGATATTTATATGATACTGATATTAATTATCCGTTGCTTTTTTGTGCAATTTGAGCTAGTGCTTTATTTAAACTTGGGATTGTAGAGATAGCAGATTGGTACTTTTGAATAATTTTCTTCTTCTTTATAATTCTTATGCTATCTTGGCAATTTATAAATTCATATTTATAATAGCAACTCAATGCAGTTACTTACACATACACATGCTTTACAATTAAAAGGTTTTAGCAGTGGTGTCTTAAACAAACACTTTTCAGATAAATTATTGTTAGCCTTTTTAGGGTTCCGTACCTCAAAAGGAAAAAAACGGAACCCTGATAGGATCACTCGTACGTCTGTTTGTCTGTCCGTCCGTCCGTCTATCACAGTCGATTTGCTCCGAATCTAATAGACCGATTGAGTTGAAATTTGGTACAGATATGTATATCTGTAACCCAAACACGGACGTTTAATGTGAAAAAATGAATTTTGAATATGGGGATCACTTTTGGGGGCAAATAAGAAAATTAAAAAAAGAAAGGTTTTTGAACTGTATCGTGTGACATATCAAATGAAAGGGCTTGTTACGAGGATCTCAAATATTTTTATAATTTTAAAATAAATAAATTTAAAGATATTTAAGAAAATTGATGACAATTGACCATTCCCCCCTAATCTCCGAATCTACTGAGCCTAAAATTTTGAAAAAAATACAGAAAATGGTTCTTCACTCGTAGATAACATTGTAAATCCATCAGTATAGTGCGTACAAACTTATATTTGCAGTTGGAATGTATGGGAGAACATTTATTTCAACTACAATGTTAAGTTTGTATTTGGGTTAAATTCACTACCGAACCCTTCATTATTCGTAGTCGGACAAGCACTTGGCCAGTTGTTTATTATTAACAGAATGAAATATTAAATACTTTGACTTTTATAAAAATATTTTGATTGTACTTGCTGAATTTCAATTACTTTTACTCAACTACTTATTATTATTAATTAAGTCTTCTGTCAATTTAAAAATGCTTTTGACATATTTTTACCAACCTACTGTATCCCTCTATTCTTTTGTCTACTTTTGATATTTTAGGATCCTTTTCCTCCATCTTAAAATGTATATTTCTACTTATTTTTCTTCCAGCCCACCACTGCCAACTTCTCGAATGCCTGATGTCGATGAAGCAATCAGTTGTCAAAGACATTCTGTGCGTCATAGCATACGGCACGTGGGGCGCTAGGCTATCTGCTGCCAAGCTACTGTTCTACTACTGGCCGCCATTCGACGCCAAGTTGTTTGACAGGAAGGGACTGCTGTGCAAGTTCTCCAGTGAGCTTCTGTCATTGGCTGTTATAAGTATAATTGTACAAGGTCAAATTAAAATAGCTGACGAAACTTCGCAAACGTGCATAATCAGTCTATAATGTTCCCACTGCTGGGACACAAGCCTCCTTTCTTCGAGTGGGAGTGGGCTGTAACTGTAATCCACCACGCGGGTCCAGTGCGGGTTGGTGGATGTCACATGTCCTCGAATTTTTGGTTCTAGGACATGCCTGTTTCCTCACGATGTTTTCCTTCACCGTTTTGAGTCAAATCGCAGACGTGATCTATGTTTAATTTGTATTTTGTTGTATTGTGTTAATAACGATATTGTGAGAAGTTTATCCAGCTAATTTAATAAAACCCTGTATGTCTTGAAATATCATAATCATTTATTTTTTTCTTTACGCCTGTCGTGTTCTTTACATTGTTTTCAATTACAGATGACCTGGTCCCGTTCCTGTGCCAACGCGACATGTGCCCTAATGCTGGTTCGGCAGAGGCAGCCAAGGTGTGCTACGACCACTGCATCAGCGTGACCTTCGCGTCTGACAGTCCACCTCCTCTGTACTTGTGTATAGAGTGTGCGAATGAGATACACAGGTATTTGCCATGTTAATTGGGACCTTTGACATTCAAAAGTTAAGCTACGCTTGCCGCGGTCGGTTCGTGGATGGATCACCATCCATTACATATCGATATCTTTGACAGTCGTTACGTGTAGTCAGAAGCCCAAGGTCTGACAACCAGTCTTACCAAGGGGTATCGTGTTACCCAGTGACAATTGTGAAGGTCAGATAGGCAGTCGCTCCATGTAAATTACTGGTATTCAGCTGCATCCGGTTAGACTGGAAGTCGACCTCAACATATTTGGGAAAAGACTAGACAGATTGATTAACTAGCAAAGGAGTCTACACTACATTTAGTGATTAAAATGGATCCCAGTCTGTAATAAGGCTCGGAAATCTTACAAATAAAAAATATTGGTCTCTAACTCAGCTGATTTGATTAGATTTTTCAACTGTCTAATGTAGAATATACACAGTACAGGCAGGTATTAGTGTAAAGACTCCTTTAAGGAGAAAAAAGTCTTCCAATCGTCCCTAAACGATAAAGTATAGATTTTTGTCCAGATAAAATTAAAATATAAATCATTTTTCTGCCGTCCAATCAATAATACCTTTTTTTTTTTTTTGAGGGTGGGAAATCATCAAATAACTTCTCCCGCTCTGGGCGGAGCGGGAGGGCGTGTCAGACTCTTACTGACTAAAACCCACCCGTGTTCCTTCGGTTGCCCTGTCGCCGGGGGCCACGATCTCCCTTTCGGTTTTCTTCGCAACCCCGGCAGGCATCGGCCCTAGTGGACCCCTTCAATTCTGCTGACATCTCTTTGAGGCGCGCGTGGAACACAACGCGCCGTCGACCCGGGCCTGGTCCTTATCGGACGGTGAGCCACCCATTGCTCACCGCCCGCAAGCCCGCGCCTACGGTGGCCGGAAATCGCCTCGCGATTCCCGACGCCCTGGGCGTCTCCTCCTGCGGCGGTTAGGGGCATGAGGGCGCGAAATTTGCCTCTCCCTCACGCGTTCCGCCTCCTCCTTTGCGAGCATTACCGCTTCGCAGAAGGAGGTGACGGCCTCCCATTTCCTCTCGCTCCATACAATGGCCTGAACCAGGGCCGGACGCGAGAGATCACCGCCGCCGATCGCCTCCACGAGGATACGGCGATGCTCCGCCCAAGCTGGGCAGACCTCCACCGTATGCTCCACCGTGTCCTCCGGGCGATCCACACAATGGTGACACCCGGGCGTTTCCTCCCGCCTTATCCTGTGCAAGAACCTCCCGAAACAAATCAATAATACCTGGACTGTCTTTCATTTTCAGGGAGCATCCGAATCAGCGCTTTTTCGACATCTTGCATCCTCAACAGCAGGTGTCCATGGTGTGCGAGAATAAGGTAAATATTTATCTTAAGATTTTATCTAAATTATTTTTTTCTCAATATTTTTTTTGGTTATAATATATACATATCAATATATATATATATAATTTGTTGTTGTTGTAGTTGGCTAACAGATAAAGTTGTTAAAAACTAAAAAAGTATTTGTACTACAAATAAATATCATCATACGTTAGAAAATACATTTCTAACCAAGTGAATTAATGTGTGATTTCAGAACTGCCGTTCGACAGACAAGGCTGCATATTCAATCTGCTTTTCCAACGAATGCGCCAGTTACAATGGAAATCACCCCATAAGGTAAGATAAAGAGGCGCTACAATTTATTATAATTTATAATTTCAATAGACAAAATAACTTTTTACTTTTTTTTTCTCTGTATTCATAAGAACTAATGTTCGTACCTAATAATTTAACAAGCAATTTAAATCTAACTTATAATTTTACGTGATAGATTTCATATCTAATACTTTAATATATTTCTGGTTTGTGATGTGACTTTTGGTAAAATAAGATCACCCGGTTTCTGAAACGCTGATAAAATTTTATTTAAGGATGATTTCCACCAAACGGCTCGCATTGCATCGGATCTGCGGGTTTAAAAAGGCCGCATTAAGCAATTCCTCTAAAAGCAATTCATTTTTTGAATTCCCAGTAATTCCTCTATGGTGACACATATTTTAGCTGAATCATATTCAATTTAATTCATATCAGAATCATATTTGGTGTAAATATTGCCGCATGAAAAAATTAAGACCGTAATTTTGCAAGATATTTTTTTTTTCTACAGTTTAAATGTTATTTCATTTTAATCAAAACTGTCAAACAGATGAATTGCGTAATATGAATTGAACGCAGATAATATTATGAATTGTCAGTTTGTGTGATTCATAATTGAAAATGATCGCTGAGCGATTTGACTGCCCCTACATACGATAATGCATGCATACCAGACCAGACCAGAATGCATTTCAGACATCTACAGCCAGGGCACTTAATCTGATTGACACTGCCCTAAATTTTTAATGACTTGTTTGATTAAATTATTATTTTTAATTTAATATTAATTCTGTCACCCTTATAATCAGACGTATCATTTTAATTTCGATTCTGTGCCCCTATAATTTATATTACTCATTCGTTTATTTTAATTGTATTTGACATTTTATTTTAATTTGAGTTCTGTAGCCTTTGGAAGTACCTATTTTAATTGCATTGACATTTTATTTCTCTTACTGTGTTTTATGATTATTTTCTTCTTCTTCTAATGCAATCATCAACTTCAATATTTTTTTAAAATTAGATCACGTCAACACGGTAAGAATGAAACTATTTGACTAGGCGCAGAAACGGATACGTGCGCAAGCGATGCTACGGAGCCTTAGAGTATCTATCACTAGAGAAGCCTTACGAACACTTCCCCCTCTATAAAAGTACAAGAGCAAATGCTCTAACACGGTCATAAAAACTACTTTCAAATCGATTCGAACGCACAACGTTAATCGTTTTCGAGTCGCGGGGTTCTCATCAGTGCTCCGTGAAAATGCCTAGTTGTGCTGTAAAAACACGTAAAAATCGGTCAAATACGTCAAATTTAAATAAAGACGGAATAACCTTCCATACGTAAGTTTCTTTTTTTAAATTTCTAGTCATGTTTTCAGTGAAATTCAAAATCCTAACCTCAATACATTTTGACTTTTCATTCGATTCAACCATGATTCAACATAAAACAAGGCATGAATCGAGTATTTTGCTCGCATTGCTTTTGTGACGTCACCATGTCTCGCTACACGTCGTTTTTATGTTCATAAGGTTCAAAATATATTTTTTTGCATTACGAGAATGTACGTCAAATCAGCTAAATTGACATGCACTTTCCATGCGATTATTTAACAACCAAAATTGACATGTCGATAATTTCTTAGGGCGAATTAGTATTTTTTGTTGTTTAAGAAAATTGTTTTTGAACGAAGTTCTTTAACGCGGCTTGCGGTAGGAGTAAACTGGCAGAAAAGTCACGTGAAAAAGCGTTTATACTTCCAACTGTTTTCTTCTAATTCGATCGAGAGAGAGAGAGAGAGAGAGAAAGTCAAAATCCAAGATGGCGGCTTCATAGTTTCCAAAGGTGAGGTCAAAATATAAATCCAATACATAATCCAAGGCGAAAGCGAAAATTTTGTTTTTGTTTAAAATTGTACGTGAGAAGGAGCTTTATTCCTGACGCGGGTCCACCGAACGCACTCGTTTTATTTGTAATGTTCTGTTTTATATTTCCATTCTAACGGTTTTATAATTTAAAAATCATTCTTGTTAGTCACAAAGCCAAATATACAGATTTGACGCACAAGAATTGTGTAAATTACAAAAAAAAGGGACCCTCAAAAATGTATTCGCTATAGTTACTCCAAATTGTTTCATTTTAAAAATTAGTAGGTGTTATGAACTATATTTTTTTTTGAATTTTTATTTAATAGTTATTATTATTAAAATTTTACTTTTCTATGCATCAGCTGTTTTATTTCTGGATTCAAGCAAACTTCCGAATCATTATCGATATCGATAAAAAAAGGGAATGTATGGTACGGACTTCTCTTTCCGGGCTCGAAAAAAAACAATAGATTGTTCTTTCGTAGATGCTACCGCGCTTCCCCCGCCAAAAGTTCTTTCTTCTTTCTTCACTTTTTTGTTCGGAATATTCTTATGGCTTCTCCAGTGATATTATACTCTAAGTACGGAGCCGATCGTATGCGTCGACGTCCTGCCGGACGCGATCGGCTGACGCCGCATCTGTTCGTATCCTTTCCGATCCGAAATGATCGTTTCCGGCCCTCGCCAGGTACTGCCAGCAGTGCCACGGCAACCGGCACAACAGCCGGCGCGGCGCCGACCACGTGGTGCACGCGCGGCTGCCGCTGGCGTGGCAGATGGACAGCGACATGCAGACCAACCTCGTCGAGGCCATTATCAGGTGCATAGCTTGTTATTCGTTTTACCGGGAATGCTACGCGCTTCATACCTGCATGGGTTTTGAAAGGTCAGACAACATAAGAATTAACTAATAGATTGTCAATCTGATATCAAGTGATTCGATTAGGTTGTTATTGCAGTCATTCAATCACAGGAGTTCATCATCTTCCTGCCCTTTTCCTATTTTACGTGGGATCGGCGCACCACGTTTTTTTTTTTTTCACTCTCCCAGTCCACCGTCACGATATCAATCACTCCCTTCTCCTTCATATCATCCCTCACACAATTCATCCATCTTTTCTTTCCCTCTCCATCCATCAACATTTACGTAATAATATATTCATAAAAGTTAACATGAGTTTGGTATTCTATAAGCAAATCCGAAAAAAGTTTCTTAACATTCTCAATCTTATTTCAAAAGAAAAAATAATATGTAGGTAAGTACTTAAATTTATAATATTATTGTGATTTCTCCTTTGCAGCCTCCTAAAAGAAGCGAAGCCGATAAACATGGAAGACCCTGACAGTTCCACTGAACAACTCAAGCCTCCACTAAGTGTAGACTTACCTGACCCCATCTCCGTTGAAGATCGCCAGCTGCTTGGAAGGTAAGAATTGGTTTTTCATCTTGTGTAAGTGGTTGAAGCGCTATTGCTGAGCATGAGGTCCTGGATTTGATCCCCAGGTCGGGCAAAGTGTTAAAGATATCAATATCGATTTAGAAATGGAAACAAAATGTTAAGAACCTTTAAGACTTCGTAAACTCGTTTCACATGTCTCCAACCTGCATGGATAGTGATGAATGCAGGTACTCTCTCGAACGAAAACTTTCCCAAATTACAACAAGTCTCGCACTTTGCAAATTAAAATTGATCCAGGTGAGACTCTTGGTCAATTTTTATTTGTAGAAGCTAACCCTTTTTATTCCGTGACTGCTGTCAAAAAACAAGCTGACTTCCGGATTGGACGACGATAAGTTTGAAATAAATAAATGATTACCTACATTTGTAATGTATTTGTTTTAATTTTTAATTTATCTTCCTGTCTCTATAATTTTGTGCAGTCCGGCAGCCTTTCTGTGGCCGTTTTCTTTGAAATCTTAATATATTACTTAGATATGGAGTGTGGCTGATGGTGGGCCTGTGTACTCCGAACCCCGACACTCCTGACGAGATCCTGGGCCGTCTGCTCTCCGTGCTGTTCCACTGGTTCCATGTCACGTCCTTCTCTTATACTGGTGAGTTTCTCTTAAACTTGGGATTTAAGAATTTACTGTCGATATGAGATATTTTTTCCTAAACGGTGTTCATAACAGGCATCTTGCCCAAATTTTTTATAAAGTGTGCCTTACTTTTGGACACAATAACCAAAATGAGAGACGAACTTTCCGTGTCAAAAATGTTTTCGATTATTCCGGGAAAAACAACAGACTATTCAAAATTATGAAAACAATTAAAAAACAAATGAATTTAGCTCAATTAACACAAGTGTTTCAGAATTAACACATAATACAACTGCTCCTCACAAGTTTTTTACGCTGACTGTACTATATAACTAGTCTATTCTGTTGAATCATGCTTAATCTAAATTATAGTGACGGATTAATTAGAATTCGTATTCATTGTTAGCATGCGAATGCTCATTTAGCAAATGAAATGTAGTTGCAAAATTCTGTGAATTTATCGCTTCGTACTTTATATACTTTAATATATTTAATTAGGTGATCAATCTTATCCACATTAAATATGCAAGTGTACTAGCACAAATAAAACGTTATCGGCGAGTAAACTAAACGCACGTAAGGAGACATCCTAAGCCGAACGCGCTTTTTTATTTGCATATTATTTGGAAGAAATTTCTTAAGAAATAAGCAATACCTTTGTACTCAAATTGTAATTATGTAATTTTCCTATGTATTTTACGGTGTGTACATGAATAATAAAATAAATAAATAAATTAACAAAATTCACATACTTCATTATTATCATTTATCGTCATATTAGCAAATAGCATAGCATCAGCAATTCGCATGCTACCACACAAGAATTCACATGCTAATGAAATTAAGGCGAAGTCGCATAAATAGACATTACTACTAAATTACAATCGACTTCATTAATTGCATAACATCGCTGGACAGCCTTGCTTACCTACTGGCTAATGAACAAGTTAATTATCAATCCATCTCAGGAACTTTAAAAGCTTAATTCCCCATTCCAGGTGAAACAGCAAACACAGTGGAGAAACTGAAGTGGTCGCACGTGTGCGGCTGGCTGCGCGACATCGCGGCGTCGCACCGCGCCGTGCTGCTGGCGTGCCTGCTGCCGCACCCGCCGCACTACACGCGCCAGGCGGGCCACTGGGACAACCTGGCCTCCAAGACGCACCACTTGAAGGATGGACTCAACAGGTCGGTGGAACGTTGCATACTAACACTGGCTAGTCACAAGTCGCACCACTAAAGACAACGCGTTTCCTCAAATCATAATGTGGCGACCATCTACAATGCTACATGCAAACTATCTAACTATCTGAATCCTGACGTCGAACAAATCCTTGATCGCGCAAATAGTTATCCGCGCGACTAGCATATATACAACATCCCGATATCAACCATCGGGCAGTAGCCCACCAGAGACAACACCCGTCTGATCGGAGAATATTAAAGTCAATAAAATACACTTGGATTTTCAACTCTCGGCGCTAAACAGTGCGTTGAAAATCTAGTGCGTGAAACAAAATCGCGCGGTAAAAAATCGCCCGTACTTACGAGGGTTAATGTGACCCCTTCTATTATTTACAGACTGTACTGCTTGATCCCGTACGGCATCATCACTCAATCTATCTGGGACTACATCATGCCAGCTTGGATGGAAGCTATCTGCACTGATGTTCCGGAGAAGGTAAGGTATCAACCTGTACATTACAGACAATTGTATAGAGCCGCACTCTGTATACCAAAGAGCCACATGCGGCTCCCGAGCTGCGGTTAGCCGACCACTGCCCTAGGGGTAGATTGTAAATACCTTTCTTTGGCCAACTTTATTTGAGGAACGGGTTTGGTTAAAAAGGAGTCCAGTTACCTACAACAACCATAAATAATATTCTATTCCATTCTTATATTTTGCAATATCTACTCAGTTTTATAACACACATAACCTTAAAACATACAGGAACTAATGGAGCTAAAGGTTCCCCTGGGCAAGATCTTGGAGCCCGAAGGCGCGATGGTGGGCGTGGATGAGAAGAACCTGTACAAGTTCGCAGTCCTCAAGGTCACCACCACACCTACTCCTGACTCTGTGCTGCCTGTGCTGGAGTGGTTTCAGGTATGAAGATATGTTTTTACTTACAAAAAATAAACGAAATAAAGCCTTAATGCCTTAACTCATTGTATCAACTAACTTCAGCGAGGAATTATGTCTTTTTTTGACCTTGTATTTCTTTGAAAGTTGCCTCGGGAAAGATATGTTTAACTTACTGCCAGGTATCAGTGACTCTGCTGGGGTTGCGGGAAAGTCTGAAAGGGATACAGTGGCCCCCGGCAACAGGGCAACCGAAGGACCACGGGTGGGTTTTAGTCAGTAAGAGTCTGACACGCCCTCCCGCTCCGCCCAGAGCGGGAGAAGTTATTTGATAATTTCCCACCCAAAAAAAAAGGTATCAGTGATTAAACATATCCTTATCTCCTCAAGACGATCTCCATGCTGGACGTGCGTATCCCGCTGTCGCAGCTGTTCGACCTGTTCAGCCACTGCGTCGTCAACCTGCCGGAGAAGATATTTAAACCACCTACTTTAGGTAAAGTAATTATTTATTTTATGTTAAACTGTTCCAATAGTTTGCCTCAGTAAGAAACAACATAGAATATGCAAAATTGAATATACACAGTGGAGTATATTTATAATCGTTACTTAAAGTTAAGTAATCATTAGCGACTGTTTAACCATGCATTTTGACGTTTATACTTATCTTTAAGTAACGTGTATAAATAAAGATGAATATGTATAGTTAGCTCGTATTGTGAAGGGCGTAAGCCATCTGTGCTCCTTTGCTAAAAAGAGATGGTGTATTTCGTTCTGCATAGTTCCATCTCACACATGATGGCTCTAATTACTTAAATATTTATACATTCGCAAAAAAAAAATTAAAATCATATAATTATTTCTGAAAATGTATTTCAAATCCTACTAACTAGAAAAACAACTTAATCTTTTAAAGTCAAGTCCACTTCCAGAAACCCAAGTTTAGTAAACAAAATAACAATTCTCTGTTTTCAACACAGATGGTACAAAACCCAGGGAAGCTAAGGAGTCACCTAACAACGACAAGGATAAAAAAGACAAGGACGATCAGATGAAGCCACAGAACCTCACGTGCTGCATACTTATGCTGGATATACTGCTCAAACAGGTTAGTTATTGGCGCTTCTATTTTTACCCTTTGTAAACGGCGCGATATGCCTACGTGTAGAATTTTGTTTTTAAATGTGTGTGTAAGTGCGAGGGGAGCGCGGGCGGCGGGGCGGCGGGGGGCGGTACTAATTCGAGCTCCACGCAAGCCGCACGCTCTCTTACATTTTCTCAGTTGTACAACGTAAAGATTTCGTACCCAAAATTAAATGGAATTACCAAGAAAAATCTGCGTTTGATTCACCCTTTCTATATACATATTTACTTTAAACTTCAAAGTTGGACTCGAACCACTAGAAAGACGAGGCAGACCTCTTCGGTCTAGTGGTTGTAAGCGTGAGCTCGTAGCATGAGGTTCTGGGCCCTATTTAATTTATCTGACAATGCGACATATTTATCAAGAAACCGGCAAAGTGCGTGTCGGACCACGCACAACGAAGTGTTCCGTAGTTAGGATGAATTTACCCCAAGAACAAATTTAACATTGTAGTTGAAAAACAAGTTCCCCAATATATTCCAACTGCGAATGTAAGTTTATACACACAATATTGAGTAATTTTCATGTTATTTTAAGACATCTATAAGCATCTTTATTCTTCGTATTTTTTTTTTAATTTTAGGAGATAAGTAAGGGAATGGTCAATTTTCATCTATTTTTAAATATCTTTAAAAGTATTTATTTGAAACCTATTTTTTTAAAATGTTCACTATTTGGAGCAAATTCGCTGTGACAGACAGACAGACACAGACACGAGTGATCCTATAAGGGTTCCGTTTTTTCCTTTTGAGGTACGGAACCCTAAAAATGACATAATTGTCTCATTTTCACGACAGTTGGTGTTTAACATTTTTTTTTTTTTTCGGATTGTCGCCTGTCACCTTTCGCCTTTCGGTTTTATTAAATAGGCCCCTTGTTTCTATCCCTGGATAGGAAAAGAAAGGTCAAGTTAAAAAAGTCTCAGTAACGGTCCGGAGTTCGGACTTGAGCTCGATTAATAACAATTGACTCGCCCTCTGTGACATCATACTAAACATATTTTTATTGTGGAATTACAAAAACTATTTTCATATTAGAAATACTTGGTGATTACTTCTTATGTCATAACCTTTTGCACCACTAGATGGAACTACAACAGCGTCGTATCAACAGTCAGAACGTCAGCAGCGAGGCTACCAAACTGCTGCGTTTGATGCTGAAGTCTAACCAGACAAACACGATCGAGCATGGTGGGTATTGTTTAAGTTAGATTTTGTTAATAGAACTAGAACTTTGGACAATTTTCAGTTAACTAATTGCTACCTTTTCATTAGACAGCAGCATTTTTGAGTTATGGCTCTTGAAACAGCTTTTAAATTGTTTTAAATTTATTTATTACTGGATCATAAAATTTGCAGTTTTCACGAATGTCGCGGTTATCACTTGATTCATAGCTCCTTCACCTACATATTTGTTTTGGTCTACTTCTCCTAATAGGCTCTACGATTTGTAAAGCCTTACTAAAAATGTGTTATTTTTGTTTCAGCGGTGTGCCTTGCCGAGGGCGCATGTTCATACTGCGAGGCGGCGGCGCTGTGGCACCAGCTCGCCGTGCTACTGGTGCGGGCGCTTGTGCCCGACAAACCCAAGCCTATGCCTGAGGTATGAAGGCTAACATGTCTATAAGTTCGTTACTTTGAATCGACAGTCTGTCAATTTAATTAGACGTTTTGGTTGTTTAGAGGTCTAGTACTCTGATAGTTTGGTAGTCTAATAATAAATAAATAAATATCTTTACTGGCATATAAAATGTGTACAAACAAATTGAAGCCCTGACTCTTGCGCTAGGTAAAAACACGTGTGATACAGGGGCCAGTGTCTTCTCCTAATCAGTGAATTTTAGATTTATGAAATAACATCATTTAAATTTATTAGACAAACAAAAAATTGTAATTTAAGAGGAGGCTCCCTAACTTACATGTTTATTTGCATTAATATTTTGAAAAAGTTACGCATACGATTAAAATGGAACTTTAGTATATGATTTATTGGATCTTTTTCGCTCGATTCATTGTTTATTCGAAAATCACGTCTTTTTTAAATATTATTTGAAATTAAAATAAGATTACTCCGCTTTTGTTTCTAAAATAATTATTGACAGTAAGAAAATATAGTTTATTATTCAGATATAAGATATTTTTTCTCTAGATCAATGATTACATTAGTTATAAACGAAATAAGAAGTGAGACTTACGACATTTAGTTTCGTGCTCGAACGCCATTAAAGACCGCACGCGATATTCAATTTTATTACTTGGCAGTGTATTAGTGTTTAGCACATAGTGGAGTGGTGGGATACGTGGGGGCGGAGTTTGTGTGGAAATTTTGTTTGGAGTTCCTGGTCTTAAATAGCAAAATTCAGTTACATTCGTTATTAGTCTGTCAGTCTGTAAAAAGTCGGTGACGGTGGTTGGTCAATCTGACGGTTCGGTAGTCTGGTGGGCTGTCAATCTGATGTCTGTCTGTTAATTATAAATGATGCCGCCCCGTCCGCCAGCCCCTGGCGGGCTCGTCGCGCGCGTCGCCGGGCGCCGCGCGCGCGCCGGGCGCCGCGCGCGCGCCGGACGAGGAGGCGCGGCGCGCGGGCGGCGCGCCGGGCCCGGCCGTGGACGCGCTGCTGTCGCTGGCGCACCCGCTGGCGCACCCGCTGGCCGAGCGCAGCTCGGTGGGCGGGGTGCTGGTGCACATGCCGCATGTACGTAGCGACCGATTTGTTGTGTCTGACGTCTGGCGAGGGCTCGACTGCGGTGATTGTCGGTTCATTAAAAAGTAAAAATATATTCTTTGGTGTATTTTGTGTGGTATAAATATTGATGTTAAATAGGGTTGTTAAAAAGTTTAACTAAAACAATTTTGACGTCTGTTTTTTACTTATACTATAAAATTTTGCATGGGCTAATTTAAAATGGTGGTTATTTATTGTGTGTTTCACAAAATATTTTCTAATATTTGAAGTTTGAGATGAATCTTAGTGATAGAGTCTCCTATAAACATCTTCGGTTACATATAGCGTCTTGCTTCAAGATGCTTACTATGGGGATATTTGTATTGTTTGTGTTAACTTTACCACTTTTAACAAAAACTCTCAGTGAACTGAAACTTCACTAAGGGTGAAACTATCTAATACTGAGTTCACACGGTTCGATTTTAGTTGATCAATTGCTAAATTCATAGAAAGCGAAAGCAATTTGAACCGTCTGAACAGACTACAATCAAATTGAATTTCAAATTTAAAGTCTTTTTAAAATCAAACCATGTCAACCCAATATATCTGTCACGTAAACAAATATGTTTTTTTTATGAAATGCAAGTAGCATTCAACCTCAAAGTGGGCAAGCATTAACAAGGTCGATCATACTAATGTGATTTCTTTGAAACACTAAAAATATTCTTAAGAAATCTAGATTTTACTGATAAGATATAAAACGAGACTACATCCGTACCAAAGCATTACAATTTTTTTATTTGTTCTTAACATAGTATATGTAAAAAAAACTTGCTTCACAATAACTTCCCATCGTTTAACCTTCAACCCACAACGACCGCAGTCGCCAGCCAGACGGCTCTATGTCTTAGTAAATATATCGTAACGTAGTGGTATAGTTTGTTCATTTCATGCAACTGTCTCTCATAAGTGACGTGGGTTCGGATGCCACGATCACTAAATCTTCGGGCGACACTCAAGTATGTCACTATGGATGTTATTTAGCTTTGTTAGGAGGTGTCTTACATTCATAATAATTTAGTCATTCTCAGCTAAATTTTAAACTCGAGTTACACTCAATTAAAAATATAAATTGACTTCAGAATATTTTTTCTGTTTTTTATGCCTTGGATGTGGAAGTATTTGTCTTTTTAGTAGTTCATCAGATTCAGGCGTTCAGCAAAATATTATATTTCTCCACCCATGAGATAATTTTTTTGTTTATGTTTTAGATTCGGTTTTAAAATGTGAACAAAATTACAAAAAATTTAATGCACGCCCAATGTTTTTTGTCGAAGTTAAGAAAAGCTTACAGTAGATTTCTTGGACATACCTAAGTGTTGTAGTAGCGTTTATTTATCAGCAGAGGAGATCAAATGATTGAAATTGATATAATGTATCAGTATATTTTTACTCAATGTCAGACATTTCCGAAGCAAAGCGTCTGTCTTACCTAACTCTTGTGCTTTTTCATATGTGGATGTGATTTGTTTTATTGGTGTTAGATAAAGACTGATATTATACTTATTTATACCAACTATTTATTACTCAAGAGTCGTATGTGCTCATATCTGTGGAAATTTAGTTTTTAATAAAATAGACCTGCATATGAAAACCTATCTTCACAAAATGTTACCAAAACAATTAAATAAAAAATATGGTATAAAATCGGCCTTTAATTAGGACTCCACTGTGTTTACATAATATAAATAGCTGAAGTAGTGGTAGAAATATAAATAAATAGCTTAGTGTCTTATGTATGAGTATGCCACAGTGGAGTCAATAGTTTGATGTTGTCGTAGATGTGACCATGGTAAATTTTACGACTACCACGGTCACACTTGGTTAAAAATCTGTACAAAAAATAATTGATGTATTATTTCAGGAAATTCAGAATAATTTTAACATCAATATTGTAATAATTGGTTTTACGTGCAATATTTGTTATGTATTTTTAATCAAGATATAGATGATAATTGAAAATATCGGAATGGTTATGTCTATAAAGGTATGTATGTATATACTTTTTCGTCAAAAATGACTGAAATATACTAACGATAGTGGTAAAACATTATATACAATGCAGGTAAGACTAAATCCCATATTGAGTTTTAGAAGTTAGTTAAAACATATAATTTTAGATATTGGAGCTACCAAACAACTACAAAAGCTCTGTGTGAATTTAATTTAACAAAAAAAAAGTAATTGAATACAATAAAACAAAATAAGTATTTAGATGTAGAAAATCACGCTGTAAAATAGCAGTAGAACTCACTGACCAATAACCTGGTCTACACAAAAACCAGCTTAATCCCGAAATGCTTTGAATTCTTCTGCCAAAGACTTTGAACACTCATCTTTGAACTGTGGTGGTGTGGTGGTGCAGATAATGACGGCTACTGTGGAGACGATCACGGAACAGCTGGACATGGCCGTGTCTCTTCCACCTGCTGATGCTCCGACCCTCGCGACTGCGCATACGGTGACCCTGACTGACACTGATGTGGCTACCGCTACTGCTGACGTAAGTACTTATAACTTCCTCAAGGATCCTTTGACGTTTAGCCAATAAAATAAAATCGGATGATGCCATCAAATGATTTAGATTTGATTTGAACCGCAAAATCATTTAAATAAAAAACGACTCTTTCAACGACACAATAAAGTGTAAATCAGGCCGCACAGAGCTAATTACCTACAGTTATACTCACGTAGAAGTTGCCTCTCTTTTTATCTCGTAACTCTTATATCTTCTGACTACGTTACGCTCACTGAAATCGACAAGTCGAGCCCGCCGCGTACCTACTTGTAGCTTCATACTTAAATCCGTATTCATCTGTGTTAGAATTTGAAAAAAAAAAAGAAAACCTAAATCCCAATCGCCTTCTTAATAAACTATCGTACTTGCCTCATGCCTGTTAGTTCGATGACGTTTCTCTAAGCCGGTTGCACCGTATAGCAGAATGGTTTAAACTAGCGAAATGCGAAAGCAGTCAGGGAAAATTAATTGTTTATCAACTTGACACACGTCACTTGCCGAGTTATAACGATTTCATACAAATTGTCAAAGAAGGACAAATAATTTCTCTGAATTTACTATACACCTCTGCTTATCTGTCGGGGAAACAGGTCGCTATGTTATGTAAGTAACCAGCGAAGTAGTCGACGTGCACCTGTTTGCCTCATGTTTTGACGCAGGTAGTGTTACCGATGTCAACGACATGACGCTAACAGTGATGCTGCTATCTTCGTTTGTGACAGTAGTAATATGAGAGCCTATTTTCTACCCAACTGTAACGAAACCCAACAGGAGGGTAATGTTTTTGGTTAGTATGTATGTCTGTCTGTTGCTATGTTCCTGAAGGCTAAATGAGTGAACCGACGATTGAAACAAAGGTGTCCTAAATTCTTGCTCAACTTGATTCTTCGGCCTCTCAATTTTCACGTTAATCTTATTTGTTAAATTAAATAATTTAAGCAATATTACTCCGAATATAACATTAACGTATTATTAAAAAAATTGTGTATGTGTGCATTTTATACCAATTTTTATTTAATTGAATGGACTGTGTCTGAGAAATAAAATAATTATTATTATAACAGGTATCAACACCGAACCTTCTGGGGGATCACGAAAACATGGCAGAGTCGGTAGAAGACGATATGACTAACTTCTGGCCGACATCTGCAGGGAAGTTCCACTTTTGCATTGAGGAACTGCCTCAAGAGTTGCAGTACATACATCAGCTTTTACAGGTATGACTTGAACGTCTCGCTACGCGGCGCTACGGCCGGCGTAGCGCACGACGTGCAACGCCGTAGGCCCGTGTGGGCCCACGGTGTAGCTCGCGCTGTACACCACTCTATGAAGCTTTCTTTTCCTGAGAAAAAATTCAAACCCATCAAATTATTTGTATTGAAATAAGTTTTTGAGTTATGATAGAGCCCTATAATTTCTCACTGTTCTAAAATTTGGATTTTAAAGAAACACAGTTGTTCTAAGCCTATATTTTAAGCCAATCGACATACACAGTATATAGTAATAAATATTTATTAACTAGACTCCGATGCAGTTGTTTTATTTATTCCGAGATTTTTATATCATGAACTATGTGTGTATCAGGAATTAAAGAGTACATCTCGTCCTGACGTCCTGTACCACTTACTGCAATGCCTGCAAGTGTTAGTGCTGAGCACTGACGCGCTCGCAGACCATCGCGGCTTCCTCATCTGGTGCCAGGAGAACTTGCTGATTGACAAGTTAGTACTAAACTATTCGTTAAGGAAAGTTTAAAGCCATAGGGAAAAAGTAACAGAAAGTTATGCTATAATAATTTAGAGACCTATTTCACTTACCTACCAACATAACACAATTTTACTTATTTTAATAGCTCATTCTAAATTAATAATTCAAGTATGCATATCCTATCACTGAAGATTCGAGACTGGACACAACGTATAAGTCGCTCAAACTTCTATTACCATGACCTAGTACAGGTGCTTTTACGACTGGTATCGTACGAACTGTGCTTATACTTTCAATCAATCTGCATTGTCATTTCCCAACTATTTTGAGGTCAACTTCCAGTCTAGCCGAGTGCAGATGAATATCAGTATTTTATATGGAGCGGACTGCCTGTCTGACCTCCACAACCCAGTTACTGAGAAACACGATACCCCTTGGTGAGACTGGTTGTCAGACTTCGGGCTTCTGACGATCTGTAACGACTGTCAAAGATCTACGAATGACAGGACCGACAACTTAACGTGCTTTCCAGGACATGGAGGGGTCTCGATATGTAATGGTTACCCATCCACAAACCGACTGCAAGAAGCGTAGCTTAACTTTCGATCGACCCGTACGGCTGTTATCATTTAGCCGCGAGCCTTTTTTTGACTCCTATATATTAAGTAACTATTTCAATAATGAAAAGGTTTTGAAATACTAGCATATTACCTATTGCATAGCTCGCCGCCTTTATCAAATCAAGCCGAGGACTTAAATTTGATGTTAGTAGTTAAAACAAGCCTATATCTCTACAGCCTTTGGAACGTCTGCAATGCGTGTCACTCGCACATCTGCTCCGTGGCGGTGCCAGTACTGCTGCACTGCGTGACCCTGGCAGGAGGAGCAGACGTGTTCTGCAACCTCATCCGCGACCAGTTCCATCATCACGACTACCATGTCAGGTTCACTGCGGTTGAACGAGTCACTATTATCATCAGGTACGTGGAATGGTCTTCAACACTTCACTTCATGAAATAAATTTGCATGAAGTTTGACAAACCTCGCAAATAGCTTCGCGCAACTGTCCTGTTACCAAATAGATACCACAAATCCACAATTATTATTATTTTTATTTAAAAAAAAAATACATTCAAGCGTTTCCCTTTAGGATTCCCTTGTATGTCATGGGTGTGCTTAAGACACCTATCTCATTTAAACGCGACACATTGTGTTAAAATTCAACTCTACTGCGGCGTCAAATTTTTGTTTGGCGTCAAATATAAAATCTTCTCAGGAGTGGGGCATTGAGATTGTCTGTAATATTACACATATTAATACAAATTATTAGTAAATCTGTTAGAAAAGTTTTATTGAATCACAGCTTCCCTACAGCTCACAACTTAAGGATTTACAGGCTTTTTTGAACTGTCAAGGAGTCGGTCAATTAGTCAGAAAGTTGAAGCTAGTTACCCGTTCAAGGAATTCTATGTTACACAGTAGATAATCATCTTGTCCTCATCTAGGTTCATGGACGGCTCTCCCGCGAAGACCAGCCTTCCACTGCAGACAGCCCTCGCGACTGCCTTCTGTTACCTGATCTCCAGCATGGACGACATCAACGTGTACGTGGCTCAACGAGCTACGCTGTACATCGGGACTGTGCATGATAATGCTATTGATGTAAGTCTATTATATCTTTAGTAGTTCGACAACTATTGATTTCACTTGCATGCGGCAGATATTATACAGCGTTAATCAGAAATATGTGGTCATATTTACGGTTGTGGTACAGACCATCAAACTGAACAACTTTCTTCATGAGATCAACATCGTAACCGTGAAAAAATTATCTGCTGTCCCATACAAAATTTTAATACCTACTTGATGCAAATGTATGGAAAAACTATTTATTTTTTCGCCATGGAGAAAGTTATTCAGTTTGATTTCGAGTTACATACAAACATACATCTTCATAATTTTTCATATTTTTATCCTAGTAAGGAGATAAATTAACTTCATTAGTTGCGCTAGATCCACCTGCTAAGTTGTGTAGTCTTTATTTACTAACGCTACTTCCAAGTTGGTTTGGTGCGGTCGCAGTTACTTGGAATTTTTGCTACACGTTAAACCATGGATACCCTACATTAATTAAATGGCCAAATGTCGACTGACATACCTTAAACGTTGACGTTTAAACTATATGGTCAATGTTATCTGGCTATTTCATGAAATGGTCCAACATTTTATGAAATTATCAATTCTAAGATCTGGCCACGACATGTACATATTGTACATAAATGTACAGAGGCCATTGTCATCATTTCATTTCACAATTTCAATAATTTTCTTTTTACGTCGGAATCATTTTAAAACATTCACAGATCTGTTCAGATATCTTCCGTTATTTGACAGTTGATTTTGGTTGTAAAGACGGGAGGATATTTCGTAGAGACGATTTGTGTCCTTTTCGCCATTTCCAACATTAACTTTCACCGGCACCAATATTAGGAGCTATTATCCTTTAATTTCTTCACATCATTTGAAATACATCATTTTATTTTTATCATTTAGTTTATCATTTCTTTTCATCATTTTATTTTGACATTTCTTTTCATCATTTCATATAACATTTTCAATTAATAATCCTGCATAGTAGTGCTACTTATTTCCGCCTCCTGGAATAGCTTGAAAATTGTATTTGTTCATAAATGACGCCACCGCTGTGATATTTTGTGTAATTTTATTTCACTTTAGCCCCGCGCCTCGTCATGGCACGGCTCGTGCCCGGCACGGTCTAGCATAAATCATTTTAATCTTAAATATTTACAGATCGTCGGTGACACTTAAGTTGTCACCTACGGGAATATCTTTCGTGATTTTTGCTGTCAAGACGGAGGATATTTCGGAAGGGACGATTTGTGTGTCTTTTTCACCATCTTCAGCATCACCGCACCTTTCACTTATGCCAATATTTTCTATAATCCATATAATTTAATTTCATTTATACATTTTACATTATCGTTTCGTTTAATTTTAATGAATCCTGCATAATAGTGGAATGTAACGAGAATAAAATTTCTGTTAGATCACAGATATACACCGTTGTTGTGATATCTTATCTTAAAATGATAATGGGGATGTATTTAGTAACCTGTTCCGCTTAGCTATTTCTTAAGAGTCTTAAAAAGACCCTGAAAGAAATCGACACGTGTTTCACCTCTCAACGAGGCATCCTCAGGATGACAATTGACTTATCGCGAACTCGAACATGGCGTGTTGCCACACCAAGCACTGAGCGCAGACTGCGCTGAGGATGAGGGTGAGGATATCCACATTATCATTTTATAATGGATTTCCGCAAGGTCACGCCTGAATCAATTAACTATATCTTATCTCTGCGTCCAGTGCTCGGTGTGGTAACACGCTGTGTTCGGGTTCGCGCCAAGTCAATCATCATCCTGAGGATGCCTCGCTGAGAGGTGAAACACGTGTCGATTTCTTACAGGGGTTTTTAAGGATCCTTAGGAATAGTTAAGCGAAACTAGTTACTAAATATTTCAACGTCTATTGTATATCTTGTATTATAATGTATTGATGATTCGCTGTTGATCATCGCCTCATCGGTGACACTTAAATTGGCACATTCACATATCTTCCATAGTTTTTATTGTAAAGACGGAAGAGATCACGTAAGTGACGTTGTGTGTCTTTTTTACCATTCTTCAACATCGGCGTTATCATCACCAATTTCTGTTTTAGTGATGTATTAATATTACCGCAACAAATCACTATATCATTTCATAATTTAATTTCTTCATTTCGTCCCTTCATTCCATCTGATCGCCGGTGACACTTAAGTTATCATCGAACCTCCATCGCCCCGGTTTTTGTTATATATTCGGACTATATCGGTTAGGTTACAATTTATTTGTCTCATTCATCATCTTCTACAACATCATTCACAAACACCAATTTTACGATGTACCTACTTCATGGAATTTTGCCATGTCTGTTTAAGTTTACAATTTTTATCACGTTCGACAGTTTGACTAGCTATATATATCCGTGTTATTAATAGGCTCTTTTAAAAAAGCCATTCCCAAAATATGGATGGAGTATTTTGTATGAATTATTAAGCTGAGCTGGGCCGGACATGTCTGCCGCATGTCAGATGACAAATGGGCTAAGAGAACCACCGATTGATTCCCACTAAACGCACGACGACATCGCAGCAGGCCGAGACGAAGATGGCGGGACGAGCTTGACTATTACTGAAAGGACTAGCCGACACTAGTAATATACAGAATTGTGTGGAAAAGGGAGAGGGAGGCCTTTGCTCTGTGTGAGACAGTAATAGCCTGGTATTTTTATCATAATCTTGAGTTATTTGTTCACTAGGCACTCCTGTACTGCCTGGAGACCCAGTTCGACCTGGTCATCGTAGACCGGCCCATGATACTCCAGTCCATCTATCAGCTCCATAACACTCTGAGTGATCGCAAGATCCTGACGTGGGAGTTCTTCCTCAACAGATTCGAGGCTCTGTTCTTAGAAGCTCAGATCAATTCTAATAAGACTATTGATTTCTCTAATTTGAGAGGTGAGTTTGTAAAGAAGGACCAACATTGGTGCATGTTGGTCGTTGTCAGTTGGTCCTCTTCCAATGTGTGTCCAACATGTGTTAATATTGGGCTTAGTGTTTCTTGTATGGTAAATTTTTGTTTTGTTGTTTTCTTTTTTTTTCTTTTTCAGGAACTCATTTTTGTAAATGGGCCATTTTATACGTTTGGTGAGTTTTTGGGGTGCAGTTAATTTACCAAAATAACAAACGAAATTATTTACATATTTTTAAATGCACTCACACACTCACAGCTTTGTCTTATAATAAATATATATTAAATATAAATTTAAAAAAAACTGTTTAAAAAAAGAACTGTTAAAAAAAAAACAATCGACTTCGAAAAACTTATACAAAGTGGAAACTAATATAAGTTTCGTAGATCGGTGTCTTTGTCTTAGTTATTGGTTTAATTTTTTGTCGCCGCCAAAAGAATCACTTAAATCGGTCTAGTAATCACAGAGACATCGTCAATATAGACATACTAACATGAAAAAACAAACCCCATAATGTAAACCTTTTATGAAGTCGGTTAGAAAACACTTCATAATTTACACATTATTCAACCTTATTTCTTTGCCCATTCAGAATTGGTAAGCAGCGAGACAAGTTCCGAATGGTTCCTGTACAAAGTCCGGCGTGCGCACGAGGCCCTCAGCGTGTCCGCGCGCGACACCAACGTGAACACGCTGAGCGCGTCGTTCGGCACCAAGTGGCCGTACAAAAGGACTATTTCTGCGCCCGCCACCATGCCTCCACATCCCGATACACGACACGGTGAGTACTTCTGTTCTTGTGATCTGTGCCTTGCAGGACCCATGCCTAACTTTGTTTAATACTGTTTACTACCTATTTTCTACTTAATATTATTCATAAACAAGAAACTTGTATCTGAATTTACACGCAAAATTACACAATTATAGAATATACACTAAAATAAATTACATTTGAATTTCATAAATTACTTACATCTACAATTTAAAGATACATTTCATCAATAGTATTTCGACATATAAATTAAACAATCTGACCTGACCTTAAAATTTAAAATAACGACAACGCACAGCCTAAGCCGCTGGGTCTGGAAGTGTGGCCTAGAAGCATGACATTTTGTACAAGAGTTCCCTATATAACGAAGGTGAACACTAAGGAAGAATTCGTGAAAAAACATTCCCTAAAGGGGTTAAATAGGGGATAAAAAAATAAATGATTTTCTAAATTCAAGTCAGCGGCCGCTGCTAGTGTGGTTACTTTAATTATCAATATCCGTAAAGTTTGTGGAGTTTTACGCCACTTAATTTAATCCTAAACGGCTAAAACGGCTGAACGGATTTGGATGAAATTTGGCACATGGGGTAGGACATAGCATATTTTTCATCCCGATACTATGCGAGTGAAACCGCAGGGCGCTGCTTGTTTGATATAATTTATAAGTTAAGGAGAGAAAGATCGGGTGACAGAATATTTTGTGAATAACGTTTCTCTATTTCTATTTTTTTAATTCCGAATTCGTTGTGATATTTATAAAAGCTTTTTTTTGTCGAATAGTACGTATATGTGAAAGAATAATCATTTGCATGTATGGCGGAAAGTGTTTCTGCAGATATGTTTTGGTTTAAAATGAGGTATAAAAGAATTTTGCTGGTAACTACTACAGCTAAATACTTTCACTGTGTAATACCATAACCCTGAGCAATTGCTTTTTGCGATTTTCAAAAAGTTCACGTTTTAAGTAAGTATTCTGTATCCACAGAACGCGAGAAAGTATATTCCCGGCAGTATTCGGCGCCATTGCTGAAACGCAAGACGTCTCGCTTCGGCTTGGGACAGCTGCTTGCGGCGCCGCAGCCGCTGGGCACTGCGCAGAGGTCTAACAACTCACACGGTAAGCTGGTGGTTAGATTACTGATACACAGTTTTAATACCTTCTTAACTGAGTATGCTTCCTTAATTGAGTATCCTTCCTTAATTGAGTATCCTTCCTTAACTGAGTATCCTTCCTTAACTGAGTATCCGTCATTAACTGAGTAGTGAGTGCCCTTCTTAAGGAGGATCCGCAGTGGTAGCTCGCGAAATTGACCTGCAAATTTCAAAAAAACGTAAGAAAATTTTAATGTTGTTGTAGTTACGTCAACAATACTCCAGAAACCAGAAATAAGATAATTAGGGCACTCTGCGCATGCACATGATTGGTTTCAACTGAGCTAGGAAAAACTGAAGATCGTCCTTATTGTGACCCTTAAAAGGGATATATTAACACTTAACAGATAGATGCTTTGCAAGTTGGTTGCGCCTCTTCTTCCCAGCTGAAACACTAGGAAGTACTGAAGGGCGGGTGTTTGGACTGTCTCATATAATTTTGGTATCTAACAAAATGTAATCTTCACAGATGGATTCACCTCATTATCTGGTCGTTCAGAAGACACGCTGACCACAATCCTGCCTAAAGCAGTGGATCTTGAGGAGGCTGACCGGGAGACCACGAACTTACTGGTGTTCTTGCTTATGCAGTTCTTGTCGAGGTAAGATTTGCACACTTTGATTTAATGCACTAATAATCAAGTAATGAAATTATGAATTAAACAAATAATGAAGTAATGAGATATCGTTTGTTTTTTGCACTGTGCAGTTTAGTTTTTATACAATTTGGGAATTAAAATTAAAATTTGTGAGATTTTGAAGCGCAAACTGAAACTGAAAATTGGAGAGTTGTTGTTAAATGTGTTATGATGATTGTACACAAAGAGTACTTTATAAAACTGAAAAAAAAAACATGACAACTACCAACAATGACTATTTTTGATTGTGAATTATTTCAAAAGTGGAAAGTTTAATGTTTACATTCTTCAGCCTCTCTGAATAACTTCTAAGATTCTATCCGTTTCAGGTCTGACCAGGCGCATCCGATTGAAGACAAGCAATCGTCTAAAACTCAAGAGCTAGTACTAAAACATTTGTTCCTATTATTGGGCTACAACTGTGTGGAGAAGTACTTCCACATGTCTCCATTTACATTACGGTAAGTGACCCTGACAGTCGGCTGGTCCACAAATTCAAGGTCGTTCAGCGCGCTGTGCTCGGAGTTTCTTTGAAGGATAAAATCAGAAAATAAATTATCCGGAAAAGAAACGGAGCAAGCTTCTGAAGGTGGCGCAGACGGACGGCCTGAGGGCGGAGGGCAGGCGTAGTGGCGCGGCCTGGGCCAGGCCTGTGGCCTGTAGTGGACTGTGATAGGCTAAGTTGGTCGAAGTGACACTTAAAATGTGACACATCAAGTTAAAAAAAAGTTTTGATTTGTAGAGCGTCGTCTCTGTCACTCATATCTGTGGTCTCTTTCTAAAGCTTGATGTATCATAACAAAACTTATTTGAAATAGAATACATTATAAACTATGATACTAAAGATATAAATCTTTCTATTTTTATTCATCTTTCTTTCTACATTAAGGCAATCGTCGATCTTTAACGCGTTCATGGCGAATCTGCCACAAGTGCTGGATCAGAACCACGTGATGGGCGCCAGCATTGCTGAACCTACGTTACTTTTGCTCCAGGTATGTGTGTAGTATAAAAATAGTTACTCCTTAAAACATCAGCTATCGGTCAATAAAGTCCCGTCAAAATCGATCTAGCTGTTTTGGAGGTGGCAGACGGACAAAAAATTTAAACATTTATGTTGTTGTTCATGTTTGGAAATAGAAATCTGCTACCTACGAATGCCAAAGTATGTGGTGGCATCTAAATCGCCACATGCGAACTACGCATCACACTAATGTCACGCAAATTCCTGCGTCCGCAAGCAGGGTTTACCGCGCGACCAGCATATACTTACAGTAAATGAGGGAATCTATGCTTAATTTATTGACAGCTTTTTAAATCTAAATATTTTACATGTCGATGACTGGTATGTGACTCTTCCGTTATTATTGATTTGTCTTATATTTGTTTCAATATTTCCGTAACTAACGAAGACTGCGTGTTTGCGTGCAGTTCTCTGCCTAACTCTTGGGTGAATGCATTCGTGATGTAACAGCGCAGTTTGCCCCGCAGTACTGCTGCGGCGCGGGCAGCAGTGCGTGCAGCGCGGCCAGCACACACTCGCTCGCTACCCTGGAGCCACATGTTAGGAGACACTGGCTCATGGCGCTGCTTGTTGTACTTTACAAGGTAAGCTTTAGGCCTTCTGTCATATTTTTTTAATACAGGTTCAAATAAAATTATCTAGCGAAACTCAGTAGATGATAAGTAAAACAAAAAAAGTTTTTTTTTTTTTTCGGTTAACAACCGTTGGTAGTTAAGTTACTTGAAGTATGAGTTGAGAAAATCTGTTTTTCTGTTTTATCATGTTTAAATATCGATACTCATCATTTCCAGTCTATGAAGTTTAGAAAAACAAAAGAAAAAGATTGGATATTGAAAAGGATGACTTTTCGAACGTCAAAATGACATAAGACAGTCCCCCAAAAACCCCCACCGTTCACCACTTCTTAGTGCTTGAGCTGGGAAGACGAAGTGTCGCAACATACTCCCCAGCAGCACAGCTGTCTGTTCAGTTAGAAAAACTTGATTTTATAATAGTAGCGTAAGCAGTAGTATAAGTAACTATAATGCTTACGGTCGTTAAAGCCACAAAAAAACCCATACTCATGACATCAGCGAAGTTTCGCTAGTTAATTTACTTTCCCCACTCGTACCCCGGCCGGCACGCCGCAGTACCACTACGGCGGCGGCAGCGTGTGCGCGATGGTGCAGTCGCTGGTGCGCGTGGTGCTGAACACGGTGGAGGCGCAGTATCACCAGTGCAAGCGCATCCCGCCCATGATCGTCATGCCGCACACTGTTAGAGCTAGGGGTAAGGCAACTTACTATTTACAACAACTAACATTTGTAATATGCTTGTTTACAAAGTGTACTTTTAATATGAGTTTTAAATTTTCTCTCATTTCATTGCAATATATCACAAGGTATTTTGTTGTAACATTTAACACAGTACCCCATAAAATATCATGACAGCATGGAATTAGTATGTACTTTCCTATACTATAAATGAGAATTCTATCATTCATTTCATTCTATTTTATATGGATATTGTGGTGAGAAATAAATAAATAATAATTACTAATATTCTCTATTTTCACCAGAGCAAAGCTCGGTCACACAGGTACTATGTTGTTGTCTCTTTTTAACCGACTTCCAAAAGGAGGAGGTTCTCAATTCGACAGTTTTATTTTAAATTTTATTTTTTGTATATTTGTTACGCGACAACTCCGCCAATTATGAATTGATTTTGATGATTCTTTTTTTTGTTTGGTAGGTCATACTTCAAGGGTGGTCCCATCCCACTTAGTATGTGGATGATAAGTTCTTATTTTTACATATTTTTTTATAGATATTTTTCACTTTGTAGTGTTTTTTTGCAAGTCTTGTTTTTTTTTTTTAATAAGTTATTGGCGATTAGGTTTATTTGGCTTTGCGACACGAGTATCTCTTGCCGACTTTGTTGTGCAATAAATTCGGCTAGAGGTATTCGAGAAGTAAATGCCCTAGCAGCATGGTCCAGGAAGCGGTACAAATTGTTCTTCTACAGCAAACGTCAATAACATAAAACATGTTACTAACAATTTATGGATCTTTTTACTATACGAAATAAAATGTTTTATTTATTTTTTTATAAAATAATATTACGTCTGTTTTCCCCGAAGTTTTGGGCAAATGTGTACCTATAGTACACCCACATTTGGCCAGTTATGTTTAAGTCCCATGTAAGGGCGAGCCACCAAACGGGCTCAAATCCAGACTTCGGGCTGCTACTGAGAAATTACAGATGGAAAAACCCAATAACACCTAACCAGACAACTTAAATGTACATAATATTGACGTTGGGTACGCAACATCAATATTATGTACATTTAAGTTGTCTCGATAACATTACAAAGTAGAAATTGGTTCTTATCATCGTCATCATTATTTCAGCCCGTAGACGTCCACGGCTGGAAATTGGCCTCCTCTAAACATCGTTACATCGACCGGTTCTGTGCTTCTCGCATCTATTGGTCCTTATATTTATTTGAATTTAGAATTCCGCATGGCCGTAGTCGCGCTTTGGATATGCCTTCTAAATTCAATAACTAATCCAGTTTTTCTTGCTTCCGCTCAAATATGCTCTTCATCAGTCTATCACAGTTAGGTTACGTTAATGCTGATGAAGGCTATAATATACGCAATGACATGGGCACAACTACACTTCCCTCTCAGTTTCCATCACTGTTAAAATCAAAGTGATCTTTATATTGTCGTCATAATTAGGTCGCTGTTGGCTTGCTGCTGTCAAAGGTAGTATAACTGTAAGGGACTGAAAGCTTACATTTAGCTGTCAATCTTTGCCTCTTTATACGTTTGTCCAACGTAACAATAAAAGTCCACTCCATGCGCACGAAACTACAAGTGTCAGCCATGCCGCAGACCTCAGCCAGCCGTCCCTGAAGACGGAGCACGAGCCCGCGGCCGAGCGCGCGGCCGGCAGCCCGCTGCCGGCGCCGGACCGCGGCAAGCCCAAGCTGCACCACAAGTCGCCCGCGCACATGCACACGCACTGGGAGGAGCCGCCCAAGTCTGCCAAGTGAGTGTCGTCATGACCACCTATTCCTTTTTCAACTTAGTTATTTGGGTAGTTTTACTCATGGCTGTACAGTTTTTCTAATAGTTCAGTATGCCGGTGGTAACAAAACCAGTATAAGCTGGCCTCTTATTCTATTGAAACTGTACTACGCTAGGCCAGCTCAAGGTGATCGACGTGCGGCCCGCTGTACAAGATTTACGTGTGACTAGGTTTTTGACCGCGAACATAATCTATAAATGTTCGCCAAGACAACAAATGTAGTAACTAACATCTTTTAATGATGGTTAGATAGGTTCCGTATATTTTTTTAATGATCCGTGCGCGACTGCTAGTCACCTGCTGAGGTGTGTGAGCGGTGAGACGGAGAGGTAGACAAAGGCCAAGCTAACTCAGTCTGCCAATTTTGTCAATGACGCCCTCCCCCATCTCACCGCTCACATACCCAGGCAGTGACTAGCAATCGCACGCGGACTATAGTACGTAGTTCCAAGCATTGATATGACATTCCGAAACTCTCGGACAAATTTCCAAAAAAACCATTAATGAATAGTTTGGTTGGATATGCGTTAATAAGCGCATTCGGTTAAGTTCATCTTTGTACAGTTTATTTATAGTCGTGTTAGTAAATAAATAAATTCAGAAGCAATAGATTTACAAAAAAAAAAAAAAATATTGGGGCATATCACTAAATACTATTTATTTATTCTATTAAAATAAAGCAGGTACCTACGAAAGTTGTACACAACAGTTTTTTTGCTTTTCAGATATATTTCTATAAATTAAATTAATTTCAGGCATTGAAATTATATTCACATATAACTCGTTTGCCTCTATTTTTATGAACAGTACCCAGATAACCATAGGTAATATTAGATTCCATTTGAATCTTGCCTCTCAGACGACTTTATAGTGGTAGAGCCACGCTGTACTCAAGTACAGGTACATGAAGTACTTTGTACTCGAGTACAGCGCGTAGGTGGGCTGGCTCGACCGGGGAAGTACCACGCTCTCACACAACACTTTCGGCCATTAGCGACGAGTGTTGCCGCTATTCGTGCGGTTAGTGACGAGTTCCGATTGCCCAACCTCCCCTAGTATACAGTACGTAAGGTTAAACGAGGGACATACTTTAAGGGAGTGAAGTACTTATGAAAATGAACAACTTTCAGCTGTTCCATCCATTTTGTCGAGTTATACGAACAAAAATGTTTGAAGCAGCTAGTTCTTTTTGTCGTATTTCAGTGTTGGTTACTTAGTAAAAGTTGTTCATATTCATGAGTGCTTATTACACTTCCTTAAACTATGTCCCCCGTTTAACCTAACACGCAGTATCGCGGGAGGCTAGGAGGTCCATTACGCATCAGAAACTTATGTTGCTGGTGTTTGAGGGCTAAGGGTTCGCTTTATTATAAGCTCATCGCCTGCTCTTTTGTGACCTCTTAACGGTTTAATATTGGGTTACTAGTAACTCTGTATAATTATATTTGGCAGTACGTGTACTAAAATGTCACGAATTTATTCCCATTTGGCCGACAGTTATCGTTTTAGACAGTTACAGTCGAGCCACTTTATGTTAGCTCAGTTCGAGCACTAGTATTAATATTAAAAACTAACCAGCCAAGTTTGTGTCTGGACTATAACGACGCGTCTCTTGACGCAAGTCTCATCGCTCAAGGCCGAAAACGGGACTTTAGGGCGGCCTCAGCTCCGGAGGACACGGTGGAGCATATAATGGACGTCTGCCCGGCTTGGGCGGAGCATCGCCGTGTCCTCGTGGAGGCGATCGGCGGCGGTGATCTCTCGCTTCCGGCCCTGGTTCGGGCCATGGTACGGAGCGAGAGGAAATGGGAGGCCGTCATCTCCTTCCGCGAAGCAGTAATGCTCGCGAAGGCAGAGGCGGAACGCGTGAGGGAGAGGAAAAATTCACGCCCTCACGCCCCTAACCGCCGCAGGCGGAGACGCCCTGGGCGTCGGGAATCGCAAGCCGTTTTCCGACCACCCTAGGCAGGCTTGCGGACGGTGAGCAATGGGTAACTCGCCGTCCGATAAGGACCAGGCCCGGGTCGACGGCGCGTTGTGTTCCACGCGCGCCTCAAAGAGATGTCAGCAGAATTGACGGGGTCCGTTAGGGCCGATGCCTGCCGGGGGTGCGAAGAAAACCGAAAGGGAGATCGTGACCCAAGGCAACAGAGCAACTGAAGGAACATGGATGAGTTTTAGTCAGTAAGAGTCTGAAACGCCCTCCCGCTCCGCCCAAAGCGGGAGTTATTTGATAATACGGTAGCCTCAGCTGGGTGTGTTGTTTCCAGCGCCTAACCATCCGCATGTTACGGATTGCGTCAGCGAGTGTGGGTGACTGCCCCTTTCCACCGTGTCCTACGAAAAAAACACTTCGCAGAACGATGCCACTGCCTCCCAAGACTACTAACTGATAATCATACCTTTGAGCAAAGTCAACAATGAGAAGTCTCCTACTACAGCTACTTGAAAACACGTTCTTCCCAGGACATAACCCGATTGTTTTAAGGGATGTGTCCTCACTAAATCCTGGTGAAATGAATTGTTTATGTGGTCAATATTTTATAAAAATTACAACACAACATATATACAGGGTTATTGGTTATATGTGCGCAATCCGTTAAGGGGATATATGAGAGGTCATTTGCATCCAAATGACTCCTGATGACCCCTTTGCCGAATTTCTAATGTCAGCCATTTTCGAGTAATTTTACATTTTATATTTTAAAATGTATGAAATAAAAAAAAAAAATCGTAAAATAATAAAACGTCAAATGACTCGAAAAATGTTGACATTTGCACAGGAGTCAAAAGGGGTCATTAACCCTGTATATAAAAAATAAGTTAGATGGAGTCGGCATTTTTTACACCTGACAAGAATTGGCAAAACAATCTCAGGGGTTGAAAACACCATTTCGCAGAAGGACGCGACTGCCTCCCAAGATTCATTAGGTACTGTCGATCATAAGTTTGAGTAAGGTCGGCAGTCAGAGGCATTTGCCACGAAAGGACGACACGGTCCTTCCTAAACAAAACACTGCCCGAGATATGAACGGTATGGTGACACACGGAGGTCACCGGCCCAGACCTGTTGAAACACCTAATAACTTCTCCCGCTCTGGGCGGAGCGGGAGGGCGTGTCAGACTCTTACTGACTAAAACCCACCCGTGGTCCTTCAGTTGCCATGTTGCCGGGGGCCACGATAACCCTTTCGGACTTCGCAACCCCGGCAGGCAAATACCTAACGCCTGCGTTAGATATTTGGTTAGTAACTATTAACGTCTACTTAGGCTGCCTGTCGGAGCGGAGAAATGTGCCAATATTAGCCAATAGGAGCGGTCCTCTGAAGCGGAGTTTATATTCTATTGGTTAATATTGACACATTTCTTCGGTCCGCTGCCTCGCTCCGCTGCAGTGGACACGGTTGTTTCGGGAGATTCCTGTTCCGGAAAAGGCGGGAGGAAACGCCCGGGTGTCACCATTGTGTGGATCGCCCGGAGGACACGGTGGAGCATATGGTGGAGATCTGCCCGCTTTGGCTTGGGTGGAGCATTGCCGTGTCCTCGTAGAGGCGGTTGTTTCTGCGAAGTAGTAATGCTCGTGAAGGAGGAGGCGGAACGCATTAGGGAGAGGCAAATTACGCGCCCTAACGCCCCTAACTGCCGCAGGAGACGCCCTAGACGTCGGAAATAGCAGGCCGATTCCCGGCTACCGTAGGCGCGGGCTTGCGGACGGTGGGCAATGGGTAGCTTAGCTCGCCGTCCGATAAGGACCAGGCCCGAGTCGACGGCGCGTTGTGTTCCACGCGCGCCTCAAAGAGATGTCAGCACAACTGAAGGGATCCGCTAGGGCCGATGCCTGCCGGGGTTGCGGGTTTGACCAAAAGGGTTACCTTGGCCCCTGGTAACATACAGGCGACTGAAGGAACACTGGTGGGTTTTAGAAAAAAAAGTTTCTCTGAGCTAAGCCGCGAATAGACAGCCAGACAGGCAGACGGACATGGCGAAACTATATCGGTTCCTTGTTGACTACAGAATCCTAAAAACCAGAAAAATTATGAGTAAAAATTTGTAGGCCAGCTAGAAAAGTTAACTAATAGGTTTTAATAAATAGTGAGCTATATTATACTGTATTCTGAGGAGATATTCTGCTCATCATGCCGAAGATCCTCATCAGCAATTTTGAGACCTGCTTAAAGTTAATACTTTTCAAATAAAAAAAAATCATTGAAATCGGATCTCAAAAGGCGGAGATATCCAGTATTACCATTTTTGCCCCCATTTTGGAGGAGTACTCCTCCAACCAAAAATCTCCGACAGCAAAAAAATCCTAAAACCTGTACAATTCGTCCAGAAAGGTTGTAAAATATGACCAGTAGAGGAGTACAAACTGACACACGAAAGCAAATTTTGCCAGATTTGAAGCAGAGACGCTTCGCTCGGTCAAATATATCAAAAGTTTCTATTAGGTAAGAGATACGGAAACTAAATTGGTCTTGTTGAACAGTTTGAGACAGACTGCCGCTACTTGAACGAAAGTTTTGCAAGGCCGGGGGAGGTCATGTGTGAATTTGGGTTCCGCAGTAGGTAATTTTTTAAATATAGGAAGTAGATACCTATTATAAGGTATATGTATACAAAATGGATATGCCCTGCAACATTCCATAACTTATCAACCTTACTTACTTACCTACTAACTTAAATAGTAATTTTATTAGTTTGTGGTTAGGAATCTAATACAGACTGAGTTTTTAGGGATCTACCCTGTAAAAAACTCACGCTGTTACTTGTTGTCCGTGTTGTGTTGCCTTGCGGAACGCTATTGCTCCTGGCCTCCTGCGTAACTGTTTAAGATATTTTTCGCCTTTCTCAAACAAAACGTTTCGCAGACCCTCTCGAGAAGCCTCGCCTTAAAAGTTCTAAATCGATGGATTGATTTATTATCCATCGATTTATTAGTCCGATTACCTACATATACACAGCCTATGCTTACATCTCCAACTTCTAAAATTACATAAATAATAAAAATAAATAAATAATTGAAGTCAGTTATACCCAAACATACCAACCAACCCACGTCAAATCTCTCATTTTCCGAAGTAGTTCGAATGATTTTTAATAGAACTCACTATTGTTTAAATTAACTCAATATTGTATTGTACCTATCTTTCCTGAAGTTAAGGTAACTTTCAATGAAAGTTATCTTAAAGTCAGTTAAGGAGGTAAAGGTAATGGTTATTCCAAAAGGTACCAGCAGTGGAGTCTAGAGCAGGAGTCTTCGGAAAGCGAGCTGATCGCCATCCCAGAGACTAGCGACAAGTCGGACACGACCGTCCACGGCAGCACTGCACCGGTGAGTGAACTTCTAGAATGTTCAAACTCAAAGCATTTATTTCCAATAAATCAATTACAGGCACTTTTGAATTGTCAAAGGGTCGGTCAGTCAAAAAGATGAAGCTAGTTGCCCATTCCAAAGCGTAGTAGGTACCTATGGAGAAGAACGGGCAAGAAACTCCACAAACACTCTTATAAATCAAAAGATGGTTACATCATTCATGTTGAAGTTATACATGTGAGGACGATGCAGAACGTTAAAAGCGTACGTAAAAAAAAAAAAAATAAAGAAGCCGTGACAGCTAAGAGATGACCAGTCCCTACTGACAGCGCCCGTTCACGAACATGAAGCATGGATTCAGCTCAACCATTTTGAAGGGAGCTAAAGCTGGAGCTGTTTTATTTGAATTGGACTTTACGAAAATGGGGAATGTAACAACTTTCAAAAATGTGAACAGCATTCATAATAAAACGAAATACCTAATTCTAAATACCTAACTGCATAAGCTTTGTATTAATTTCCTTGGGATAAAAGGAATTGTAACTGAGATGTGTTTGACAGGGATGTTTGGTGATACGATACAAATGGTTTCAGAAACATATCTACGATAATTTCTTTACATCATTAAAAATTTTATTTCATGCGCAAAGTTGCATAAAAGTTGACTAATTTTTATCTGCCAAAGTCACCAATTATTTCTTTTTATCCTATTCTGTGTGATTTTAGACTTTATTTGGCATATATACAAACTATCCTGTTCAAATATTGCAGGGTTCGTTCGACGAGCCGTCCCACTACGAGGACCCGCCAAAGGTAGAAACGCTCGCCACTACTACTGCTTACCCGCCGCTCAGTAAAATCGTAAGAATTAGAACATTATTGCCTTCATTTTGCATGTGATTTTATTATTTATACTAGAAATAGTAGCCCGCGTCCTAACCAAAAAGATCGTTCGCGAAAATATTCGATTGTCAAGTTCATAATTATGTCACACATTTGTTCGGAAAACCGGAAGGCGCCCTCTGTCGACACGACCACCGTGTTCAGATTCGTCGAACATGACGAACGCGACGAACGCATGCGCGAGACGATTGGTTAGGACGTACACTATTTGCGCTGTAGCATGGTGCGGGTGACAGTTTCAGTAACATTTCGTTTCACTCTTGAAAGTTGCCGCGATTTACAATTTATGACTTAATATTTCAGTTGTACCACATTCGTAATATATTAAATAATTAATAACTGTAGTAAATTAAATTAAACCCAACCAGAATGTTCTAATCAAGAAATAAAATCAAATTGAATGAAAAATTAAGCAAAGTGTTATGCGTATAACGTAACGCCATAGACGTATTTAGTGATGGGATGTACTGCTACGATGGATAGTCGATATTTTTTATAATAAAAAACGTATATTGTGCGTAGGTCAATTTTTATTTTTAAAAGGTCTAATTATACAACAGAACATTTATAGGGTAAGGTTGCTTAAAAGGTTGCTAAAAAAAAATACATGTTATTCGTCTAAACTCATATCAGAGTCAGGAACATCTGAATTGTCACTCAATTCATCATCTGAATCTGTGACGGATATTATTAACGATGACTCAATTATGTTGTCAATATGTATGTCACGATCCCAATCAGACATAATGTCCCTTTTTGTTTTATTCACGACCTTCGACCAGTCTTCAGGTTGAACATTGTTGATGGCCTCTTGTAATAGGGCCAACATCTTATTTGCCGTAAATGGCGGCGAAGTATTATTTCTTGCGGCGTAACCTAAAAATAAACGAACTTATAAAAAAAAGTATTCAAATAATCATCAATCAGCCTAATCTAGTATCTGGTAATGTTTTTAAACTAGGTACATGCTACGATCGGAAAGCTGATTTTTTTATAAAGCTTCAAAATGGGAATTGAAATTAAAAGCATACCTTTTATTTGGGCCCAAATCAGCTCAATAGCGTTATACTGGCAATGGTAGGGTGGTAGTCGAAGGACCTGGTGGCCTTTTTCTTTTGCCATCTCGTCCAGAGCATAGGTAGGAGTTGGTGGCTTATGGCGTCGGACTAAGGCAATAAGCTCCGTCTTTAACATTTTTATATCTGCTGTAACTCCGTTTTCACTCAGCCACTTCACCAACTCGCTTTTGCGGTTGGATTGGTTTGGGGGTTTATTAACTTGCACCGAATGGTAGGGTGCGTTGTCCATTATTATGGTCATAGGCTCTTTTAAATTGTTTAATAGACCTATGAACCAATCTTTAAATTTTTCGTAATTCATCTCCTCATGATACTCCGTAGTTTTTTTTGACTTAAAAGCCAGCAAACAATCAGGGACGAATCCACTTGCTGTACCTGCGTGACAAATAATAAGGCGTTCGCCTTTGCCTTCCGGCACTTTGGTACACGATTGTGCCGTATCGTCGGTCCAACTTTTACCCACTGTGTGGTTGGCGTTTAGCCACGTTTCATCCAAAAAGACAACTTTGCTCCAATCACTTATGTTTTTGGCCTTCCTTAAAAATCTACATCTTGCTAGGGCAATGTCAGTCCTATCCATAATAATCTTTCTTTTGTTAACTTTTTTGTAAACAAAGCCAATATCTTTTATAACTTGCCGTAGCGAAGTAATACCTCCTTTGAACAAGTCAGCTTCTTTTAATGATTTTAGAAGCTTGAGCAATGTGGGTAGCTCCATTCTTCTATAATAATCATAAATATGATTTCTAATAGCAACCTTAGCAAAATCATCCAAATCTGTGATTGGCTTCACCTTGGTCCGCTTTTTGTTGGGTGTCGATAATTTATTTTCAAACATCCCATCTTGGCCAATTTTCTCACGTGTTATACGCGAAACAGTATTGCGGCCAATATCAAGAGCTTCGGCTACTCGTTCTACAATATGATTCAATGGTAACAACGGTCCATTATTTTGTTGTTCTCTTTCAAAGTAGTCTCGGAGGCGAACAACAAGCTCCCTGGCCTGACTACCCAAAACAGTTTTTTTTGTATGCTTAGGCATGGTAATAACAACAAACTCAACAAACTTATAACAAATAACAATTTAACAAAAATGAAAACAAACAATGAAATCGTAATACGTGTCACATTAAGTCACAATATAACGCGCTTGCACTCGTACTCGCACTCACAGCATCGCACGGGTAAACAACATGGCCGCCGCGCCGATGCACCATAGAGCAAAAATGTTGTCACGAAAAAAAAAACATAAACCCGATTTTGATTATTTTATATAAGTACAAAGATAATTATGTAGCCATAAAACATTTATATTGACAAGTTTATACACGTAGCACACACGTAGTTACACTGCACAACTGAATAATACACTAATTTTCATAACAATATTAAAGAGAACTAGATTCACGCTGCGAGTATCGTTAGCGATAAAAATGAATTGCATAACCTCACATCCCTACGTGGTACTGACAAATGTCAACGTCATACGGGCAACTGTCACCCGCACCATGCTACAGCGCAAATAGTGTAGGTTGTAGCAAATAAAAGTAGGTTAGTATAGTCGCTCAAGGCTTCGCTTAGACAGTTGAACTAGAAAAGGTGAATGAAAATAAAATTATGTTTTCACAGGCATATAGAGACATTTTAGCATTGTCCCTGGACAAAGTCAAACCATATATTTCAAGTAGGCTTCTAAAAGGCTTCTGAACTTCAACTTTTACAACAAAATAAAAAAGGTAGTTTCGTATGGGGAAAAATGGGCAAGAAGAGAAACTAGACGAGTAAAAAAAGTAGCTATGGATGTTACCATAGTTACTCTTAAAATGTTAAACCAACAATATTTTGTATAAAGTAATTACATGATTGATAAAGAGTATTCTATTCTAATATTTACCTACAATATTTTGTTTACAGTAATTAAAAATTATATTAATAAATATTAATAATTATATTAATAATTAATATTAAGTATTTATTAATAAATATTAAAGAGTATTCTATTAAAAAAATATACAGGTTGTACAAGAAAGGTGTGGTACAAACTATCACACTGAACAACTTTCTCTATGGGACCAACATCTTAATCGCGAAAAAAAAATCTGCAGTCCCATACAATTGGGTCAAGTAGTATTGGGACCTATGAGTATCGTGGTTGGAGAGGGATAATAAATGAAATTCAGGTGTACAATATAAAGTCTATTCATATGACCATGAATCTTAAGGACAATGACGTTTCTTATATTAGTTACACGGTACAAAAGTTATTGCCACGTCGCTGGGAAAACGACTGGCCGCTATACCTAATGCACGAGGGACATTGCATTCTGCACAGCTAGCATTACTGTTACCTGTAGTTCCTATAAGTAGGTATTGAAGTTTTGTATGGGACAGTTAATAAATATTTCGCGATAACGATGTTGGTCCCAAAAAATGGTTCAGTTTGGTGGTCTGTACCACACCCTTTTTGATCACACCGTTCTGGTACACCCTGTATGTGAAGATGATGTAGCGAAAATAAAATTACTTTTCTACAATAGGTTCAAGTATTAAACAGTAAGCAATGTCAGATAAATTATTTGTGATGATAGATACATGGTGTTCAAATTTTTACAAATATTTGTAACCATAGACGAATTTACCTAACATTTTAACATATAACTCAGGTATTCCACATGTCCATAGTTTTGGTACCACTTACCACCAGGTGGGCCGCCTGTTTATTTGCCATTTAACAAAATAAAAATTTCAAAATTCCAAATAACTAAGAGATGAATTAGAAACAAATAAAATCCTTTTTTTCAAATTAGACTAAGAATCGGCAATTTTTGAAGGAAAAGGAAGACTGGATGACGATATTTGGTTAATATTGCACGTTGCGTTTACCTAGCCGACCCTTGGATCGCGTTCGGCGCACCAGCTGTCCACAAGCTCATCCGTGTCTATAGGCAGCGACTCTTCAAACTTGTAAGTACACAACATCTTTTTGGTCAGCTTTCTATATTTTTTCATAGTTTTGTTAAGTCACGAGTATACTGTATATCTACTCATAGCAAAATTCAAAAGCGATTTTCCGCTTAGCTCTTGATTGAAATTTTATAAGGTTACATAACTTTCTTCATCTTTTTTATGTAAATCTTTTATATTTTTCTTGATAAGTTAAGATAAGTCTTTATTTGCCTTAAACATGTTATTAAGTTGTTACAGTCTGGTTTGATATAATGCCCACATGTTTAGCTATACAGAATATAATCTATCAATAGTATCAATTGCATGCAAAATAATAATTAATTGGTAACACAATAATAGTCACTCAAAACATACATCACAAACATTTTCATTAATACCTGACTATATCTTGACTTAACATTGTTTTGTTTTTTAATCAGTGTAAAATATACCGTTTACAATAGAAAATCGACACCGATGAGTGGTCAGTCGGTGGAGATCTGGCCGGATCAGATACACCAGCAGGCGTCGCCGCGGGCCAAGATACTGGGCAAGCAGAAGAGGATTATTGGTAAGTCATTCATCTTTGTGTATTTGACAACGTCTTCCGTGTTGGAAGGTCTCCCACAAGGTGGACCGATAACCCGGTGAAGGCCGCAGGAATCTGCTGGATGCGGGAAACACAGAACGAAGCGAAGCGAAGGTCGAAGTGGCGGTGCTTGGGGGAGGCCTATCTCCAGCAGTTGACGTCTTTCGGCTGAAAAAATTATGTCAAATACTCTTTAAAAATTATGAGTATTTGAGATCATCAAGAAGAAGAAGAAGGTTGTAAAATATCGAATACAAATTTCGATTACTATTTTTTCCGTTTATCTAGTTTTAGAATATTATTTTGTTTGACGTGTTAATGTGTTTCTTGAAAGTAAGTAATTTACAGAAATAAAATATCTCATTTATCACTAATTTATGTTAATCGAATGAAATAAAATAATATAAAAGCGTTATTAGCTGTATTTCATTTGCGATTTTTCTGTATTTTTAGCCATTTTGTTTGTTTTATTTGTTTGTCATCTCTTATTCTGTAAAACTAGTTCTGGAGTTTTTTTATTTGTAAGTTTTTTGATTTTTTATTTCTATTTTGTATTTTTTTTTTTTAAACTTGCGATCTGCCATTGTTCTTTTGACTGTTAATCACTTCTTTATAATAATTATTAGTGTAGATAAATCCATGTTTCCTTTGACAAAATGGGTTATTGAGATGCATATGCTTTTATAATAAAGTCCTGTATGTTGTGTCAGTGGGTAGCAGCACGTCCCCGGACACGGCGCCGTCGTCCAACGGAGACAACCCGTTCGGGCAGTGGCCGCACGCACGTGAGCCGCCACAACATCACATCAAAAGCCCAGGCAAGGGAATTAAAGAGTTATTTGATCCGAGTCAGCCTGTTCCCTTGTTGCCGCCCCCCAGCGCCGCCCAAAGCCGTAACCCTCAGGGGGTGCCATTAGCGTGCAATGACTTGGTTTATAAGTTTTGTGCCCTGGCTGGAGGCCTTAATTTATTAAGGCATCCACAGAATAGTCCAATCCCAAAAACAAACAAAACATGACGAGTTATTTAAACTCCAATGATGATTAGTCCCAGTTTTGCATGCCATGTTTTATCCATGCTACACATGTTTGGCCCATTATTATTTAACACTATTGTATAGGTACCATGTTTTATGCAAATTAAAAAATAATTATAATAATATTATAAAAAACTGAACCAACCTATCAATAATTAAGTTTAACAAACTAATTTAAAACTTATACATAAAATAGATTTTAAATGAATCAGCGTTATTTATATTTGATGTGTGATAAAGTAATCGAACGGATGATTGCGCGTCACTTTGTGTGACTCTAACATTTGCAAGGGGTAAAAGGCCATTAAAAGGTGTTTTACCCCTTGTAAACCCCTTTTTAAAATGAATTTAAAGGACCTTAGTATAGTGCTTATGATTTGTTAATTATCTTAATACATCTCTGGTAACACTGAAAAAAATTTCAATACAATTCTGTTCATAAGAAAAGCTCAAATATTACCTATAATACAACAGTATACCTGTGGTCCCTAGCCAAGAACGTGGGCTATGCGTACGCGTCGCCGGAGTCCCCGCTGTCCAAGATGGAGGTCGCGTGGAACGCCCCGCCGCCCATGATGCAGCAGCATTCCCACCAGCCCTTCCACATACCACCTCCTGAAAGGTAAGTAAGAAAACAATCACGCGGTTTCTGAGTTAAGAATTTGAAGTTGAAAACTTGTCAAAGAGTTTGACTTCAAAATTTCATTGCAATAAACGAATTTAATTTTCTGTGACTTTTTATGTTTATGCTAAATGAATTTCGTGGGCTAAATTTAAGCAATAACCTTAAAGTAATGCTAAACTAGAATTTGTCAAGGTCTCAATTTAAAATTCTCAAAATTCAAAAACCGTAAGATTTGTTTTAAGAAAATGTTAGTACAGTTACCCAAAGAGCTTTGGAAAGAGACTGTCACGCAATAGGTGTTCAACAACGTACAACTATTTGGAAAACTTAATGTGTTACATGTGTCTCACAGAGAGGAAGCCTGTGTCCCAGCAGTGGGAACGTTATAGGCCGATTATGCTATGATGTGACATATGAACGCCTGCGTACTGAAACGATTTTTTTTAATGTTAATTTCTTGGTTGACCCTTTATAGGGCAGAAACGAAATATGTACAGCGCCTGTAACCATTCGAAAGTTCGTATTTAAAAGTAGATTTTTCTATACTAATATTATAATTGATCACTAATTTATGTTAATCGAATGAAATAAAATAATATAAAAGCGTTATTAGCTGTATTTCATTTGCGATTTTCATGTATTTTTAGCCATTTTGTTTGTTTTATTTGTTTGTCATCTCTTATTCTGTAAAACTAGCTCTGGAGTTTTTTTTTATTTGTAAGTTTTTTGATAACCATAATAAAAAGGCATATTTTTTTTTGTTTTTGGAAGTTTATATGTAGAGGGTAATCTCCGGAACTACCAGTCGAATTTGGAAAATTCTTTTTGCATTGGATAGCGCAATTCTTGAGGAAGGTAGGCTCGTGGACGAAGTCGCGGGCAGAAGCTAGTTATTTATAAAATCGACGTTAAACTTACTAATCAACTACAAATTTGTTTCTTCCCTAGGGTTAAGACTTGAGGACCTTTGTTTTGAAAGCTTGGTCATTCTGCATGTTTCTTTTTCCTGGCAAATTATGAAACAAACAGCGTGGAAGAAAAAAAAAACGTTCTGTGTTCAGGTTGCTGCCAATCGGTCCTAAGCCCAACAAAGAGCAGTACCCAGTATTCAACGCTCTTGTGGACCGAGTCAGGGAGGCGTTGAGTTTACCACCAGGTTAGTCGTGTTTATTGTCAACTTCAACTCTCGATTAGTCTGTAGGGTCTCATCGCCGTACATTTTTCTGCTTACTCTGTAACCTACTTTAGGCCAACGATGCGCGTCATAATTTAGCGTAATGAAATGACATGACAAACGAATTTAAATATAGTGAAATTATAACTGTGTAGCTATCAACAACTGAGAGAAATAATCGCCTTCCACCCACTTACTGTAACTTACTTATAACTTAAATAAACATAACTATTTAGTGCAACTTAGTGGAACGTGTTTCTCTATACTAACTGAACTTACAAACATTCACGATAAATCGGTGTACGGAGTTAACTACTACAATCCATACTTAGTCGTGTTTGTGTAAAATTTCACCACATTTAAATACATCTACCTTTAGCTCCTAATTTACGACGGGGATTCAAATTGAGGCAGGCACTTACACTTAGTGTATACTACTTTATAAATGTAAGCATTAGTATAAAGGGTAACTAATAAATGGCGACAAAAAAAAAAAACGAGGGATCCTTACAGTAGTCGCATATGATGTGTAACATCTGACATCTCACCTTGGTAATATTAAGGTAATAAGCAACATTAAAGGGGCGGGGCCTCGCCAACGTCGTTTCTGACCGCCATCTCTAACACCGCGTGCGCTCAATTGCCAAATCAAATAGCACGCGCTTCCCCAGGTTCCTGTTATACACTCCTGTCCCTTTACTCGAAATCACTTCCACAGATCTCATGGCGTCATGGAGAGTGCGATTGTCGCAACCCAGCGCTGGGCACGCCACAATTGCGGCGATAAGACCCCTCTTTGAGGAGTGGCTAGAGAGGCGCCACGGCGTCCTCACCTTCCGCCTGACGCAGGTCCTCACCGGACACGGCTGTTTCGGGAGGTTCCTGCACAGGATAAGGCGGGAGGAAACGGCCGGGTGTCACCATTGTGTGGATCGCCCGGAGGACACGGTGGAGCATACGGTGGAGGTCTGCCCAGCTTGGGCGGAGCATCGCCGTGTCCTCGTGGAAGCGATCGGCGGCGGTGATCTCTCGCGTCCGGCCCTGGTTCAGGCCATGGTACGGAGCGAGAGGAAATGGGAGGCCGTCACCTCCTTCTGCGAAGCGGTAATGCTCGCAAAGGAGGAGGCGGAACGCGTGAGGGAGAGGCAAATTTCGCGCCCTCACGCCCCTAACCGCCGCAGGAGGAGACGCCCAGGGCGTCGGGAATCGCGAGGCGATTTCCGGCCACCGTAGGCGCGGGCTTGCGGGCGGTGAGCAATGGGTGGCTCACCGTCCGATAAGGACCAGGCCCGGGTCGACGGCGCGTTGTGTTCCACGCGCGCCTCAAAGAGATGTCAGCAGAATTGAAGGGGTCCACTAGGGCCGATGCCTGCCGGGGTTGCGAAGAAAACCGAAAGGGAGATCGTGGCCCCCGGCGACAGGGCAACCGAAGGAACACGGGTGGGTTTTAGTCAGTAAGAGTCTGACACGCCCTCCCGCTCCGCCCAGAGCGGGAGAAGTTATTTGATGATTTCCCACCCTCAAAAAAAAAAAAAAAATGGGGATATATTTTGTGCTACAGATTGTAGGCAAACGAGAGGAAAGATGTTACACATCAAAAACTGTTGAGTAAATGGCTGGATACAAATAGTAAAGTCAAATATTCGTTAAAAAGATGTACAATTTATTAAGGGTTCAGTACAATGATGCTTATGTGACTGCCAAGATACTGCAGTGCCGCCACTGCGGACTCCGCCATCATGAAGTCAAGGGTCGCGTCTTTTTGACAAAGTTTGAAACGCTCCAGTAACAGCATTTTGAGGGTTGTCTCGTGCAACCTAGTAAGTCCCATATTTGTGCACTGGATTTCTGTTCACCAAAATGGGAGTAAAAAATGATGAAAGAATATGTTAGAGATGTTTTTTGAAGACTATACATACCTCCAAGTTTTAATTTTTACTATTTTTACTATTTATTCAATTTTTGTATATGTGTATTTTGCCTGAAATAAAACACTTTTTTATTATTTTAAGAGATTGACTAAGCAGCCACTGATCAGTCGGCACCATCTTATTTGTATTTTGTCTAGATGACTCAACAGACAACACCGCCTCCTCCCGTTCTGAGGGCGACGCAACTCCCACACCCACTCCCAGCAGTAGACCCCACGACCTGAACAAAAAGCCAGCGGAAACCACAAGGTACGTAAACTATTCTGAGTTCGCTATTTAGTTTCCAAACATGTAAACAAAATTGTAATTCTGGAAAAGTAACTTGAATAGCCACAAATAAAGTTCGTTTTGCGCTGCAACTTAAATTTTTATGACTTTCTCAATAAAAAAATATATTACATAGACAAGAATTCATTTCATTGTCTACATCGGGTATCTACTTAAATGCAGTTACACATTGATCGAGTTATATTTGTGTGTGTTTACGTGTAGGTCTCCCCGTCGGCTGGCGCGGCAGCTGGCGCAGACGGGGTCGCCGCCGCACCAACATAATACTGGTACATCTTTTGCTTCGTATAAAATTTTTACCATAACTCCAAATAAAAAAATAAAAAATAATAATAATTTGAAAATTTTTATGAAGTTTATCGATCTTAGGATTTCTTGATGATCTTTGTTTTCTTTCATATTTCTTTTATTTGTCGTTAAGACCCCCGGTCTTCTTCCTATTAAATGATGACGGCGAAATCTGGCGTTAGTGTCGTTTTCACAGTGTTTTAAAGTTGCAGTGAGCATTTCAATGACTTTCGGCCGATGACTTCAGCTTAAAAATATAGAGTGTACCATCGCGGTGCGCAACGTATAGGTATCGCGGACACCTGGCAGCGGACCACTTTTCAAACTTTATTGCTAAGGGCATAAGGGCGAAAAGTGGTCAACCGCCATTGCCCGTGGCTGTACCTAAGCCAGCATGCCCTTGCAGAGTGCGGCGGCTGCGGCGGCTGGTGGGAGGCCGAGTCGCGCGCCGGCAAGCGGGCGGCGCACGCGCACTCCTCGCCGCACCGGCCCGACGCCGAGCTGTGCTACAGGTGTACGTACTGTAGGGATACACATGTCAGTAGTAATACTTGAACCACGAAAACCAAGGGTGGTTTACTGCCAAGAAAAAGACACTGCCGAGCAGGAGGTGTAAAAAGTTATTTAATTAATTGTTATCACTAGGGGGCTTATTAATCATTACATTATTATCTTCAAACAGGTGCAGAATGTGGTACTGCAGTAGAACAGTACAGCGACGAAGAGCTCGGCCTGTGCATCATAGTGTTGGCCACGTTTGTACATCGCGAGCCTGCTGCAGCTGCCGGCATGCTGCCACAGCTACTGCACAATGTTAGCAGGTAAGATAGAGATAATTATCAATACATATTTACTTTAAGATAATTCTATCTCCTTATTTCGACTTATCTATCTACTTTACATTACCTAAAAAATTGTTACAAGTTATCTCAAAATGTCCGGATACAGTTTTCTATGTGTATAGCCGTGCTAGGATGACGTGCTACCTCGTCCCCCACTCACGTCTGCAGGACCGCGAGACGGTAGCGCACAATCTTTTTAAACTAAACTTACCCATTACGTGCAAATTTTACCAATGAAACTGAACGCGATCAGCACATTTAAAAATCGTTCAAGAGCTGTCAGTGTCTATAATCCAGAACAATGATGACACTGACATCTCTTGAACGCGTTTTAGGCGTGCTGAGCGCGTTCAGTTTCATTTGTAAAATCCGTCCTAAGAAGTAATGATGGAATGTTTGATTACTACGATTTAAATACTCCTTGCGAGTATTCCACCGAACGTAATTTGTACACAGAGTGGTCCAGCTCGGCAACTACTCGTGGCAGGCCGAGACCAACACCCGGCTGCCCGGCAGCGCCGTGTTCGTGGCGCATCAGTTCCTGCGCTGTGTGCTGCACCAGCTGGCTCCCAACAACGTGTTCCTGCAGATATTCTTACAGCGGACCCCAGGTTGGATACAATTGGTCTTTATATTTTTTTTAAGGTCTACTGGGATATTATATGCTTAATGGTACGTTTCCACTGAAACGGAGACGAGGTGTGCAGGAATCGTCCAATTACAGACGAGAAGAGAGATTTTCAACCATTATACAATGATTAATACAAGTTAACAAAAAGATCTTATTCTAAATGCAAACTAACATAATCCGAACAATGTTAAATAAGCTAATACACCTCTCTTAACATACAACGTGTATGATTGTTAGTGTGACTACTAATTCAATAGATACATAATATAAGATTCTGCTGTTATGTACGGTTTGGAAAGCCACATTTTTAACCGACTTCCATAAAGGAGGAGGTTATATGTTCGTAGCGCGTTTGTTTTTTTTATTTTTATTTACCCACCCCGTTTTAAATTATTTTGAGATTATTACATTGTAAACACGCGTTTGCAAAATTGATAGGTATAGAATCGAACTGCTACATAAGCTACATTGACACGGGTCACACACACAAGTGTACGCACGGTTAACTGCGGGAATAGTAGTCAAGTGAACAATTTTTCCTTATTTCTCTATAATACCTAGGCACCTACAAAAAATATTTCGTATTGTTGTTTATATTTTTACTAAATAATACTTAGATACAAATACCTACTTCAGTGACTGCTAGGTACTGGGAGCCCTCTACTAGTAGAGAGATGTGGGCTGTGGACTTAGGGCTGCTTTTGTTAGTTATGATGAGGCCTTACCTCCAGACTTGATGGAGTGACCTTAATACTTCGGTGACTGCTACTGGAACTCCTCGACGAGTAGAACTAGGTATGCCGAGTTGGGGCTTGCTTTGTTAGTTATGATGAGACCTTACATCCGGACGTGATGGAGTGACCTGAAGGTGTACTTCAGGTCAAAGTTTTTTTTTTTGCGACCATATGTGACATTTTGAAACATTTTTTTTTCCTAGGATTTAGAATTGAATATGTCTACCTACTTATAGTATTTGTAGAAATCCTAAATTAGGTTGATAATAGAACAAAAATGTACAGAAACAACCCGTATCGTTAATTTTGTGGAAAATGGCAACGGAAGATCGTTTTTACAATATAAAAAACTATTATTTTGAACAAAACAGTTACGAGCATTTGGAGATAACGAACCAATCAATATGTGGTAGTTATTAGTTATATTTGATTCGGTTTATTTTTGTTACAAAATGTGCCGAAAAACATCATAATTTTGTCCGATTTGCAAACGCGCCCTTAAGTAGATATTGTAAATTATTGTAAAAAAAGACAAAATAAAAGCATATAAACATAATGTAATGTACATATTACTGAATTAGGTGACAGCAATCACGCTGGACTGGTGGTAAGTGAGCCAACCATTGTGATTGGTCGATTCCTGCAGGTCTCCGCTCGTCTTCATTTCAGTGGAAATGTAGGGTACATTTCCACTGAAATGAAGACGAACTTTACACCATAATTATATCACAGCGCAATACAATTGAACTATAAAGGTGTCAGAAAAATACAGGTCTTTTTCGGATTTGCATTGGTCCATTTCCCGGTACAGGCATGCGACTTCCGAAAATGTTTGAATCCGTTTTACTTACTTTTGAAAGAAAAAAAACCGGCCAAGTGCGTGTCGGACTACGCACAATGAAGGGTTCCGTAGTAGATGAACTTATCCCAAAAAAACTTAAATGTAGTATTATAGTTGAAAAAAAGAAAGAAAAAAGAATTTTGAACGGTCTTTCAGCCAAATCAGTTGAAAGCCGTTTTAGAATGTCCCACTCGTTCTTTTCCCAGAAAAACAGCGCCAAATGTTCTTCAAGAGCATAGCGCAGGCGTTTGTGGACTTCAACGAGTTATACCCTTGCGGACCGCTGCAGCTGGTGGTGGAACATCTCAACTCTAAGAAGACTCTGCCAGTCGATGTGAGTACTACCTTTATTCTATGTTTTACAATTCATCGTTCGTTTCATCAATTCCTGAGTGTACCTTTGTATACTCAGAAAAAGTAATTATTAACCCCTAACTCCCTTATTGTTAAGTGATGGTCAAATTTTTTGGTGAGATGGGCGAACGACTTTGGTGCCATCGTGGGTAGAACTGGGTGAGGTTGACACAAGAGTATGGCAATTGGCTCAAGAAAAGAGAGGGCTTATGCCCAGCAGTGGGCGAAGTTGGGCTATGGATGATGATGATGTCGATGAAATGTTTCGTGTCTAGAAATTAAATACAAACCAATCATTTCTACATGAAGAACATTTGTTTCAGCAAATAACAGTAATAGCGGGCAACATCGCGATGTACCTGGAATGCCTGGCCCCCGAGGCGCTGGGCCCCGTGAGCGCGTGCGCCGCGCTCGTGCAGCAGCTGGAGGCGCTGCTGCGGTCCGCGGCGCTGCTGCTGCACCAGATCGACGACGTGCTGCCGCTGCTGCGAGCTGCTACTGCGGCGCTTAAGATACCCGCCGCGGCGCAGCACAAGGTAACTCCGCGGCGCTGCTGCTGCACCAGATCGACGACGTGCTGCCGCTGCTGCGAGCTGCTACTGCGGCGCTTAAGATACCCGCCGCGGCGCAGCACAAGGTAACTCCGCGGCGCTGCTGCTGCACCAGATCGACGACGTGCTGCCGCTGCTGCGAGCTGCTACTGCGGCGCTTAAGATACCCGCCGCGGCGCAGCACAAGGTAACTCCGCGGCGCTGCTGCTGCACCAGATCGACGACGTGCTGCCGCTGCTGCGAGCTGCTACTGCGGCGCTTAAGATACCCGCCGCGGCGCAGCACAAGGTAACTCCGCGGCGCTGCTGCTGCACCAGATCGACGACGTGCTGCCGCTGCTGCGAGCTGCTACTGCGGCGCTTAAGATACCCGCCGCGGCGCAGCACAAGGTAACTCCGCGGCGCTGCTGCTGCACCAGATCGACGACGTGCTGCCGCTGCTGCGAGCTGCTACTGCGGCGCTTAAGATACCCGCCGCGGCGCAGCACAAGGTAACTCCGCGGCGCTGCTGCTGCACCAGATCGACGACGTGCTGCCGCTGCTGCGAGCTGCTACTGCGGCGCTTAAGATACCCGCCGCGGCGCAGCACAAGGTAACTCCGCGGCGCTGCTGCTGCACCAGATCGACGACGTGCTGCCGCTGCTGCGAGCTGCTACTGCGGCGCTTAAGATACCCGCCGCGGCGCAGCACAAGGTAACTCCGCGGCGCTGCTGCTGCACCAGATCGACGACGTGCTGCCGCTGCTGCGAGCTGCTACTGCGGCGCTTAAGATACTCGCCGCGGCGCAGCACAAGGTAACTCCGCGGCGCTGCTGCTGCACCAGATCGACGACGTGCTGCCGCTGCTGCGAGCTGCTACTGCGGCGCTTAAGATACCCGCCGCGGCGCAGCACAAGGTAACTCCGCGGCGCTGCTGCTGCACCAGATCGACGACGTGCTGCCGCTGCTGCGAGCTGCTACTGCGGCGCTTAAGATACCCGCCGCGGCGCAGCACAAGGTAACTCCGCGGCGCTGCTGCTGCACCAGATCGACGACGTGCTGCCGCTGCTGCGAGCTGCTACTGCGGCGCTTAAGATACCCGCCGCGGCGCAGCACAAGGTAACTCCGCGGCGCTGCTGCTGCACCAGATCGACGACGTGCTGCCGCTGCTGCGAGCTGCTACTGCGGCGCTTAAGATACCCGCCGCGGCGCAGCACAAGGTAACTCCGCGGCGCTGCTGCTGCACCAGATCGACGACGTGCTGCCGCTGCTGCGAGCTGCTACTGCGACGCTTAAGATACCCGCCGCGGCGCAGCACAAGGTAACTCCGCGGCGCTGCTGCTGCACCAGATCGACGACGTGCTGCCGCTGCTGCGAGCTGCTACTGCGGCGCTTAAGATACTCGCCGCGGCGCAGCACAAGGTAACTCCGCGGCGCTGCTGCTGCACCAGATCGACGACGTGCTGCCGCTGCTGCGAGCTGCTACTGCGGCGCTTAAGATACCCGCCGCGGCGCAGCACAAGGTAACTCCGCGGCGCTGCTGCTGCACCAGATCGACGACGTGCTGCCGCTGCTGCGAGCTGCTACTGCGGCGCTTAAGATACCCGCCGCGGCGCAGCACAAGGTAACTCCGCGGCGCTGCTGCTGCACCAGATCGACGACGTGCTGCCGCTGCTGCGAGCTGCTACTGCGGCGCTTAAGATACCCGCCGCGGCGCAGCACAAGGTAACTCCGCGGCGCTGCTGCTGCACCAGATCGACGACGTGCTGCCGCTGCTGCGAGCTGCTACTGCGGCGCTTAAGATACCCGCCGCGGCGCAGCACAAGGTAACTCCGCGGCGCTGCTGCTGCACCAGATCGACGACGTGCTGCCGCTGCTGCGAGCTGCTACTGCGGCGCTTAAGATACCCGCCGCGGCGCAGCACAAGGTAACTCCGCGGCGCTGCTGCTGCACCAGATCGACGACGTGCTGCCGCTGCTGCGAGCTGCTACTGCGGCGCTTAAGATACCCGCCGCGGCGCAGCACAAGGTAACTCCGCGGCGCTGCTGCTGCACCAGATCGACGACGTGCTGCCGCTGCTGCGAGCTGCTACTGCGGCGCTTAAGATACTCGCCGCGGCGCAGCACAAGGTAACTCCGCGGCGCTGCTGCTGCACCAGATCGACGACGTGCTGCCGCTGCTGCGAGCTGCTACTGCGGCGCTTAAGATACCCGCCGCGGCGCAGCACAAGGTAACTCCGCGGCGCTGCTGCTGCACCAGATCGACGACGTGCTGCCGCTGCTGCGAGCTGCTACTGCGGCGCTTAAGATACCCGCCGCGGCGCAGCACAAGGTAACTCCGCGGCGCTGCTGCTGCACCAGATCGACGACGTGCTGCCGCTGCTGCGAGCTGCTACTGCGGCGCTTAAGATACCCGCCGCGGCGCAGCACAAGGTAACTCCGCGGCGCTGCTGCTGCACCAGATCGACGACGTGCTGCCGCTGCTGCGAGCTGCTACTGCGGCGCTTAAGATACCCGCCGCGGCGCAGCACAAGGTAACTCCGCGGCGCTGCTGCTGCACCAGATCGACGACGTGCTGCCGCTGCTGCGAGCTGCTACTGCGGCGCTTAGGATACCCGCCGCGGCGCAGCACAAGGTAACTCCGCGGCGCTGCTGCTGCACCAGATCGACGACGTGCTGCCGCTGCTGCGAGCTGCTACTGCGGCGCTTAAGATACCCGCCGCGGCGCAGCACAAGGTAACTCCGCGGCGCTGCTGCTGCACCAGATCGACGACGTGCTGCCGCTGCTGCGAGCTGCTACTGCGGCGCTTAAGATACCCGCCGCGGCGCAGCATAAGGTAACTATAGCGTAAAATTTTTTTGGTACGTAGCCAAAATCATAGCTACCGCCGCCATCTTATTTTTTCAATAAATTTCACAAAGCAATTCACAATTCTAAAAGAAAAAATAAATAACTAATAATAATTGCACAAATGTTAAGTTATTTACCAACAGTGCCCCCTCTGAACGTCTTTCGAGCGCCAAAAGATCCTTGTAAAATGTAACATGAGGTTTTATGCCCTGTTTCACGATGTCCAGATAGCCACTAATCACCCAAATAAGTTCAAAATGGAACAGATTTCGTTTGAATTACAAGATAATTTTTAATAAAATCTGTTCCATTTTTGAATTTATTTGAGACGGGAACTTAATTGTAGTTGGTGTAACAGACCCTAGGAACCTTTTTTACCCCCTTCAAGTCCAGGACTATTCTTGCGCTTTTCCATAACTCAGAAAAGATTCCTTCTTCAAGAGAGGATTAATAATAAACTTAAATACTAAGGAGTACATGGCTGCAGCGTTTAATGAACGAATGGGCGAGCGAACGGTGGTATAGTACCAGGCCGGGACTTTTTGAGGCGTCTATGTGTTTGAGTTTATATAAAAATTGTTTTTCCCTAAACTTAACAGTACTTATAACACTGTCAATACCCGAAAATCCATTGGTCAATCCATAACAAAACTTTGTTAGAAGTAGCAGGGTTTCGACTAAAGACTGATACAAATCGATCAGCGAAAAAGTTTGGGATTTCAGGACCACTTCAAACTGCCATCCACGAAGACCTGCTTGTCCGAACTAAAGTACAGCTTACAATACAGTAATCGCGGAGTGGGGCACGTCTTCGTTATCTGTACACTATCATTCATAAACATGTCAGCAGGTATGCAAGATTCCCCACGACGTTTATCTCTTATGAACCGCCAGAATGCTTTTAGTTTTTTGGGAATATCACTTTCAATTTTATATTTATATGCATTGTAGCAGTTATTTATCAATGTATGGCAGCGACTGCGGAGTAGCTCAAAGGTGAGTCTGTCTCGGGGATTTTTATATTTCCGGTATTTTTGTCTGAATTTTTCTTTTTCAGAAAAAGCCTTTCTAAGCGAGTCAGTTACCTAGAGAGAAATTTTCATTTTTTTTTCTTTGTATATTTCGGTACAAAGTATCGCTGGCGCTCTGTAGCACTCCGTAGAAGGTGTCGACTCTTTCATTAACATCAACATATTTATGAAATGCATCATACCAATTAATATTTTGTAAGATAAGTTAGAATTTGTACATACTCAGCTTTAAAAAAGTTGTAACTGGATTGATATTTTGTTTTTAATTGTTTTTCGTTAGAAATTAGAAATAAGGTAAGTAAGTCCAGTTTACTTAGCAGTTCACTAGGCTTAGTTACTGTTAAAGTATTAGGAAATGGTGAAGGGTGGGCGTTTTGGGGGACTGTCTTATGTAATTTTGACGTTCGAAAAGTGCTGATTCTCAACCTAGTTTGAATAAATTACTTTTGTATTTGAATTTTTTACATCTGCATTGTTACTTAAAACAAGGTCTAAAACTATGCAGTCAGCAGTAGAGCTACATATCAGCAACTTTAATAAATTGATGGAGTTCATTAACTGATAAAAAGTCTACCAGCCAAATCTACCATCAGCAAGGCATAGATCCAGACTCCGGGCTGCTACTGAAAACATAAAATGAAATTATTATCTATTAATTAATTATTATTATCTTGTATCTTGTGTTGTAATAAATTTAGCAAAACTGTTTTCAACTTCAAAATTATTTTTGTTTTGACTCCTACCTGGTCTGGGGGTTGAAGACACTGGTGAGGTGAGAATCAATAATTGCAGCAAGGAATTCGAGTCATTTAGAGGAAACAGGCGGGGGTCATTGAATATGACATTTCTTTAATTGTGGAATTTCATTTTCCGTGGTTCAAATGTGCCTGTCTTGCTGCAAATGTTAATTTTTGCGTCACCGCCGCTCTGTTTGCCCCCCAGAGTATCCTGGAGCCGATAACCAAGATCATCAGCTATGGGGTGCAGAACTTCGTGCTCAAGCTGTCCGTGATATCTGAACTATCCGTGGTGTGCACTCGGGTCTTCAGTCGAGATCGGGACAAGCTGCTGGTCTGCCGGGTCCTGGTCTACGAGCTGGTTCAAGCCCTTAGGACCAAGACCACCATACCTGATGATAACCTGTTTATACTGATACAGTTTGTGTTGCAAGGTGAGTTTGTAAAGCTGTTCAGTTTATTAACATTGACAAGTATCTAGTTGTTTCAAACCAGAAAGAAAGACAATACAATACAATTAATTTTTTTCTGCTAAATGTGTATAATTAATTGTAGTTGATAAATTTTCACCAAAAAACATATTTTTTTTAAGAAAGCTTACATGGATCAAACGAAATATGCTAAAAAAGTTTGTCGAAAACACTTATTTGTGATTACTAACAGTGATGATGAAAACAGATTAATTAGATATCATTAAACGTGATAACAAGGGAAGAATTTTGAACAAATTTCTTAACATTAAACCGCTATTCCAAAACTGAAAAAGAAAAAGATGATTGAAAAAGGAAATGCTCCTCCAGGTCACGGGTGCCGCCTGGTGCTGCCGCCGCAGCTGGCGGGCGGCGAGCTGGCCGCGCACGACGCGCGCGAGGTGGCGGGCGGCGCCGTGGACTGCATGCGGCCGCACCTGCCCGACATGATCGACCTGCTGCACGACCCGCATCTGCTCAACAAGATCAAGGTACTACACTACTTTATTTATTCAAACTCGCAATTATCATTACAGGTATAATGCGGCGATAAGACCCCTCTTTGAAGAGTGGCTAGAGAGGCGCTACGGCGTCCTCACCTTCCGCCTGACGCAGGTCCTCACCGGACACGGCTGTTTCGGGAGGTTCCTGCACAGGATAAGGCGGGAGGAAACGCCCGGATGTCACCATTGTGTGGATCGCCCGGAGGACACGGTGGAGCATACGGTGGAGGTCTGCCCAGCTTGGGCGGAGCATCGCCGTGTCCTCGTGGAGGCGAGCGGCGGCGGTGATCTCTCGCGTCCGGCCCTGGTTCGGGCCATGGTACGGAGCGAGAGGAAGTGGGAGGCCGTCACCTCCTTCTGCGAAGCGGTAATGCTCGCGAAGGAGGAGGCGGAACGCGTGAGGGAGAGGCAAATTTCGCGCCCTCACGCCCCTAACCGCCGCAGGAGGAGACGCCCTGGGCGTCGGGAGTCGCAAGCCGATTTCCGGCCACCGTAGGCGCGGGCTTGCGGACGGTGAGCAATGGGTAGCTCACCGTTCGATAAGGACCAGGCCCGGGTCGACGGCGCGTTGTGTTCCACGCGCGCCTCAAAGAGATGTCAGCAGATTTGAAGGGGTCCACTAGGGCCGATGCCTGCCGGGGTTGCGAAGAAAACCGAAAGGGAGATCGTGGCCCCCGGCAACAGGGCAACCGAAGGAACACGGGTGGGTTTTAGTCAGTAAGAGTCTGACACGCCCTCCCGCTCCGCCCAGAGCGGGAAAAGTTATTTGAAGATTTCCCACCCAAAAAAAAAAAAAAAAAGGTATAATGCGACAGTGCGGTCATTTTACAAATCTTTCTAATTTATGTACAATTTTCAAATTTAAAGGACTAAAACATAAACTTTTTAATTATTAATAATAACTTTGAAACAATGCCTTATATACGGAATACACAACTCAGTAACATACCACGTACAAATAAATAGCAGTATCCTTGTGAATTAGTTCAAATGACATGTGAACTTAAGGCTCCGTGCATGAAAAACACCCATTTTCTTCAATAACTTGTCTAATTGTAAGAAAGCTTGAAACAATTGAAACATTAAGTCTATGTAAGTATAAAAGTACAGTTTTCGTATTGCTAAACCGTTGCATCACTTTCGCGCTCTCGAAAATATGGTTTATTTCGCCTTTGATTTACTTAATAAAGATATAGTATAATCATAAAATAAAATTAAAGATAGCTTATAAGGACAGCAAGATGTTCCACGAATTCTTAAAATTATTTAAAAAGTCCCTCCCCACTATGTACGAGACAAAGAATTCGACTTTTCAAATTACAAATAATTTTGTTTAAATTTTGTTTCCCTTTCTAACAACTAATGAACAAAATTAATCAAAATCAGTCGATTTCGTGCACGGCCCCTTAACAATTTTCCCGAGAAGAGAAAGTGTAATTTGGTCAAAATGTTTCGTCTGTTTCTATTATTTTTGGTTCGTGTTTATTTTGTTTGTTTGTTGTTGTTGCTTTTCTGTATTATAATAATAATATGCACTTGCCTATTATTTTATGTCTTATTCGTGTTTATGTGTTTAGTAGGTCAAAAGAAAGGGAGATACGTTTTCATAACCTGCGTAGAAAATAAAAACGTTTTCATTGTGTAGGTTGGCTTAACTCTAAACCTAGACAATCCATCGAATAATACTGGCCACTTACTTTTCAAACAATGCGAATAAATAAAAATTCAATTTCGACGTCTTTTGTTTTTATTTTTTCGCGATAACCATGCGGTAATGATTCTTTTATGGCACGTTATTTTGTTTTTCTTAAACATAACATCACGCCTGTAGTCCCCGAAGGGTTAGGCAGAGGTGCACTTATAGTACACCCACATTTCGCCAGTTATGTTTAAGTCCCATGTAATAGGGGGCGAGCCTATTGCCATCAACCGGGCATTAATCCAGACTTCGGGCTGCTACTGAGAAAGTCCAGATGGAAAAACGCAATAACACCTTGCCCGACCCGGGAATCGAACCCAGGACCTCATGCTCAGCAGTAGCGCTTTGCTACTAAACCAACGAGGCAGTCGTGTTTGTTTTTGTTTTTGTTAGTAAAGATTCTTCTTTCGTGCTTAATTTCACTGTGTTTTGTATCTTTATTATTAGCTATTTATACGCTATTCATTTCTTAACAGGGCTCGGTATCAAAATCAATCGTGAACCGCAACTTAATCTGCTTGAACGAAGACACATTGGGGGCCATAGTGAAGGGTGGTATAGCCCAATATGTGGCCATGGAACTGGCTCTTGAACACAGTCGTGGCAGGCAGGACCGAGCTCAGCCGGCCAGGCATATGACCCCTTGGATCAGCGCGTCCTTACCTGGGTAATTATGACAAATACTTTTTTAAACGCTAAGAGAAATTTTGAGACTAGATTTCATTTCTTTCAAATTCAAGATGTTCTTTTTTATCAGTAACGAAATTATTGATTAAGAAACCGGCCAAGTGCGAGTCGGACTCGCGCACGAAGGGTTCCGTACCATTATCTATAAAAACTGCACACATCTAGTGTTTCTGAAAATTATTTTTTCACTATCGGCATTACTTCAATAAAAAAAAGGCTGATTAATCATTCGTAAAACGTCTATAAATTAAAAATAAGTTCCTTTTGATATTCATAGTTATTGCAGTTTCATTTATTGTTCACACTCATCCTTAGCGTTTGTTCTTTTTTTTCTCTCTCTAAACAGTAAATTGTTTCTATTGTCCCTATAGCAATTGATAGGTAATGTGACACTCGTTCATTGAGTTTTAGTTTTCGCTAGGATCACATGATGACACACCCGGTTGCTGAAAGTCTGATGACCAAAACAGTTTTCTGACCCTGACAAATCCCATGTGGAAATGCTGCGATTGTTTGACAAAAAAGACAACCAATCAAATCATTTAACATGAAATTTGACCACAGATTAAAAACATAACCTCAGTACGTTTTTTCGTACCAAGGGTTATAATCCAGTCAAATTTTCCCAGATCTCGAGAGGTATGTGAGTGTGTGACCCGCGTGCGCCTAATATCATGGCTGGTCATGGGCGCGCTGTGCAACAGTCGCACGCACCAGCTGCCTACGTCACACACGCAGGCTGCGCAAATGCATCAACCAGTGCCGCAGGATGCTACGTGCCATATTACTGACTATATACAGGTACGGAAGTTTATACTTAATTAAACCTTTAAATATTTAAAAGTATTTGCGATTCAAGATTGATTTTCAAATCTACGAAGGCGATGATGAGATCACAAATAACTTAAACATTTTTAATTCATGAAAGAAAATATTTTTCTAACATTATTTAAATCAATTAAATATAATTAAACTTGAAAACTAGATCATTAAATTTTTCTCAATTTACTACGGTGATACTCTCAATATTGTGCGATGTCTCCCGTAGATAGTCCTCGCATTCACAATTATTATTATAATAAAATAGAATAAATAGTAAATATCAAAGTCCAATGTGTATAATGAATAATAACAAATTATGGAAAAGTCATGTCAGTATTGACCCAACTCAATCCCAAGACTTGTCAACAAGATAGTCAATAACAGTGTACATTTTCTTGAATTGTCCACAGACAATAATGTCATCGTACGTCGAACAAACGAAGCCTGCCGCCCTCCGCATGTCGGCGCTCCTGCACGCCTTCGTGCTGTGCCAGCTGTGGACGCTGTACCTGGAGCAGCTGGCCGCGGCGTGCCCGCCCTGCAGCGAGCCGCACAACACCACGACGTGCATCCTGCTGGACTTCTGGTGCAAGCTGGTGCCCAGCATCCTGCAGGTCACCGTGCAGTCCAAAGTGGTGAGGAGCTACGTACCTACTGTCTGGCCCACAACTATCTGACGAAAGTGTAAACAAACCCTAATCAGGTTCAATTCTTATGCAATCACACATTAAAGGGAATTAATAACACTCATCTGTATTTATAAGGTTTCAACTTTATATCTCACCATTTATTCCAACAGTTATTGTTCAGATAACGTTATTAAATTGGAATATAACGTTATTTATTGGATTGTATCTATGAAAATTGAAATGATAAAATTAACTTCAATTGTGAAAAGATAAAAACATCTTCCATGTGATAAAATTTTAGAATTTGGGGTTCAAGTATTCAAATAATCAAATCAAAACACCCAATTTGTAAATGGCACTTTATATTTTCATCAGATACTTTTTGAACAGACCATAGCATAATTTCAAAACGTATTTTTACGAAGTATGACGCAAAAGGAAATAATGCCGCCTTTAATTCAAAGGAAAAAGATTTTTTCTATAAGACTTAACTAAACTAACCAAAGCAGACAACTGTTACAAAACTTTAGGCTTTAGTTATTTCTAAATAGCGAACTTTAAATCAGACGATATAAGTCCTGTTAATATGATAACCTTAGTTCGAAAATAAAAGTAACGTATTTTTCAGCTGGCCGAGACGGTGAATCTTCACTTCCTGAGTCTACTGGAGTCTTTGTTGGAGTGTAATTCCACCGTGCTCAACAAGCTACTGCCTTTGTGGACACCTATACTGCATTCGCCATTGTTCAATGTAAGTACTGATTTCATTCTTGTGAAAATCTTGTTGACAATTTTACCTGGTACTTTTTTTATTTTTTCGGGAAAGTTCACGTTACGTTATATAATATTGCAGTTTATGAGGAGTTATGATTTCACTTAGCTCTCATTTTATACGTTGTTAATTCAGTTACCTACTTTGCAAGTTCATGATGTTGATACGATAGGTGATGATAGATGATAGTCTTATTGTAAAAATACTTTTTTACAAATATACAACTGACTTCCAAACTACAAACTGAAAAATAACTTTAATTTCGGAAGTCGGTGTCTTTGGTATTTAAGTTTTTTGCCACAGACTTCCGAAATTAAAGTTATTTTTCACTTTGTAGTTTGGAAGTCGGTTGTCGGTTGTTGTTTGGCAATCGGATACATTTCCATAAGTTTTAAATTTCCGGTGATATTTATATTTTTCTTTTAGGATCTGAATTAGTGCAGATGTATACCAGGGAGTCTTTTTTGGAATATACTGATCTCCGATTTCATAGAGTTTGTTATAAAAATGATTAACAGCATTGTCTAGTGGCTCAGCACTCAGCAACTCGTCCCAGTCAACGTCCTTGTAGAACTGATATTTAGTGTTAGTTTTTACTGACATTAAGTGTATTTGAACAAAATCAGCCTGAACCGTAAAGGGTTTGTGATGCATGTCATAAGGTACTGCTGTACCGCTGCTGTAATGGGTCAAAACATTCGTGTATGCCCAGGGACCTATAATAAAATGCGAGGTTATCAGTCTGTCATTCAAATTCCGTACATTATTAAACTGGGACAAGTTTCAGATATTTATAGTATCGAAGAAGTCAATAAGATAGCGGTTTGAATAGTTTTGAGGTAGTAATTTAGCGCTGTCATTTGTATGACACCAGTCTACTTCATTACCAAAGTTAAAGCCTCACCCAAGTCGATAAATTGATGTAATGGGTTGGTCAACATTAAATTATTCAGATTATTTGTAAAACTCTGGAGCGGAGCAGCATAAAAATTACCTGTATGTTCATTAAAAAGGTAAAGGGTACATATATGTATGTTGTATATAACTTGAGGTCTCGACCTCTATACCTTAAGTTATATATAACTTAAGGTTATAGTTACCCAGATATCTTCAGCAGAACTGCGTCAGTTATATCTCCCGACAACAGTCAAATTATTCCGATATTTTTTTTTTTTCTTGATTGCCCTCAAGAGTGACCCCTGTATTCAAAATTTATTTATTTAACGTTACGTTACACTTTAGTGTTTGGGTTACAGAAATACATTATGTGTATCAAATAACTTAATCGGTCCATTAGATTCGGAGCAAATTGGCTCAAATTGATAGACGAACAGACAGACACACGAGTGATCCTATGCTATGAGGGTTCAGTTTTTTTCCTTTTGAGGTACGGCATCCTAAAAAAGAGATTCCGACGAACTGAGAACCTCCTCCTTTTTTTAAGTTGGTTAAAAAGGAACAGATTTAAAAAAAATATATGGATGGGTGTGAAGTCGTAGCCTATTCTTTAAGCCTTTTTTCGTGAGAAAAATCGTTAATCATCAGACAGGAGGGACCTGTGTAGTGTGTAGCTTTTCTCCGTGCAGATGCCGCGCCACGTGTCGCAGCGCCTGGCGGCGTGCCGCGCGCTGGCGCCCCGCGCGGGCGCGCGCGGCGACGCGCACAGCGCGGCCGGCGCCGCGGCGCAGCGCCGCCTGCACCGCCTGCTGGCCAAGATGGCGCAGCTGGAGCTGCAGCCGCACTCCTTCTACTTCATATAGGTGCTGCCCGCCCGCAGCACGACTACGTAAGTTTTCATAAATACTTGCATTTGATTATACGTTTTCCAATCAGTAACGAAAGCACCATAGAATACAATTCCTACTGACTTCCCTTCTGAGGTTCCCATCAGTAAGTCTACCGCTATTCAAAAATGGCATAGTCAATAGTATCTACTATTGCCAAAAAATATATATTTACACTATGGATATTCGCCATAAAATTCAAATAACAAAAACGAACATTTCTAGCTTTGATGTAAGTCAAAGCTAGAAATAAAAAAAATATCCTAAAATAACCTGGCACCAAAACGTCATAATCGGGAACTAAAAATTCAAATGATAGCAATCTCGTTATGACGTCACTTTAAATTATATGTTACCGCTTGATAAGGACGAGAGCAAGCCGATGCACTATGGGACCAACCGGTATTTTCCATCTCAAAAATCGATAACTCTGTTGTTTTGTGATTTATCTCCTTGATTTTTTTTCACGTATTTGTGAATATCTAGGCAATAAAAGAAATCAAACATCATCATTCTAAAAAAAAAATTTTTTCCGAAAAAAAATGACAAAGATAAAGTTATACGAAATTTCATACAAAAAATCATACAGTTATATTAAAATAGCAATAAAAGTTACACTTATGCTTAAAATAAGTTTAAAACTAAATTATTATTATTAAACAAACAGTTACATGACAAAAAAAAAATTATTACTTAAACTTATCCTACTCATCACTTTCTATTTCCAACAATTCTTTAGCTTCGTCAAATAATTCTTTGGATATTAGAAAACTTGGTTTATTTAAGCTAGATATATAAGGATCAGATGTATATAACAAAATATGCAGAACGTCTTCGTTTGTTGCTGATCTGGAACACTTCCTAGCGTGATGTAACCTATATTTCTTATAATCTTTATTTCGAGCTTCCTGGGCATCTTCGGATAATTGTCCTATAGGCAAAACTGCATAATGCTCTATTATTTTAGCACCATGTATAAGTACTTTATGGACCGAAGATGGCATGTAGTACCAGTTATATTTGCTTACATATAATTGCGCGGTTACCAATGTATACTGACCAAATTTTTCTGCGTTTATAGGAAATCCCGATGACATAGTTTGAAGAATTACATATAGTCTCTTGATTAATTCTTCATCAATTCCGGTTATCTCTGTAGAACATTGGTAATTTTGGAAAAATCTCCTTGCCGTATTACCGTCATTGCTATTACCGGAACCTTGACGTGGTTTATCAATATGCAAGCCAAGCACTTCTCGGAAACGTTTTTGGACAATTTTTTTCTTGTCTTCTTTAAGTTGCTTGTTTTCTGGAGTTGTTGCAGACCACTTCTCAAAACCTAAATTGTAAGAAATATGGAGGATCATTTCCATAAATCTTATCCATGCGTGTAGCGTCGACAATCCGTATTTAAAAGCATTTTCATTTTCAACTCTCGTTGTAACTTTTAAAAGATCATTCATTTGTCTGGGAGTTGCTCCACAAACAGTGCAGGTAGCACTGGATGATGTGTTTGTCAACACTTGAGCAACTTTCCCATCAATCATTGTCATAAACAGTTGATGTTTAACTTCGATGACTTTGTCTTCTATTGACACAAGAGTTGGAATCAATTGATTAATTTTGGCTTCAATTTCACTGACAACCGCTGTAGTTTTTTCGGGAGTTTCTTTTGCAAATTCTAATGAAATTGGTCTGCAATATCTAACAGATGAGCAAGTAGGGTTTTTCCATATGACCGTAGAAGTTTCTTCGTCTACTAGTCGCAGTGGTACAAGGGACACTATAAACAAATTAGCGTCCGATATTTGTTCGTTTTCTTCCGGTAGAGTTTGTTTATACTCACTTTGCCCGGAGGATCCATCACATCCCCATTTAGTGAAAAGCTTGAGACGATTGTAAGTCGATCCTGACTTTATCCTTATAATACGGCAGACTGTATGGTCTAAGAGATCTTGCAGGTTGATTTTTGCGCTTATATTTGTCACCGTAATGCTGGATGCAGGCGGATAGCAAGCCTTTTTTGCTTCACTTAGTGTTTGATACGAAGGCAATACAGAACTTAAATTCTTATCAACGAGCCTTTTTCTTAGGTACGCATATTGTGCTTTGGTTAAATCAGTTTCAATGCATATACTCAATGCTTCCTCTTTTGTAAAGGAAAGTGCGTTATCTGGATTGAGTATGTTTTGTAGAATAACTTTTTCTCTTCTTTTTCCTTATTTCTGATAATAGTCACAATCGACGCTTCGTCATTTTCCCCCATGGATCTTAAACCTTGCACATAAGCGTTACGGACATGTCCCATTCCATACTCCTGGACCAGCTCCATATTTTTTCGTTTCTTTGTGTTTTCCGAGCACTCGTCATATTGTTTTGTTGGTCTTCCACGTTCACCAGAAGTATTCAAACCAGAATTTACAGTGGTTGAGGTACTGCAAGAATTCAATGATACTTTAAACTCACCATTTAACCAATTTGAGTATAGGCTCTCGAACCGGTCTGGCTTTCTTTGAGCTTTGGTCCATTTCTGGTTGCAACTCGATGTTAGATTTTTTTGAATACTCTCTATTACAGTATTAACGTCAGTTTCCGATAGTTGAAAATTTTCCAATAAATATTTTTTGAGGTCTGAAGTACTTTTCCCTTTTATTATTTGATCACAAAGATCGCGTCGAACACAAACGAATTCACTCATTGTTAGATAATAATGTTTTTTATGCGTTAATTGTTATTGAAAAGAAGTATCTGAACACTTTGATGAATCGTATGCTGAACATACACGGGTATTTAAAGGACTAATATTTTAGTGCCTTGTGCAAAAACCATGGGACAATTGATTATAACAGTTCTCATCGAAATAGTGTAATCAGTACTGATTGTAATTATTTACCACAACAGATAAATAGAACTTCCGCAGCAATATAGTTTATCATACTTGTGGTTAAGGTGACCACCCCAAACAAAATTGCCATGGGAAGATTCTTTCAAATATAATAGCAGTTTTTTTAATTTGCAAATGTATGTTTTTATCATAGAAATAGAAAAAAACAATATAGACATCAAAGGATAATAACTAAATATACACACATCAAAAGTGTCTAGGGATCAACATATATTTTTGCAATAACTTTTCTCCTGATTGATATTAATTAAAATTTTCTTTAAGGATTCATCAAATAAAGTGTTTTCGTTTGTCACAGTAACGATAAACCAAGTCACCTTTGCATTAATAAAGAAATTTGCCATTTTCCTAATAAAGGGATTTTTGACATTTGAACCACTAACATTAAAGTTCGAAAAAAAGACTGAAATAACAGTTTTCTTTAAAATTTTATTGGGTAACTTAAACAATTAATAATCCGTGTTTCTACCGCGAACACTAACAACACAAGAACATCGGTTTGGCATACTCAAAATGAGTTCATCCAAATCACGCTGTGGAATGGCCGCCCATGTTCGTTGCAACAACAAAAAAAGGTCTTCTTGCGACTGGATACCCTCCATATTCGGCAGAGCTCTTCTCTGTAGCATATCCCATGCATGCTCAATCGGGTTCAAGTCTGGCGACTGAGCAGGCCAGAGCAGGACATTGATGTTAGCTGCGGCGAGAGTCTGTCTTACAACTCTTGCGGTGTGCGGTCGTGCATTATCATGCATTAACTGAAATAAGGGACCGATTTGCACTTGTAGAGGAACGATGACGTCAGATACAATCGTCTCAGCATAAATTTGAGCGTTGAGGTTGCCTCTGATCCAAATCAACTCAGTTCTTCCGCCGATCCAAATACCCGCCCATACCATGATGGTTCCACCACTATAAGGATGGACTTCCTGGCAGGATTTTAATCGCTGTTGGCGTCCAGGGGTTCTCCAGTGTCGTATACGTCTTGTATCCGGTCTCATACCAAAACGAGACTCATCAGAAAAGCACACGAAACGCCATTGTTCTTCTGCCCAATTTCTGTGTTCAAGAGCCCATTGATATCGAATCCTACGATTGTGCATTGCTATAGGTGGTACCCGTAGCGGTCTTCGGGAATGAAGGTTCACTTCATGCAAGCGGTTTCTGACTGTTTGGTCGCTAATTAAGTTCCCTGAAGAGTGATGAAGCCTCACGGCTAACATCATGGCGGTTATTGTTGGAGCTCTTCGAGTTAAGATTTGAATGTATCGGTCTTGTCTCCGTGTGGTGCAGCGATACCGTCCTCCATGGCGCTCAGCCACGGTACCAGTGCTTCGGTAACGTGTCCAAAGTCGACTGATAACACTCTGACTTGTATTCAGAGCTAAAGCCACAGTACGTTACCGGGAACCAGCTTCTATCATTCCCACGGCTATGAGCATTTCTTCCCTGCTTAAATGACGTCGCCGCTCCATAATAACGTTGGTTTTAATCAGTAGTAGGGAAACAGTAGCACTAATAATGTCTTCAATGCGTTGTATGTTTTTATAGGGAAAATATTTTGACAGCTGATTTTCATCTTTTACTCGAATTTGATTAACAGTTCCTGTTTCAAATTATGAAATGCACCAAAAAGGATCCATATAAATTTATATAATCATAAATTTATTACAAAGCCACATCTCAATCTCAAGAAATCCGCATAAAAATGCTTGATCCCTAGACACTTTTGATGTGTGTAATATTTCATAATAAAAAAGAAGAACCGTAATTTTCGAGGATTTTTCCCCGATTGACATTATTGCTTCAAAATCACCTCTGGCGCAAAAAACGCGCAAGTTTTTTTTAAATCCTCATATTACTGAGTAGATAAGGTCTCTAATAGAGTAATTAACTTGACACCGGCTGCTTTCGGCAACAACGAAAACTCCAATTGAAATTAACAAAAACTAAATTTTCTTTACTTCGCTAAAAAAATATTAAAAAATTAAATAAAAATAATTTTTTTACAAAAACTGAACGTGGTTGCAAAGTGTATATTCTAAGCTATCTAATGATGTATAACACTAATATGTTTCCTTGGAAAACTTCCGAATAATTATGTGTTGAACTCCCTTAACGGTAATTTAATTGGCATGAAAATATTTATGCCCAATGTTTGAGGTTCATTTTATAAACGTAAAACTTTATATTTTTTTATATTTTGTAATTTATTCGTAAGTTCCATCTTTTGAGAGTATAAAACCATAAAACAATCTATGGATTTACGACTTTCAACAAAACCATTTTTGAGATGGAAAATACTGTTTGGTCCCATAGTGCGATGTACAACGGGTTACGATAGAAACACGATATTATAGAAAAAATCGGATGAGATGGAGGAATATTGTACATTTTATTTAGTTATCACCTATTCAAGTGTTTTTTATTCTTTACTTGCTGTGACCCGCGGTTTCACCCACATGTCTCGAGCCCGTGAGAATATCAAGATAAAAGTATATAAAAAGTCTTTCTCCAGGTCATGGTATACCCATGTGCCAAATTTCATCCAAATCCGTTCCGCTGTTTTAGCGTGATGCCGTGACCAAGGGAGATAGGGATTCATTTTTATATATATAGATATTCTTTTAATAGTTTTAAAATGATAATATCCATTACAATTGAGTTTATTTCTGCAAAAATTGAAATTTATGTTTGTTTATTGATAGCGTCTTATTAATTCTACTACTTGACCATAGACAGTGTTAAATTCAGTTAAGAAAAGACTTTTATTTTTAAGTAAATAAATAATTAATGTTTACTAAGTACGTGACCGGCTCCACTTCGACTACCTCTTATAAAAATTGTCACCTCGCAACTGATGCCAATAATAGTGAAAATGCATTGGATTTTTTATTTTCACTTAATAAAAGTTGCGACTTTTGTCCAGCAGTGGGACAAAATAGGTTAGCAAAAAAAAAGTAGGTACAGTAGTATCACCCCCAGAAAAATATTAAAGTATACAAAATTTGCCACTGCTTCATGCTCTTTTTTAAATTCCAATAGTTTTCTAATAATTCAAACGTCTGTTACTGTCGCAGCCATGATGGGACGTCTTCATCAATGATACCGTTCACATCACATTTCTGTCCCCAAATCATAAAAATTAAATAATATTTGTGCTTTATTCAAGGAGAAGTCGCACTGACTTACTGAGAATTTAAGCAATTTACTGAGAGTAGATGTGTATTCACATGACTTTTTGACGTCACTTCAGGCATTTTCGAAGACGATGCGTTTAGAGTTTGCGTTCCGTTTCACCAAAAAACGCAACGTAAAATAATGAATTGTAAAATACGTTACGCAAAAAAAAAAACATGCTATTTGTTTCTTGATCCCTTGATCTTGACTTTCTGAAGCTTTTTATGTTATATCTGGTCTTGAACTTCAGTAAAAAATAAGTACTTTGCACTCACAAAATTACAATACTAATTCAGAAACGTTTGTTCGTACATTCAATATAAACTCTAATCGGCAAAGCATTTTGAATATACGAAATACTGGTTAAGACAATTTTCCTCCTGCCTCAAAAATCAAACTTGAATGAGCAATTACGGCTAAAAAGAACATATTTCCACAGATGAGCACGCAGCAGTCGCAACCAGAACGAATAATCATCAGCCATTACTACAACGGCGATATCTTCAACTCGTCCTTCCACTTCATTCTACCATCGGGTCCCGTTTGCTGGTCGTTGTATATTATGTACGTACTCTTATAATGTACGTAGTAAAACTATTGTTCACTGAGTAACATATGTATTTGTTTAAATTAAGTATCATTACTAAAAAGACTTCGTCTTCATGTGTATAAACAATATTTTTTTTGTCCACCAGTCTGTAACTATGTAATGGTACAAATCTTGTAACTAGATTTTGACCGACATCCAGAAGTTGTATTAATTTGTAATTTCGTAGAAATGTCAGGAACCAATGACAATACAAAATTTTGATGGTAAGACCTGACGCTGCAGCCTAGGTTCATCAGCACAAAAGGAAATATATCTTAGACTTGTGGTTAATAATGTGAGTGTGTACGTGTTAAGGCTCGGTTTTATTGGTACGAAGCCTACAATATTATACTCCTAATACTGATGCTGCAGCCAGTCTAATAGCTTGAATAAAAGCGTGTTTTTCTTTAATTTTCTGTAAAAACGTAGACCAGCTGTAAGTGCCAGTCGATTGTACAGTAAGCCGCACGACAGTGGAAAAACCAGTATAAGCTGGCCTCTTATTATATTGAATTGCCAGGCCAGTTCAAGGTCAAACGGTAACCACTAACCTGCGGTCGACTGTATCTTTAGATATTTTTGTGACTATTTGAAGAAATCTTCCAATATCATCATTTAGTGCTACTAAACTGACATGAGTGAATTTTTGAGCGATAAATGTACGCGAAACCATATTTATATGTGCCCATTTTTGCCGTAGGTAGGTACGTAAACTAAGAGCCGCGGTTGGAACGAGCTGTATGTAGGTATGCTATAGTAAACTGAGTTGTGATTCCTAAGTTTTGTAATAAAAAAGGTTTAAAAAAAATTAAGTTTCTTTGGAATTTGAACTTTGTCATGTACGACATTATGTTCTCAAAACTTAACTACTAACATTCTGAATTCAAATACCTTCGTGTTTACGTGGTAGAGCCAATCTTTAGCGTTCACCTGACTACAGCTCATCGGGCTGGCTCGACCGGGGAAGTACCACGCTCTCACAGAACACCGGCGACACGTGGCGACGTTAAGGGGGATGCGCCAACCTAGCCCGCGAAATTCAAAATTTCTTACGTTTTTTTTTGCAATTTGCTGATAGCTCTGCAGGTTAGAATTGGCTTCAAATGTCATGATTTCATAAAATAGTCACTCAATAGAGTAACGTGTACTTGAGAGTTGTATTGATGATTTTATTGATCATAATTCTGTAGATACATATTTGTTACGGTCGCGAATCATACTTTGATTAAGGGGCCGTGCACGAAATCGACAGATTTTGATCAATTTTGTTCATTAGTTGTGAGAAAGGGAAACAGAATTTAAACAAAATTATTTGTGATTTGAAAAGTCGAATTCTTTGTTTTGTACATAGCGGAAAGGGATTTTTCAAACAAATTAAGATTCGTGAAAAATCACTAAAATTCGCAACAAGTTTTCCAAAAATTGACGTGAGACTGACGTTTGATCGTTTCGTTAGATTTTGAAAATTAAGAAATATCAGCTACATCATTATATGGTCTACTTGTACATAGGGGAACCACTTTTTTCAACTTCAATACAAAATATAGCAGATTTTTTTTTTGAAATAACCATTTTTTGTAAACCCTGTCAGTAATGTATTTTTTCCTATTATTTAGCAAACCATATCAAGAAATTTAAAAATCACACATATTTACTTTATACTTTATCTTCATTAAGTAAATCAAAGGCAAAATAAAGCATATTTTCGAGAGCGCAAAAGTGATGCAACTATTAACAGGTGCCGTGACTGACACGAATGGTTTAGCACTATGAAACTGTACTTTTATACTTACACAAACTTAAAGCTTCAATTATTTCAAGCTTTCTTAAAATTAGATAAGTTATTTACGAAAAAGGGTTTTTTCGTGCACGGAGCCTTAACTACAGCATGATACTGCCCAGCAAATTGCAAAAAACTTAAAAAAAAAAAAATTTCGCTAGTTACCCTGGCGCATTCGCTTCAAGTAGTTGCGTTTTGTACGGTGAGTGACGAGGACCGGAAGCCCTCTCTCCCCGCGCACCCCGGGGAAGGAGCAGCCTTCTCAAAGCACTGACCTTTCTCTTGAATGATGAATCCTAGCTATATGATAGCGTGTTGTCGTAGACACTTATACAGTCTGCAAAAATATCTGCATATAAACACGCATCATAAAGGCTTGAGACCTTGCATTCAGGATTTAGAATTTAGTGCTTTGATTAGGCTGCTTTAAATTGACCCCGCACTACGAAAAATTTCACTAGACACAGTTTTACGCGAAATTCATACCCCTTCCTAAAATAATTAGTATTTGTTAATATTTCGGTACCAATTGAGTATAAAATTCATAGTTAACTGATAAAGTGACAAAAAAATTCAAAATGTTACGCAATGCGTGGCATAAGACCTGCCTTCGAAGTGTCAAGATAAAAAACTGCGGACTCAATATATCTTCTTAACGTACCTAGTAAGGGGTACATAAGAAGTTAGTTAAATAAATAAGAAGTAAATAAAGTATTGTTTAAGAATCTCCTAGCTAGCGATAAAAATCACTGCCATTTGATAAAATAATATAAGTAACTATAAATAACATTAACTTAGACCTAAGTAAATACCTAAACTATTGATAATAAGGATCAGGTTCTAGAATACTTTTAGGAGAATCTAACTGTAATTATAATTCTTTAATTAATAAAGAATCAAAGAGGTTCAAAATGCTCATACTCGTCGATAATTACGTTTAAGCCGGTAATATTACTGAGACATATTGCAGGGCAAGCTTTTCAACTCAATAACGCAACCGAGAAAATATAAAGCAAACAATCTAGAACCAAACATTTGCTGGCAAAAATATATAATTTCATAACTCACTTTTATGTCAGTAATACTATTAAATGAGCAATATTTGTAGATATATATTTTTAATCACGTTCTCGAAAACGGCTCTAACGATTTCGATGATTCTTGCAGTATAGGGATTTACGGGGGCGAAAAATTGAGCTAGCTAGGTCTCATATCTGGGAAAATTCATTTCTCATTTTCACAGCCTCGGGATAATGTGATACAACGTTGGTATACCTGGAAGATAAGTTTATCTATTTTCACCGGAGCAGAGCTCGGTCGACCAGGTACTGTCAGTAAAGACGTGTACAATGTTACATAGAACGATGAATTTTTGAGCCATCCTAAAATACTTTCTACTTCCTTATTAATCTTGCTAGAAATGCAAATGTAAGGTAAACGCCTGTAAGTTAACAAGTAATGAGTATAAATGTGGATGTTTGGAGAGTGAGAGGAAGGCCAAAGAAAAGATAGATAGAGTGTGTGAGGAATGATATGGTTGACAGGGCAGAAGATGATTATGAAAAAGCTTTCCACTGCTGTACATAGTTCTCTCCAAGTTTCGCAACGTCTGGTTCTCCGCCTTCCGCATTCAGTCTGTCCTGGCTGCCTGTACAGGGTGGTGGGTAATTATGGATAACCTTGATTGAAATGGTCAATCTATTTTTTATATTACCTAATATCTAGTCATACAGCCTATCCAGCATCACTGATAACGTGACATATTACGACACCAAAAATCGGTGAAATTCATTCATTTGTCACCATGGCGTACAAGAATTTAGAATGAAGTGAATAAATTATCTATTTATAAAAACGTCTCTGTTAATCCTACTTTAGATATGTAATTTGTTTGAACGTTCACCTAGCTGGGCGTGTCTCACGCTATGCTAACATAATTATGCGTATTGATTTGAAAAGCAAGCACCAGCAATTTTGTTTAGAGGTTATAAGTTAGATAAGGACTATAAGTGTACATACAGCAGTCAATGCTAATCTACGATAAAAGTTGCCAAATTAGTGTAGTAAGGAGTTTTATTGTACGTAAGTAATTTAAAAGAGACTCAATTAGAATAAAAATTAATTAAGTTTAAATATAATTAGGTACGTACTTGCTCGGGAATATGAATAAATTATATATTATGCATACAGCTATATGTAGTCTAAACATTAATTAATTTATAATATTTTCTAAGGACGTGACTTACCCAATATATTTGGTAAAACATCTAGTAGGCAAGTTAGATTTATGCCACCCTACAACATCCAAAAACAAATTAAGGTTATTTCTAAGGATAATTAAAAATTAGGGATACTTAGGACAGACAACTGACTTTTATCTTGTTGAAGACGAAGTTATTGTCGTATCAGCGAGATTCTTTGACATATTTAAAGTAGAGATTGCAGGTACAGTCGAGTTGTCGGCGAAGGAACCCACTTGTAGTGTTAACGGTGGCAACCAATCAAGGTATAACTACAGATGAATACAGATGGTTTACTCCGAAAAATCATTTAAATAAAAAGCGACTCTTGCTACGACACAATATAGTGCAATTCAGGTCGCACAGCGCTAATTACCGTCGAGCCGCCGTAGGTACGCGGCGGGCTCGACTTGTAGCTTCATACCTAAAATACCGAGTTAATCTGAATTCATCTATGGCATAAATAAATCTTGTTGCCGCGTTACTATCACGTGCAGTCTAAAGACAATTTCATACATCACTAAGGTGCGGCTCCTGCGGACAACACTTTTAAAAAATCTAACTTAGGACATTTCTGGACAGATTTGGACTATTTTAGTTCATTACAAGACGTCCATACATCATTCGTTTTTGCTTACCCTAAACTCGAAAAAGGGTCATTGTACTCATTATTATGAACAAATTTAACTACGGAATCAACAAATGATCATATAAATCAGTCGGTTTTGAGCGTATAAATCGTATGGAACGGGTACTTTTTTTCAGCGATTTCTGGGTTCGTCCCATAGTAATATTTTTTCATAATGCACTCATTGACTCCTTTTCGGGTTTAGCGATACTAAAAGGAATGTTGAAATAGAAATCCGAAACTATCAAATTATTTTATTCTTTAGGTGGTATTTTTATTATTTTTTAAACGTTGGAACAGGCTGTGTGTAGGTCAAGTAGGTAGGTACATGAAATCAAGGCAATTGAAATCATCACACTATTAAAACTACCGAAAAATAGTTATAAAATGCACATCTGTGATTGTTATTATAATTACAGAGCTAGGAAGAAGATCAATTAGGAAATTGATGTTCGTTGCATAACAAACGTTCGCGCTACGAATGTTTTAAAAAACAATAACCGATGCAAATGCTCGCAGTGAATAGATACTGTCTTTAAATGGTTTAGTTGGAATAAATGGTTCCAGATTGATCTTCAATAAAATATTTGTCACATAGAGGAAAAGACAAATGGAGCAAAATAATCGTTCATTGCTATCCTAAAAGTAAAATAAGGAAACGAGGCAGACCATCTAAACATTGGGCACAATCGCAGGAAGTTTGTGGACTAGGATCGCCAGGAATAGGAGTAGGTGGAGACAACTGGAAGAGACTTTTGCCAAAGGTCAAACAGACTACATAGAGTGCAGAATCATTAGATTAAGTAAATATTGTAACAAACATTCTGAATAAAGGCTATTATTATTATTATATAAGTTATGATAATAATTAGGAACGCTTCGTAACGTTAGCTATTACAGTAATTAGCAATTAAGATTGATCAAATAACAATAACAATTATTATTAATTTAAAGTAACTTTAAGTAAACAAGTAAGTTTAACAAACGATACCAGCAACGAATGATATGAAGACATGCAGGCTAATGATTATGACTAAAATAAAATAGACACGTCTATCAGTGACACCTCTGTACATAGCGGTATATATAGGACACTTATGCCTGTTTTCACCTTCACTAAGTGACACTTAAATGAATACCTAAATAAAAGTGCACTGTTGAATTTTCAACTCTCAGCGCTGAGACACTCTGAGAATTCAACAGTGCACTTTTATTTAGGGATTCATTTAAGTGTCACTTTGTGAAGGTGAAAACGGGCATAACACACTTGGACAGTAGTCGAGCGAACCCGACATAAACATGACTCAACTTGAATATGTCTCCTGAAAGATGATACGTATGAAACATTTATATAAATGAAAGGTAACCTACTTCTAATTTTCTAAATTGATCGGTCGTTGTTTCCGCTTTTTAGGTTACCAGGACACTGATTAATTAGAATTTGCTTAAAATTACAACTTATGTTATTTAATTGAACCTAAAAACCAAAATTTCATGTTATTTCAACATGTCATAACATGAAAAATCGTACTTATAATTAAATCGACGTATTAGTATGAAGAAAAATTACTCGCGTAATTTTTTTTTTAATCTTTCGACATTTAGGAGCATTACGAATATAGGTACCTTAAGTAGAAATGTACAGTTAAGAACGTTTATAATTATTACCGTAACACCGAATATTTAGTTTTAGATGTAAAAAAAGTATTTTGGAAACTTTCCAAATGCCTTTATTACACCTAAAATTGTTACAACATCAAATTCAGTGCTATAAATGCAATTCATTATTAATATTCTAGTTCACTAGTTAGCCACATTTCATATTTCCATACAGTAATATTTCTAAATTAATCAGAACAGCGAACTATTTGACATCTATTTGCGACGTTGCCAACTTTTGAAATGCTCTTAAGGAAATAAATTATTGAGCAGATTGACACCTCACGTCAGTTTGGCGTGTTATAGACATTTCACGAAATGTCAAAGAATAACAGTAGTGATTTGAATATACGAACAGTTTATATTGGCTGCAATTTGCTTGACAATTAATTTCCCTGATTTTTCCAAGTAACTTAGTTGATAAGTAACTTATCCAAGGTTAGGTTCAAGTTATAAGTTATAACGATCAACTAGTTAGGCAAATATAAACGCGGCGACTGATCATCTCTCCGTGTTAGCTTTAGCAAAAATCACAATATATCAATTAACAATAATAAGTCATACAAATAGGCATATAATAGTAATTTAATTAATGTAAGTATTGTAAATGTCTCAAAAGTGAGCAAGAGCAATGAGAGCCATATTGTTAGGTAAATAAACACGGCTTCTGTACAGAGAAAAGTCCGTGATAGGCTAAATAAAAAACACAAAGCTTAAATAATAAGACAAAAATATTGGCCATGTGCGAGTCGAACTCGCATACGAAGGGTTTCGTGCCAACGTATACACGGCTACACATCAAGCTATACATTTCAAGTATAAGTTGACCTCGCATTTTACGGAAATAGTATACAATGCGAGATATGCATAAACTGGAAATTATAGCTTGATGTGTAGCCGTGTGTACAATATGTTTAACAATACGTTTTATACTTAGGTAAAAAAAAAACATGTTTCTTGTATGGGGATTCATTTAATTTTCAACTTTATTTTTATAATTTGTTGTTTAAATTTCAACTGTCTACCTATTACGGTTTATGACAGCTCGTTGTTACACAGACGTACGGATAGTGGAGGCTTAGTAATGGGATTTCGTTTGCCACCCTTAGGGTACCTACGGAATCCTAAAAAAGCAAAATAAAACGTAGAATAGTCAAATTTTGCATCACTTGTAATAATTGGGGATTGCAATAAAACATGACTAACACCTTCATCCCAAATCAAACTGTTGATAGTGAGTTCTCAAATTCTATTACATATTATGTAGAGTACAAGACATGTATGCTTATTGTTTACAACATTATAAGGACAATAAATTCTTTGCTGGTAATGTTGGTGAAATTGATTTATTTCTTCTTATAAATTAAACGAGACAATTTCCATAAATCTTCAAAATAATCAACAGACATGCGAGATTTTTTTAAAGTAGTGTAGGTATAATAATAATGCAATATGTTACCGGAAATGTGTACGAGATTATTGGCAATAGTTGCTACGTCATCATCCCCTGTTTCGGTAACTTTCAGGTTTTATTTTGTATTTTTATAAATTTAAAAAAGGAGACGGAAACGATTACGTACACTCTTGGGCCTGAATGTAACGAGATGAAAATTGTGTAAATTGATAGATTCAAACATATATATATTAGTGTATTGCAGTGACTAATTGCTATCCCAGAATTCACACAGCGATCTATAGTATCAACAATTTCCAAACTTCAAAGCGGCGGTAAAATCCAAAATAACAATTCCAAGTCAAACGTGTGAGCGATTTTCGGTGTCCAGTGTAAAAGCAAGGGTCGTACAAGGTAGGCAGGTCAGAATCCCTAAAAATCAAAGCAGTAGTCGTGAAAATGAAAAATAATCGGGAAAGCACTCAAATCGCAAACAAGAAACATGTGGCAACAGTCTAATAGGGGTGGGCGTTGCGACGATGAACCGTTTACAAAGACCGTTTTCTGTTTTGTGACGGTGAAACTGTTTTACGTCCTGGGTTCAAACAGTGGGTCGTCATTGCGAGTGAACTCTTTGTCAATTAAATACAGTCAATAATGTACTACAGTTGTCAATGCTGTCGTTCGTGATGCGAAAAAACCATTTCATACATTGCAAATCATTGTAAGAAACTACACTCGACGAAAACGCAATTCTATTCCATGTTGGATAAGTTAGTCCTTTAACCGTTTTCTGCAACCGTATTCGTCGTCGGGAAAACGGTTGCGTCCGTCAAAAATTCGACAACGACCCACCACTACTGTCTAGTGTCAATATCAGTCAGCTCATGCCAGTGCAGAACATGCACTGCCAGTGACATAGACTACAAATATAAGACTGATTTTAATCGATTTGAAATCGATAATCATTGTAATTGTGTAATCGATTACACAATTAATCGATAATCTCACGACAACCATCTTTATCATATTTCTGCGCTTCCAGATTGAGAATTGAGCTGATTTTTGTTATTCAAGGATAAAAAAATATAATTTTTTTTTAGATCTTATCTTAATTTATTACATTTGGGCCCACCGTTTTCCATCGCCTTTGAGGTCAATCGTAAATTCAAGTAATTTTTGCAGTATTTAATTAATTTCAAAGATAATACATAGTTACAGGTCGTGCCATTAAAGATGAGACTTGACCGCGCCTCCCGCCGCTCTTTCCCCCGCCCCGATGACGCCCCGGCGGGGACCTCATACCGCTAAAGAGACCCATAAATCGTCTACTGCGTCAAGTCTCATCTTTAATGACACGACTTGTACGTCGTTTACGTGTTTATGTTGTGCAACGCACCTTGCTACGGCGCAGTTCGCACTGCGCTACGAACGCAGACTTCGTTCGTAGCGCGTGCGAGCTACGTACTACTACGTACGAGCTACATTTTCGGGCTGTCTTTGAAACACCTTTTCGAGTGTGCTCAATATAATTTCACTATGTCATTCGTTTTCAGTATGGACGACAGACATTGTGTAGACATGCTTATAAATTAATAATAATAGTCGGTCAATATGATGCAATAGTTTGGTGTCTCAGAAATAACTAGAGCACCTCCTTCCTAACCTTCTCTACTTACCTTACTTACCTCCTTACTTGCCTTGGAAATCATAAATCATATTCCTTTCCGGTAGCATATACCAGTAATTAGACCCTAATTAGTCAAAAATATAAGTTGTACATTTCGATAAACGTAAAAATGAACGTGAATAGTTAAGATTTAAACACGGCTTTTGTAGATATTACGCCGTGCCAGACTAAGTAGAGTTATTTGTATAGTCACTAGAATAGTTATGTGCGTATCAAAGACGTTTAAATAAGTGGAAGCTACCTATATGATTGTAATTAGTCATAATGACGATGTACTTGTAAACTAGCAAGTTTTATCTACAGCAAGTGTAACTATTATTTCTAGCCAGTCGGTGACAAAATTAATAAAATAAAATAAATGCTGTTTGTTTGGCCCAAAATTCATCAGCTCTGTTCACTTACGCAATCTTTAGGTCCTCACGTGTACATGTGCAGGTGACAGCTTGCCAGGCGCCTTAAACGTACGATGGGACGCGTTTAGAATCCATAATAAGGACACAGACACCGATGCCGGTGATCGCGAAAATGATGCATAATATGCATGTATGCACACCTTCACGTGAGAAAGGAAACGAGCGCTTATTTAAAATGTTAAACCCTGTGACAGACAGACGGAGAGACATAGAAAGCCAGACAAAAAGACTTCGCACGCTTAGTAAGGCACTCTATGGGTACGGAACCCTGAAAACTAACGCAATTAAACTTGCAAGTCGGCACTATTATGTCGTACCTACACATTGCTCGAATCTTCTCATGATTAGGACTAAGTAAGATCACGGAAGTTGTACAACCGGTCTCACCGCCAGCACAGGCTATTCGCGACTGCACAGTGCCGCACGGTGTTCCGTGCGCATTCCCCGCTGTGTCGCATGAGTAGCGCAATCAATGCCCTTATTTTTGACCTACCCGATTGTGACGTGGTGACCGACAGATTCAACCAAATCATGTTATTGTGCTCGAGATTTTGTGAAAGACATTGTATATGAATTATTGCTTAATAATTTATAACCTCACGATTTTTTTTTCTATTTTTATTTTGTATTAACACTGTACCTACCTATCAGATGAAATTGTATTTATATTATAGTTATGAAATGAATCAATTACTGTTACTGGTGTATAACCGTTGTAATTAATAATAATAAATAAATAAAAATAAAATAAAATAAAATAAACAAATAGCCTTGCGTTTTAGTCAGAATAAAATAAGCTAATACTTAATATATAAGAAATAACATAAATGTACATACATGTCTGTCACTGTCAGTTAATCGAAGAAGCTCAATGATAGTTTAGAGTATTTTACATGTTGTTTGTAAAAATTAAAGTGTGTTAGTCTAAATCATTAATTAGGTAGAAGTTACGCACATAAAAAATTACAATAAATATTAAGAATTACGGTTAAGTAGAGTTTAAATTAAAATAGGTAGCTAGGTACGATATTTTAAATTTAAACAAATTAGACAATAAAAAATACTTATTTTTTCAAAGAACTGTTATGAAAGTCACTCAAATTGACTTGCAAATGACAAAAAAAACATATTATTAAAATAAAATAAAGGGTTGCTCTGCCTGCCATTGCGGGCAGATTTTAAAAGACCGAACAGTCGACAACACCTCACAATCTCGATAACTAAAAGCAACAATCTGAATAACATAATTATGAAGCACTTCTGCTTAATTCTTATGAAGTAACAACTGCAACGCGACGCGTCACAACGTATCACGTTCAAATATGTAGGCGCTGCGCGCTGCGCTAACTACCAAACACTTTGCAGGGGTTCGCTAGTGTAACATAAACGGATCGATGGTGATGACACAACACAAAGAACAAGAAAACTTATTATAAAACACCAGGATTGTGCACCACATAGATTTCAAATTATTATTTGTTTTATACATTACTAGCGAACCCGACAAACGTTGTCCTGTCCGAACAGCACCACCTACCGGGTCCAATTGTATTTTCAAACCATCCAGGGACCCACTCAAATATACACACAGAATTTCATCCAAATCGGTCCAGCCGCTTAGGAGGAGTTAGGTGACAAACACATTTACAGAATAATCTATAAATATAAAAATGAATCCCTATTTCCCTTGGTCACAGCATCACGCTAAAACGGCTGAACGGATTTGCATGAAATTTGGCATATGGGTAGACCATGACCTGGAGAAGGACATAGGATATTTTTTATCCCGATATTCTCACGGGCTCGAGACTTATGTGGGTGAAACCGCGGGGCGCAGCTAGTTATATATATAAACATTAAGTCATCATGTACATAAAAAAGAAAAAATATAAGGGATGGTAATGATGTATTTAGAGATAAGAAAACCGTGCTAAGTAATCTGTAAATATTGCACGTGTTAATTAGCGCTCGGATGGACTAAATAAACAAGTATTAAAGTATCTAGTCTAAGATGACTGTTAATGTCAAGTTTTCTCCGTGCTTCTTCACGGTAAGCTGTCGGTCACGGCAGTCTCATGCTCGAAACTATCCGCAAACTAGTCTCACCTTAGGACATCGGTGTTCCCACCAGTTGGGTTGCGGAGATCACACGGCAGTCGCTAGTCGCATCGTGTACAATACTGGGATCTTAGGTGCAGGCTAGGATGGCCTAGCATGCAAGTCAGGGAAATGTCCTCATGACATATTGCCAAGCACGCATGGAGGTAAAGATCGCACATAAGTACATGATATGGGTCAGATTTGGGAAATGTCCTTAAGCGACATTTAATTGTTTAGCTTTTATATTTGTGCTTAATTAATTTAGTCAAACTTAAACTCATAGCATTTATTTCAATAGTAGTTATTAATTAGTTAGTTAGTTATTAATTATATTATAATTTAGATAGTGGAAAAATGGTTCCTTTGAAAAAAAAAAACACTATTTAGACCAGACAGGCTCTTCCTGTCTAGTTTGGTCGATAGTCATCGATTTGAAAGAAGTTAGGCCAGTATTGGCGTCTGCCAGTGATTAGTCAATCAATTTAACAGTAATAGAAAATATTCATAAAAATCCGATTTCAGGCTAATTATTTGGCTACTATACTATCCGGATAACCATCGACGTAATGCTGTTTTCCTATTCACTCGCTAAAGCCATGCTTAGAAATATTTTCTCGTCTTAATTCAAGTTATATATTGATTGTATGTATAAATGTATGTAACTCTTATTATATAAATTAACATTGTATGATTGACTTAATTATCTGATGATATTGGAAGTAATATAAAAATAATGTAAGTTAGTTTTAAACTGTATATTTCGCCAGGACGCGAGCATGGCACGAATGATCAAAATATATCTATACTGCCCTGCTAAGCACAAAGGCGGTATCTCAACCGGAGTAAGTTTTGAGAAAATTGACTTTTTGTGAATTGAAATTTAAGGAAACATGGAGATATAAAAAACTTCTTAGTGGATTTTTAAAATGTTTTAAATTAGATAGCGCTATTTCGCTTATACCATTAGATGCGAAATTGTTAAAGCTATTGAATGGTATAAAAAATTCAACAAGTGTCGATCTTAGAGATAACGCCTTTGGGCTTAGCAGGGCAGTATAGTGAACGACCCACCTAGTGGTCTTATCTGTAAGCCTAGATTTAATTTACATTTAAGATAGTATTAAGCGTCAAATCCACAGCAGCCCTGTGATGTTGAATGATGTGCGAAGGATTACGTCTATAACCACTAGTAAGATATTGTGTGTATATAATATAGTCGTACATCAGAGAACGGTGCGCGTGTTGTCATTATATCCTCAAATACAACCACAACTGCAGCCCCTAAACAGCAATGCTTGGAAGGGACAGAGTGCCGGTGAAGGTAAAGACATTAATATGAACTCATCGACGACACATCGGCAAACTCCCTGAGTGGCAACGATGACGTGTGTATTTAGAGCAGCAATCATGATTGTGACCAAAATTACATTGGAAATAAACATTCATCCATGTGTGAGACTATAGTGTCATCAAAAGTAAACAGTCATACACGCACTCTCCGGGATTAATATGAGCCAAATGACAGAGTTGTCCAAAACGACACGTGGCTTAAAAAAATACGATTTCAACGATACCTGTATATAATATGTCGGTATATCTCTCTCTCCAAATATCTAGATTTAACGTATGTGTATTCAAAATTTGATGGAGGACAATGATGGCGTTAAAAATATGAATTGTACTTTTAGCGACTTTGCAGTATGCATTTGGATGTATCTTAATACTGTATATTAGTTCAACCTTTAATATTATCATGTATTTAATGGAACTAGGATTATTAAATTGTAATTATGTTAGGCTACTTCATTAAAGTTAAACTTGGTAGTCAATAAGACGGTAATTATGATAAAATCATTAAATATTAGAATCTATATATTCATTAAATCATTTGACACAAACGTGACACTCACTTAAAAACCATAATATTAAACAATGATATTATGTAATTATAATTTTAACATATTGTACTCACTGAAGTATTATAGCGTTAATTTTATGTGTTTGTACGAGTATATTAATTATATAACGTAATGGACTGGCTGTAACTTGAAATTTAATAAATTTGGTGTTGTACGTATATTTTTATTTATTTTGTTATATCCTAAATTACCCTAGCGTCAAACAACGTATAGGCAGAGAGAGTGTTAAAACATAGGAAAATTAAATCAACAATACATGTAGTAGTTTATGATTTTGAAGTGTAAAGTTGAAACAAGAAGGAATTGCGTTGATCAGACTCTGACAGAGATGGCCCTCACCGTTTTCCCCATCACAAAACAGATTGGTGAGTATCTACCGTACGGATATCAACTCCTATATTTAAAACCAACAAGGAATTTCCGCCTTACGTCACAAAACCGTTTACCATAATTACAGAGAAATGTCATAGAAACGATTTGTCGCATAACAATGATTATACAATAGTTTTAATTGATCTGCCCACGCAAGTACACTGCACTCAATGAGTTACCTCTGACTCTCTGACCCAACGCTTTGTTTCTGAACTTACTGATCGAAAGTGTTATGATTTGATAGCAACTGAATAATTTCAACATGGTGCTACGTATGGTACAAACTTAATTACATGTGGGTGTAAGTATATCGGTAATGGAACTTATGGCGTCAACGCAATGCTTGATATTAGTAATACACTTAAAGGGTTTGAAAGCTTTCATGTTGTGGATAACTTTTAGAATATGAGCCAAATGCAATAGGCATTGACGTAGTGAAACTAATAGAAAGACCAACTCAAAGTAAACATGATACCTATTGAGAGTGTTATTAAAAAACACCAACATAATTCAGCTGGGTGTAATTTTTTTACTATATTTGCCTATAATATCAAGTCAAAGAAGAACTGTTTGCAATTACACCGAATAGTGGCGACATTGTAGTAGACCAAGTCCTCGATGTCTGAACGAGCTTGTCACCTAGCAAAAGGCCACTGACCCACATTAGCAGAAAACAGATTTGTGTGCAAAAGGGCGCGGGAGGTGTCCGTTACTGAGTCCAACAAAATATTAGAGCTTAATCTGCTGTAAATGTGTGTCAAATAAAAAAAATTGTGCGTGCTGTCGTTTTGGAAAAAAAATCGAAAAATGAATCCTGCTGGAGTAATGATGTTCTAGCAGGAAGATCTGGAAACGAATGACTGGGGAGAGAATTAAAGCTTATGGGCAGATAGCTTATATTTGTGCGTAAATGTGTGCGGAATGAAATTTATGCGACTTAAGGTTTTAGAGATGTTTCATTTAATGCTGAAGTAACGTTTTGCAGAATCTTGTTTCCCAACCAATGATTGTGCGCCCGTAGAATTAACGTATGTAGCTCTATTGTGCGTATTTGTGCATTAATTAGGTTTTCACTCGGACACGCGCTGCAGGCAAAAAGGCTTTTGGCCTGCAGCGGGACAATACAGGCTAGTTAGAACGAGTTAATATTTAAAAGTTTGAGTTAAGTTTTAGAAACTTCGAAAACTATGCAACAGTACAATTAAGTCAACCCAACGATAGGAATTTAGAAAATTGACACAAGTGCAAGTACTTATTTTATAATAGTTTAAATGTAATTACTAATAGAAAGGGCTTCCATGACACAATGGGTGACACTGCAGCACCCGGACATCAATCATAAGGCCGCAAAACTGTTGATAGAGCACGCAACTGTAATTGCGAGTAGGTACGTAGGTAGGTACACCCGAACAGAATATTGGAAACTACTAACTGAACACGTCTCTGCCAAAATGTGACTTCTATTGAAAGGTAGCCTAATTTATTATTCCTGTGTAAAATGTTAAAGGTATGAATGTAACTTTAGCACGTTTAAAAGGAGTGTGTTCTATCGGCAATTCTGAAGTCTTTCACTAAGTGCTAAGCACCTAGAATGACACCACTAAAGAAAGAGTTAAGTCAAAAGCCATAGGCCGTAGGAACGTTCGGCGGTTGCTGTTTTGGGAGCCGAAACGAGAGAAGCTAGTTGAGCAACAAATACATTGTTACTGAAACTATCCTTCTAAAGCCTAGCCTCCGCAGACTAGACTAAATCAATCATGTCAGCACAAAACAGGACGGTAGTAACAACAAAATGCAACTACACCGTGGGAATCAAAGATTCTCATCACTCCAAAACACCGATCGAAAGTTAGGCAAAATATCCATAATTTATCTACAAACAAGAACTTTTTCTATCCGCACAAAAAGTTTTTCACTTCCTTGACTCTATTGCTTTGGTTTAAGACCTAGTTTCGTTTGATTTCATTTTTATTTTGCTTTCGAAAGTGTATACGTTGAGTTGGTGGTTATAACAATCGGCAATTTCATGATGTAAGCTTTTGGACATTACTCGATCAGTTTATAAAGAAGTTTTGTTACGATAGCAGTGGAATTAATTAGAGAAGTATGATCAATGAGTGGCCGCTGAGGATTGGCGGCATGTTACAGTGTGCAGAATTATTATATTATGAAAGAAAGATTTAGAAATATAGATTGAAGACGTCTTTATCGTTGTGTCTATTCACCAAATAGGCACGTCAGCATCTGCCTAGAATTTTCCCAACTACTTTGGGGTTGGCTTCCAGACTAACCGGATGCAGCCTAATACCAGTATTTTACTGGTATTCACCAAATAGGAAAGTAGGTATTGTTTTTAAAATATTTTTAGGAAAAAATCGTGATTTCCAAACCTAATTTTCAAGGTATATCCAGTCAGAATGGGTTGACTAAGACGTGGTGCATGGCCGCAATGATCGCTATTTCCAAAGAGAGCATTTTTTAAACATAAAATAAATACCGTTACAATCATTTTCATTGCCTACAAAGTTACAGTCGTTATGTGACGGCCACCGTTTTCTTTGGAAACCCAAGTTGTAGAAACGAGAAAATCACAAAGATTTGTGATATTTCATTTGTGCAGGATAAACCTTTAATTCTGTATTTGGTGTTAGAAATAAGAATGAACTTACAAAGAGTGGTAACTCATTATTTATAAGCAACTATACATATATTGAGGATGGATGGCGGTCAGATTCAGAAAGTAGCTGCGTAGTAAGTAACAAATAGGTACCTACACCTAAGAATCAAACCTGAGATTTGACACCTATCCACTCTTCACTCCTCGTTATAGTCTAACAATAATTCTAATTACACATCACCCACCGACCCAAATGAGTGAAATTGGGTGTGGTCACGAGTTCACGACTGCACCTTTTCGACGCAACGTTAGTTAGGCGCATTGTGAACGTTACCCAACCCTGTTGCGAATTATACCCACTGCTATTGTTGACGCCAAGAAATAACGCCTAGTTAAAAGTTTTGGCATATCATGTGGGGGATTGCGGCAAGCTGTGGTAGGTAATGTTGGTTAATAAATTAAATTAGTCAATTAAATTGACCGACGATGATAAGGTAGAAGAAAAGACTGGATTCGGAAGGCGGAAAATTAATTGTTGTGGCGCAACTTAGAAGAAATCAAAAATCATTTATTCAAGTTAGTCCTAGAATCAGCACTTTTTCTACGTCGAAAATTACATGAGACTGTCCCCCAAAACGTCCGCCCTTAACCAATTCTTAGTATTTAGCTGGGAAGAAGAAGTGGCACAACAAACTGCCCAGCAATAGAGAGGACTACATCCAGCGAAACTGTGTTTGAGAAACTTATTAAATTATGAATGCAAAAGGTACCTACGATACTTGTTTCGGACGGATTGCAATAGCGGCGGTAGATACGGGTAGAATGGTGCATTTATCTTGGAAGAAAGAAAACCTTTTATTAGAAAATATAATACCTACCTAGGTACTGGCAGACAAACTGAAAAATTATAAGCAGGTACTTTTATAAAAATTAGGCAACAGATTAAAAGTTCACTAGATATGAATTTTATGTATTTGTGATTTGTATATTGGGACTTGGAACGTTACTTAATAAATATTTTTTTTTTATATGTACTGTATCAAAAGTATCTTATGAAAGTGTAAACAAACCCTGTTCATATTAGTTTCTTTTGCAATCCCTCACTAAAAGGAACTCATTCATGAAGAAATCATCATCATCATTTTTTTCAGTCATTTGATTTCATCTAGAAGGTTTCAACATCATAAAATTGTAATTGAAAAATCATCGACGTAAACAAAGTTATAAAACTAACTTCAATTGTCAAATGTTTTTTTTTAAGGTGCTTTCAAATTAGGATTCGGAGTTTAAGGTTCCACTAGTCGACGGCTCGAACTCGTAAGTGGCGTGGCTAATATGCACGCTGTTTAGTAAACTTGTTCATTTATTTAGTTGTATTTATTGAGTATTTATTAATCTAGTTTTTATTTATTTATTAATATACTTATATATTTATTTGTATCTGTACGGTTTCTATTTTGTCATTTTCATACTACATAAGTTATTTATTTACGCCCAAAGATGAGTAAAATTTGTGTTGAAATATGGAAGTTTCGACATTCATAATTTCGAAACCCATACTTTTTCCCCAATTCTGCTTCCCTACAGGGCTAGATAATGACAAGTTAAATAGATATCATTTTTAGTTTTGAATGTATACCGTTAAACAGACGAGTAATTACCATACTACGTTTGTATGGAAGAATGACCGACTAGTGTAACCTTAAGTATTCAAATAATCAAATCTAAGCACAGGTACGTTTTATAATCTATTTGTTTACATTTTCAACAGATAGTTTTGAAACATACAAAAAATTGCGAAGAATCATCAACACGATTACTTAAGACACAATCGATATTAATCGATCTCAAACTGTTATAATGACTGTCTGTTGATCGGTTCATTACAATGCAGTCAGTTAGACTGATCACCTTTGACGCTCGGCACACATTGATCCAGATCAGTCGGTTGCGGCATACTAACACATTGTAGAGTTATATAACTATTGTGTTATTGTGATCCTAATATGGGCATTTGTGTGTTGGTATGTATGTTACTATAAAGGATAAAGGTCTGGAAAAGAACTGAAGTTACAGATATAGCTTGAAAAGGTAGTAAGTTGAAATGGTCATGCCTGTGGAAGCAGAGATGGTTGGTGAAGAAGATGAGTACAAGGACTTTAGTCTACTAATTAACAAACGTTGCAATGCTTATCATTCTGCGATTTTGACAGATTTGCCATGCAAAATCATAAACTAAGAATGTCGAGATCATTACACCGTTTGTAAATTAGTAGACTTGGCCCCCTGGAGTGAAGAATATGAATCGGCAAATGAAGCGTGGGACGACCTCATGTCGGCTCATGTTTGGCGGAACAACGATCTTCGCAGGGTGAGTGAGATGAACAGTAGTTGGATGACCGTGGGCGAGGATCGTGTCAGCATTTTAATGGCGTAACGTTGAAAAAGTCTATGTGCTTCAGTAGACTGTTACAGCCTTCTTTTTTTTTTTTTTTTTGTTTTTTTTTTTTGAGGATGGGAAATCATCAAATAACTTCTCCCGCTCTGGGCGGAGCGGGAGGGCGTGTCAGACTCTTACTGACTAAAACCCACCCGTGTTCCTTCGGCTGCCCTGTTGCCGGGGGCCACGATCTCCCTTTCGGTTTTCTTCGCAACCCCGGCAGGCATCGGCCCTAGTGGACCCCTTCGAATCTGCTGACATCTCTTTGAGGCGCGCGTGGAACACAACGCGCCGTCGACCCGGGCCTGGTCCTTATCGGACGGTGAGCCACCCATTGCTCACCGCCCGCAAGCCCGCGCCTACGGTGGCCGGAAATCGCCTCGCGATTCCCGACGCCCTGGGCGTCTCCTCCTGCGGCGGTTAGGGGCATGAGGGCGCGAAATTTGCAGACTGTTACAGCCTGACGATGAGTAGTGTAATTTCACCTAAGTGAATTAAACACACATGTTATAAAAGTGAGTTCATGTTTATACAGGGTGGCCCAAAAGTCGTGAATCAAACGCAACTAGGGGTTAGATGGGGTCATCAGCTGCAGAAAGTTGTTCTACGGGAGGTCCTTAAGGTCAACCCCTGCAGAATTATAATTTATTTTGTGTTTTTATGAGAAATTGACTTTTTTTAACTAATTCTTATTAAAATTCGAAAAAATCTACATCCTGTATCTTTTTTATAATTTTCACTAGATTGGTACTTATGAGTCCTTGCGTTAGACATGCTATTTATGGTTGTTTATTGTGTGTGTTGAAGATAATATTAAGTTTTATGGATGTAGATTTTTTCGAATTTTAATAAGAATTAGTTAAAAAAAGTCAATTTGCTCACATATTTAAACATTAAACTGTAGACGATTATTACTTAGTTCAATGATTCATTGTTTGTTAAAATTTATTGATAGTTTTAAGACTCGTCTCTCTCTCTCTCTACCAATCTAAAGCATATCGCACGCTTTAAAAACATGATATCCTTCCTAATTAACAACTTCCAATTATGTAAACGAGCATAGAATCTCTTTACAAAACCCGTGCTCTCACGCCAAAATTGCACCAAACACACAAAAATATAATGAATTTAATCAGATTATCTCGGGCTCGGAGTAAAAAGTGCTAAACCGTCTTCCCGCAAGATGGCGCCGTTGCGTCACGATGCCATAATAGCGAACATTACGCGGGATCCGTGTCAACGCTGCGCTGTGGAGTTTTCGTGTGTAGTCATGTGACTTGTGTATCGATATTAGAAGATGCAGTAGTCAGTAACAGATAGATATATAGATAGATGCATATGATAGATATAAGTTATCTTTTGGTTTACTGACCCATATGGATGTTGCTTATCCGAATTAAAGATTATTTTATATATAGGTATGCTTTCTAAATGACACTGACTTTTTACTGAATAATTTAATGTAATTTAATTTGACATACCTAATTATGACATTGTTTAGATTTATTTTATTTAAATCATTATTTATTATATGAATGTACCATGCCAACTATTGTATAACTCAAAAATAATGTAACTATAAATTAATATAAAATGAAATGCAATGATGCATTTCATTTTATATTAATTTACTAATTTTATAATATATGTTGCATGCCTATTATAAGAAAGATTGAACAAGGATCACCCATATTTTAACTGTCACATCTCGTCAAATAAATGTTTTCTTTACTTTATTTTAATGTAGACCAAAATTTAACAAGGCTCATTTACAATAACATTCATATTTAGGATACAACGGTGGTCTTATCGCTAATAGCAATATCTACCAGACAACCTTGAGATGAACAGGAAGACAATAAGTATAGGTACCACACATACAGTAAGCGTTCAAAAGTGCATAAGCACGTTAAGAATCATATTGCTGTGAACACGCGGTGTAGTCCGTATATCTGTATGTGTAAACAACACTGCACACACACCACAGAGAACGCAGTATTGCGCTTTACACACTGTCGTATCGTCGCGTATTTGCGCCGCACTACCGAAACAAATATATATTTCCGTCGCTTTTGTTAGACAACACGCATCATGCGCTTGACCTTGGCCAGTTTATGGGATTACTAAAATTCGAACCAAATTTACGTGTGCAGATAGCAGAACGCGTTAAGCATTGGTCTGAGATGCAAACTGGCTTAAGTTCCAACCTCGTCAAGCACAGTGCAGTTTTTGCAAATATTAATATTTTTGTTTGCAATAATATTATATTTTAACTATTGCTGCCTTTTTTATTAATGCTGTTATTGCAATAAAGGGTTTAGAATTAAAAATGCGTGATATGTGATAGCAAAATTAAAAAATTGTATTCGTTATATTTATTTTACTTATAGATAATATATTGCTACAATTATTTGTCATTACGTCAGCTCAATAAGATGTGAAATGGATGTCAAGAAACTTAGAAGCAATTTATATTATTTTGACATATTTGTATTATGAAACGTTTTTAATTTTAAATTGATTTTTTCACCATACATATTAGCTAGATTATTATTAGTTAGCGTTGATCATGGTCGAAGTAATTAAGCAATAAATAAGAATATAAGACTAATCAAAATGTAAAAAAAAAACTACTTACAAAATAGGTGATTTTAAGGTTAAGTATGGGCAGTTCGTTTACATAATTTATTTTACATTTTATTTGGCTTTAGTAAATATTGGTTGGTATTGAGGTTATAGCTTAATTATTCATTTTCTTTACGAAAAGAAGATTGAAACTTAACCTCAAATTGTAATCCTAAAATAATAATATTACTAAAATAATCTTAAACATTTTCGGTCTATCTGCGAGAAATACAACAAACAACATATTGTAACTTGCTTAAAAAATCGTTACCACAAATTCATGCAACAACGAATCTATTGTTTATTAAGTTGGTACGGTAAATATTTTAAGGTTAAAATATAGCAGTGTCCCACTTGTCTTAAGTCTTAATATTATCGTGCGAAACTTAAACGTTCTTGTTTATGCCTTTCTGTCGAAAACGGCTTCCTAGCTGGTCTTCAGTGATGCAAGCCTTCAGAGTGCACAGCGAACGGTTCATAATGACGTGTTTAATAATTCAGCAAAATATCTCGTTGGTATGAAACCATTTGTTTCATATTCCTCCATCATTTGACGTCGCTACTGCTCGATAATAAGCCTCTTCCTCATTCCTCTTAACCCTCACAGTATTTATCTAGAATAAAAAATAACATTGTATTTATTACACATAATAATTATTTATCATTCACTAATCGAATTAAACCTCATAATGAATTTAAAATTTTAAAGGCATCTTTTGTCTCAACAATACCTCTGTTCTATCAACAATACCTTTGATTAAGATTTATGTTTAGTAAAATATGAAATATTTAAATGATAACACTCACACTTAGTCCGGTCTCATTAGATATTTGTGTAAATTACATTCACTTTTACGCAGCGCAATAATATTTGATCTCCCTTCAATATTTATATTTGACTGCATTTTGAAAACAATAACCACAACACCGCTAATACCTAAATACTCGTCACCAACAATAACCACGAACCAACAAAGTTTTATTAAGCGAATACACGTAACGAACTGCGTCTGTCTACCCCACATAAATCGAAATAATTTACTTAGTTTTCTGTGGTCTACCTGCTAAACCTTAATATTTATGTGAACAGAAGACCGAAACAAAAAACGAATGATTATTGAACTAGTCATTATTAAAAAATAACAAAAACTATGAATAATAATTATTAAAAAATAAAAACTATGAATGTTATTTAAACGAAAAAAAAAAAATGAATGAATGAATGAATGAATGAATGAATGTTATTTTTTGTAATAGATGAGATTTGAACCCTCGGTCGGCTCGCCATAATCGAACATACCAAAGCACGTTATCCACTGGGCTTGCACGCCGTATTCTAAATTGATTGAAATTATGAAGTACTATGAGTTGCAGACAAAGTGAGTGTGTGTGTATCTATAGTATTGAAACATCTTATAGAAGAAGGTCGTAAGTCAAACCGAAGCGTCAGTCTATTGCTTTGTGCGATTGCCTATGGACTTTTGGTCGCTACTGTACATAATACATAAATGAAATACATATACCTAAAAATTATAAATAATAATACATACCTATAAAATATAACCAACCTAGTAACTTTTGTAAACTACAAAGGTTGCCATTTTGGAATTGGCTGGCACTCTGGCAGGCTATCAGAATCGACAGTACCTAAACAACAGTGAACTGTCGTAACCCTGGGCTGGTGGAAAGTGGTGAATGAGGTCTACGATTGGAGCGAGCATGCCCAGAAGATGCCAAACAAAATGACACATTGTGATTGTTTATCTGTCATTTTGTCTATTCTTCCGTCGACAAAACCCATTTCTACGGTGGTCATGCTACGCGTGCTGTTCACTTTTGCTTTGGATGGCGAAGACTTGACAGGTTTTTTTAACTGTAATAAAGTAAATTAGGCAAGTAAAACCAAGGCTTCTCGATCAATGAGATGAAACTCAACATTACCTATTGAATTCGAAGAAAGCGATTGATTCTCGTGGAAACCAGGTAAGTATATATTTGGGAGTCGTGGTAAGGCTAACGTCAAAAGACGGAACTGACCTATAGCAGAACAATATCAAACTAATCGATACATGCATCATCGACTGGGGACATCACTAGCTCAACGCTCCCACATCTGAGCGCGCACAAAATAGCAACGAACAGTTTTTTTTGCGCACAGAAACAAGAGCGTATTCTTATCATTTACATAGATCAGCGCACGCGAACATTCTATAATAATATGCTTCTTAATATAATTATGTTATATGATATTATATATTTCATTCAGTCGGAAGTTTGACTAGGAAGTGTTTACGTGAGAAGATTTTCGTGTCTCGTCTTGATAAGGTGATAATTGCCTAATTGCTAAAATAAGATGAGGAGGTCAGTAGTTCTAGATTCGCTGTTTGTTATACTTAATCTAATTACTTAAATGCTCAAGAGCTGTGCAAAAGAAATGAAACTGTTAATATTATAGTAGGTATTTTATTATTTTCACACGCTAACAAGATGAGACGTCTATCTGACTGTATCTATTTAGATTACATAGTGGCTGTCTGTGTGACCACTTATTTTCTAAACTACACAATGGATTTTGATACTGTTTTCACCATCATTTCATTTAGAGAATTTATTCCGGAAGGTTTATGGGTAGCTACCTACCTATAATACATTTATATTTAGAGCACAGAAATGTCGACGTCTTGTCATGTCGTAGACGCACCTGTGCGAAGCATGGGTGGGTCGCTAGTTAAGTACCTATAAAATTCACTTAAAGTTGATAAGAAATCAACCGACAAAGACGCATGACCGAAGAGTCTTGTACTTAATTAGGTAATGAAAGATGAATCGTATGATCTGTGGTATGATCCCTGTTAAATTACAGAATCAACAAGTAATGAGGAATTTTCTAATCATTTATTTATTTATTATAAGGTAGCTTCGCAGCTAACAGTAAGTATAACATATATATTATTATTATTCTAAACATTATGCCAATTACGAAGTACACAGAAAAATATGAAATGAAGAGAGTGACACAATTATTAATATTTATAGTGTGTGCTGGCGTGTATCTGTGCGGTGTAGGTGTTGTAAATGTGTGTGGAGGTGTGTTTACAAGTTACATTGATCTTACAGGGTTTAAAAAGATCACGTACCCGTTATCTACGCATTTTGTACTTCAAACTTACTAACAATGAGCAAAAATTTTTGCTGGCAAACGAGTTTCATTTTTGTTGTGTTTACTGTTTACGGCAGCGCACAATGTAACTCACGCAAAAAATGCTTTTGGGTGCATGCAACAAACAGTACAGGAGTTATGGGGCCTATTTAAAATTGTTTTCGTAAAAGAAAGTAAAAATCTTTGGCCTTCAATAGGTAATCAGAAGATTCCCAGGTTAAAGGCCAGAACAAAAAAAAAATCGCAATGAAGTGACTCATACCTCTCGGCTTCGTTAAGCGTCTTTTTATACCCGTTAAAGCGCCTAGCAATTTAGAGGAGCTAAGTAATAACAGCAGCACGAGTCGATCCATCAGGTTAAGATACGCTTACCGAGGTTGGTCCGTGGATGGGTGACCATTTTTATATACAGAAAGTCCTCCGTGCCTCAGAAAACACACTAAGCCATTGGTCCCGGCTGTCATTCGTGGATCATTGACAGTTGTTGCGGGTCACCAGAAGCCGGAAAGTCTGACAACCAGTCTTACCAAGGGGTATCGTATTACTCAGGTACTGGGTTGTGGAGGTCAGATAGGCAGTCGCTCCATGTAAAATACTGGTTTTCAGCTGAATCTGGTTAGACTGGAAGCCAAACCCAACATAGTTGGGAGAAGGCTAAGCAGATTGATTTTAAAACACCCTGCAATTTCCAGTTCTTCAAGGAAATGTAAAGTAAAATCAATAACCACTACCTCCCAAGTCTTCCTGTGAATACTCAATGAAGATAAATGATTACGGCTACTTTCCCACTGACGTTGCAACCTGATTGAATATCAACAAGCGGGCTAGTTAGGATCGGGTCAAAGGGCGCGGCGGTTCATAAGCGGAGCAGGAGCGGGCGAGAGGAAGCTGAGGTAAAGTGATTGATGGTTAAGTGAATTTATGTGGACAAACAACTTTTGTGATCTGTATAGTTACTTATCTCTCAATGGTCTATCAAGTGTAAAAGACAGTAAAACTAACTATAAATGTGTAGCTCTCGGATCCCTTAATCAGTTTTCTAAATTAACTTTGTGATCTAAAGCGACTGTGAAGTCCCGACTTCAATTCCTACATTGTAACATCGAATCTATTTTCACGCCAGGCCTAACATTTTTTTTATATTCGTAACATTTTTTGATATTCGGATAGCGCACGACCTAAACAGATGCCATAAAGAATATTATGAATAAAGAATCTCGAATAATCAAAAAGTTATGTAAGAACACGAAATTTTGCGGGTATTCTGGTATTGAACGAATGGATGGGATGAGTTTTATGTTAGACTAGCTGATGCTGATGCTTCCCCCTCGTTGGCCATTATTATTTTTCTTAAACAAAATTACTCCTTATAACATCAGCTATCTGCCAGTAAAAGTCTCGTCAAAATCGGTCCAGGCGTTTCGGAGATTAGCCGGAACAAACAGACCGACAACTTTATTTTGTTGTACTTTGATCGACTTTTTTTGTACGTACCGTATATACTTTAAATGCATTGAGTTATTTTGACATTACAAAGAGACACTTCAATTTTATTTATTTGAGATAGATATGTACGTATATAATAATAAATTATATAAGATGTCGCAAGTCTAGCAGTCTAATCGTTTTGCTATTGGCACTTAAGACATAAATTGTTCTGACATTCACTATCGATCGGCACATACTTGAAATCAATTCGAGCATCTTTTGTTATCAATCTCCGATACTTATGTAATCTTTTGTTTTGACATTACATAGCGGCCCACTTTTAAGCATCATTATGAAAAGTCTGTCAATTTGTATCAATCTGTCAAGTCATCAATAATTTTGTAACATACGCGGGTTGGTGTCTGGGGAGTATTTCGATTATGGCACGCAGTTCTAGAGATTTGGGGTAAAACGTACAGCAATGTCCCAAACAATGTTATGTCAGTACTTGGAGAAATGGATAACTATCACTTGCAATGCAACACGATTAGCTTATAACATTGGTCAACTGTCAACTGTTGTAATGTACAGAATTATATTAGAAAGACAACATCACCGTTGTCCTTCTTCAGAAAGGTCAGGTGCGTAGTACTCGCAACCGACGTGCGTGTATGACCAGATATATGAACGTAAACGAAGCAAAAGGAGTATGTAGGGCTCGTAGCAGGTGGCGTTCTGTAGTTTCTACATACGGGAAGAAAGCGTGAGTTTATGTATTTATCACCAGATAATAAATAATATAGGCACATTCGATTCAGCGGTATTTGTTGGAAAATAAAGCCAACCCGAAGCAATTACTACACATAGTCGACTTTCATTCGGCTCGTACCGATCGGCAAACTCCGTTTGGCATCTATCCTCGCTCAGTCATGTTCGGGTCGGCTTGGCGACTTTTTCTCGAACATACCTATATCTTTATATCCCTTTATATTCGATTTTACTGTATTTTCTTTTTTGTTTTTTCACTAACCACACGAAAAGAAGAAGAGATTCGGTTTTGCTGACCTCGATAAGCACCCCTTACAAGAAAAAAAGATTTCCGTCAAACCGAATGAGTAGGTATCAAACAACGAAAAAATTACGACACTATTACCAAAAATCACTTTAGAAAAACAAGCTTTCTACCATCCCAAATCTTCACCTTATCGGGAGAATTTTCCAAAATGGCGTCGTCGGTAACGGATGCGACATTACACAGTGATATTGTATTAGAATCTCACGTAGCATCGCTTGCGCAACGTCGCCTACTGGGTGATCTGGGGACGCGATACCGACAGGACCCGAGTCGCGGCTAAATTAATGATGACTACTCTGATTTTATGGTAAGAGAAATCCAAACGGTGATGTTTAGTTTTTTGTTAACTTAACAGATGATAATTTAAAAAAGTTGAAGTTTTACAAATCTAAATTTATCATGATTGTTTGATGAATTAGTTAAATAAATTTTCTAACGATGCACGATGTAACTTGAAATTTTGAACAATTTTATCATAATAGTATTTTTTTCGAATGTGGCATTTATTGGTACCAAAAATGTCCTTCTTATTCCAGAACTCGGCATTTTATATACAATGTGACGATAGATATTTTTGTGTTTTATGCTACGAAATGCGAATAATATCTACTATCGGGACCGTTTTATAGTTGTGAACTCTCTTGTACAAACATACATAGGGTTTGTACTACGTTTTACGATAAAACTTGGTTCCTCTTAAACTATTTTCGCGTCGCTTGCTTATTCAAGCAATGAGCGAGCGACGCGAAAATACGATAGTTTAAGCCGACGATAACTGACTTTTAATGACTTTATACTGAAGATGACATCTAAACGAGTAGTGTTAATGATTAAAAAAAAATATGTTAAATTAGAGCTTTTTTAAATATTTTAATATAGGCATATTTTGGATTATTTTTATATTACATAGTGAAATTAATTTGTAAACTTAGGTCTAACGCGGATAAAAAACTGAGAATCGCGTAAAATCTATCAAGCGTATTTTTCTGAAACCTTCACCATTTTAAAGATGATTTAATTGTTGATCTTTTAGTATACGATTTTTATTAAAATATTTTTTTTTTTTATGTATAATAAATTAATAATGCGTTTAATTTGGGACAGCACTCCTTAATGGGCGAGTCCTATTACTGGCTGGACGTACGACGTGTTGCGTGAGCTCAGCACAGAACACGCAAGCTAACCACTCAAGGTCACTATCATGTATCTGCGTCTTAAGCGTAAGCGCGCTCTGCTTAGTCGTGGTATCATTGTGCGCGCTTCGCTCGTCGGCATGTAACTGTGCTCGCGCTTGTCTTGTGATTGAGCTCGCTTCCGACGCTATTCTCATATGTTAGCGCGCTCGCTCACTCGTGTCGAAAATGGGCTTGCTTTGCTTGCTAGTATTAAGAGCTTCCTTATCGTGTGAATATATAATAGAATTTAATTTATCTTGCTGTTTTTATTACCTGCCTGCTCTTTTGATGAGTAATAGTACAAATCTAACGACTATTGGTACAAATCGCCCGTTTTTTAGATATGCTTAATAAGTATTTATTATTACTCAAATTTATAGAAATGAACTAACTACTTAGAATAATGGATACATTTTCTGTTTCTTTATGCAAAAAAGTTTTTTTCTAAATTAATGAATTTCAAAACCTGATGAGTATTAAAGTATTTACGTTTACCTTAGTACCTATGGAAAAGGAAACTTTACATTTCAGCATAGATATCACAGCCTACTTTTTGACGAAGAGTTTTCCTAAGCTGCATAGGCACTATCCTTTACATAGACCTACAAGGTTTGTTAATTTATGCATAATTCATAAATAATACTTCAGTATCATTTCAAATAGAACATTCACTAAAACTTTAATTTTGAACTTCTTCCGCAAGAAAATCAATAAAGATATTTTTCGTTTATCCCGTATTACCATAGCAACGCTATTCAAGGTAGGTATTTCCTTTTCTCATTACAACCACGGCCTTAGACTATTATTAAGATTCCACCGTTTTTCTGACACTCGACCGCAGCTTGCGCTAAACATTTATTTTCATCTTTCCACTAATTTGCGACACCGCTGCGTAATCGCTGCGATTTGTCAACGACAATTAATTCGTAATAAATGCATTTTGTCATTTTAGTAATTTAGATATCATAATTACTATTGGTTTGATTTAAACGTCTTATTACCTTAAGTTCAAGGTCAGAATTATTACGTATGTCAAATAGCGTAGGGTTATATAGACATCGGGGTCTCTGGCACTTCATTTATCAAGCGACCCTGGGTAGGTTTACAGAATATGTGGACACGTGCCAAAGAAAGATGAAGCAACGCAATGATATCGGTTCACTTCGCTGGTGATCACGGAATCTTTCATAATAAGAGATAGCATTGATTCGTCTTATATGAGGAATTCCTTAAGAATAAATTGCATGATGACAACATTTTAAATTGCCTTAATACAATTCTGAATTTCTTATTCTTAGCAAATACCTAATACTCATAATAATTTAGAATGGAAAGACCTAGGTATTTAAAATATGCATTTCCAAACCTTTATCCAAAAACTGGACCACAGTGGTCACGCCTAACCCCAAGGACAGACAAATAACGACAATTTTAATACAATTTCTGTAATAACAGTTATTTATAATGTTTCGCAGCGTCTGAACCGTTGACATTGAGGGGTTGGTTAATATACCGCAAATTAAAAGGTTTTAATCAAGTTTTCGTCAAAGTTGCGTTAAACAACGTTTAGTTTAATTTTTGTTGGAATTACAATTTAGTTTTTTTTGCAGGATCTGCTGAGATGTCTACTTACGCTGGGTAAAAATTAAACCTATGGCGGAACTGAAGCGAGCGAGCGAACGGGACGCGCGTCATTTATTATTAATATTCTAGTTCAGTAATTAGTGATATTTCATATTTCCATACAGTAATATTGCGGGTTTTTCTATCTGAAATTTCTCAGTAGCAGCTCGGAGTCTGGATTTGTGCCCGGTTGATGGCAATAGGCTCGCCCCCTATTACATGGGACTTAAACATAACTGGCGAAATGTGGGTGTGCCTGCTACAGGGACACCTCTGCCCAACCCTTCGGGGAAACAAGGCGTGATGTTATGTTATGATGTTTTCAAAACTTAAATATTGAATTGCAATTATAACACTGAATTTGATTTTGTAACCGTTTTAGGTGTAAAAAAGCGTGTCCCCTTGTTTCGCAGACAGAAATTTCATAGAATTTCGTTTCGCAGAAAATATAATTTTTGGACTTTGTATTTTTATTTCGAATATTATTGTTTTGAAGACTACCTATTTACTTTATTTAATTAAACATATTTCACAGAAATATTATTCAATGAATTTCATAATATCTTTTATTTATTTAACAAACTTATCAAACAGTAGAATTATTTTTTAACGAATATTGTTTGTTCGATGTATTTTTCCATGGTCATTTATTTCAACGAAAATGTAAAAAAATAGACGTATATTTGAACTTCGAATATTAAGCGTCAAATTAAAGTCGAATCAAAACTTAGGCTGCAAGAGCGAGCGAAGCGAGCTCGGCATTTGGGGCACCCCGACTCGGATAGGTTAGGTTAGAAGTTTATTTCAGGTTATTTTTTTTTAAACTATACTGAAATAGGAACCCCGCGGAGCAGGGCTCCGTCGACTACACTGACTGAAAAAAATATATTTACCCTATAAAATTATAAAATACTATATATAGACTATTGACTATTGAATATTTGTCAAAGGTATGAATTGAAACGTTTGGAAACTGTCACTTGATAAAATGTTTTTCTTGGTAATAAGTTTTATATTAACTAAACAATATGAGGATAAAGAATATTTGATTGGGTGTACTATAGGTACACCTCAGCCTAACCCTTCGGGGATTACAGGCGTGATGTTATGTTATGATTTGTTATTCTATGATATGAATATCGAAACACTTTTTTTTTTGTAACAAAAATCAATGATTTAAAATTGAAAGTAAATATTCTGCGTATTTGATTATTCTATGAAATGATAATATGAGAAAAATAAAAAGTGAACCGAAATTCTATGAAAATGAAAGCTATAAAACAACGTACAACCGTAGAAAACGCATTTGGAACGTTTCCAAATACTTTTTTATATCTAAAAGTAATTATTGAGTAAAGATATATTTTTGCATTTCTAAATAATAAATATTTTAATAGTTCACTAGTTAGCCATATTTCATATTTCCATTCGATAATATTGCCAAATTAATCAAAACAGCGAAATATTTGACATCTATTTGCGACGTTGCCTACTTTCAGAATGCACGCTCTTAACCTAAAAAAAAAAACCGTTTTTCTAACAAAATAAATTAAGCGTAAATAAATAGCGTATTCAAATTGTCATGAAATAAACCACCCTTGATAATATTAGTTTACTAACCTGTATATGCCAGTGCACGGATTAATAAATTATTATAACAATGTGTCGGAGCATGGCAAGTCAGGCATCGTTTAAATTAAAGCAGGTTTCTGTTCTGACTAATTTCGGAGAATTTCTTTATTTGCATAAGAAGGTCTAATCATGCGGTCATGTCACTTATCTATTTATCAGTATTTATTTATTTTTTGTTTAGTTTTGCAATGTTACTCAATATCACGCTTTTTATAAATAGGTACCTACTCGTTACTGTTTTTATGTGACACTAATTTATTTTAATTTATTTATACAATTATGCATACACATTACACACATCACGATGCAGTATAAAACTGATTTACATTCGTCACCTCACACACCAGGTCCAGTTGAAAACCAGCGTCAGGCACCAGTTGTCTGGCATTTTTGCTGAACTGGGCCTTTTTGGCGCAGCCGTGAGGCACACTCTCCTGCTAATTTCTTACATCGGACTTTGCACTTTTTATTTTTATCTTATTTTTTTTCCTGATGTACGACTATAATTACCCAACTATCTGGTGTATTGTGTGTCTCTTAGTCTGTGCTAAATAAATGTATTTTCTTTCTTTCTTTCTTTCTATATCCACAACTAAAAAGTGAAAAATTCTTTATTAGAAAAATACTTAATTTTTCACTTTGTAGTGTTTTTTTGGAAGTCCGTTGTTTATTTTTGGAAAATAGTTTTTAACCACTAAAATTCATTGACTGGGTCTGTAGGTATAAAACAACCCAATGCAATCTACATCCCATTGATAGCCCATAAAAAGAAATGCCACCAATTACTGTAAACCCACACTGTCAACCTTGACAATATCCATACCTAATTGAACCCAGCACCTATACATTATCACATTATGCTTGTCCGATGATTAGCCGAGCCAATTTCCTAACATGGCCGTCGCCCACGTGACGGCGTGTCCAATGAGACAGACAGACGGACATGTGTCAGCATTAACCCTGAACTATTGAGACAGGCTCATTAAACTTTGAAAATAAGGGTTTCTCAATGGTCTTGAAGAGTTGATTGGTGCATCGACTGAGCGCTTGCATGCTTGCAGCCACGAAAAAGATAAAGTAGTTTGTCTCTATTACGTTGCCCAGCAAATGGGTTGTGGAGGTCAGATAGGCAGTCGCTCCACGGAAAATACTAGTATTCAACGGCACCCGGTAAGACTGGAAGCCGACCCCAACATTCAACAACAAATTGGAAAAGGCTAGACAGATGATCATGATGATGTTATCTATTCCATGGTTGTAGCGGTAAGGGTTGCTCCTATTACATAGTACCTACTTACTTTCATAAAAACTCGATCTGACTTGTTCGTCAACTAGTGAAAAATAGGGTTCTGGGTACAATTCCCGTGTCGAGCTAAGTGTTATTGGTTTTCAAACGTTGGGAATATTTTTTTCAGTACCAGCTAGGAGTCTAGGCTTGTACTTGATAACTTGAAGTCACACACTGACTTATTGGCATTACTTGTAAAAAATTTAGGAATATCATAAAATATACTTTTACAATGTTTGTAAATATATGTGTGAGCACCATATCTCATAATTAATTTACCTGTCGTTGCTTCATTTTTAATTGTTTTTCAACAGACGAAAATAAAAGTCGACGGGTATTTTTTTTTTTTTATGTGTGACCACTTTTAACTAAATAGTTTGATTTGATCGATTCTTGTTTTATTGGGAAGGGTATACCTTAAAGTTGGTCCCATGTAAAATTTAAAACTCAAATGGGTGGCCCAAAGGGTAAAAAAATAGGGTCGATTGATTTTTTATGTACCGAATTTACAAATGTGAACCGATTCTGTTGTAATTTCTACACATAAGTAGTTCTGATGACACAACCACATACTGGAGTTGATCTGATGATGGAGACGGAAGACAGTCGCGAGAGCTCCTCAGCAGTTTCCAGCAGCTGCATCGTGTTTGGGCTTATTTCATGCACCTTGATGAGAACTTTAGACCTAGCTGGGTATGAGTGTCATCGAGAGTCTGACGATGGAGAAAAAAACAATACATGGTAACTTAAAAGCGAAAAATAAAAATAAGGTTTAATTTTTTGTAAAAAAAGTAAATGTGTAGTGTACTAATTTAGGACCCCTTGAGTATCGGCCTCCTCCAGTAATTTCCAGATTTTTCTGTTTTTTGCTTTCTCAAGCCATGATTTGCCAATCAGTTCAACTAACTCGTCTTGCCAACGCTCAGCTGGTCTGCCTCTTCTTCTCTTTCCGTTAGGGCCTTTCCAGGCGGTTGTTCTAAGGGTCCACCTGTCGTCTTCTGATCGCGCTAGATGGCCCACCCATCTCCACTTCAGTTCTTCAGTACAACTTGGGATATACAAGCATGATAATAAAAAATGATATTTTATATCAATTTAATTATAATAACTAACTACACAGATTTTTAAAGATGAATTTTAAAAGAACATTGTTTTCTACCAAATAGGAAAGCCATATATGATATCGCCGCACTGATAACACACACAGAGCCCATGACTCCAGTTACGTAGTTCACCACGGATAGACAGACAAACGGGGACAGCCACTCTTTATAGCGAAATACAAACAATGGTTTACTTTATGTTGTTCTTAGTACACACACCGTACAATCTATGGTCCTCGTTACGTGAAGAGTGTGCACGACCCGGGAACTGAAGCCGGGACCCCATAAATCAGGCGCGGTTAGTAAAGGCGTGATAACTGTTGGGCTAGAGTTATCTAACGGTAAGAGTGCAGGTTTGGGTTATTGATTTTATGAGTTTGGTTTCAGGTTTGGCATATTTATCGAAAGAAGTGTTTTTGTTGCTCTGTTGAAGGAAGAAAAATACTTTAGAAATTCTTATTGCTATCACCACAATTGTAATGTGGTCTATAAAATAATTCGAGCGGTGAAGGAGTGTAATCTCAGTCACCAAATAAGATATTTGTGTGTCCTAGTTTGATCGGTTTAGAATGTGATACATTTGTAATAGTTCTTTTCGGATGACCCATATGCAGTGGTAGTCACTCTCCATCGAGTAAGCTGTCAACCTGTTTACCTATTAATCACATTAAGAGCCTATATCTAGTAAAATAGGCTTGCGGGCAAATTTAGGGATTTCTCAATCTTCAGGTAACTTTTATCTGAGGAATCAAAACTGTGGTTTCACAGCTTTTGTGTAGAAAACCGCCATATTGAAAACTCAGCCGTACATAAATAAGTTTATATTATCCGAAAACTGTATAGAATTTGATAAAAGCGTTAACTACCGTGCAGCCGATTAAAATCAATTTGTTAGAAAATCTGTTTATAAAAATCTATTGTAATAAATAAGCAAGCCCTTCTCAACTCATACTCCATAACAATATATATCGTCATCTCTTGAAAGGCTCACGATTGAACTATACACTAACAACCTAATGCTGAGCTTAAGGACTGAAGCTTCCGTTATCTGTCGCCGATACCCTGACGATTGACACTCATTGTTAATGAAAACCGAGTTTGAAAGGATTGATTTATATCACAATTATTAATAGTTCTATGGGTGCCGTTCCATAGCTGTCTATGGCTATGCTACGCATGTGAACTGTATAAACTTTACCATGCATGGCGTTCCTATACAACCTCCGCGGGTGTTTTAGAAGTTCATGGCATAAGATTATGAGATAAAAACTATTTCGTATTTAGAAAATAGAGACTCGGCTTGAAGGGCTGACAGAGCGTGTAAAATATACTGAACTATGGAAATAATTATTCTATAAATTCTAAATAAGCTTTTCATTTCATTAATAATCGCGGTAGGTAATATAAGGAAGCGGAGTCCTTAAAGTACTTAGCTCTGCTTAGCATGAAAATGTAGGCGGGATCGTCCACTGTGACCCACAGACACGCTATGCACTGATGCGTGGCTGGCAATCAGTTAACGTGGGTAACCTCTCCGTGCACATCCTATGTAGCAGTGGAATACTATCTTCATAACCAAATGGGTACTAAACTACATTTGGCGTCCTACTACCTATTTATATTGACTTGGTAATCTTTTCATCGAGGTGTGAGCCATTAACTAATAGCTCGTGCCGGTATTAGAGAAGGAAATAACTACGGTACGTTATTTATATATGACCTGGAAGTTTGGTCTATTTTCAACGCTGCCGTTATCTGATTTTCTCGCTCTTGAAGTGGCGATGGATCAACGGCTAAGGCATCGGACTCGCGAGCAAGAAAGAGGTCGTGAGTTCGATCCTTGATCGTCCACTTTTCAATTGTGTAAATTCGGTTTCATATTAGGGAATTCAGTAATATGTCAATGTTTAGGTCACTGCAAACAAAAAAGAACACAATTGAAACAACAGCTTGGAAATGCAAAGAAATCGTTGCATTGTTTTAGCACTTTGACCCTTCCTCAGTTAGTTACCCTTTTGTCTCTGAGCGACTACCTTCAACTAAATACTTAGTAGATTCATCATTGTTCAGTGAGTCAGAATTTGAACCCACGACCTCACGATCACCAGCCGACCCTTTGACCGCTGGACCATTGTTACTTCTTAACTCTTAGATGTAAGAATGTCTAGTGTATTCCATTTTAAAGGGCACGCAAACATACATTTCTTTACAAATAGAAATTAACAAAAAAAAATTGTTAATAAAAAACACCAATCCTTACATTATAATATCATCATAACGGGTTGTTATATACATAACACGCATATTTTCCTGGAAGGGGTTAGCAGAGCTCAAGGGAGGATCGAGTGTATTGCCATTACTAACGAACTTACTACCGTCGTCATTATTAACCAAATTTCGGACAGGCACTAAAATTGTCTTAATGAAAATACCCAATACCACTGCCAAATCAGCGGGGTAATTGCGTAATACACGAACAGTAACAATGGCTTTCATTTTGACAGTTCAACGACATTCATTGCGTTATTTACATGGTTGAGCAGACAAATTATCCGAACATATGAAGCAATGGATTAGCAATATTACAAAATCATTCAGATGTGATTGAAAGTGTGTTACGCAAATAGGGTGCAAGAGTAATAGATTTATGATTCTAATATTTTTTAATTCAATCGTTGAAGTTACAAGCATTAGTCTATGTGGTTACACTGTAAAGTCACGGATATAGAGCGGTAATGGATCGTGCGTGTTCAGATAAGACCTTGAACAGCGAAAGCGGATGAATCCGATTCGATCCCCGTTGTTTTTTTTTTACCTAATTTTTAGAATGTTATTTTTGTATTTGAGTTATTAATTAATTATCGATTAGAACAGTTAGGAAGTTAGATCAGAACAGTAATTAATTGAAATAATATTCTCTTTCTAAAATATTATTTCAGCAAAGGAAAAAATCTTTTGATATTCCAGACGATTACACAGAAATATTAATTAAGTTATAAGTAATTTTCACATAGAGATTGTATATACCGGTGTCTCGATACCTCTTCAAAAGTAACTTTATGTATGTTACTTTTATGTTACGTTTCAGCTTTATATGACTCATATGAAAGTCCATCTTCACAATTCAAGCTTCTAAGCAAACCCGCATGCTATCACTAGCTAAAAACCCAAACATTTTGCAACAGCGCCAGCCTACAACGTTAGTACATCTGTGTATAAAGTTTGAGTAATAAAGAGAACAATCGCGGATGCTCTGCCGCCCCTCCGAACGACCGGCGCCCGCGCTGAGCCCGCAGTCTTCGTCGACGGCCGACCGTCGCGAGCGCATCCTTACGCGTCGCTAAAGCACACATATATTCGGTATTTTTTATTTTATTTTTATTTTATTTCAATTTTTCGTTTTGTTTTCTTTTTCTGTTAGCGTATCTTTTGGACTGCTTTTAATTTGTTGCGTTTTATTTTTAGGGACTCGTTGTTTTGTTTATTGGGGATTTTTTGTTTGTGAAATATTTAAGGGATGTTAAGGGTTTAAAAGTGTTAAGAAAAAAATGTTTTTTTTTTTTTTTTTTGTTTCGATTAACAGTTCTATGTTACATTCATATTCGTGATAACATCGCATAGAATCATAGAACAGTTTGAGAGCGAAAGTTAAAACTTTTCTAAACAATAAAATTATACTAATTGCCAGTTAGATTACATTTAACAGTAATTTTATCAATAAACTCCGACAGTTAGTAATTTTGACGTAACTTTCTTCTAAATACGTGATGCAAATAATTTTAATTCACATAAATTTGCGAGGTTAAGTTTGAATGAAAAATCATAAGAAATACCACTGCACGGCATTGCATTGTATACAGAATATCATTTTCAAAGATCTTGTATATACATTTGACCGACTTTTTACATAACCTTTAATCTAATCTTCTCACCCGACTTGCTTTGACAATAGTTCAAAGTTTTATTTTTTTTCTCAAAGACTAGTAACATTGCTTTGTCGAATATGTTAGACAATGTCCAAATGTTTTGATGTAAAAAAACGAACCTAATTATGTGTTTGCGTAAGTATAGGACTTTTAGCCGGCGTGGGAGCGCATTGTGTTAGCTAGACTGGAGTTCTTGCTGTACACACGTTATGAGTCCGTTATACAATCTAGGAACTGTGCTATAATATCTATTAGGTGTTAGTAATTAACATATCGTCACAGAAAACAACTATTCGCGCTCTCGATTTAATTTGAGAGCATTTTTTTGGCGTATTTCAATTTGGCGTATCATGTTTGTTCAAATTAGCGTATCACATTGGTTCAAATTTTCGTATTTGTAATTTTCTTTTGTGAAAACTAATTTTAGATTTTTTTTTCGTATTTAGTTTTTCCACAAGTTAGAAGCAGTTTGAAAGTCCAAGTGATTCTCAAGTGATAGTGACATAACTATTTCAGTGATATTATTCGTAACGTGTGAACATTTCGATTTGGGTGAGTGTTTGTTTAATTTACGTTAATTATAACTAATTAGCTTACTTCTAACTGAGAAAGGAAGTTGTCTATTGATTTCTTTGTTTTTTCACACGACAATTTTAACTATTGTGCAAGTTAATTTATTATTTTATTTATTGCATCTGTAGTGTCATCGTCCCGCATACGTTTATGCCTATATATTTTGTATCTATATGCTTGTTTTTTGTTGTAAATTTAGCAGGACTTTATACAGTGTATGAATTGAGTTGGCGTTTTTCAGTAGAGATTTATTACATTATGTGTTTATGAATGTGTATGTACCATCTATGTTGAATTTTTGCTTAATTTTATTAGTGCCAATTTTTTCTAAGACCGTTTGGAAAGCTCTTCTACCTTCCCTGATATGAGGAGTAGGCAGAGGTTTACTGTTGTCACGTTCACCGAATGTTCTAATTGCTAAGAATTTCCTTATGGAAAAATCGAAGTGCGAATTCTCTTATCCGGGAATCAAACTAATGGTATATTTAGACTAGACCAATGCATCAGTTGATATGAAGTTTTCTTTGGAAAATATTTTCTCTGATCACTTTTCATCAAGTAGTTTTCATTGTCACTCAAATGTCGTTATAACTTAACAACATCATACAGTACGCGCGCAGGCGCAACGCCAATTAATCTAGGCCGGTATGTGACACTCCTCAGCTTGTCGCAACTTACTAGATCAGCCTAAGATTATTATTGATTACTTTTAATATAAATCACTTCAACTACACCAACTACTACTTACTAATACTTGAAGTTCAACTTTCATGTAAGTTAGGTTTTTTAGTGAACTTGATAGTGCTTAGTCACAGTTTTAATGTGATATAGTTTAGAAACTGGTTTGGATTTGCATTCATAACATAACGACAAATTTTGAGACATAATTCATGAATTAAAATTAGTGTCGTCAATGTAAATGAAAGAATTGTATGCGTACAATATGAAAGATACCCCAGTATGCTTACACATATTTAATAATCAGTGATCGGAGTAGGTAGATTAATTTTACGTACTCGCATCATGTATAGTCATAGAAATCATAACATAGATAAGCCTTTTTTCCAGGATTTCATTTTGGTACTTACGGCATTGAATCAGTATTGTAAAAGTAAGGGTTTTTAAACTACTAGATTAGACATTTATAGAATGAGATCGATAAACATTCAAAATTGTTTTTTTCTTATATATCAAGTTAGAAAGTGAATCTTATTGTTGTGCGTCCATTCGAAACTTACATAATATGACTAATTTAGTAGTTATTTCTTGTAAGTATATTATCTGCTGCTTGTAATTGTTACTATTCTTGAATAAATAAATAAAAATATATTTTTATACTTCTTAATATTTTTTCGCATTCAATGCAATAACAGCAAAAGGGTTAAACATTTCTTATTCATATTGATGTATTCTATATTCTACACATTACAACATTTGAAATTCCTTAAAAAATCTTAATTATTTAAAAATCCCGGAATCCCGGAGGCATATCCATACTAATATATACGTGCCAGTTCATTGACTCCAAATCAATCTACCTACTCCGATCACTGTTTATAATGTACGAATAAAATTCTCTCACACACGTCACTAATTTTTGTTAATCAATTGTTGTTAAAGAAGGACACGTGATATTTATTTCTACCTATAGATTTACTCAGTTTCTTCTGGTAGGACTTAACTATAATTGCATAGTAATTTAAAAATACGATAGCGGAATATTGAGTTTATACATAATTTATCTACCTTTATTTTAGAACCTATTTAATTCATCATTGCACTCAAATATTTCACTTATCATTGAATAAATAAAATACACGTAAGTAGCTATTACCAGAATATTACAGGACAATTACTCTATTCTCGTGCAAATAATACTAAGAATTAATTAAACTATCCATTCAATACAACTCACATATCTAGATTTATAAATAACCAATGAAAAATGATTGTTTACAATCTTAACATCAAAAATATCCTTATAATTACTACCAAGAACAGTTCCTAGTGACATTACATCGGTTATCCTTGACGACGACGCGCCGTTTGCGCGTGCGCATTCGAACGAGACGCTCACTGCGCATGTCCTTTGTAGCGAGAGTAGGCTTTAGGATTAAAGCAGACTGTTTCCTGTTGTTATGAATACATATAACATGAATTACAATGTAATTCTTGCACTCGGGAATCCATATTTCCGATTTGTGTATTTACTTCAAGATTTAAATTGTTAGTAATCAGTAGAAATATCAGTTCCTAAACCTCTGTGAGACCATTTGGGTTAGACTAGCGTGATTACACAATATTAATAGGTAAAAAATGTTAAACGCCATTTCATTCAAAATCAAAAAGAAATAATTATATTGTCATCAAAATTCCGAAGAAAGAAATAGGGCACAAGTTTCCCACAGATTCATAATTTTGCTTACTTTTGGTCTAAGAGATGATATTTTCTTATTATACTATCAAGGTATTCCACGTACAAGTAAAGGAAAGTTGAACGGAAAAGATTATGTTTAAAGACGCAATAACCGCAAAAAGGTGCGCGAGCGCGTTGAAGTTTTTTATATGACTGGAACTTGATTTACCGTTTAGAATGAATTAATCTTTGTTTCGAATAAAAACTACGTACTACATAATATTTTATGTACTAATAAAAAATGGATTACATAAATAAAAAACCGGTTTATTATAGATACCTACTAATAAATATTAATAATTAGGCATACGCAATACATTTAAAAAATAAAACGAATTAAGCAATTTGGTAATATTGATCATAAATTATTATTCAGTACCAACTTTGCAAAACGAGTAATTAGGTATGTTGGTCAAAATATCGTAATCTCAGCCGCTGATTAAGTGGAACAACATTATTATAAGTTATAGGGTTTCGAACCAAAAGGGCATTAACGGAACTTGAAGTCCGTCTGTATCTTCAGACCGTAATAGTTAGCCACTTGAAATTCAGAAAATATGTTTAGGTTTCTAATTATGTAAATACAAGATGCACTATTTCGATTTTGGTGTTTCCTACCCATAGTGCACGAGTCCAACTCATACTTGGAAGGTTTTAGTTAATTTCCGTCGTTTTTTTTTTCCGTCTTCCTATGGAGGTAAGCAGCCACTACAGAACGCCACCAAATAAATAAATAGTCATAGTTAATTATAAACAAATGTTTAACAACAAAAGTTGAATTAAATACTTTGTTTTATTGTTTTCGCGTTTATGTTGACACGTCTAACTCAAAGTTCAACAAAGGTACGAACCTGCGACCTTTCGCTCACATGTCCACACCGTGCCGTAGGTTATTAGGCACATAGTGTCATATTATGTACATACGGTTATATGTGAAGAGACATAATTAGTTTTCATCGAATAAGTGTTTTAATTACAAATGTTTTGTGTAGGAAACATTGCTTGATTTTATTTAAATACAAAAGTAATAATTATGTAGTTATTATTAGGACCTTTATGACGCAATCAGTTTTAAAGTTCTGAATCTAAAAAGGTACTGACAAGTTTTACGTGTAGGTTCAACACTGAGTAGGAGTATGAACCACTTTCAGAAATCTGAAAGTTGTTGACAATCACAGTTGCAGTTACCAATATTTTGATGAAATAACTACATACCTACTGTTACTATGAGATTATAACTAACAACTAAACTACACACATAAATATTTGGTTAGAGACGAGCTTTACCCACGCAGAAGGCTAATCATTCTTCGTTTTTCTTCCTTTATTTCTTTCATTCTACACTACCAACTTAACTTACAACTTCTATTCAACTTTCAATTCAAATAACAAATAACGCCAATATTCCTACCACCTTCATTCCACACACGGCACCAATCTCCACGCTTCCATACATCATCGACATGACCATCAATAACATTCATACAAGTCACACAAAGGCTATTCGTAATGATGGCTACCATTCAACTCTTACAAAGCTTGCATGGCTACAATATGGCGACTGGCAATTTCCCTAAAGGTCGCTACTGTGAGCGCTAAATAAACATATTTATTGCAAAACATCATGAGATTTGTGGAGCTAAGTTAGGAGAAAAAAGCGATTTGTGGAGCTTAAGTTTGAAGAAACAAGCGATTGACTGACTAATCTGTTGTATGTGCTGTTAAAAAAGGAATAAGAATGAAATAGTTAAAGTTACCAATAGGAGGAGACGGCATGGCGGGATGAATTTGACAATTTTCTTGAAAGATTGGCCACATTCAGCAATAGATAGGAATAAGTGGGAGGAGGGAAGGGAGGCCCAAAAATTCGTTAATTTTCAGTAGAAAAATTGCTGCGGCGTTTACTTTGTAGATATAAGTAAATAATATGGTTTAGACGTATGAGGAACAGGGTGTAAAGTTCACTCATCCTCTATAGAAAAGGGAGGATCCTCCGACCAGACGGGTGTCGTGTCTGGTGGGCAGCTGCCCAACGGTTGATGTCGGATAGTCATATACATATAATTATGTCGTTCGCGCGGTAAACTCTAATTGCGCGATGCAGGATTTGTGTGTCGTCAGGTCTTTGATGCGTAGTTCGGATTTGGCGATGTAGATGTCGCTACAATGGTAAATAGATATTGTTGATCTTTTGTTATTATAAAAAAATACAGTTTATTAAATCATCCCTAAAAGTATGTAAAGTCACAAGAGTTTGTATCAAAATACATCATTATTACTATGAGTTAATTTGTGAGTAGGTACTATAATGTCTCTACTATGAGAATAACGTAAGTACGTGTATTGACTGATAATCTAGAAAACAAAACTCAAAAACATAAGTTTCTGTTACTTAAATAAACTTTAAATATTCTCACATGTAGAAAAAAGCTAATTTTAATAAGTTTTGTGTTTGTGTGACACCTTATAATCGCTATCGCTTCAGCTTATGCCTCGGACTTTATAATAATATGCATCATCAAAACATATCGCAACGCATCTTAGTTCCCACAGCACATTACATTCGACACGGTACCCCCCGTGCCGCTTAGAGGTTAAACAGGGGATTAGGAACAGATATTCGCTAATATCTGTTTCGAATCTTAAAAAACTTTTTATTGAACCGAACTATGTAAATCAATAAATCAATCTGCCTAGCCTTTTCCCAACTAATTTCGGGGTCGGCTTCCAGTCTAAGTGGATGCAGCTGAATACCAGTTTTTTTCTCATGGAGCGACTGCCTATCTGACCTCCACAACCCAGTTACTGGGAAACGCAATACCCCTCGGCAAGCCTGGTTGTCAGAGTTTTGGGCTTCTGACTACTACTAACGGCTGTTAAAGATCTACGAATGACAGCCTGCACCAACGGTTTAACGTGCGTTCCGAGGCACGGAGGTGTCTCGATTTGTAATGTATGGGTTACTTATCCACTAATTGACCGCGGTAAGCGGACCTTAACCTTCGATCGACCCGTGCAATTGTTATCATATAGCCACGAGCCCCTCTACTAAATAAATATAAACCGAACTATATAAATATGTAGCGTTTTTTAGCGGAAGTCATTTAACACAACTCGTTTTTATACCAGAAAAGAATGTACCGTTACCATCTCGCTGATCGAGAAATTTGCCTATTCTACATCCATGCTAATACCAATATTAGTACCTGGCGACCGAGCTCTGCTCTGGTGAAAATAGAGAATGTTCATTTAATAGTATAGGAAAGTTCATACTAATTCCATGCGGCCACGGTAGAAGGTATTTACTAATTCCATTCTTATTGTAAACTTTGGGCGACCGAGCTCTGGGGTGAAAATACGGAGAAAACAAATTTTCCCAGATAAGTATGAGACCTAGGTAGATCGATTTTCGCCCTGTAAACGCCTAAATTTCAACTTTTATCGAAATCGTTAGAGCCATTTTCGAGAACGTGATTACAAACATAGTATAATTATATACATTCAAATATTGCTTGTTTAATAGTATATGATAAATACAAAAGTAATTCTGGCTGTCTGTCTGTTACCTATTCATACCTTAACGACTGAAAAGATTTCGATCACACAACACAGGTAGATCGTGACCTGGGTTAGGACAAAAGATGCTTTTATCGCGGTAGTAGGTAGGTACGTTCCCGTGGGATAATTTCCTACCTTTCAAAGAATAGTGGCATCAGGCATAGAAAAAGTAACACATTCGTAAAGCATTGCATCGAGTAAGCATATAAGAGCATTCACAAATGCAACATTCTAATATCTATGCAAGTCAAATTATATTAAAACCAACTGTTGCCTCGACTTTGTCTGCATGTTATTTGTTTTGAATACAAACATCCAGAATGATAACATCCACTATGTAGACAAGCATATTATAAGTTAGATGATTATATCGTAGATAAAAATGCTTGGCTTAATGCTGGTCCTGCTCCACAGCCGCTTGGGCTCACTAGTTAAAATTTTAATATTTGGAAGAGGTTGCTTCCCCTTTTAAAAAAAAAAAATATATTTTGACATTAGGAACTTAATGTTCATTTTTGTTTTACCAACTTAATTGTTGAATGCTCCAATTAAGTAATGATTTTCTTTCTTTTTGGTGGTTAAATTCTTTTATTTTTTTAGATACATTGCAAACTATAGTTTTGTATAATTTAGAAGCATTTTTATTTTTGTAAATGTGAGACCATGCAGCCGTTTATTAACTTATTAAGATGTATGTTGACTTGAAATAGCATGGCAGTTGAGAATATGTCATGCTCACTTAAATGTCTCGCTGATGGTGGCGAGTGTGTTGGATCATTCGGTTCCCTACAAAATGGTTGAGCTGGATGGTGCTGATCCACGCGTCATGTTCGTGAACGGGCGCCGTCAGTTGAAACTGGTCATCTCTGGGATCTAACTCCGATATTCCAGTCCAATGATCCCGATTTCTGTATCAACTACCTGACCAGCTCAATACAGGCCGCAATAAATCAAAACACTGTTGTCGTCAAAACTTCAAGGCGTAAAAAGATTATTAAACCATGGGTAACTCCTGGGTTATTGAGATGCATGAGAAATAGAGACAGGCTACACTATGAACTAAAATCCTCACCAAATAATGACACTCTGAGAGTTACATATTTACGATACCGGAATTTTTGTACTGAAATTTTAAAGAAAGTTAGACATGAATATGAGAAATCGGAGGTCGAAAAAACAAAAAATGATCCAAAAAAGCTCTGGAAAGTTCTTAAAGAAATCTCTAACATGAATAAAGTTCCTAGTCACTCGAATCAGCTTTTGGAAGTAAGCTCCTCACCCGAAAAATCACTGGACTCTATAAATCAGTATTTTGTAAACATAGGCCAGACCTTAGCTGAAAACTGCTTGAATCTTCTCAATACTACTACTACCTCACCCCTACTGCCTTCAGTAGCAAAGCATCCGTATGCTTTCAATACTAATACACAACTGAATTCGTTTGTGTTGGAGGATGCAAGTGAAGACGAAGTCTCTCGCCTTATGATGGGTCTAAAAACGGAATGCACGGTAGGCCGCGATAATATATCAAATAAATTTTTGAAAAGACATGTTGACTTCCTTGTCCCGCCGCTTACTTACATCTTTAATCAATGCCTCCGTACAGGTCTGTTCCCTTCCCAATTGAAAAGCTCCGAAGTCCGTCCAATTTTTAAAGGAGGCGATAAAAATGATATCTCCAATTATCGTCCGATCTCGATATTACCCGCTATCTCAAAAGTACTGGAAAAGATAATTAACAATAGACTCACAAAATATCTGGAAAAAAATAATTTGCTTGCAAATAATCAGTTTGGCTTTAGAGCAAATAGATCTACCGATGATGCTGTTTATTGCTTGACTGAATTTGTTAGTACTAACCTGGACAGGGGGCGCAAGTGCTTGTCTATCTTCCTGGACCTGAAAAAAGCGTTCGACACCGTTTCTATTCCCATCTTGATTACCAAGCTAGAAAAGCTTGGTGTGAGAGGAACTCAACTCCGACTTCTCGAGAGCTATCTAGCTGGTCGGACGCAGTGTGTTCGAGTTGGGAGTCACGTGAGCGGTGATCTTCCGGTGTCTTTTGGCATTCCCCAGGGCAGCATTTTAGGGCCTACTCTCTTTCTCATTTATATTAATGATCTGACTAGTATCAACATTCCCAAAGGCGACATCATATCATACGCTGATGACACAGCTCTTCTTTTCTCTGCCAATACCTGGGATGAGGCGTTTAATGCTGCACAAAATGGGTTTAATATGGTAAACCAATGGCTCAGACTTCATCTTTTAACATTAAATACTGATAAAACGAAATATCTGACTTTCAGTATTCGTAATTCAACGCGGGCAGGGAGCAATTACAACATTGTCCCTCACCAATGTTCTCTAGATATACACTGCACTTGTAAGCCAATAGAACGTGTCAATACAATAAAATACTTAGGGATCCTCTTCGACGGCAACCTCAGCTTCAGATACCATATAAAATTACTCAGCGCGCGAGTCAGAAAGCTTATTTATGTGTTTAAAAAGCTGCGTCACGTAGTTGATGCTAGGTTACTGAAACAAATCTACTTTGCCTTGTGCCAGTCAGTATTAACATATTGCATTTCATCCTGGGGAGGAGCTCCCAAAACAGTAATTAAACCTATTGAGATCGCTCAACGCACGATTCTGAAGATTTGCACTTATAAGCCTCGACTATTTTCCACTACATTGCTATATAAATATTGCGAAGTACTTACTGTTAGACAGATCTACCTACTAACTATAATTCTGAAGCAACATCAAGGCTTAGCATATGACCCCAACCTTAACCATAGGCGTAAGAAACAATTAGTGTGTACTCGTGAACACAAACCTAAAACTTCTTTTATTAGAAGATTTTTTGTATTTTTGGGGCCCTATGTCTATAATAAAATTAACTCCGTCATAGATGTTTACCCTCTTAATAGGGTTCGTTGCAAAGCCATGGTAAAAAAGTACTTATTGACCTTAACTTATGATGATACAGAACGACTATTAATAGTTCCAGAGTAAACAGGGTCCTTTGACTCCTTTGTGCAACTTTTAAGGTATTTACTCTTCATCTACATATCACTGAAACACACACATTTGCTTACACTCATCAATTTACACATCACCACACGTACACACATCATAACACTCACCACTCCTACACAATTACTTTCCCCTCTCTATACATGCACACCAACACATTTAGTTTTTAGCTTAGTTTACTTTATTTTATTTTTACTTGTTTTTCTTTAATCTACATAAAGCTGTACATGTTAGCCTAGTTCTTTATGCAAATAATATACTGAGAGGTTTGGCGCTGCATGCCGAGATACAGGTTTTACCTAGTTCGGCTGCAGATGCTCCTATTTTGTATTGTATTTTACGAGTAGCTTACTAGTTTTAAGTTGTTTTTTGTACAATCCTTTTCATGTCAAATAAAATTATTATTATATTATATTATTATTATTATCTCTTATCTGCCAGGGCTTATTTTTAATCTTATATTTTCAATTGCTTTTGATTATTTTTTGTACATTGTTCTCACATATAGAAGCAACAAGAATGATGTACCCAGGATTTTGTAATATCAATATTTAAAAGAGTGTCCTTGGAGTTTCTTGCCCGTTCTTCTCCATAGAGATCTACGTTTTGGAATGGGCAACTAGCTTCAACTTTCTGACTAACTGACCGACTCTTTGACAATTCAAAAGTGCCTGTAAATGGTTTAATTGAAATAAATGCTTTGAGTTTGAGTTTGAAAAGTAGCCTATATCTTTCTACATATCCCAGGCTATCTATTTGTTTGTTTGTTATAACGGTCGGTTCAGTGTTTTATGCGTGAAAAGGTAACGGGCAGACAACACTTCTGGAGTGGCGACCGCGTACGGGAACACGTAGCGTTGGAAGACCTCCCACAAGATGGGCCGATGACCTTGTGAAGGCCGCAGGAATCCGTTGCATACGGAAAGCACAGAACCGGTCGAAGTGGCTATGCTTGGGGGAGGCCTATGTCCAGCAGTGGACGTCTTTCGGCTGAACTTATGATGATGATGATGAGACAACTCTTTCACATTTATAATATTAGTCAGTAATTATGGATGGTTTAACTAAAAGAAGCCCCAACAGTGCATAGCACGAATAATACAAACTTATAACAAATTAGACTATCCAATTTAAGAATACCGGAACATAAGCTGAAATGGGTTTTTTATTCATTAGTCATTACATGCACAAACATGTGTGTATGAGATCATACACACATGTTTGTGATAATGTGCTCTTATTAGATAATAAGAGCACATTATGTGTTGATTCACTAGAATTAATGTACAGACTAGCACATTCTTAGTAGCACATTCTTACTAGTACATTCTTCACTCTTTCATTTAAAATCTAAGTAATACACCTTCATTATGTTTAAAATAAGTATTAAAACTAAAAAAACCCTGGGAAAAAATAAAGCTCGAGAACTATTAATACTACGTAAATAACTTTTTTTCTATTTAAAGTTCTCCTGTTTTTAAAATAATCTTGGAAGATAGTTTACAGTTTCTGAGTAAATTTGATTTCCATTTGAAAGAAACGTGTTTTTTGTTAAGGAGACTTTTCTACAGACTTCAAAAGGACAATTTCCGCCGCAATCTCATCTCAGCGTCAATCAATGTCAAGAACTCAAGAACAAAAATGTAAGGAAATTAGAGATATTTTTGACAAATTGAGATTAGGATCAGAATAAGAACTTTCTTAAAAAATATTTACAATGAAAACCAGGGAATAACCCTTATGTCTATTATACTACGTTACAATAACAAAAACAATTGTTATTTAAACTTTAACTTGTTACTTAACGAAAAAAATAGGAAAAGTTACAAAAGAACCTAAATCGTAACATACATAATTATGAGCACGCATGCGGCGGGTCACAGTTCACTGTTGCGGCGATGTTGCGCAACTGTGGCGCCACTGGTTGTTAGCAGTTATTTAAATTCGATTAGCACTAAATTAGATTTGATCTAATGATTATATTTGACGGCGTGGAGAGCAACCTGAGGCTACTTGGAAGCTTTATTAAATATGTACCTATATAGATATTTGTAAGTGAATGTCGATAGAATAAAGGAAGATCAAGGAAACTATGAATGGATGGAATCAAAGATGATGAGTTCAAAAAGATGGCGAACACTAAGATGAGTTTATGGAAGAAGAGGACATACTGGGACCACAAATGAGTCGAGATACGGGGATGGTGAGATCATTATCATTTTGCCATAAGTATTTACATTCCCCGAAGAGAGAGGTAAGAATGAGAGCATGCAATGATAAAAACAGGCAAATAAGAATGACAATAATTCTAGAGAACAACGTTTAAAAACGTATTAAGGGCGCTTATTCTAAAACTAGGGAATGTCGCAAATAACTGTCAAACATTTACCTATTTTGATTAATTCGGCAATATTACTGTATGGAAATAAGAAATGTGGCTAACTAGTGAACTAAAATATTAATTATTATGAAATGCAATAATTAATATCGTAACACCGAATATTTAGTTTTAGATGTAAAAAAGTATTTGTAAACATTCCAAATACATTTTTAGGGTTACGTACCTCAAAAAGAAAAAAGGGAACCCTTATAGGATCACTCATGTGTCTCTCTGCCTGTCAGTCTGCTTGTCTGTCTGTCTGTCACAGCGAATTTTCTCCGAATCGAATGTACCAATTAAGCTGAAATTTGGTACACATATGTATTTCTGTGACCCAACACGGACGTAACGTAAATAAAAGAATTTTGAATATGGGGGTCACTTTTGGAGGCAAATAAAAAAATTTAAAAAATAAAGCTTTTAAAACTGTATCGTGTATCATAAATCAAATGAAAGGGCTTGTTACGAGGATCTCAAATATTTTTGTTTTATAATTTTAAAATAAAAAAAATTAAAGATATTTAAGAAAGAAGATGAAAATTGACCATTCCCCCATCTCCGAAACGACTGAGCCTAGAATTTTGAAAAAAATACAGAGAATGGTTCTTCACTCATAGATTACAGGAAAATCTATAAGAAGTCTATGGTCTTAAAATAACGTGGTAAAATTCGCAATATTGTGCGTACAAACTTACATTTCCAATTGAAATGTAAGGGAGGGAGGAGTACATGTATTTTAACTACAATGTTAAGTTTGTATTTGGGATAAATACATCCCAACTACGGAACCCTTCATCGTGCGTGTTCCGACACGAACTTGGCCGGTTTTTTTTACATCTAAAACGGTTACAACATAAAATTCAGTGTTATAATTGCAATTCATTATTAATATTCTAGTTCGCTAGTTAGCCACATTTCGTATTTCCATACAGCAATATTGCCCAATTAATCAAAACAGCGAAATATATGACATCTGTTTGCGACGTTGCCCACTTTCAGAATAATCGCTCTTAAGTATACCAATGTTTCAAACAATAATCAAATAGTAGGTATCTCGAAATGCATCTCTTAAATGCATAACCACCTTAACATAAACATGTTACTTTCAGATAGTTAATTGATTCAGGCGTGACCTTGCGGAAATCCATTATAAAATGATGATGTGGATATATTTAGTAACCTGTTCCGCTTAGCTATTTCTAAAGAGTCTTAAAAAGACCCTGGAAGAAATCGACACGTGTTTCACCTCTCATCGAGGCATCCTCCGGATGACGATTGACTTGTCGCGAACTAGAACACGGCGTGTTGCCACACCAAGCTGCCAGCAAGTCTGCGCTCGGTGCTTGGTGTGGCAACACGCCGTGTTCGTTATCCACATCATCATTTTATCTTACTTTCAACTAATTATACAAGCAAAAACATGTACGTAATTTAACACAGATCACCGAAATAATTTAATATGTAATGCATTCAAGTGATATATAGCCGTAATAGCACCTTTATGTTACGTGATGCATCTTCTGTATAATTCAGATAAACTGTGAGACGTTCACGTGAATGTGAAAGCATTCTGTAATGAAGTGAATTCTTGCCTCTCTCATACATTCATTGACCTGTCTTATTTGTTATAACTTGAATAAAAGTACCTCTTCTTAAGTTTTTTCATGAGAAACCTAGATCGATCTGTAATGAGGCTACAACCAGTAATCTACAAGTTCTACAACTCCTTGGTGTTGTAGAATCTAGGTACCTACAATTATCAGAGCAAAAGAAGAAAAGCGACAAAGTTGAAAAGTCTCATCACCATAATTCTCCCGTCTTCATTCCAATTTGCATGCTTCTCTTTTTATCGTCATCTCGGTAGTCACCCCTTTTCTCGCCATATCATCTTTCACACAGTCCATCCATCTTTTCTTTGGTCTTCCTCTACTCTTATAGCCATCCACATTCATACTCAAAACTTTATTTAAATTGAAACATGGCGATAATTTTTTAGTCCTCATATTTTGCAAAGAAAGCAATACTAGGTATAATGATAGTTTTTCCCGGGACGAGCACTTTCACGAACAGCTCGTTACATTAGAACATAACTCTAAAATTTAATTTTCATAGCATACTCCGTTAAAAAGGCCTTCAGTCAAATAATTCATAATTTTGTTGCAGTTAAATCTTTTTATTATTATTTATAATATTGCTATGGACTAAAATAGCTTTAAACAAATAAGCCATTATTGAAACTCAATCTTAAATTAATGCAACGTTCTACGTCAATGAATGGTATTTCACTTAAATATGCAGATTGGCAATGGTTTATAATAATTGGTGAATGGTTTTCGATGCAGTCTACATAACGAAAGGACATTCATTCATATCAACATAACATAACCAAATAAATACAATATCATATGTATTAGTATTTCTATCAAATAAGGGTCAGTGTTGACGACTTTTTACGAAATGTTAGATAGGTAGCCAAAATGAGAATTCACCTTTAAACGTGCACATTCAATATCAATGCAGTGTAGAGACTTTAGCATGCTTGGCGTTTCCATGCAACCTCCGCGAGTATGTTGATGGTATAATATTATAAGGTAAATCCTATTTCGAATATAGATAAAAAAATTGACGAAAAAATAGATGAATTGAAATTGTCAAAGCTTGGTGAGCTAACCGTCATCAAGTAAAATGATTTTATTTAAATAATTACGAATTTAATTCTAAATATATCTCTTAGTTATAACTAAGGCATAGCAGCCTCTCGGTCTACAAATAACTCTTCACACTTTGCACAGTGATCCAGTTTAATGCAAAAAAGCTCTCGCGGCTGTTTACTTTTAGTTCAATTCTATTTCGAAATAAAATCATGTGTGCGAAAAAGCCCAAGTAAAAATTAACATTTGTTAATATAAATTATTTAACATAATACCTGCCTATTATGATTTTTAGGCAATTAATAGTTTATAAAAGCATGTAATCATTCTACCTGCTCATCATCACGTGTCATATATTAATCCACAAATAATGGAAATGCAATCGATATACCTAGCAATTACTCTTATAATATAATTACTAAGATTAAATAACTAACCCCAAATTCTCACATTCAAAAACCAACCATGCCTACTAATTTTAAAGTTCATTTAACCTTAACATTTATATCATAATCTTCCATGACCTTTGCCAATTGGCAACATAGTCTTCTGGATTTGTTTCTTTTCTTAAATTACCTTTCTCAGCGCCATTATAAATAACTCAGGCATTTTGTAATATTCCTGTAATTGTATGGTGCTTGCTGCATGAGAGTTTAAAAAAAAAGAATGTCAAATTAATTTTGGTGAAGGAATGTGTGTAGCAAGATAATGGTGAGACAAACCGTACTCAAGCCTAAATTAAGAAAAAAATAAGCATTAGCTTAGAATGGCCACAAACCATTACCACGTCATACGTTAATTTACTAATATCAGTTTCCGACACAAACGAAAAATTATATAAACAGAAGTAGCAGTATTGAAATTCCAGGAAACATTGGCAAAAATAACAAAACAGCAGATATCAAAATATCCAGAATCTTGGGGTGAGCTGAATTAAAAGAGTGTAATCTTGGAGCCTTCTAATACAGGCATTGTTTGCCTAAAAGGAGTCTCCAAACACGTTAAAATGTAATTTAATTTTCTTTTTGGCATAATAAACTAATTTGTGTTTGTATAATCTAATAATTAAGATACTCAAATACCTACGTAGGTATGTATAAAGTTGACTAATGACTAATTTCATAGTTTATGCTTTGTGCACAAATAAACGTGTTTGTTTTGATTTTGTAAAAATAATTCTAACTATGGTACTTTAAAGGCTTCCCGTCGCCTCTAAATAAATACGTAGAAGCATAAAAATATTCCAATATCCAAATATCTGTACCTGTCCTAGCTTTCATGTTAAGTAAGGTCAGGGAAACAGGTACAAATATACTACAGATCTCAACCGTCACGGATCACAAGGTTGCTAGAATGTGTACAACGATTCACTTAAATTCGAAGTGTTGTAAATAAAGCCACTTATTGTACATGCATACATTATCTTTGTATGTATTGCGGTGTTCTCTCATGTCAGCACGACCACGAGAATCTTTTGCCATTATAAAATTAGCGAGGCAGCTATTTTGTTGCAAGGCAAACTGTTCAAGATGTTCCAGGTCACATTTTTATTATATTAAAGTGCCTTGATATATGACATGCACTAAACTACCTTTTATTATGGGTTTGACTATCTGATATATAATGACTACGCTGGGAAACACAGTAATTCTAACGTTTTCATTAAAACATGGAATAAAATGACATTCACATCATCACACCCATACATATTCTCCGAAAAGTTGAGCAGAGGTGCAATTTAGTACACCCAAAGTTGAGCAGAGGCGCAGTTTAGTACACCCAAAGTTGAGCAGAGGCGCAGTTTGGTACACACAAAGTTGAGCAGCGGTGTACTTTAGTACACCCAAAGTTGAGCAGAGGTGTAGTTTAGTACACCCAAAGTTCGTGAGTTTTGAGACAGTGTAGTAAGGAGATTGTCCTTAACTTTTTAATAATTGCTAATTGCATTCACAGTTTTAGGAAAAATGGTAGTCAGAAAAGCGTCAATTCACACGTTTTAGTTTTATGATGCCAATCAATGCAGTTTTGTATAGGATTAAAAGACTCTTCGAGACCAACTGAAAAGATTAACAGAAAAGCCGCAAATCGCAAAAACTTTACCCGTACATTTAGCAATTATTGATTAGGAAATTATCAAATAACTTCTCCCGCTCTGGGTGGAGCGAGAGGGTGTGTCAGACTCTTACTGACTAAAACCCACCCGTGTTCCTTCAGGTTCCCTGTTGCCGGGGGCCACGATCTCCCTTTCGGTTTTTTTCCCAACCCCGGCAGGCATCGGCCCTAGCGGACCCCATCTATTCTGCTAAGAACGTTTTTCTGTAGCTACAGCGATTACGGTACCTGCCCTTACTACCGCGCCTCAAAAATCCACCCTGTATAACAAAGGACGGGCCAATATTGCCTTAAACCGGGCACAAATCCAGTCGGCTCTGTCTGATAGATCGCCTGTTTCTGTGAAGGGTGTCAATTTGTTTGACAATTAATATTCATGACTGTATTACCATATTCATAAATCTTTTCTTTACCATCTGTCCGTTTGACGCGCATGCGCGGGTAATAGGGCCCCTTAACTACCTCTCTAGTTCACAAGGTGACTCTAGAGCGTACGGTTACGTAACTGACGGTAGATGGTGAATCGAGAGCGGCCGTGTCACTCGCGGAAACATTACGCCGATGAACTCATATTTTAGGAGATTCTGCAGTCTACTTATGTTGAACATAATTACGGATGTTTGTAATAGGATGAGGTATTCCAAAGTGGAGTATATCTATTCGATAGTGCTATTGGTCACACAGGAATAAATCTGCTTTAATAGATAATTTAAGAAAGAAAGAAAGAAAAACATTTATTTGGACACAGATCGTGAAACACAAAACACAAATAACAAAGATAAAATAAAAAATAATATTTTAAAAACAATAGTGTGTCCCTCACGGCTGCGTCAAAAAGGTTTTTAATTTAATTAAGTCTCATTTCCAAGTATTTGCACATTTTAATAGGTAAATAATACAGGATAGGTACCTAAGCTAATATTCTGTAACATCCTATTTAGATGTGTTACGCAAATAAGTAATTTGATTTAAATTAATAGATATTGAGAGATATTGTGAAGACATCAGAAACTGGGCTTTAATCATTTATTGATTCACCGCTGGATTGCGTTATTTTTATTATGGTTTAGCAGCCCAACCATAAAAAAACTGCCTAGCCTTTTCTTATGTTGGGGTCGGTTTCCAGTCTAACGAGATTCAGCTGAATACCAGAATTTTACATGGAGTGACTCCCTATCTGACCTCCACAACCCAGTTACTGAGTAGCACGATACCCAAAAATGTTGTTGAACAACAGTTAGCCATGGATGGATATAATGGTGTGTGTATTGGATCATTAAGTTCCCTTCAAAATGGTTGAGCTAAATGGTGCTGATGCATGCGTCATGTTCGTGAACGGGCGCCGTCAGTAGGACTGGTCATCTATTAGCTGCCACAGTTTATTTTAATTTTTGAATTGTTTTTGTTTTTATATTTTTGTTACGGAGGCTTTTAACGTGCACCTTTCTACATTGTTCTCACATGTATGATTTCAACATGAATGATGTAACCAATATTTTGAGTTGGAGAAGAACGGGCAAGAAACTCTACGGAAGTGTCCATGGAGTTTCTTGCCCGTTCTTCTCCATAGGTAGCTTTGCGCTTTGGAATGGGCAACTAGCTTCATCTTTCTCACTGACCGACCCCTTGACAATTCAAAAGTACCTGTAATTGGTTTATTTGAAATAAATGCTTTGAGTTTGAGTTTGAACTAATTAGGAACAAAAACACATCGCTCAAGTGGCCGCGATTGCATATAACTTGATTTTAAGCCTTAACCCTTAATTATAAAGTTTATTATCGTTAGCAATATCTTGGATTGAAAAAAAAACAACGTATTTTTAAAATAAGACCAAAAATGTATATTTATGGAAAAATAAAACATAATTTCTAAGCAATAAGGTTGAAAAAACTATGTTGCAAAATAGGGCCACAATATTATTTGTGGTCTTATTTTTCCGTCCGTTTTTGATGCACTCATCGGAAATCTAGTACTATTTGTTGATCGAAGACGTTAGCCAATCAAATCACATTAGTTTGTCAGTCTGACCAGCAGTCTGACTGTGTGATTAGCCTTCTGAAATCGAGTGTAAACCTTAACAAACAGAGCAACTACATCGGCATTTAATTAATCACACAGCTCACAAGACCACAAGTATAGATTAATACCCATAGCACATTATTATAGCACACAATTACTACATAACGCGATTACGCTCGGCTGTGCAGGCGCTGATCAGGTAAAAGTCATGGTCTGCGCGCAGTCAATTAATTACACGTAGAAAAGGGATCGATTGGATACTAACATTGGGTGCTTGTTATCGTCACACAGTAGCAGAGTAGGTGATGAAGTTGAGCATTTATACAGATAGAGATGGTTCGATTACCAGGTCGGGCAAAGTGTCATAGGGTTTTTCCATCAGAAATTAGTCAGTATAGCAGCTTGGAGTCTGGATTTGAGCCCGGTTTAATGCAATAGACTCGCCCCCTATTACATAGGACATAAACATAACTGGCGAAATGTGGGTGTACTGTAGATACATCTTTACCTAACCCTTGGCTAGAATACCTACCTACTTACATAATGATGTCTACGATAAACAATTACCAAGCCGCGCAGCAAAAACAGCGTTATACAGCTAGTTACATCCTCAAAGCTCATCATTTTAATACCACATGCGTTGTCAACTAAATGCCCATGGTTTATTAAGCCCCATTACCAACAACATTGCCCAACAATAATTACACAGGTGTTGGTGGGTCAACATGTTGGACAAATCGTAGGTATTAGGGTAATTACTGCCTCGTTGGTGTAGCGGTCGTAAGCGCGACTGCTGAGCAAGTCTTAAAGCTTCGATTCCCAGGTCGAACGTTATCGGGTTTTTTATCATGAGTTCTCAGTAGCAGCCTGAAGTCTAGATTTGTATCCGGTTAATGGCAATCAAAATCAAAAATCATTTCATCAAATTAAGCTGAGAATAGGCACTTTTTGAACGTCAAATGTTATAAAAGGTAGCTCCCAAAACGCTGTGCCACTTCTTATTGTTCTAGCTGGCAAGAAGAATAGGCTCGTCCCTATTACATGGGACTTAATCACAACTGGCCATACTAAACACCTCGACCCACCCTTCGAGGAATACAAGCATGATTTTATATGTTAGGTTAGGTTGGGTTGGGTAACTCGTTAAGTTCTTATGTTAGTTTGTTTAGGTCTTGTTGAAGATCTTAAGAGGTACCTAAAAGCACGCTGCTATGAAGATTGCATAAAATTGCATTGCCTAAGACATACTGTGTGACGTTATTGTGAAGTATGAGAGACATCTGTGACCAAGATTTTCTTAACGCTAATTAAGCACTTAGGAACAAAAACACTAATTAGATTTGTGGAATCTGGAGCTAACTAAAAAGGATTAAATGCCATGTCGTTATTTTGATGTTATACAGTTACGTAGTCCTTAAAAAGAGAACAATTGAGCACTGATCTCCACACTCACTTTGTGATGATTATTTTATATTCCCTGTCGTTATTCTAATGGATTTGGGGTTGGCTTAGAATATCAACTTCAACTTCAGCTCTTCATTAATGGCTTTTGTGGAAGAGACGCCACAACTTTGCCAATATCACCTACTTTGATAGACGATCATACGCTGAAGATCGTCTCTCTTCGATACAAATCAAAGATACAATGACATTAGTCACATTGCCACCAGCCCGCTATTTCAACTCGAGATATAGTGGTCATTACTTTCGAAATGATATAGCAACTTCTAACCTTATTATAATTACATGTACAAACATAAAAATATTAATACAGAAATAATTTGTCGAAATATTTGCCTCTTAGGTATAGGAAAAAAACGAGCATTGTAACATTCGATTTTAATCCAAAACTTTGCGACTACACTTTTTCTATCAATTTTCTCGACGATTCTAATACAGTCTCTTTTTGTTAAGTTGTAAAATAACAGTTAACATGCTACCCAAGCTATAAACAACCCATTGCATTGTCAGCTCCTTACATAAACGTCACGGGTCATAACTCACCCAAACGACCATTCGCCCCATCCTTCAGTGATCACATGAATATTTTCGTATATAAACTTGCACAATAGTTATTTAATAGCTAGCTATCAAGCTGTAATGCGGGGAAAGCATCGCATGTGAGTCCCCGAGTCGGTATGTGCTCGCGCAGATGAAAGTACGGATTACACTAGTAATAATTCATTATGAACGAATTGTGACGGTTTATTGTTGCAATTTTGTGTTAAATTGATGTGTTATTTTCAGTTGTAATGGGTTTAATTTCAGGGTTTTCGTTTTTAATTTGCGAGTTTTGCGATTGATCGTGGAATTAATAAAAATGAATGTATGAGTTCATATTATATGTAATTTATTTTGTTAATTGTTCTCAGTCCTTTTTGTCTTTAAGACCTTTTCAATATTTTCACCATTAGATTGGTTTACTAGCATGATAACGTTAGTAACTTAATCAACTTAGTGGTTTCAATAAGCCCATTATCCTCATCTCATGCCCTTATTTCAATTTAAATAAGGGCATCATTCTTCTTCTTCTATATAATGTGTATCTGAATGATAATATGTAACTAATGCACATTATGAAAATAGTTCGTTCAAAATCGGTTACTGTATCTATTTCTGACATTTTTAATATAGGTAATTTTATATCCCAAATATAATTAAAACTACGTAAATTAAAGTCACACTTCCGCTGTACAGCCAAAACAAACCAAAATGGGCGAAGTATATTTTTTTTTCGATTCGGCATCTCTTAGTTGACCTCTGAGGTCATGACTATTTAACCGGGCTTTTCTGTGGCTGCCTTAAGCCACTACACTCAAACTACTACGCTACAGTGTGTATCTGTGTGCGGGAGTAGATTTGTAATGTGATCACAATGTTCTCCTCCCACAATCAGTATTATAACTAATTTAATAAATAAACAATGTTTTACATAATTATAATAGTAAAAATTCAGTGTATGATTATAACATAATGTTTTCATTGGGGTGTTTGGTGGTGTGCGTTAATTCCGGGACATGTTGTAGACACATCTCTATTAGCTGTCTTTTCAGTTGCATTTCTAGCCAACTTAATCTTATTTGGTTAAACTATAAGTAATTGCCATACAATTCTGTTGAGTCAAGAGTTCTGATAAAAACGGTGACAAGTCATAGTTGCGTGTAGAGACTTAGCTAAAAGATACGAGTTTACATTTCAATGGACAATGCCTTCTATGGAAGATAATATTTATTACCATGTAGATCTTAGATTAAAAGAAAAACATCGACTTCACTGTTGCAACTTAATACCTAGATAAACCAGTACCTAATATCTATAAAAAAGCGATCAAAACGAAAACCTCATGTGCCCTCTTACAATACCCTCTTACATAAATATGTGACGATTTTTTTATTTTATTGATGTGTGTTTATGTATAATTTATATTGCAACTTCGTTTGTAAATCGTAGAAAACTTTCATAGCCCCGTTTGACACGCCAACGAATGGTTTTGCAAAACCTTTCTTGCTCTCTTTTAGGACCGGTTTTGTGTTTTCTGTCAGTCAATTGGTCATCGTTTGTCACGATGAATATAAAATATGGGACATTTATATTTCAAAGTGGACATCTAAACACCGTCAAACTTTGTTAAAACCACAATAAAACAAACAACTATTGCGGTAACAACCGTAACAATGTCCCATAGGAGCCACAAAGGCTAATAAATATAAGTTTATCGACGTTGAACGCAAACCGCATCGATTTGAGTAAACAAACTATTGTTTGACTGGAAATGTTGGAGAGAATGTATCGCGAGCTCGTGACCTGGATATTAGGAAATGAGGTGCGTGGTTTTAGAGAGTGTGATCCGAAGGTTTAAACTGGATGACCTGAAACCTGAAAGCAATAAATTAATACAGTATTAACTGTCCCTTTGTGCTCCTAGAAAACTAATCTATTGCTTGTATATTTCTAGGTGTTTACCATCGACAATCAGACTACAGAGATAGGTGATAATGCATTTCCAAATTGATCTTTCAATTTAGCAGAGGGCACTGTAGGGTCGAGTATCTATTAAAGAAATTACTTACCTACGACAAACTTAAAATAGGAAACAATTTTTTTTTAATCATTTGAACATAATACCGTTCAAATGTGACACTACTACCAATTCAGTAACTTTATTAAACCATACAGAAAATCAAAAATCTTCTTAAAGTACTTCATTCCACCAACCAGTACCTAACACAGTTAACAATAACATTTCTCCACCATAATATAATAAACAATAATCTCTACAACAAACCATTCGATAATGTCTTCACTTAACAACGTAACTGCCTGTTACAGTAAACGATGATATCAAGTTACTTCGTCTCACTTCTAACTGGAGACATGTCGGTTTCTACTGCGCTGGAGCGTGGCGCAGTCTTAAGACGGGCACACGCGGGATGATTAATTTTTTTTATAACATTATCTTTGCTAAAATTGCATTGTTATTGTAACCATTCAAAATAAAAATAATACCAGCCTTTTATTGTCCTGCTGTAAGGCAAAGACTTCTCAGGCAACATACACGGCACGAGCATTTTGCATTGATCACCCAGTGGTTTTAAGGCTTCGCCTCTCATGCTTGAGGTTGTGGGTTCAAACCCAATAAGTACCTAAGTTTGCTTTTCAATTCATATGTACTTTCTAAGTTTATCTTGGTCATCACCAACTTCAGTGAAGGAAAATATCGTGAGCAAACCTGGACTTCATAAATAAGTTCGAAATTGTGTTCAAGTTTGGTGGTTAATAGAGTAGAATAGAATACAAAAATAGGCTGGTATTATTTATAATTTTGCAAGTAAGTAAGTTTCTGTGTTACTTCTAAATACTAATCCATCTGTCCTCTCCTCTATGCAAATTGAACGCAATGAAATTTCTTCTGTGTCTGCAGTTCAACTTTACTGAACATATAATAAATAATGACATTTTAAACACTACCTATAAGCCTACTTGATTTCTCTTTGCAGCTTTCAAAAATCCTATACATAACGAGCTACAAAAAAATACAGCCTTTTGCTAGGTAGTCATTCAAGTCGTCCATAACAGTGAGCAATTTTGCACGGTTAAATCGCTGCGATTTGTCGTCAATTGTATTGCGATCCTTAACTAAATGTCGATGGTGTTACAACTGCCTCCTATTATCTAGGTTGTAGTTTAGATACCTATTCAAATTTTGACTTTTAAAGTTCTACAAAAAATATCGTGCAATTGTAATTGTGATCACGAAGACGATCCTTTTAGAATGTCATCTTTTGACATCCATTGACATTTGATTTATAAGATGTCAAAAGAAGAGCAGGGTTAAATATGAGCAGGTAAAGCCCGATTTCTGAATATTATAATAGATTTAGAGAATAGATAGAAAAAGACAAATTGGGATAGAGCCAGGAGAGTGGTGATGAGTTGATGACAGAGGATAGATAGGGTCTTCAATATGGACTCGACATAGTTTGCGGACGCCCACTTTCACATTAACTCATGCTTTTAGTGCCTCAGTGAAATAAAATTGAAAACTGGGCATCCGCGGACATTGCCGACTTTACCTAGTTACCTACTTTAGAAAAGTATTTTCACTTACCACGCTCCACCCCACTTGTCAGACTATCCCCTTAGGATGCCTAAAGTTGCCTTTATATTATTTTTAAGGGATTTTTATGTTGGGCATGTCAATCGAAAACTAACAAATGTTTATTTTATTTTCAGGAACTGATCCAGATCAACCGAGTGAATATCCAGATATACTGGTAAGTTTCAATTACTTTATTAACTTTTAACATTTACTTAATTCTACGCCACACACAAAACAAAAACACTGAAATTATTATGACCAGTACTCAAATAGTATGACTAAGGGTCAAATTGTCTTGTAATTAACAGGATGTATTAATTGCATCCTATAATTGTATTATTAAGTTATTAGACATAATTAAGCTGTTTTAAGTTGAGCCTCCTTCTTGTGTTTGACATATTTTATTACGGATGGAGACAATTACTGTTTGAAATGCAAGAAAGTTATGAAATCCAGTAAATATGAATTTTGTTTATACTACACACAAAATACTTAAATAATAAGTTCATCAATTCTTAAATAATAATGATCGAAAGTAGGTAATTTTCTATTCATACGATACTTTATTACTTAATTGTAAGTTATTATGAAAAGGAAAATGTAATTTATTCCGCACAAGACAAAACAAAAAATAAAAGAAAGTGAAAAACCTGAATGAAGAAGAAAATCAAAACGGAAAAGGGTAAAAGAAAATAAGAAAACACTTTATTAATTAATTTACCGAATGTACCTATTGTAAAAATGGTTATCTTAATAATACCACTTAGGTAAGGTCCTATCGTATAATAAAAAGGTTTATTTCATTTCGAGATCGTAGGTTACTCACACATTAAGTACCATTTTGTTTTGCCAAATACAATAATTGTGAACCTAAAATAAGCCCTTTCTCTCCACGTCTCCCTTCATCAAGCCAATAATTATTATTATAAATTAATGTTTCAACAATATAATTACTGAATAATTTAGTAACCGCATCATTTAGCATGTTTAGTAACAAATTCTTCCCTAGTAATTGCATTCGCCGGAATTCATATATTTAAGAAACCCGCGCGCGGTGACTTTGTGTGAGCGCAACAACCAATTAAAATTTTACAGTAAATCCTACGTTTTTATCGTTTCGCGTTCCCATACTATTGTGTGAGAGGCTTATGTAAATAATGACGATTAATGATGCCCCTGTTAAGCTACTTGTGTAACATGTAGCATAATTTGAATTCACGAAATAACCTCGACGGTTTAGGTGTTCCTATACAATAACCTTTAGTTGTGGTATGTTTTTGTTAAAAGTTTGTGTTAGTTACCACAAACTAGCGAACAACCGCTGCTTCGCACGGTTTGTACGACTTTATTAAACACTGAGATTTCTTTATTATATGAACGTTCAATATAATGAAGTGTATATATAAACCTTCCGGAATAAATTCTCTAAACCGATAAGATCGAGTTTAGAAGAACAACGCGGACACAGACATACACGAAAAGCGACTTTAATTTATAATATGTTTTAAATATAGATTACCAGTATACAACATCTATTAATGTACATAATTACACAATCATTATTTTTTATCTGCTTAGTTGTATCTAATCCACATAAAATAATAAAATTAGGCCTTAATAATGTTCTAAGTTTAATTCAAAACATGACCTGAATTAATATTACATTATATTATTTCCTTTATTTAATTTTTTAACATATTTATTACATTTTTAAACATAACATAACATCACGCCTTGTTTCCCCGAAGGGTTGGGCAGAGGTGTCCCTGTAGCAGGCACACCCACATTTCGCCAGTTATGTTTAAGTCCCATGTAATAAGGGGCGAGCCTATTGCCATCAACCGGGCACAAATCCAGACTCCGGGCTGCTACTGAGAAATTTCAGATAGAAAAACCCAATAACATTTTGCTCGACCCGGGAATCGAACCCAGGACCTCATACTTAGCAGTAGCGCTTGCGACCACTAGACCAACGAGGCAGTCCATATTCATATAAAAACAACAAAAAAAAAAAAACATTTAAAAATAAAAAAAATAGTATCCCACCGGTGTCGGGAACAGGGTCCAAGCTACCGGTGGTCAGGGCTCCTGAGAGAGGAACCTCCTGACAATACGCGCCGTGTCCAGGAGTACCGCTTTCTGGATCAAGCCCTTGATCCAGCTGCCTAACGAGAGCCTCTTCAGGTGTTGGTCGAGGCTCTTGGCTATTATGCCATTAGCCGTCACGACTATCGGCACAATGATGGCTGTATCCACATCCCACATGTCGACAACCTCGCGAGCCAGGTCAAGATACTTAATCTGTTTATCTTTTTCAGCTTTCACGAGGTTCTCCTCATGTGGGACCGCTATATCAATAACCATTGTGCGATGCTCTAATCGATCTATCACCACTATGTCTGGCTTATTAGCAACAATAGTCCTGTCAGTGATGATAGATCGATCCCAATACAACGTGATATTGCCATTTTTGAGGACTGGGTCGGGCACATATCTATAGTACGGTACTTCCAATTCCACAAGACTGTATTTCAGAGCAAGTTGCTGGTGGATAATCCTGGCTACAAGGTTGTGCCTATGCAAGTAGTCTCCGTTAGCCAGACGAGAACAGCCAGAGATAATGTGTCGGATTGATTCCCCGGGACGGTGGCATGCCCAACAGATGTCAACCGTGCCGTCCTTCACAATATATTTCCGGTAGTTGTTCGTCATCATAACTTCGTCCATAATCGCAAAGACAAAACCTTCGGTTTCCCCAAATAGGTCACCGAATCGCAACCAGGACACGGACGCTAACAAGTCTACATCAGGCCCATGTAAGGCCCGGTAAAAGCGCCCGTGAAGCTCTTTGCTCTGCCATACCTCCCTGCGGTCATTAGTATCTAATACTATAGGTTTGCGCCTGTTCTCGTTAGCTAAGGATAGCGGGGTGAGGCCTTTGTTCACTGTGACCACATCTCGGTGCATCCCCACGTCAGCTTCTAGGAAGTATTCCCTGAGACTGCATACCTCACGGTTGTGGGTCTTAGCATTTGAGAAGCCTCGACCTCCACATTTCCGCGGGATATACAGTCTCATCACCGATGAACGTGGGTGATGCATGCGATTTGCAGTCAGCAGTATGCGGACCCTCCTATCCAGGGCGTCAAGTTCCGTCTGAGTCCATTTGAGTAAGTACATCAAAACCGGCATGACCCAACCGTTGAAGGCGCGCACCTTGTTTCCACCTGATAAAAGACTATTTAATACTTTATTCAGGCGGTTAAAGAAGCGCTCCTTCAGCGATTGCTTCATGTCAGCAGCGTTGACACCTAACGCTTCCGACATACCCAGATACTTGTAGGTTTCGATTGAGGAGAGGGATCTTAGTTGTATGGAATCCGAGAGGTGGGTTCCCACGGATTCCACGATCTCCCCTCGTTTAACATGCATGACCGCACATTTGTCCACACCAAATTCCATCCTGATGGCGCTACTGAAAGTTTCGGTTACCTTCAGTAGCTCCAGCAGTTGCAAATTGTTGGGGGCAAAGAGTTTCAGGTCATCCATGTAAAGGAGGTGAGATATAACCTAACCACCTCTCCTCAATCGATAACCTAGCCCTCAATCCTCCAGCAGCGTGCTTAAAGGATTCAAGGCTAGGCAGAACCAAAGTGGACTCAAACTATCACCCTGAAATATACCTCGCTCGATCCTTATTGGCTCGCTATTCCTCAGGATTTGTCGACATCCTGGATAGCGAAGCACCGTCCTCCATTGCTTCATACATGACATCAGGAAGGTGCGTAGAGTTGCATCTACTTTATACAGCTCCAGCACCCTCATGAGCCATGTATATTATTATTATTTTTATATTGGTATTTATACTCATAAAAGTGATTCAGGTCAAGTCACTTGTTTGTAATTAAAGTAAGTATAACTCGTTAATAAAACAAATCATAAAACTCGCAAGTAAACAACTTTTTACTTTTATTGCTCATAGATCAACTTCTAATAAACGTTACAAAACTCAGACACCTTAACATTTAACTAAAAGCTTTTGATTAATGTACTGGGAATACCAAATGTCTAGACATGACATTACATACTAGTAATTACAAATACATTATAATTGAAACATTGACATTACTCTCTGAAGTGGTTCAATTTAAAATAAATAAAAAATGTCAGCACCTCATAACAAGATCACACGATGTGTATCGATCTGTTAATGATTCAGATTAATCGATTGGTAAAATGCCGTGTATCTAGTTAGTGTTTATCCTAAGTATTATTGCTGAAGAAGAAGTGAAGTGCAAATATCAGGCACTTTGTTTCTTATTCATTTTATCTTTCACTCAAAATTAAACGTCTGAACACAAAATGAATCAAAAGCGATAAAAGCGGCCAAGTGTGAGTCAGAATTGCACACGACGGATTCCATACCACCATACAATATTTAATATCAAATTAAGACCCAGTGGTTTAGGTTATGTGTTGTCTGTCAGTAAGTTTAAGATTTTTATTAAGTACAGTATTTCTATTTTCTTAATGTCCCTCGGGTATCATCGGATTTCCGAATACAAAGAAATGCTAATTTCCATGTCCATCAATTATTAGATTTATCGTGTATATAAATAATTATAAGTAATTTGAATTCGGAACTAAGTACTTTATTGTTGTTTTGTTTTGATTTCCGTGTAACTATATAGAGCTGTAAAACTATTTTCCTATCCGTCGTACCTGCGACTTTAGCGGCTTTACTCCCATTTTTTAAATAAATTACATTAAGTTAAAATAGTATTACCAACTCTATATACTTCCAAGTAGATTGAGAGCGTCCGGTCTGCACCAAGTGCAAAGGGCAACTGATAGAAATCCGACAACTGACGAAAAACGAAGTTTGCCGAGCTACATTAATACAATAGAAATACAGTAGATGTCTTATTTTAATTACTAATGAGACTGACACGTAAGACAATTGGCATATACGACCTTTTGTAGACAACTATAGCATATCACACATGTTTATCCAAGATTACAGTTGTTACTCTGTACTTGAAGCAAGCAATAAATCTGTAAACCTCGATAACATCTAGAAATATACATAATAATAACATGCGTTATGGCAATTGTGAAGTGCTGTGAAATTGACATGAATTTGTGTGTATGTTTCTGTGTGACGTCTACGTTGAATGGTCGTAAACATGCTATTTTCAAGAATGATTTTCAAAACTGTTGAATAAGTTGTTAAGCTACGGTTTTCGATAGGAAGGTGCTGTATGTAGAGCGAGTTTTTAGATTGGTTTGAATATTACTATTTATTATGATACGATTTCTTTTTATTCATAACATTGGTCATAAAAATGAGAAAAGGCATTAAAGAAATAAGACTCCACTTAATTTATTTATTTATTTTATTAAAACTTTATGCACAAGTAAAAAAAAATACTGTACAAAGGCGGACTTAATACCTGAGGCATTTTCTACCAGTCAACCTTAGGGTGATGCAGAGACAAAACATGGCAGTGTGCGGCACTTAATGGCACTTAATGTGCTTTGATTTAAACCCCGTTTTTAAATAAATTGGAAATAAAAAAAAAGATCGTTTCATGAATATTCACCGCTGAACATGGACTTTCCATCAAACACAACACTTAATGTTTCTGGAGAAGTTGCTATAAAACCAGTGCAAAAAACAACTTGGTGATCATTATTCTCAACTAGAAGATATAAAATATTTCAAATTCTAATATTTCTGGCTGGAACCATTTTTTTTTTACCGACTTCTAAAAAGGAGGAGGTTATATGTTCGTAGAGTATGTATGTTTTTTTAAAAATATTTTTTATATATGTCCGCCGATTTCTCCGTCAATTGTGAACCGATTTTGAAAATTATTTTATTGTTTGAAAGGGTATGCTCTCTAGGTGGTTCCATATAAATTCTATTTACTTCGCTTGAAAAGTTTTTGAGTTAGCTTCAATGATACTTATTTTTTGCCACTTAGTATGTGGATGATATGATAAGTTTCTGTGACTGTTATTTACATGTATTCGAATTTGTGTGGGGTAGGTACCACAACGAAGAAGTGAAAAATAAAAACTTTAAAAAAAAAAAAAAACAGCTGACTTCCAAAAAAACACTACAAAGTGAAAATTAACTTTAATTTCGGAAGTCGGTGTCTTCGGTTTTGAATTTTCGTTTTTGCCCCTACCTATTTTTTATAGAATTCAAGATACTGAGTCCCAAAATCTTAATGATCAGCATCGCGTCGGCCTATCCATGCATGCGTGTGTATCTGTATAGGCCCACTGCACACTAGCGACGTGGCTTCACGTGAAAGTTCAAGGACGGCGAACAGTTTCGTACAGCAGCGGGTACGGACAGTAAAATAACAATCACTAATCTATACATAGTATAAAACATAGTTGCTTTTCATCTGTGTGATCGCTGAGTTCTTCTAAACTCCGCAACGGATTTTAATTCGGTTTTTACCATCATTTAGAGATATCTTTTGCTGCGATTTACGAGTTGTAAGCCGTAGGTTCGAACCCAGGCAGGCGTTTTACTTTATGTAAAATTTTTCATCACCACTGCTCTCAAAATGCTGAAAGAAAACATCGTCTACTAACTATCTGAAATTTCTCAGTAGCAGCCCGGAGTCTGGATTTGTGCCCGGTTGATGGCAATAGGCTCGCCCCCTATTACATGGGACTTAAAACATAACTGGCGAAATGTGGGTGAACCTGCTACAGGGACACCTCTGCCAAACCCTTCGGGGAAACAAGGCGTGATGTTATGTAGATAATATTAAACTTGCATATAATAAAGAAATGTCGATGTATGTCAAATCGTAAAAACCGTGGGTCAAAGTATTGTATGTTTTTTTTTGTTTTTATTACCGTGTGTAAGTTTTCAATTATGTGTGATGTTAGATTTTGTTGTTGTAGCGTGATTGAGAAAATGTTTAGTAACTGCTAAAATATAAATGGATGGTGGAATTAAAATAAATGGTCGTTGTTAGTGTGGAATTATTCTGAGTGGTCAAGGGTTATCAATTTATTTAAATTAAAATCACTTTGCGATTTAGCAACTTGCGACGTGAAACGACTAAATGGAAATTATATTACTGCAATAATTCATGGCTCATAGAAAAAAAAAAAAAAAAATGTAGAGTAAAAGAGAAAAAAAATTAAAATAAAGTTTGTCAAGCAATCACCTTTTCTCGAGTAAGTATATCTACTTTTTGCTAATTACTATATCCAACGGTTGGTAGACAACTTTTAAACAAGATGATGAATAAAACCAACAAAATTATTTCTAGCTAATGCAATCCATCAATTTTCCTTTTTTATTGTGGCCCTTTAAACTAATAGAAAATGTATTCCCAAAAAAAATCCACTTGTTACACTTTGTCTGCCGACGCTACACCAAGTACCGTTCTACGCATACTATAACGACTGAGCGTAAAGGCCATCTTCCCATCGCATCGACTCGATCACTCGTACAGTCAACCAAAATACCTAGGCGATAACGCATTGACATTAACAGTGCCTTTATGTCGAGGCAGTAAGGCTACTTTTCCTAGTGCAAATGGTCTGTCTTGTGGTTGACTGTACTCGTGTTGATACTCGTACTCGCGCTCGTGTCGCGTCGTGTACGAGTCAATGAAAGTGATTTGAGGAAGGCTACTGGTGCTGTGGGTGATTTGGGTTTACGCATGACACGATCGTTAAATGTTTTGGGATCATGAATATTTAGATAAGTATCTGAATTGTATGTTTTATCAAAGAAAAGGTTGATGTAGGTATCACCATCCAATATTTATTATCCTATGGCGTAGGGGTTATCTTTTCATAACAAAGAAGAAGGTACTGTAACATAGACATAGATGAGACGACCATCAATAAGTGCGATTAATGGCAATATTGTAGGTAAAGGCGAATTCAAAATGAAACTGAATGCGATCAGCACATCTAAGCCTAAGTTAAAGAGCTGTCAGTGACATTATTTATTGAGTTCAAATAAACGTTTATTATTATTATTTTGAAAAATATGACAGTATTCCACAACGATCAACAGCTGTCAAGCTCTTGATCGCTTGGTAGCGGTTAAGATTTACTGATTTGTTTTATTTGTTAAATTCGCCCTTAATTAGAGCAATACATAATGAACTCTATAAATAATATAATAAAGAAAAATATTAATCGGAATATATCTTGGTACTTCCACTATTTAGTATTTAAAATCAATTTATTTCATGCATACAATTAAACATCTACCCCTTTTAAAGTCCTTCAAGGTAATTACTTTGAGACAGTCCCAATGACTCGATGCCCTTGATCTTAAGAAGAAATTCCTCCAAGTCTTCCGGTATTACCGACCGTAATGAACCGTAATGTCTAGACCGGTATTACCTGCTACTGGGCGGTAATTGTTACCGAAGTTATGTTCTGTTATAACGCCTTTTATTTTGGTAACCGGTACCTACACGTTTTAAGCTTAATAGGACCGGTAATTCGTGAATGGTTGACGTAGGTTATGGTTTTCCTTATAGGCTGTGTAAATTATATAGTTTCTGGTGTCTGAGTTCTGAAAAAATATTTACAGATTCAGATACGAGATTAAAGGGTCCACCCGTAAATACGACCAGAATATTAAATAAAACAGTACTCGGAGGATATTGCCTGTAATATTTTTGGCGACCGTGTAAAACGTAAAAAATACCCTCCGAGTGTGACGTGCATTTATATGACCAAGGTCGACGATGTTATGCAGACCCTTAGATAACAAATTCAGTCAGGGATTTCTCAGTTACAGTCTGAAGTCTACATTTTATGTTCGGTTGGTGACAATAGGCTCATCCCCTATTAGAATATATTATGGCACTTAAATAAAAAGATAACTGGTAAAATGCGGTTACAGTCAACCGTACATGAGTGGTTACACTTGCAGTACGAAAACCGACTTACTGGTACGACATATAAAGGTGCTGCCAATGTATTCTTTTTGCTTCCGATGTGCGGTTTACTGTACCTACTATTCACCTCTGGCCTTCGGGGAGTACTGGCTGATGTTATGTATGTTATTGTACTAATTCAGGAAACCAGTCTAATGAGCAATTCACATTCCTTATCACCACACGAGAGTGTAATCTTGTTACCTTATTAGAAGTATAACCACAGTTTTGTGTCAATAATTTAATCATTACAATACCCCGTTCTCACGGCAAAAGCTTAATTGTAACACTTATATAACTGATCGCGTGACGCCTGCGCGTGCGCACACAATCTAAAACAGTTCTTATACGACCCAAGATAAGAGCTATTTTGGAACGTGAGAAAATTAATCTAATTTGTGATTTGGTACGTTTCAAAATTGGATGTTTTGTTTTGTAAGTGCTGGATTTGGGAAATTACTTGGAATTGCAATATTAAGTATGTGTATTGAGTGTGTTATTTGGAAACTGTAAAATGTTTTATATTACAATAACAGTTTGAACCAACTCTCACAGTTTTACGCCCACTGTCCTTTGTTAGACCACTCGGTCTTTATCTCAATTTAATTAAGGTTGACGCCAAAAAGGTTCATCTTTTACCATCCATAAACCAACCAACGAATTTCTAGCAGGCTATTTGACCAAGCTACGTTTCTAATCCATATCTTTTAAATAGTGCAGAACCAGGCTTAAAGTGTAACTGAATCAAAATATTCTACGATTTTGTAAAGATTTTAGTTTGTAACCAGTTGCTGGGCGCTGCTTTGCCCGCGTGGGCCGTAATTCTCTAAAAAAAAAAAAGTTGCATAAGTTACTTACTACTTGTAACATCAGCTATCTGCCAGTGAAAGTCTCGTCTAAATCGGTCCAGCCATTTCGGTGATTAGCTAGAACAAACTGACAGACAAATAAAAAATATTTTTTTTTTGTTTTTACCTTTTATACTTTCATATGCATCTAGTAAAAAAAGCTATTATTTTGACATTACAATCAGAGACTTAATTTTCATTAATTTGTAGTAAGTAAACATTAGAAATGGCTATACTGTCAAAAGCTCTTAAACTAAGTATAGTGGGCATAAAATAGTAATAAAAAATATTAAAAAGTCATGCACGATTCGGAACTCTCAACGTTCGAGTATGACACGCACTTTTTATTATAATACCAATTTATTAGATCTAAATCTTTCAGAACACGACATCCTACTACACATCCCACATTTATATAACTATCATGGATGACATCTAAGCTACCAACACAAGTAATAACACTAACAATTCGTTTTTACTTTCACGCCAAATACGGCTAGTTACAAACCATCAATGAGTATCAATCCGACATTTTTTCATTACACAAACTGAACGAATGTATTGAAAAAATAATATTATCTGATGGTATTGTGATATCGATCCATTACTTTGGTAGTATTATGTCAAAGGTGAGATCAATAATGTTTGATTCTGTTATGTAATAATGGTATTGTGTTACATTACATGACACATTTTGCAATTCGGTAACAAGCGGTTTCAGAACGCATGATCAAGAATGATTAGTGATAATTTGCAAATAATCTTGTAGGTACGTAAGCCGGTGTGATTGATTGAACAAAATAAGAAGCGAAAAAATATAAAATCAATTATATATTTATTTTATTTTAATTGATTAAGAAATTAAATGAGTTTTTCAATAATTAATTATTTACATTCTTTTCTTTCCGTGGTTCAATTTATGTTACGTAGTCGTACCGTTCATAAATGTTTCAATAAAAAATACCACTAAACACGCGCCCCGCTCTTGGTAAATGAACTGGTGAGCTCAGTCGGAAAGTACGTTGTAGTGCTTTGGCTAATAAATGCATATTATATGCAAGAAGAGTCTATTGTAGCGGAATATAGTAGGGATGTAACGTTACATAATTTTCCCGATACGATACCTATACCGATTATTGTAGTAGATATATAATCGGCGATACCGATACCAATGCCGATATCGATGGCTTAGTATGCATAATACATCAAATAAATAATGAAGTATGCACCTCTGGCGATTGTATTTCTTTTGTATTTTGGGCACAACTGTTTAATTATTCTGTTTAACAGAATAATTAATATTTTTGTTAACAGATTCACGAATAGCTGACGTTAAACAGGCACGAAACAATACATCGCTCAGCCAACTTGCTCAGTAAACTGCAAACATTGCTGTTTGCCATGTTGCCAGGTCGTTAAGCATACGCTGCGCGGTTCTCCCGCCATTCCCGCCTGCGACTGAGCAACAATGTTGCGCGCGCATCGTCGTTTCGTGCGCTTTTCAAACTGTTTGATATCGGTTGTATACAATCGGTGATGCCGATATATCGGCCTGACGATTATATCGGTCGATATATCGGCATCGGAATTGAAATCGTTACATCCCTTTTTTTTTTTTTTTTGTGGGTGGGAAATCATCAAATAACTTCTCCCGCTCTGGGCGGAGCGGGAGAGCGTGTCAGACTCTTACTGACTAAAACCCACCCGTGTTCCTTCCGTTGCCCTGTTGCCGGGGGCCACGATCTCCCTCTCGGTTTTCTTCGCAACCCCGGCAGGCATTGGCCCTAGCGGACCCCGTCGATTCTGCTGACATCTCTTTGAGGCGCGCGTGGAACACAACGCGCCGTCGACTCGGGCCTGGTCCTTATCGGACGGTGAGCTACCCATTGCTCACCGCCCGCAAACCCGCGCCTACGGTGGCCGGAAATCGCCTCGCGATTCCCGAAGCCCTGGGCGTCTCCTCCTGCGGCGGTTAGGGGCGTGAGGGCGCGAAATTTGCCTCTCCCTCACGCGCTCCGCCTCCTCCTTCGCGAGCATTACCGCTTCGCAGAAGGAGGTGACGGCCTCCCATTTCCTCTCGCTCCGTACCATGGCCAAATCGATACATCCCTAAAAATTAGATTTTATATTTTAGTTTACTAGTTTTAAAAATCTTGGAAAGAAGTTTTCAAGTCCTTAATAAATAAGGAGGAATGCTGCGCCGTCCTGCTCTCAGGGCCGGAAGATTATGAGAACCTACATAGAGAGCTTTTCTGCCTACACAAGAGCTTTTCTGTAAAACGTAAAGTCACTGAAGTGATCGCACATAAATTGATAGTGAGAATACAGCATGCAATAACTAACGAGTATCATACCTTTAAATAATACTGCATTGTGTTTAATTACAATTATGCAGTGTCTACTGAATAATGAACACTGCAGCGGCCATTGACTCATCAGCTGTAAATAACAATTAATTTTCACTCATTTTACTTTTACAGCTCGCACGGCATGCTGTGTGTCGGTTATGTCTATATTCCTTTTATTTATTCTATGAGTCACAGGGGCTTTTCTGTTTATTGAAAGTAGCTAAGTTTTTCCAGTTTTCAAAATGCATAGTTCGGGTATTTTTTTTATTTTTTGGTCCTAAGATGATTTTCAGATGTTTATCTATGTAAATAAAAATATATTCTTAGAATAAAAAGTTAACAATATATTTTATCAGTCTAAAAAGCAAAAAATACGAGGTATTCCACTCAGAGCACTGATCTCAACAGCATTTGTCCAAACCGCACCTGAGCACATCCACTAATCGCACTGAAACAAAATTTTGATAACTGCGGTTTGGTGGAACAGATCATCAATATTATTTTCAGTCCCCGAACGGCACCTACGTAAAATATGAAATAAATCTGCAAGAATACGAAACCCCTAAAGTCGCGTCGTAACCAAAAGCGATCTTCAATCTTAAATATAAATACTCCCACAGTTTTTACTTTTCACTTTTTGTTATAATAAGGTCTATTTATTTTTTCTTAAATCATAACAAAAATGTAAAAGGCATCTTTTCCTTTCCCAATAATAAAAATTACAAAACAAATCTAAGAAAACCTTATTACTCAAAACAGAAACAATCACACTAGAAAATTCTTCTCAATTTCCATGGAACGAGTCCTTGTCATAATCGTCATAGTTTTCAAACTGATTGCAATTAGCAACGACTCCCACACTCCAACCTCTGAGGGTACAAATACAATAGATTCAGCTAATTAGTGTTTATGATATGAAAACTATTTTAATTCATCTTATTATGCGGTCAAGTACGCTTTGTGGGTGATTACGTATGTTTGGAGTACATGGTGGTAGTATGGTGGGATCATACTGCCGCAAACGTGAATGTAGGTTGCATTATGCTAGGGATTGCATTACATGTTACATTAGTCTGGGTGCACGCTTTAGTTTGTAATTTACAATCCACAGCTTAATTTCGCACTGTTAATCATAATAGCTTTTACCTACTTCTACATATAAATACTCTAATGAAAAAAATGCACATAAAAATAGCTCTGTTGATTTCTCCAAGCGAAACTAAAAACTACACGTTATTATGTAAAGATTTTGACGTTACTGTGGAGGAACTGGAGTTTTTAAACCACGACCTCTCGCCCGCCACTCAGATCTTAACCCGGCAAAGCATTAATAATAATGGTATTTCAATGACCTTCAGAATATAGAACATAACACTTATAATACCCAGCAAGATTTAAAAATAAACAAGTGCACATCGTTACACATTTAAACTAATCACGATGCAACACAAAATAAAAACATCTAAACATACATTCGATCATCCATTACCTTGTTTGAGATCCATTAACTCGATCAGCCTTGGCATCGGAATCGATAGACAATAGACTCCGACCGAAACTGGTTTATTGTTTTCGGCCGAAAACGAAAACGACTTCGGCCGAAAACAGAAAGCGAATTTTTGAAGTGAAAACTTCTTAGGCGCGTTGGGCATTTTTGAGATGGGACTAAACAATTTATTTCGTAATACTATGACGACATCAGCTTTTGATCATTAAAAGATATCAACGCGTTGATTTCCGCGGTGCCGATTTTTTTTCAAGTTGTTTGATAGCTTTTTCTTTAATTTATAAGTAAAACACACAAACTTTTTTTTAAAGTAAAACAACAATGTTGTGCGTTTAAACTTAAACCACATGAAAGTTATTTCTATCAAAAACCTATTCATAATCAAACCACCTGATGTTTTATGGTAGAAAAAGCAATTTTTCTACATCTTCAGAGGTATTGTGTCTTTAGTTGTTGATTTTATCGATTTTCTCTGAAAAAATGAATTGGAAGTAGATATACTTATTTTCAGATTAATTTAAAAGAAAAAATGTTTTCGCTGGAAAACGAAAATTGCCGAAAACCTATATAAAGGCCGAAAACCGAAAACGAAATTCGATCGGACTCTAACAGACAATCGACAAACGATCGACTAAACATCGACATTTTAGTTAAATCGTTACATCCTTTTTATGGAGGCTTTGGTTTAAAGGTTGGATGCATCACGAGAAGTCATGGAACTCGTGGATCAGTGCATTTGAGAATTTATGTTATACTTGTCAATTTTGACAGCTAATGTCAAAAGTTGCTCATCTTTTTGCAATCTTTGTAAGTATTGTTTTTTTTATTTTGACACATAAAATCCTTACTAATATTATAAATGCGAAAATGAGTTTTATTTTTGTTTGTTTTTTTTCACGCTCAAACGGCTGAACGGATTTGGATGAAATTTGGCACATGGGTAGACTATGAACTGGAAAAGGACATAGAATACTTTTTATTCCGGTATTCCAACGGGATCGAGACTTATGCGTCGAAAGTCTGCACTGACGTAAAATACACGGGTGTAAATGTAACAAATAGAGGTTTAGAAAAGGACTGTTATAGTTAAATGTGGGTTTTGTCTGTTTGTATGACCATTCTTAAAAAATACGGACAACGGATTTTCATGCATGTTTTTTTTTTTTTTTTTTTTTTTTTCTGTAGGGCATCTCGTAGCTGACCTCTGAGGTCATGACTACTTAACCGGTCAATCCTGTGGTTGCCTTAAGCTGCTACACTCAAAGCCTCCAGCCAGGGGCATACAAAACTAAGCTAAAAAGCTAGGTGAACGCTCGCTAAGGGCACCCCCTGTGGGGTACGAGCCTCGGCTTAGGGCGTCACCGGAGGGAGGACATCAAAGATGGGACGGGCTGGATCAAAGTTTTGATCATTATTATTAATCGGGGAATCTAAAGCTACGTGCACAGCTGAAACCACTGCTGGCACCTCGTTATCGAGCAAGGGTCGGGGAGGAGTATCATTTACTCGGGGGCGCGGACGCGATCGCAAAGGACCTCGACGGCGAGGTCGGAATGACGGGAGGCGTCTGTATCTGTGTAGAGTACTAGTAGCCCTATTGCTCTCCTGAAGGAGGGTTATGGGGTCATCAGGGTCGGTGAGAATGTGCCTAGGTCGGCGGGTACGGCTAATCCTACTTGGGACATAGCTGGCGGCCTCGACAACCAGAGGGTTGCGATGTTTGACCGCGGAATCGAAGTAACGCTTTGCAAGGCGTTTTAGAAATTGGTGGATCGTGGGAATTCTAAGGTCGAGATGGAGACTCTCGTTCCTAACATACCAGGGGGAGCCTGTGGCCCTACGGAGGAATCGGTTTTGGAGCGTTTGCAACCTATGGATATGATGGGGTTTTGCATGAGCAAAGACGGCACCCGCATAGGTCATGATGGGACGAATACACGCTGTGTAGATTCGCAATTTGCACTTAAGTGACATCTTGCTGCGTGCGTTTAGGACGGAATGGAGCCTACCGAGAGCGAAAGCGGCTCGCGAACGAACCTTCTTTATGTGCTCAGCGAAAGTGAGATGGTGGTCGAGGAAAACACCTAGGTATTTGGCTCGCTTCTCCCAAGGGATCTGCTTACCGAACATAGTGAGAGGTCGGGGGAGGGGGTCTCTAAGCCTTGTGCGCGGTTTCGAGAAGAGAACCGCTTGGCTTTTTTCGGGATTGACTTCTATGCGCCACTTTCGAAACCAGGCAGCGAGTCGATTGACTGCGCCTTGGAGAGTGTGGGCGATATTGTCGGGGTATCTAGACCTAAAGTAGATGGCCGTATCGTCTGCGAACAGAGCGAAATGCGTCCTTCTACCTGGGTTTGGAATATCGCTAGTGAATAGCGTGAACATGAGGGGAGCTAGCACGGAGCCCTGAGGGACTCCTGCACGAATGGGGCGGAGAGAGGAAAGTGCTCCTTCAATGCGATAGCGGAATACGCGATTCGATAGATAGTCCCGTAAGATGAGTACGAGACGATCCGGCACGCCGAGTTGGTACAGCTTGTATAATAAGCCGTTGTGCCAGACTTTATCGAATGCTTTCGCAATGTCGAAGAAAACTGCACCCGTCAAAGAGCCGCGTTGGAAACCATCGCTTATGAACTCAATGATGCGGTGGGCCTGATGCACGCTAGAGTGCTCAGTTCGAAAGCCGAACTGTTCGTTGGGGATGAGGCCCTTGGTCTCGGCGAAGTCTCTGAGACGCTTATAAATAAGCCTCTCATAGATTTTTCCGAGAACCTTGAGCAAACTGATGGGACGGTAGCTAGAGGGGTCGGTACTGGGTTTACCGGGCTTTCTGATACCTATGACGGTGGCTTCTTTCCACGACTGGGGAAAGAAGTTGTTGCTTAAGGCACCATTGAAGATGGTAGTCAAAAGCATTATCAGGTGGGCAGGGAATAATTGGATCACCCTGTTGGTGAGTCCATCTGAACCGGGAGCTTTACGAGCTTTAAGACCTTTGATAATGTCGTGCACTTCGTCTGGAGCGACGGGAGGCAGTGGACAATCAGGGTCGTCGACGGGAGGGAGAGAGGCTCTACGTTCGACTTCAGCGTCGACCTTTAGGAGGTGAGCTTGGTCTACTGGCAGGGAGCTGGGTGAGCATTGGGCCTCGAGGGTGTCGGCCAGGCATTCTGCCTTTTCAACGTCCTCGAAGGCTATGGTCTTATCGGGACGGGTCAGGGGGGGCATGGAGGAAGTTTGAGGGGATTTGAGTTTCCTCTGAAGTTCCCAAAATGCCAGATGGTTGGGCTCTAGTTCGCCGAGCATCTTGTCCCAGCCCGCATCACGCAGCTCCTGTATGCGTGTCTTTACAGATCTCTGTAAATAGCGCATATGGGCTTTGTTTGCGGGGCAGGGGAAGCTGCTGTAGGCACGGACGGCCGCGTTCTTCTCAGTCAGTAATGCACGCACATCGTCCGGCAAGCTCCAGTGACGGTCGTCCGTCGCTGGAACCTCCCTTGAACATTCGTTCAGGACGGTTTGTACGTGATTAGTGAGTGAGTCGATCGCGGACGTCGTGTCTGCGATAGAGTTGAATTGGTCGGGAATAGAGTCTAACTGAGGGGACGTGTTGGATTTCAGCTGGGTGCTTACTTTCTTCCAGTCCGTGATCCTCTTAGTGATAGGGGGAGCGTTGGGGTCGCGGAGACCTATGCGGGGGTCTAATCTCATGACTACCGGACGGTGATCAGAGTCGAGCTCATTTACAGTTTCTATTGAGTCTAGTCTTAGGTTGACGTTCTTAAGGAGCGCCACATCTAAGATATCAGGAGCGTGATTTACGTTAACCGGAAAGTGAGTGGGAGTCATCGGGGCGATGACGTCAAAGGTCAGGGAGTGGGAGAGGTCGAACAAGTGTCGGCCTCTTGTGGTGGTTACCGAACTATTCCAGGAGGGATGTTTGGCATTGAAGTCGCCCGCTAAAATGAGCGAGTTACTCATAGTGAGTAGAATCGAGAGGTCGTCAGAGAGGAGTTGGAAATTCTCCGAAGTATTAGCGGGGGGGAGATAGACCGACACGAGAGTGATCGGCTCGTGGCCTGACATGCCTAGGCGGCAGGCCGAAACTTCTAATCGTGAGAGGGGAGGAGGGTCAATTGGGATGCAGTGAAGCTGCTTTTTGTAGTAAATCAGGGTACCTCCTCTATGGCATCGTGACCTATCGTTGCGAACTATCCGGTAGTTAGCTATTGATGGGTTACGATTGCAAGGTTTTAGAAAAGTCTCTTGGACTAAGAGAACATCTATTTGATGATCGCGGAGGAACGCCGCTATCTCTTCGCGTTGATTTTTAATGCCGTTTGCATTGAAGTAGCCTATTATTAGGGATCGCGGTTTGAACCTAGCTAAGACCGTATTATCCATAATGGGGTTTAGTAGCGAGGGAGGTTAGGGCTTGCGTAATATCGGGATACGCATTGTAGATGGCCTGGATCTGGAGGAGATTACCATGAGCCGCAAGGATTTCGTTGGCCATTGTCTTTGCGCGAGGGGAGACGAAGGCCAAGAAGGTTGAGGTGATGACGTTGAACGAGTCAACGGAGGCGTTGGGGCTAGCCACGGGAGTGGTTTGAGAGGGGCGCGTAGCTTTAGGAGCGGGCGTGGGTTTCGCGGGGGGCGCGGCGGGCGCCGAGGGCGCAGAGGGCGCAGGGGTCGCAGAGGGCGCAGGGGGCGCGGGTGGCGCGGCGGCGCGAATTCGGGGATCCATAAGGCGGGGGAGGGGAGCGGGGGGAGGGGGAGGGAAATTTACAAATTGAGAGGGCACCATGGCAGGGAAAGACTGCTGGTGGTGGAGGTAACTCCACGGACTAGGCCTCTGAGGGCTTAGTCGTTGGGGCAAATGGGATGAGGGAATCCTATAAGAGGAGGGAGCTTCCCTTTGCTGGCGGGCGTCGAAACGCTTGGCCAGTTTGGGAGAAGAGGCCTTAGGGGCTTTGGGGCAACCGCGGTAGTTGGCCGGGTGGCCTTGTTTGCCGCATAGAACGCAGCTGGGGAGGTCGGTACAAAGGGAACGATCCTTTGGACGGGGACAATCGGAAGTGCCGTGCTCACCTAGGCACTTGACGCATCTAGGTGTAGCATGGCAGTTCCTTTGCGAGTGACCATAAAGCTGGCAGCGGTGGCATTGACCGACAATGCCACTCTTATGGGGTTTCTCAATTTCGAACCCTGTGAGATTGCACAGGGAACGAATTTGGAATATCGGGTGGTGGCCCTCGACGGGCGGGCAGATTACGAGTATCATGTCGTAAGATTCACCGCCTCTAGAGCGGTGCATACGATGGACCTCGTCAACGGGGACTTTTTGCGACTGAAGGTCGCTGAGGATCTCGGCGGGGAGGATTTCGCGTGGGATTCGCTTAATCACGACGCGGATTTGCTTTTCCTCTGGGAGTGAGTAGGTGTGGTATGACACACCTCTCATTCTCATAAGACGGGTTAGGTCCCTAAAGTCGCGCGACGTAGGGACGGAGACTTTGATACCCTGCTGGGTATTTCGGGCGCTAGAAAAGTTGATTTTGTGTTCGGCACACCATTTCGAGATGTCCGTCCACTTTCCCTTGTCCTGAATGAACAAGGGTGGCGGGAGAGGGATCTTTTTTACGTTAGGCGCGGGGGTATCCTTCGCGGAGGATGACGCAACCGGGCGGGTAGTGGAGGGGGAAGCTATCGTAGCGCAGCTTACGGATGACGTAATCGGACGGGAGGTGGTGGGGGAAGCTACTATAGCGCAAGTCGCGGGGGTAGCGGGAGAGATTTTACAGGACGGTACTAATGGTGCGGGCGACGAGGGAGCAAAGTCTAAGTCCTCAAGCGCAACAACCTTGCTGGCCTGGGACGAGCTCTGCTTCTTGTTCTTCCTCTTCTTGCCCTTTCCTTGGACGGTTGTGAAACCGTCGTCGGATTGGGAGGAGGATGAGGAAGAAGAAGAAGCAGCGGACTCCGCTTCGTCGTCGTCCGAACCATAGGGGTACGGGGTAGTGGGCCGCTTTGAGGAAGCGGCGCTGATGGGAGCGTCAGTGTCCATGGACTCTGACGGACTAGGGGGTCTAGATGGCTCTGTGGCCGGGGGGGATTCTAATGCATCGCTAAAGTTAGCGATGCTGCTGTCAGAAGGACCTAGCAAGTCAGTTTGGAGTGCGGTGAACCGAGCTCCATACTTTTTATTTAGCGAGGGTTCCTTTTCAAGGACGCCCTGGAAGAATTTTATGAAGAGCTGAAGGCACCTTTCATAATCTTTCATGATGGAATCGGGGAGGGAATTTACGCGAGGGGACTAATTTTACCTATCGGTTTTAACCTACACCTAACTCCCCGGTGGGTATGCCGGGGATGTGTAATCCCTCCCTGTCGGGTGTAGACAGGGAGGATGTGTGCCTATGGGTGAGCCCTAAGCTTGCTTTTGCCCGTTGCCTATCTTATTGTGCAACGGGGTCCTATCCAGTCTAGTGTGAAGGGTATCGATATACCCGACCACGCTAGGTGAGTCGCTGTGGAGGCAAAACTGTCACCAGTGCCGACTAGGAGACCCCCCAAGGCCGAACACTGGGACCCGGCCAATTAACTGCCTAACCCTGAAGGGGATCGGCGGGTGTGATTGGGTCAACACCCCCTCGGTTTCGTTGGCACCGTAAGGTATCCACCGAGGACCACAAAACTGTGGTTTTGCCCGGAAGGGGCCAAAATTGCCTCGACGAACGTTTTGAACGACAATCTTAAAGAAAGTCGATATTAATTGTGTCTTGAAAAAGACCCCAATTAATAGACGTGATGGTAGTCGGGTGACTACGGAGACGACTCGGGAACCACCAAGGAACGCTTGAGCCGGAAAATCGGGAACTCTTGTACACAGCAGCGCAGCGCAACACGACCGTCCGCCACCGATGCCGGGCGCAGAGTGGCATGTTTTTATCATAATTTTGAGAATTTATTCCGGAATGCTTATGGATACAAAACGTTAATATTAATCTTACGTATTATAAACAAAATTCAATGATAACATTACATTGAAGCAGAGGTTGGTCACTAGTATATTATATGTGACAGAGACGACAGTCCACAATGCGGAACTTTTACTCAAGCTCTAAAACCGCGCGCACTTTTTAAATGCGTTTTCGTACGAATTTCACTCGTGCGTACACGTACGAATACGCACAAACGATCCCGACCTTCCAAGTACAAAGGGAGCGCGCAGTCTGGGTGCGACTTTGTCGTACATTTAAGTACGAACGACGCCGAAAACAATCCGAAGTTGTTGGGATTTGTTCTATTTGTTGGAGAAAAACGTATCCAGTGTGCGCAACTGCGCACTCACCTCGTAGGACCATGGCCGTACATGTACGCACGAGTAAAATTCGTACGAAAACGCATCCAAAGTGCGTGCGGCATAACTGCCGTATTTTAACGGCCGGTAAAAACTTAAAAACTGATCCACTGTACTACCTAGGCCACTATCTTATTTAACAAGGGCATTACAGTAACTATACAGTACTTAAAATACTTTACAATAACATGTACTTAACCCCTCTTCGAACTGTCTGCTACAAAGCATTTCATCACATCCCTAATTTCGTCCGACTTAATAATGACTATAATTTGATGCAGAATAAGACATCATGGTATCGCTGGGCTGATCAGCGATAGCTTCAAGGCTATTGCCACACTGTTGCCAATTCGATCATCATTCGTTATTGTTAAGATGTTATTTATACGATTTTAATCATTGATTTTGATTGTTTAAAGCTATATCTACATTAAATAAGTGACAAGAACGTGTCTTCAAAAAAAATATTTTCTGTGTCCCGACTTCGATTACCAAACAAACATAATTATGGCACTTATTTAATGACTTATTTAAACTTAGTTAAGCTAACACCAATAAAAACGATAACTTTAAACCTACTTATTAGTTATTAATGATATTTTCTACAACATCTATTTTATTAAAGTGCCTATTAACTATTATGTCTGAATCAATTAATAAATCTACACAAGCAGACAAACACTTGTAGGTATAACAATTAAAATTCACAAGTAATATAAAATATTTAAGTTCCTAATAAAAACATCACTTTCATGCCTTATATCATAAATTCATAATAGCTGCTTATTATAAGACATTATTAAATTAATCACATCTTCATCGACAAAAAATATAATAATCTTATCCACGCGAGATTGACTGACATATTTATTTAGCTACATAACTTGTATACTTGTACTCGTATGTGAGTGCTAAGTTATGTAAAGACAACGAAGATACTTTTAATAGAAAGAACTTTATATCACTGAGTCAGCTGATGCACTCGGATACAAGATGAAAGCAACGATGGAATTAATTGACTCAATATATCCTACTATTAATAACCGCACCCAATGGAACTTTAGTTAATTTACATTCCTGTGATCTTGAATTTCTCAAAAATTCCATTCCAAATTTACAACCACCTTTTCACAACCACCTTTTCAATTCTACATTGCTAATACAAAAACCTAACTGGTAGATAACGTTACTGCGTGTAACTTCTTGTATTTGAAGAAGTTCTTCAAATACCAATTCTTATTTAGTTTAACGTGGTTTAACTTAAGTAGGTACTTATAAACACCAATCGTGAATACGCAAGAAGTTTTCTTGGAGAAAAAATACATAGTCATATTCAGTACCATTGACCTCCATAATCAAATATGAGAACGGTTAATCTTTTTTCAGCTCTCATGGCGTAATCTACAATCCCACGTATTTTTCAATACCCACCTAGACGATGTCCCTACATGGGAAAACATAACTGGCAGAAAGTGGGTGAACTATAAGTACACCTGAGCCTTAGCGATCTGGAAAAACAGGTTTGATGTTATGTTACCCTTAAAAACCTTATCACATGCACCACGCCCCAATACTGCGTATCGCCGTGCACTAGCGTCGGTGTCACATACGAGACACATCAGTTATCGCGCACTTTCTTCTACCCGCCAATCAGCGTTATTTATTACAAGTACTTTCACTCTCAATTATAATTTAATAATATCGATCAGACGTCTTTGAACTGTTTATTTTATATTATGCTGATCGTTTTATTTGCAAGTGTGTGTTCAACTTTTGTTTTTTGTTAAAATAAAGTTTTTTGCGAGAGAAAACACATATGTTTATAAGCCACAGTGGCTCCTATTTGCAAGCTCCGGTGTTATATTATGTGACAACATGTTAGAGTCAGAACTCTCGATAATGAAGATAATTATCCACTAAACCTGTCTACTGAAAGCGTTGATTAACCTCTGAAACCCTTGCGAAACTTCTAGCAGCAAAATATGGTACCTAACGATCACTTTCACATCACATGCCACGCTATGAAATCTATGTCAAGCAACACAAATTGCCTTTTGGTTCCCAAAAAATGTTGAATTCAATTCCTACATCCAACAATGTGCTACTATTCAGTCATTCTATTATATAATTTAGGTTCACATAAAAATCTAGAAAAATTTATTTCTCATGTTATTTATATACTAATGAATTTCTCATAAGTAATAATGCAAAACAAACAAGTAATCAGCAGATCATAGCAAAAACAACAGAAACATAATGTTTCCGCCTGGGAACCGAACTGGCGACCTTCCCATCTTAATCGTCGATCAGCGCAGATACATTGCATTTCGCAACGGTAAGGTTAGCGAGACGAAACAGACTGATCGAAAGCAAGGCCGGACTCTATTGATGACTCTGTTTTAGTGAGCTATGGGGATAGGCAACACACTACTTCTATGCTGTCGTATCACATGGAACTCTTTAACAAGGCAATGAGCAAAAGTGGTCCAGGTGTCCACTAGAGAAAAAAATTATACCTCATTTGTTCAAATCAATCAAGCATTTAAGCCAAAATTTTCCAAAAAAAGTTATTTTATAAACTATTCAGTGTGTGGGAATAGTGAAATCTAGCTTGTGGTGGTCGAGGGTGATTAAAAACATTGGGCAAAAATGTATGGGGCTTGGTTCAAATGTCCACCACTACGACGCGCAGGTCTGAGTGTCTGCCATTTGAACCAAGCCCCATATATTTTTGCCTAATGTCTTTTAATCGCCCTCGATCACCACAAGCTAGATCTAAGTACACGATTAAATTAAGTTGAAGGTGATATATTCTGCTACCAGTTTACTTTTTATTGGTTTGAAATTCAAAAAGGGATTTGCATGAGTTTTCATAATTCAATTCACGATTGCTTTCAATTACTACATGATGTTTTTCTTAAATCAGCTGTTTAAATTAAATTATGATTTATTGCTATTTATTATTCGCATCGTGTGTTGTCAGTTAACTTAATTGCGTTGTTTAAGTTTAATCAAACAATTTATTCAAAGCTTAAAAAATAAAAACATTTTCATATAATATTTCTTTTCCGATGAAACAATGTTTCCAAATCAAAGTTTGTAAAAAACCGTAAGTGACATACAAATAACCCCAATAAACAATTCAAAACAAACACGAACCCGAAGGCCTTTGTTTTTTAATTACCAAATACAGTGCAAATAAAACGTCACAGTCTATTTAGTTGAGTTGTAAACAATATCGCTAGGAGGATGTAGTCGATGCTATCTTCCAAACGAGCGTGAAACAAGATAGAAAACATCGGCCTTTCATTGTGTGGATACAATTATTTGCAATGCAGTGTACGCTAATGCTGGGTCTTCCGCCCACTGTAGTGTAATGTGATATAGTTAATTTGTTTGTTTGAATGCTCGATCGTGTACACTTTCATCATCTTAATGCTAGCGTGTATACGTCCTGTCCGTCCTGTCAAAAGGGCACTTTATAATAATAGAGTGAAGATGTTACTAATTATTCAAAATAATTGCAAAATCTTTAATGTTAAAATATGATAATAATAATATGTAATTTTTGGGACTAAGACATTCGCATCATAAATTAAGATGATAACGGTTACGGATCTTCAAATTAACCCAGTAATATTGCTAATAATAAGATATTACTTAACTATTGCAATTTTTTTTACCGACTTTGATGAAGTGTAGCTTTTTTCTTCATAATCTAAAATTATTTATTCAAACTATGCTGAGAATCAGCACTTTTTTAGCGTCAAAATTGCATAAAGGCTCATGCAGACTAGCGTGACGTGTCACATGGTGATTCTATGATACAAAGCCTCATGCAGACAGGCGCGACGCGACACGGGTAATTGTTCCACCGTGAAGTTTTCTTAGAAATTGTTTTCTTAATGTCACGTCGCGCAAGTCTGCGCGAGGCTTAAGACAATCCCCCAAAACGCCCTTAATAAAAAGAAAGTTATGTTATTTCTTAATGTATAGTAATGCTTATTAATTGCTTGATCACAATAGTTCAATAAAAATATCCCAAACTTGACCTCTGAACCGTCTGCTTAACTTTCTAATCATCACATTATTGTCGCATAGATAATATTACGTATTTTGAAACTTACGTTACAATACAATAACAAGTCTAACTAAACTATTTGACCACGTTTCGAAGGTCGGAGCTAACTACAGTAATCTCTGCAATTAGGTATTGGCGAATCGGTTATTATAAATTATATTATCATACACATCGATCGCTCCCTTCACTTTTGTCTGTCTGTTCATCTCCGATGAAAGTATATAACGAACGTGACCGCAAGTCATTACTGTATAGGCACATTTATAGGCTGTTAGTGTTAATATATTTGATTGTTACTAGCCGTGTGCCCGAAGGAATTTCCCATACGCAACGTCTCAGTAACCATCCGACTTTTCACGCGGGTACTACACTTTTCCGGGTCAGCACGTTCGAATTGGCAGTATTTTTTTAACAACATCGTAGTCCCGAAGCATTTACTACAAAAATTTGGCTTTCATTCGGCTCATACCGATCGGTGAACTCCGGTCGGCACCTAGCAGTACTGAATCTAGTTCGGGTCGGCTCGGCACAATTATTTCTAAGCCGAGCGGCATTTACCCAAACGTAGAGCCACCCGGCTGTGATAAATCAAGCCGACCCGAGTGTGTAGCACACCTTAAAGTATTTGGGTACCTACTAAAACTGTTTTGCCTCTTTTTTACCTGTTTCTAGTGCATGGGTTGTGGAAAAAAAAAATCAGGTAGGCAGTCACTCCATATAAAATACTGATATTCAGCTGCATCAGTTTAGACTGGAAACCGACACTAACATAGGAAAAGGCTAGGCAAATGGTGGATCGTTTAAATTCAATCCAAAGACGTCCCACTTGTTCCCCGGACATACGCCCTAACGTGGCAAGCAAAGGTACAATAAAAGTTTATTCTTCTTCAAAAACAAGTTTAGCATAAACTATTAGGTTGAAAGTGTAAATAATTGTGTTGTGTGGCGGCGAGCTTACAACACATAGCTGAGAAAGAATACGAATTTAGATGTCATGTTACCAAACACCTAAGTGAAGTTCCTACTGAAAAAATTGCACTGTGATGTGTAAATGTTGTTTTTCCAACCAAGTATACTTAATCTTCTATATATTAATACGTGAAGCAATCTCAATCAAATCCACTGAGTTGAAGGCGCTACTAAAGTCTAGCAATATAAGAACAGTAAGGGACTTATTCACCATTGCCCAGCGGATATCGTCAGTTAATTTGAAAAGCGCGCCTTCTATGAACTATGTGCTCAAAAACTTTTGAGAGAAATGGGAGAATAGAAATAGGTCTAAACTGGGTTAATAGAATTAAATAGAATTTTCTTTATTCGAGTAACCAAGACTCAACAAGATTGTTAGTAAAACTTACGACTATGTTAGTAAGTACTGACACACAAAAACATGGAAAACAATACAATCAATAACGGTTGGTCACCGCTGCGACATCCCATGAGAGAGGGCATAGCAGTGACCCACGTATTCACAGTCCAGGCGACTCGCAACCATGCTTAATACACTGTTGGAGCTGTCCCACAACCTGCGCACCAGGGAAGCGCACCTTTTACGCATTTTTGCGTAAAAGCAATCTACATGCGCATCTGCAAACATCCCTGACGCACTACAGAAACGGGGCAGCCCCACCAGTATCCTAAACGCATTGTTATATTGAACGCGGAGAGCGCTATACGATCTTTGCGTATATCTAGCCCACAGGCTGCTCGTGTAAAAACTAGTACAGTAGGCTCAAAAGAGCGTGATTTATACAGGAAGTGAGCATCGTGCAATCCTGCGAGCCAGCATGTTAGCTCTAACCGACAACGCCCTCCGCTCCCGTTCAATGTCATCATCGTCTTTGAGGTTGGGAGTCAATATATGACCAAGATACTTAAACCTGTAGACCCTCTGCAAAGGTGTACCATAAAGTAATACAGGCGGTACCGCATCAGGGCTTTTACCCCCATCCTCAAAGACCATGACCTCCGACTTTTTAGTGTTGTATGCTAAGCCATGAACTTTAGCATACGCCTCACATTGAGCAACCAATTTTCTCAAGCCGCAGACTGACGCACTCAGCAGTACCATGTCGTCCGCGTAACTGATATTATTGACGCAGGTACCGTCTATATAACATCCGAGCCTGGTACTGCTGAGCTCGCCAATCAACTCGTTCACGTAAAGGTTGAAAAGCGTTGGTGAGCTCAGTCCACCCTGCCTCACCCCACACTCCAACCCGTAAGGACGAGAAAATGCCCCAGCCCATCGTACTGTGTTGATCTGGTTTCCATACCAAAACTTTAAAATGTTAATAAAGTAGTGAATAATGTTAATATGTGTTAATAAAGTAGGATTGTTAGTTTTGTTTAAAGGTAAGATTTGAGCCTGTTTCCCTATTGACAGAAATGACCAAAAGGTGATTGAAGATGTGAGTGAGAACAGGAAGTAACGAGGGAAGGATAAGAGTAATCATTCTCGAACACAACTTATCATTACCGACTGCTGAAGTAGTAATAGCCAGTAGAGATTTCTAAACGTCATCCTCAGTAACATCGCTGAGCTTAAAGTGAACATTGTGGAAATGGCAAACTAGCTAGACTCTTTAGTGTCGCAGCTTTGGCAGACGGATCAAGAGAAAAGGGGAGGAGAGAGAAATGCTTATTGAGATCATCGAGGTTCACATCCTTACATTGGTTGGTAGGTAACTTGTCTATGCCTACAGTTTGGAGAAATTTTCATACATCGGAAGAACTGCGGTTATTGAGTTGATCGTGGAAATAGCGTCTCTTAGCATCTTGACACAGATGACTGCAACGATTACGTAAGGATTTGTAATAAGAGAGATTCAGCTCTGAAGGTCTGCGCTTATATCTGCACTTAGCTTTATCCCTGCGAGCCATAAGCTCTTTAATTTGTGGCGTTATCCATGGTGCCGAGTTATGTCGAACTTTGACACGTCGTGAGCATGCTGATCATATAAGCCGAGAACCAGAGGGGTCTTGTCGAGATCGCCAGCATCACGCTTCAGCCTCCAGGTCTATGCCTTTGTAGTTACGGAGATATAAAAACTCGGACTTACGCTTGGGAACACAGATACGATAGGAAAGGTAAATGAGATCATGGTAAGAAAAAGAAGCCGAAAGTTGATCATGGCAAGAAACATTATTAGGAGAGGAAACAATCATAAGATCTAGAAAAGAGGGTGAACAATTAGGAAAATAGTGAGTTGCAGAGAGAGGCAAAACTAGAAGATTGAAAAAGGACAAGAGTGAAAGAAGTTTAAGGAAGTGAGAGTCAGTTTTAATCAAGCACGTATTAAAATCACCCATTAAGATAACATGCTCATACATGGGGTAAGATCACTGAGGGTAGAGTCGAGAGAATTAAAGTAGTCAATGTGAAGATTAGGACTGTAGACCAGCAAGCAAAACTTTAGTGTGATGAACATTAATTTCAAGAAATAAGTATTTAGCCGACTTAGAATACCGAGAAGGAGATTAACTGACCACCCTGTAGGGTAAATCAGCACGCAGGTACATAGCAACACCTCCTCCACCTTTGCCGGTCCTATCGTTGCGGATCAAGACGAAGCCGGGGAGTGAGTACTGAGTAGAGAGAAGAGATGGCTTCAGACAGGATTCTGATATCAAGAGAGCATCCAGGTAAGCACTGCTAAAGGATGCCAGAAGGTCAGAATAGTGACCAGGAACACTGAGCTATATGCAGATTTTTAGGGTCATTGGAGAAAAGTGAAGAGATTTTATCATGTAAAGTAAGTGGTATAGAAGAGTCACTATCCGCACTAACAAAACTAGTAGAAGAAGGGCACGAGAAGAAGCTGTCGTTAAGATCAGCTACATCATCCATGAGTATACCTTAATTATAATATAAATATAAAAATAAACGCTAGTTATTATAAATGCGAAAGTAACTTTGTCTGTATGTCTGTTTGTTATCCTTTAACGCCTAAACCACTGAACCGATCGTTAGCCGCAGGCTGACGACAAGGACACAGGCTACTTTTGGTCTTGTATGTATAATTATGTATTTGTATTAAAAATTATGAAATACAAAATACACACAGCTGAATATCAAGTTCCGAGCAACAGCTAAGGTTTTCATAAAAATAAATAAATATGGATATTTTAATAAATTAATGTTAAGTTACTTTTCAAATAGAATAGATAGGTAAGTTCTATTCAATTTAAGGCTCGTGCAAACTGGCACGATATCGCGGGCGCTACAGGCAGCGCGACCCTTGTAGCGCCCGCGATATCGCGCTGGTCTGGACGAGCTTTTACGTTCTTAGATGTGTTTATTTTAGCATGTTTTATAAACTAGTATTGTCCACATTCTACAAGGCATCTTGTTCTTGCCATTTATAATAGCAGAAAAGCTATCTCCATTCATTATACGACTAAGTATGTCACACAAAAAAACTGATGGTAAATCCATGCATTTGATAGGCAAGTGATTTATATACCTATTATTATTTACGATCCCAGGACAAGCAAGTCTGTTATTGAAATGATAATGTTTACAAAAAAGATTATCAATGCTGTGTTGATAGCATTTAATTAAAGATAAGTCAAATGGTTGGCGAAGTTGCCAGCATTATGTTCAGTCAAGGAAATGAATTTTTTATCAAATTTACACAGTAAAGCCAATTCATACGACTGAAAAGTAAACATACGGCCAATTGTAGAAATATTCGATAGTAATATTTACGTTTGTAAAATGTGCTACAGATCAGGAGAAATCCTAGTGTAGGTATTTTGGCTTATAGAACAGGCTTTAGAGAAGTGAATGCTTAAAGAAAGTTGCATAGAAAGGTCGTGAGTGAAGATATAATACCGTGGGAATATTGTGTTAGTTATATTCTATTTGTCAGATCCCGACGAACTTTTAGTAGTTTAAAGTACTCAGGACTAAGCAACACAGCGTTAGCAAAATCAAAGTACTTTGCTTTATAAAATATACCTAGATAGTTCACCCACTGCGAAGTATCCACTAAACGTATAAGTTAACCGATAGGCTGGTTTGACAGCTGTCCGGGAGACGCGCACTGGTCGCCCGCACACGGGAGACCCGTACGGGTAGCGCCCGCAGTGCTCTGAAACGAAACGAGAGAGTTAGTACGATACGGTTGCTAGCGTTTTACGGGCTCTATCTGGAGCGAGTTGCGTACGGACCAATGCGCGTCGCTGAGAAACAATGTTCTAGCGCATCACGTGTGTCTCCGTTCCGGGAGCTCTTACGGGCCCGCACGGGTCTTCCGGACAGCTAATTTTGCATTACGTGTTTATTACATTTTATTTTAACAACAAGTCTAATTTTATTATTTGGTCTAGTCTAATTGACTGTTTAAGACGTATTCACATCAATGGGTAGGGCTACGTTGTCAAACTCAAAGGTACGACGACCTCAATTTTGAAGGAAACTAAAACTGCAGTTTTCGTTTATTGCAAAAGCTTTTTTCCTAACACAGAAATCGAACCCGATTCCTTTTGTATTTGAGATGGGACTTCAATCAAGGTGAAATACGAAACTAAGGCCAGTAGACCAAGGTGGTCAAAGGAACCATGACCTCGATTTTGAAGGAAGTAAAGCTATTTAGATTTTGAAAAACTATAAAATCTTGGCAAACAGAAATTAACTTCTGAAAATTCTACCCAATATCAAAGAACCCGTAACCTTAGATATCGTGGACAGACCCTGCACCGCTGCACCATACAGTCATAAGGTAGGAAATAAAATAGATCTCATGACAGATCTAAAACGTGGGAAGATCATAATCTGCCAAGTATCACTCACGCTTCTAACCGACTGCGACAAAACACAAGTTAGTTAAGTTTTAGATTATATGACACGTTACACGATTGTGTTTGAGATTCAGTGATAATAGTGGGCTTAGAAAAAGGAGTTTGGAGTCTATGTTCAGAACTACAAAAAGCGTTTGACTTACCTACTATGAAAGTGAAGTTTGTCTATGTTCATACCCTGAGCATGTCTCACGTCATGTCCTATATAACTGAATTTTAAAAGAAGGAAGTTCTCAAATCATTATATCTTTTGAAGATTTGTTACCTATTTATTTCTCTTTTATTTCCAAATGGATTTTAATGATAGTGTAATATGAATACAGAGTAAACCTCTGCTAGTTAGGTGCATTTATTTTCATAGTCTGTTAAAAAAAAGTAGAAAGTGGAAGTCAACAAGGGTTTATACCAAATCACATTTAATTTAATTCGACCGAAACCAGAATTTAAGTAGATATGTTGTACTGTTAAATAGTTTCGGAGGATAAACCTACTGAAACAAAATAAAATCAAATAAGTGAAAATATAAAAGTGTTATTTAATTTTATACATAGGCATAGCTCTATTTCCATCTATCTTATAATTAATTAATACTATGAATATATACAAGTATGTCAGAATAAATAAAATAAAATTTACATGAAAAGTAGAGCTCAACTAAACTTTACTTATAAAGTATAAACGTGTGCTGATTAAGTGATAAGTTACTGAGATAACAGTAAAGTGCATTGTTTGCTTTGATTATTAAGAAAACAATGGCTAACTCAACTCATTTGAATTATTTATTATGCTGATTAGAGAGGAATTAAATACCTACCTGATGATTATCTTTAAAAGCGTCAAATTAACATGAAAATGAGCGGAAAAGTTACGGATGGCAAAGTTAGCGCAGTGGCTGAGTGATTTTCTCTTAAGCTACATGATGGGGTTTGATAAAAAAATGAATAGACAGCTGAGCCGGGTCTTCCCGTTAGTGTTAGAAACTCCCGTTTATTATCAAAACCATTGATGGAGCATGGTAATAAAAAAACTGCTTCTAATGCTGTGTATTAAACGAACAGAATTGCGTTAAAGACTATTTAATTTTTAAGGTACAGTCAACCGCACGTCCATGATAACAACTTGACATAGTCAGCACTTTTATTTATGTCGAAGCAGTACCTAAGAGCGCATTTAGTAGTTGTTACTGACTTGCGGTTGACTGTAGTTAGGTACTGGGAACACAAGCGTGCCAAATTCTACCTATATACTTGTCATTTAACTGATTGAAATAATGTTGGGACCACAAACAAGTTAGCAACTTAAACCACACTTTAATTTACTCTCACGGTTAGTAAACTGGCGCAAACGACTTTTTATTTGACTTAACTCACACCGTGACATCAATCACGATGTGCTTGAGATTTTGCTAAAATAACTCTATTTTTAATGATCCTCTAGATTAAATAAGATTAGGTACGTACTAGATTTTTTGTTGTGACGACTGTCCGTATCTTTTAGATTTTCTATCTTTCTTCAAAGACTATTTACTAGCCAAATTGTCTCAAATAAACTTGTCTTTTTGTCATCTTAACATGCTCTTTTAGCTGGTCATATACGCTTAGGTACTTAAGCACCAGTTTTTTTTTTTTTAACAACACGACATTCTCTTTACCGTGTTTCTACACCCATACTAATACTAAACGTTAGGTAGAACAAATAACTTGAAACAAAAAAAAAAAAATGCATCAGCGACTCGAGGCATCCTAGAATCTTCGTCAATACATATAGAGATAAAAAATAACATCTAAGCCGTTAATAACAACAAATAACAAGTTTAATATGAACCCACAAACAGACACGTTCACCTATACTTAGTTAACATTTACGTCACTTCCCGTGTTCACGACACCTCAGTGCGAATATATTGACTTTTTGTACCGCGTATGCGCTGATTATCTTGTTCTACTGGGTATTCATTACAAGTGACAGTTCCTACTATGGATAATGCAAAAACTAATGGTTAGTGTAGACGGGTTGGTTTTAACTTAATCGCAGCCACAATAATTTGCACAATTTTTTGTTAAAATGCGCGTAAAGTTCACACGGGCAACATTTTGTAGGCGGCGTCGACGACATATTAACTGTGCATACCTGTACGCTAATTGCGTAATACACGATCAATCACAATTTATTTCGATTTGAAACAGCTAATCCATAAGTTAGTAAAAAAAAATTCTGCTCAACAACGTAAATAACGCAATGAATGTTGTTGAAGTGACAAAACGAAACAAATTAGGCATAATTGTTTACGAAAATAAGTTACGCAATTAGGGTACCGGTGTCCTAACCAAAGCGATCGATCACGCGAATACACGATCATTGCGTTTATTGTGTCACTCATTTGTTCGAAAAATCGGAAAGGCGCTCTGTGTCGGCAAGACTACGCTTTCGGATTCGCCGAATAAAATGACCGCGGCGCAGCCATCGCGCGACGATCGCTTTGGTTAGAACGTGGCCAATGACATCACAGTGCACACACTGCACGTGCGATATGTTGTTGGGAACTTTGCCAATGTCGAAATGAAGACGGGTGGCTAAATGGCCAGCCTGTATAGTAGACGGGTAACAGTCGCGCTACAAACTGAGGCCCCGACACAAATTACGAGCAAAAATTTGACATATCTAGCAATCTAACTTAAAATATAAAGCTTGTAACTGGACTTAAAGTTATCCAAAATCTCCCAGTACCGCCCTCTATTGCCATTAAGCAAAACACACAATTAATCATCGGCAACGTGTAAATGTAGAGAACGTTTAGTTTGCTGATACGATCAGCTGTTACGTGGCCTGAGTTATGGGAAGATACCTTTATTGTACCACTACATACATTGTTGTTGAGAATCGCGCTAATTGGCTTCCGGGGTGGGCTGAGCTCTTAGTTAATACTTCAACATTTATGTTAATTCAAATAATCCTGAGCCATACTTACTTGCGACCTATTTATTGTGTTATATGGGAATTGAACCTGCGATCTCAGGTGCAGCAAACCAATTGCTAGCCATAGCCACTGCGCTAATACAACACTTCAACAGGAATCGCACATCACTACTAGATATTTATCGAAGAGACTCTCCTATACAGGTTTTTCCTAAAAAGGTATTCTACAGTATGAAGAACTTAGATGTAAGTTCCACAAAGGGATAGGCAGAGGTGTAACTCCAGGAGACAAGGTGAGAGGGTAGGGAGGATGCGGTGTCCGGACAGGGGTGTAACTTCCTTCACTCGTTATTCGGTAATAACGGGCTCAATAAATAAATTATATTAACTTATCATGAAAAATATAATTCCGAGAGAATGAATCCGGTTAACAAAAAATCAGTCCATAGCTAATACCTGAACTTTAGTGGACTCAGTGTGTCGCGTGTTGTATTGAAGAAATTAATAATAATATGATTGTTTTAGTAATAGCAGCGTTGACTTCTACCTGACTGACTCGTTGGTCTAGTGGCAGCAAGCGCTACTGCTGAGCGTGTGATTCTGGGTTCGATTCCCAGGTTGGGCAAAGTGTTATTTGATTTCCAATCAGGAATTATTCAGTAGCAGCCCGGAGTTTGAATTTGTGCCCGGTTGATGGAAATAGGCTCGCCGCCTATTACATGGAACTTAAACATAACTGACGAAATGTGGGTGTACAATAGGTACACCTCTGCGCAACCCTTCGGGAAAATAAGGCGTGAAGTTATTAAGACAGTTTTCCTGAATTATCACTAAGTATAGCATGTACACGCACAGTCACGCCAATATTTCACAAACAATACATGCAAAGTTATTGACAAGAGAAACGTTCCTTGCTTTTCCTTGAATCGTTAATAATGCACAGACACAAAACATTAGAAAGATCTTAACCTCTGGCCCAGCACTGGCTATCAAACAGAATGCCGTCTAAAAGCTGGGTACACCACACGTTGGTACAGTCAACAGAAGAGTTATGTATGCGAGCAGCTAACTAGAAATTCATACTTCTAATACTAGCATCTATACCAATATTATAAAAAAGTAAAATTTGTTTGTTTATTTCTTTGTTTGTTTATAAGTTTGTATGTAAGGGTAATCTCCGGAACTAAAATCGTTTTTCATTGGGTAGCTCAATTCTTGAGAAAAGTTATAGGCTCGCGGACGAAGTCGCAAGCAGAAGGTAGTTACCAATAAATGAGAAATTAACTCTGTCTGATTGTCTGTCTGTTCCCTTTTCACGCCTGACCCATTGAACTGATCGTAATGAAAGACAAATAGGTATCCCGGGACCTGGACAAGGATGCTACTTTTCATCTTAGACATTTCAATGAATATATGATGAAATCCGAAATACACGCAGATGAAGTTGCGGGTAACATCTAGTCCTCTATAAACGGTATTGCCAAGATGTTATTGAGTGGCAAAAAAGGAGGATGCTTAGGTACAATGGTGGTACGGAGGTGAAGGTATATGGGCACATCCACATATAAAATAGAAATTTACAATATCAGAGACATCACAAAAGCGTTGCCATAATATCCCAGAGACAAAGCTCAAATGTTTTAATTACACTTTTCAAGCTCAAACACAGCAGAAATGGTGGGAGTATTTCCCCGGACCAGCCCTCCCACCAAAAGCTCTACAGCTTTGCCTATATACCTAACTGTTTTGTCGACTGTACACGTAAAGGACCGCTTGGTCATAAGTTGAAAGTCTGACCCTAAGTTCAGGGAACAGCTTTTACTGGCACTTACTTTGAGGGTCATATTTCGTCGTGGCTACGAATTCGCACGATGTTTCGCTTCCTTTCAGAAGTGATTGTGATCTGTGGCACTGTGAGGATCGTTAGTAACTGTACTTATTGGTTATATAAATTAGTGTTTTATAAGTCACGTCACCTAATAAGATGAAAAATTTCATGTTTTCGTTTTGAATGATTGAAAAATGTTTCGTGGATTAACTTAAAATTAAATTAAACCGAAATTGTCATTTACCTTTATCGGTCATGCAATACGGGTGTAAGATTTGGTAAATTGTTAGGTAAATAATTTAAATTAAGTAATTGACAAGACAAATTAACTGTGATCATGAAAAAATAATGCAGGTTCCTTATTAAACGACTGTCCAAAAAGGGATGTAATGTTTTAAAAAACTACGTTTCAGGACACTTTACTACGTTGTTCTGAGAACAAAGACCACCACTAGGAAAAAAAATACAAAATGGATCAAATAAAGAAATTTTTAACAGTTAATTAGGGACTTAAAACATGTCTGATGCTAAACAAAGACATTGGATTACGATCCATACCGATGATGTTGGCATTACAGCACGAGAGTAAAGCAATTAAATGATTTCTGAATCGATTACTCGGTCGGTTACTCCTGCGCATCCCGGCTAGAGCGGTGAAAGTGAATGTGTGGTGCGAGTCATGAGCGAAAAGCAGGAAACAAAAATTACTTGTTCAACAACGAGATGACAAGATATGTTATCTTAATTTTTTTATCCTATTCAGCTCGTCCCGCCATCTCCTACGTGGTCTGCCGCGATTCCGCCTCACTGTCTCAGGGCACCAAATCTGTGTAATTTGGGCCCACAGTTTGTCCGGCATGCGGCAGCCATGACCTGCCCAGTCCCATTTAATTTGGGCATCTTTATACCCACAATATTTCTTCAGCAAACAAACGTTATCCAAATAACTTTAATTCAATGAATAGCATAAAAACAAATTGGAATTATATATATACCTATCGTGGTTATGACTTGACCGCAAAAGAGCGATGGTTGTTATAGAATGAAATAAGAAGATTACTTGTAATGTTGATTAAAGATAGGTACTATACTACATAATATTCTAATAGGTTGTAATAAGAATGGATGTTATCAGAAAGCGCAACGGATGGGCTTCCCATTTTAGACCTCCGTAGTCTAAAAAGTTCAACGCCAGTCCACCACCACCACCATAAATTACCATACCATGTACCGATACCACATGTCATGTGTGGTACCATTTATAAATTGTTTTAATCTACTTTGAGGAGCAATATAAAAAAGCCACTAGCTTATCATGAAATATTTCCGAAACCATGCAACATAGCTTATTGAAGTAAAAAGCAACATCCAAGTGTATTTAATAGCGCATAAAAAAATACCTTTAAAACCCTTTTCAAGATTTTTTTACTTCATGTAGCTAACTAGGTTTAAGAGATATTTAGAATTTTTGGCACTTTTCAAGTGGCTTTTTATATTGCTCGTCAGTGTATTACCATTGCTTTTCTTTGCCATTTATAAATTAATGAAATCGCTACCTCCTCTCACACAAGCCACACAAACTACAGGTTACCGCCCGCCTCGGTATGCATACGTCACAGTACAGCAATTATCGACAGATGATCGCTTGCGCAACACTAAGACTCCAATCGAAAGTAATTAGTACATAATCTGGTGATTATTTACGTATACCATTTTTGTATTCATATTCACGTATCATATATCATATTTACGTATATCATTGTTTCTTGTTCGTTACTGGTTCTGGTTCTGAATTCCCACGGTGTTCATTAATTATGTATGTTTGTTTAATGTCTTTATCATAAGTTGTTAGTGCGGTACTGTTGGATACATTAGCCAGTAAATGTGTGTCAGGAAATATTAGTTAGATCATCATATTGATTTGTAAAGTGGATTGATTCAATAAAAAGCGAAAGCAAGTATGTATATCTGTTTGCACGTTATCACAACTAAACCAAAGAACTGAGTTTGAGGAAATTCAACAAAGACTGCTTGATATCTTAAAAGACAGACATCGAAATCTTTTTATCGCTTGATGTCTTACAAAGGATATATACGTAAACTTGTCATTTCTGAAATAGATATGATTATTACGTACTGTTGAACCACGGGAATATGCAATACTCTAGTGACGAAAGACGTCCAATTTATTTATTTGTTCGTTTGCAATAAGACCGCATTTATGAAATACCGTATTATAGAACTACAAACAGTCGTTAGACAATGCGTTTCAAATGTGAATCTCAAATGTAACTCAAAGCCTTTATTTCAATTAAACCATTTACAGGCGCTTTTGAAGTGTCAAAGAGTCGGTCAGTTAGTCAGAAAGTTGAAGTTAATTGGGATCGTAGATCTTTATGGAGATGAACGGGCAAGAAACATCAGGGACACTTTGAAATCAAGATATTACAAAATTCCGGGTACATTATTATTGTTATTCGAATGCAAATTACGCAATAATATTTCTTATTCTCATCAGAAGGACGGCAACACTAAGATTGAACCATGTCGGAACCAATGCCACAGCTAAACAATGAAATGAGCTGGTTTGTCTAAAATAATGGAGCTGCTATAATATCCGGACTACCTCCACTTCCGATGTTCCGTTGTATAACTTTTGGGAATAAGGTTGTAAAGGTAGAGGTCAGAATGCATTGTATTGTTTGTTTATTAATTTTTTTGTTTTGATAAAATCGGAGTAAAACAATCCGGAACTATGTAAAATGTTTACATGCAAAAATTATAAAATACTAGCTGCGCCCTGCGGTTTCACCCGCATAAGTCTATGTTCCGTATGAATATCGGGATAAAAAGTATCCTATGTCCTTTTTCGGGTCATGGTCTACCTATATGCCAAATTTCATTTAAATCCGTTCAGCCGTTTTAGCGTGATGCCGTGACCAAGGGAAATAGGGATTCATTTTTATATATATAGATTTGTAACTATGAAAACCATAATCAATATTATTTTCAAAACAAAGCATTCACAGTTTTGAAAAATTAACCAATGAAATAAAATAATGAAACAGTGGCACTCCAGGAGTGCCGACCGAAGTGAAAAAGAAAAAAATAGATAAATAAAGAGCATAAACATTAACGCGTTGATGTCTTCTACTGCACAGATGGTCTGTTGGCGAGTAAAAATACTTGCATAGAACATTGATCCGTAACGTTATATAAATAAAGAGCACAATCGCGTTTACAAAAATGAGGTGTCGGTAACAGTGTCGCGAAATCAATGGTTTGATCCCATCTCAAAAATGCCCAAGGCGCCTAAAAGAGTTTTCACTTCAAAAATTTAAGATGTGACTTGTGAAAACGGTTAATTTTTAATTAAATTATCCTAATACGGAGATTTGATTTGTATAAGTATTGATGAGCTGATACTTAGAGCTAAAAGTAGGGGAAAAACAAAGAAACGGACGGATGGACTGTGTGAAAGATGATATGGCTAGAAAGGGGTGACTATTAGATGACGACTAACAGAGGGGAAATGGAAGAAAAGAAAATGTTGCGTTGACCACAAATAAATTAGGCTATGGGTAAGAGAATCATGATGATGATGACAATAAGAGCCGTTGTAACAATAACTACATTTTGCAAACTCGATATTGATCGGATAAAGTTGCTTTTTGCCGCTTGTGCCGTTGACATAGTCCTTTAATCATCCTTAATGCCATCCAGAAGAAGAGAATCGATGAAATATTATAAATTTGTACCTACATACTTTACGTACTTACGTCCCTTACGTACCTTATAACTTTCATGAAACCCCTAAAATGCCTGTAAAGTTTCATAAATCTCGCTAAGGCTGGTTTCACAGCTGTCAGGGAACCCCGTGCGGGCCGCCTGTACGGTTTTCCGGAACGGAGACACACGTGAGGCGCTAGAACATTGTTTCACAGCGACGCGGATTGGTCCGTACGCGACCCGCTCCGGGTAGAGCCCGTACAATGCTAGCAACCGTATCGAACTAACTCCCTCGTTTCAGAGCAATGCGGGCGCTACCCGCACGGGTCTCCTGTGTGCGGGGGGCCTTGTGAATCTCCCGGACAGCTGTGAAACTAGCCTAAATAAAGCATCATCTTCTAACGCATACTCACTCATACTCACTCATACCTTCTGGACACACACTACCAAACAAACAGACACACACACACAAACACATACTCCTTTTGTGTATATCCTTGTTTGTATTAGTTAATTGTATTTTTGTTTAGAATTTATTCAATATTTAATTGTAAGTATAAAGAACTATCCTAGTTGGTCCGGAGGAAGGTGATGGCATTTGTGATACAGGGTAATCCTAGTACGAGTGCCAAAGCACTCCTTTGACACTTAAGTGCACATTATATAAGACCACATTTGTATTTAAGGAGATTTACTGTACCCATTCTTCTAGTAATAAAGATTATTTTATTTTTTTATAACTTCTAATTTGCAACTCATTCAAAGTCCCAGCATCTATTTAAAGCTTATTGATGTCGACATGTATTGAGGTATCAATATTAATAGCCGCCCGTCCAATGTTCAGGGTACAATAGCGGTAATTTGTTCACACAAATTAGCTGTTAACTCTATTATTCATTGTGCATTATTTATGTTCCTTTGTGAATTTATTTTAACAGGGTAGGCTAATGATACAGCAGGTCTAGAATTCTGCAACTTTTTGCTACGAATTACTTTGTTCGATTCCCTGTATCGTTAGACTAGTGGTCCCTACAGATTCATACCTAGGTCTGGCTGTGTTATTTGGTTGCATTTCTCAGTCTAGATTTGAAGTCTTTAAATAGCCCACCTCCTAACACATAGGACTTAAACATCATGTGTATTTATTGTAAGCTATACGTGGATTTATGTCTGGAAAATAAAAGATTTAATTTCATTTTTATTTCATAATTGGCGAAACGTGTATTTGCTTGTCAAAGTCCAAGTCAAAGAATTTATTTCAATCAGGCACATAAAAAGCACTAATGAACTTCAAAATTTACAAAAAATAATAATTGATTCTAGTCGCCCCTTCGAAAAGGTAGTTTTTGGAGAAGAAACTCCACCGTTACTCTTTTAAAATGTTTTACAATATTTTGTATACATTATTTATGTATAATTATGAATGAGATGCGCCTAGAATAAAATGACTATACCACAACAGGTAAAAAGAATTAAAAATTAAGCAATGATAGATAAATGAATTATGTGATAGATACATGGTACTCACTTAATTACAAACATTGTAGAACTATTCGATATTCCTAAAATTTTATGAACTTCTTCCTATCCCTTCGTATGCTGGTGTGATGGTAAGTTATGATATTTTGGAAATAGTCGTTGTGCAGGAGAAACCTTTTACCTACAAAGCAAGCAGCAAGGTTTGGCAAAAGAGAGGTCATAAGTTTGAAACCTCTTTTATACTTATTTATTGCAGTAGCATTCATTGTTGTCTATCAATTTAGAAGATTTCATGTTCTTTCTGCTTAGCCTATTAAAAACCTAGCATGAAGATAACTCAACAGATAGTTAACACTGCAACGAACCTACTTTCACGGGTTATTTCACGGTTAACTATCCGTGAGGCGAGCTTAATTCCAATTTTTTATTAGCGTTGATTGTTATCAGATAAAACTGTAGGTAATTACTGCTGTAGTCTGTTATTTTATATGAAACTAAAAAATGTATGGTAAAGTGAGTTAGCATGCATTGATTGCATTCCTTTATTTTAATTGCATTTGACATTTTATTTTACTTTTAATTTTGTGACTCATTTTATTTGCATTGACTTTTTATTGTATTGTGATTTATTCTGTTGCAGTATTGTGAAATTTTATCGTTTGTGATATGGGTTTTCTCTGAATTAATTTTTTTTTTTTTTTAATAAATTAGCATCCACGATTCTTAATATGAATAACGTGACATAGGTCACCAAGGTTTTTAAAGTGACCATGGAGTTTCTTTCCCGTCTTGATATGTATGCAACGGGCAACAAGCCTCATCTTTCTGACTGACCGACAATTCAAAAGTGCCTGTAAATGGTTTGATTTAAATAAATGCTTTGAGTTTTGTTCACAAAATGTGTACTGAAATTGATCTGCCATTTATGTGTGGAATCAAAACTACCCGATAAATATCCTTCAGAGGGAGCGGTAGCAATTTGTTATCGCAAATAACCGAGCCGACGGTTGCGGGCGCCATTATTCATTGTTCTGACTGTTTGTCTGTCTGTTGCACTTAGGATAACATGCCTGTGTGAGCTATACGATAAAATATCGTCAGAATATTCTTTTGAAAGCTTCAGGAATCAATCATGTATGTGGTAATGTTCAATTGTTCATATGCATATTTCTGTATGTCAACCATAGATTTTTTTATCTATAGTAATTTTTCGGGTCCTAAATATGAAATGGGAAATACGCTGAAATGTTAACATAATCTATCGATTTTATTTTGCAAGCATATTGCCATAATGATACAACGCTTTACAATATTGTCCAAGGCATACACTTTTCAAAGAAAATTACGTCATAGTAAAAACTAAGAAGATGTCGCTTAAGATTAATCAAGGACCTCTATGTTCTAAGTAAAAGGGGGCACTCTTTAGACCAATGTGACTCAGTGTCAAAAAGTGACGTGTCATGTACCGCACATGGTTCAAAAACGTTCTTAAATTGTTAACCATTCGCGGTGTAATTTTATTCTTATTACCTTGACCTGCCTTCCGCTTACAAACACTGCCATGGGACTGCATCGGAACTGCTTTGCTATATTTTACCGCTCTCCTCACTATGTGACTCTACCCTCCACATTGCGAAGGCGTGTACAATTTCACGCTTCTCTACATTTGGTAGCGCTATATTGGAGCGATCGCATGTAGAGACAACTTGATCGCCGGGTTGCGTGTGCGCAGCTAAGATAAATATTTTGAAACTGAAACGTTTGCGGAGTTAGATGTATGAGGGTAATGATACTGAAATTAATCATGCTTTAGTAAGAAATTAAACAGTGGTAGGAATTGGCGCATTAATCTTAGTCTGTTCGTTTATACCACTGCATGTCAATATGAAAATAATAAATCGGATCATAGCTTGTAGAATTGGCTCAATAGTAGACAAAGCAAAAAAAATCACATTGTTCTGACGTACAAAACTTGACAAAAAAAAAACTTTATTTAGAAAATAAAAGAAAATTGTTATTATTGTTTCGCAAGTTTCATATATTCAAAGGTTGGTCGACTCATCACGTGACCAATTTTTTGGCCAAAGAATCAGCATTGCCACACAACGTGGGAATGCTGCCAGCCTTTTCGGCACTTTTCCTGTTGCCAGCGATAAGGAAGAATTTTTTGTTGCCCTAAGATTCTTATCCCTCCCTTTTTTATAAACTTGTATACATTTTAAGACTGTTAGCTTTTTAATTATGTAAATATTATAGTATTTTAAAGTGATAAAAAAAAACAATTAATACATAAACGTACATTCAAAGACATTATTAAACTTTTTTTTAAACTATTGTGTCAGATTTTGATCAGCACATTTTTATATCCAAATTTCAAAACGTAAACCTAGACCCACTCTTATTATAATCATGGCCTTTTAACACCTACCTATTACCTGACCTTGCGAAAAAAACATTACAAAACAAAACTTAAACACACATTATCAACGGCCAATAATCTTTTGTTACAGCCATTAAGTGATGTCAAGCATCATTACTTAGATGTAACTTAGCGTGTACAGTGACCTTCACAGCTGATGGCACTAAGTTTAGATGTTGTTAGTGATAACTTAATAGGTATCTTGCAACATTTGGCACATCACTTATCTTTACTCAATCTCTCTAGTCTTTTACAAACTAAGTTGGAATCGGCTTTTAGTCAAACCGGATGCAGCTGAGCTGAATACCAGTATTTTACATAGAGCGACTGCCTATCTGACCTCCACAATCCAGTTACTGGGTAATGTTGTTTTCGGACTTCTGACTACTCGTAACGACTGTCAAAGACCTACGAATGCCAGCTGGGACCAGCGGCTTAATGTGCTTTCCGACGCACGGAGGCGTCACGATATGTAATGGCGACAAGCGTAGCTTAACCGTCGATCGACCTGTGCGGCTGTTATCATCTAGCCAAGAACTCCACATTACTTATCTATAATTTTAATTATTTTTTGATTAATTTTATCGACGGAAAAATTAAAAAAAAAACTAACTACTTTTTAATACATTTTTTTAAGTTACTTCATGGGCGCCCCCATGAAGTAACTTAAAAAAAAAAACAAAAAAGCCTCTAATAATAAAATCAAAAAACCTCTAATTGAAAAATTTTACGATTATTTTAAATATTTATGAAAAAAGGCAGATTTTTGCTAAAAATATATGTTTATTTTCAATTGAAGGTAGTTTTTTTCCCACAATTTTCATTTTATGAGGACGCCTTATTACTTCCAATCATTATGGAGTTTGTTTCATCGCAAATTCGCGATAGATCATTTAGTTTAAAAGTTATACCATTTTTGTTTAAAAATTCCATTTTCATTTTTTTTTTTTGATTTTTTAAAATTCTTTTCCGTCGATAAAGTTAAGCATAGATTCCCTCATTTCGATAAATGCTCATTATATGTAAAAACTCACTCTGTATATAATACTGTTTCTTTCAGGCGTATTTTGTGAAGAACTTATCTTTAACCAGCTCGTTTACATTGCCATTACGTTTCATGTCCACGTCCAAAAACAGTAATTCCCAAGTTGCTATCAATCCCGACACTTTGCTGATAATCCAGACTCGGGATGTTATTGCTGCCTGCTTGTTATCACTCTGAGAAAAAGATAATGAATCGCAGTTTATTGCAGGCAGACAAGAGGACGTGTATACCAATTTTTATAGCGCTATTCCTTAGTCCTATTTTGCAAAATTACAGGTCCCGGGGTAGGTTACTATACTTTCCCCAAAAACCATAGGAAAAAGTCAGTTTTTATGGGTTTTTACCTAGTGGAAACAACCCATAAAACTCAGCATTCTCGTCTACTTATGAATACAAACGTATTGACAATAAACACAGCCCGTATCGTATACTTACAGCTACCAGTAATGACTGTTGCGCAGTCACTAACAACGCGAGATAATCGAGTAGAAGCCATCTTTTTATTTTCATCCTTGTTTCAAAATTAGAGAAAAGTATACAGTGCCTACCTATACTAGATGGTTGACTACCTGTTGTAACATGATTACCGGCCTGGATCTGTCGTCTCATAGTGCAGTGAAATGGCTTGTCCCTTATAACCACGCTTACTCAGCGCGAGTTGTCAGTTTCAGATAGACTAAAGTCCAAGGTTCGATTTACTGATGTTCGAAAGTGATAATGACTTAACAAAACTGCACCAAATGCCTTGCCTTTTTACCACAAGCACGATTAGATTATTATTATAAGTACCTGTAACTTAATTAATGAAGGCCCGAGAATCATTATTATCATTTTTTATCTCCATTACTAAGTTAAGGACCTTACCTATGATATTGAAAAAACTACATTGCTACACATGGCTACCATGACATTAAAATAATGATAATGTTGACTTTTAAAATACCAATTAACAAAGCTATTATTGACTATCCGAAATCGCAAAGGTCAAAAAGTTAAGCTCATTCCTCGTCCAAACACCTCCACTTTTGATTAGATACTATAATAACAAATGTTTAGCCTGTCTGTCCATTTCGTAATACACAGCGGTGCAATTAAGTCGGAGACATTTAGAGTTTGCAACGTCCCATTTATTTTGCTCGGCAGTGTAATTGTCGAAAATGTCGTAAACGTATTTTAGTTAGTTATTTAACTGATTGCGACGGAATGATACAGATTATAACAACATTATAATGTTTACTGGCTTTGCATTTAGGTTTTTCTTGAGGAGCAACATAAACTTTGATGGAAATGTAATGCAATGTTTAGACATTCATTGAGCATGTTCAAAAATGCTCGAGAACGAACATGTAACAAACAAAGAGATGAACAATATGAATAACTAGTTTATAACAGGGATTTCGTTCGCGTGGATGTCGGAAATCCCACGGGAACGTACTACCGGGATCAAAAGTATCCTATGTATATATCCAGGTTATAAACTGTGTACTAAATTTCATTCAAATCTGTTCAGCTGTTTTTGCGTGATTGAGTAACAAACATCCAAACATATAAATATTAGTAGGATTAGCTACAACATTCGAGCATGTCGTTTACATTTTCACCCTGGCACAGACGAGGAAATACCAGTCAGGTACCTCCTCGTCTGTGCCCGTGTGTTCAAACGTGGCATATGACGAAGAGCAAATCAATAGTAGACAAATGTGACATCTATCAACCCGCACTCCCTCTCGAAGAGAGTAGACCTGTTTCTCAGCAGCATTATAGGTTGATTATGTGTTATGCAAATAGATGGTTATTATTTTACGCACTTGTCGCCGAGCTATTCATGAAGGACTTATGCCGTGGGCACAAAATCAAGTAGTCAGATAAATTGGATGCGGGGCTGACTACCTAAGATACAACAGACATGTATGTCTGTGACGGTGTACCGTCCATGGAGTTTCTTGCCCATTCTTCTCCATGGGAACCTATTACACTACACACTACCTATTTGGAATGAGTAACTTGCTTCAAGTTTCTGACAGACTGAGTTCTTGACAATTCCAAAAGTGCCAGTAAATGGTTTAATTGAAATACTTTAATGCTGTGAGTTTGAAATAATAAGTTTGAGTTTGACACTAATTGTACAAATGTACCTACAGGCAAAATAGGAAACATATTTCATAATAAAATTATTGTTTTTATTCCTTCCTCAAACAATATTGCATTCACCCAATTTGTATTACTAAGCAAAATTAGCTAGATCCCAATCTAGACGGAGAAATCAGTCTGTGTGATTATCAGAAAATTGTAGCGACCGCAGGAATGCACGAGATATGGATCTGAGTCGATTTGTCAATCCACCAGGTCATCGGTGTGGAAATATAATTAGAGATGCGAGTAAGGGGAAGATCGTGGCATTTCAAAAATGAACTGAATCTTAGATCTTACGTTGGTACGCTTGAGTGAAATTGTTATAGGTGATTAAAATGCTTGTGCAGCATTTTAACAATAGTCAGAAATATATTTTTGAATCTTGAAAAATTTAGACAAAATAACTTTTAGCCTTTTTTAAAAATCCACTTGTATTAGGCTACTATAAAAATAAACTTTCGACTGCCTCGTTGGTCCAGTCGTCGCAAGCACTACTGCTGAGCATAAAATCCTGGATTTGATTCCCAGGTCGGGCAGTCTTATCGGGTTTTCCATTAGGAATTTCTCAGTAGCAGCCCGGAGTATAGGTTTGTGCCAGGACTTTTAAACTTAACTGGCGAAATGTGTGTGTAGGCACCTACTATGGCTAACCCTTCGAGGAAACAAGGCGTGATGTTATGGTATTAAAAAAAAAACTTTTTTACAAAAAATACAATCGACTTCCAAACTTTCACTTTTTTGTGGGTTGGTTTGTAATTTATATACGTTACCATAGCCTAATGTTAACTGCTCATCACCTTTTACAAAATATTGTTTTTCTCGATGGACTTTAATTGTTGAGGAGTTCTCCAGGTACTTCACCATCAGCTCCACTACACCATATGAATTGTGACGAGCATCAATTGCTGGTAATTTAATAGCAACATGTGAAATACATATTATTGAATAGTTCGGGTGGCCATCTGTGTCCTTCATCATCAGTTCCACTTAATCAAATGGTGGTTTTCGAGAGCAAATTGCACGAGTTACTATAAAAAATACCCAAATCGCTATACGTGTGCCTACAATATTTGAAGAGTTCGTGACCAAATAACAATGGGACCAACTAAAAAGTATGACCTTTCAAACAAAACAAGAATTTTTCAAATCGGTTCAGCCGTCTTCGAGTAATTGAGAACCATACATTAAAAAAAAAGTTTCCGACGAACTGAGAACCTCCTCCTTTTGAAGTCGGTACCTAGCCGAAATCTAATATTAAATATCAGTATTTTACATTTCAAACAGTGACGCTTTTACAAACAGGCTAGAATTCTTAGAATCTACGATGCACAACCTCAGAAAGTTAGTCTGCCAGCTACTGAGCTATGTAAAAAGCTCATTATCACTATACATAAGAAACACACTAGGTATGCAAATTACCATCGCAGACACATAGTAAATCCATAAAAAAGGTGTTAATTTAAAAAGGAAATGACTAATGCACACCATATTTGGACCTCGAGTTGACCTCTTGGTCAATTTGAGCGATCATATCCAGTGATCTTTAACCTTATATGGTTAATTAACTAGCCCAACAATGGGTTTACTTGATGGGAAAATATACGCTTCGTTGTCAAAAATAATAGCTAAATAGCGAATTGAGTGCATAAGTAAACTATATTCATATTTAAATTGCTATGTTGAAGTGTTTTATTAACTTGATTGACACACAAATTTACCTAAATGAATTTGATTGCTATATTTTTTAATAACGACCCATTTGGTATAACTTCAATAAATGAACTAGTAAGTAAACCATAATTTTGATCAATTACCACGTTATTAATTAAACAAAACCGTATAAAGCCTCGTACAGACTAGCGCAACGCGATAGCGCGACACGACACCGGTTTTTGTTATACCTACCGTAAAGTTTTCTTAGTATTGTTCGAGTCGCGTCACGTCGTCGCTTGGCGTTAGTTTACACGAGGCTTATCTCCGGTTCTGAAAATATTATAGTTAATTTTGAGAAAGATCGAATTTACACGTGATTACCGTTCAATAACATACCGAATAAGTTATGTTCGCGGCATTTTCCAGTAATACTAGAAAGTAATAATTTCCCAACCCAAAAAAATAAAAAAGTGTTGGCACTCCGGGAGTGCCGACAGAAGTGAAAACTTGAACAAGATCGCCTTGGTGGAAAAAAATAATCGTATAGAACTTTGGTCCGTAAAATTATCTAAATAAAGACCATAATCGCGTTTACAAAAAAAAATACTTCCGAAACCTTTAAAGCAAAAATACTTGCATAGAACATTGATCCGTAACGTTATATAAATAAAGAGCATAATCGCGTTTACAAAACTTTAAAAGTAAAAATACTCGCATAGAACATTGTTCCGTAACGCACAATCGCGTTTACAAAAATGAGGGGTTGTCATGGATGTCGCGAAATAATTGTTTTAGTCCCATCTCAAAAATTCCCAACACGCCTAAACAAGTTTTCACTTTAAAAAAAAGGTGTGACCCACCCAGCAACACATAAATTAGTGATGTCATAACAAGGTCTTTTTAAAGCTTTTTCATTTCAACCAACATTAACCACCATACAAAAATTATCACCCACGACTTTACACAACATCTCAACTTCATCTCTTCCTATTTATTTAACCCTTACTCGCTCGACCTCAATTAGCCACTCATAACAAACCTTAGCCCCTTAGCCCCTCAGCCTCGTTTGTATCTTCGGCCACGATCGGGCGTAATCGGGCGCAATCGGCTCGTGACGTACGAAAGCGACTAATGCATGGGAAAAGCAGACGAAAACGTTGGCTTTCGTAAGAGATCGCGCGATACTGAGAAGGAAGTAATCGCTGTAAGAGATAAGATGTAGCGATAGCGTTATTGAAAGTGTGTTATGACCTTTTTAGGAAGTTTTGAAATATTACTTGTTGTTACAATGAAGATGGCAAGACAATGAATGTTTCAGAAATTAAACAAACTATTTAATATGCTATAGTCGTGATAATCCTAACTAATACGTATATTATAATGCGATAGTGAATTTGTTTATTACGCTTTCATGCCAAAACGGCTGAACGGATTAGGATGAAATTTGGTTCCTAAGTTTGGTAGGACATGGGATAATTTTCATCCCGATATTACGATTGGATCGAGACTTAAGCGGGTAAAACCGCGGGTTGCAGCTAATTTAGTATAAACATTTCTAAATCCATGACACACGTTTGAATCATTGTATAATTTTTGCTTATTTTATAAGCTGGTACTACTAACACTAGGGTTGAAAAAGCGGTGAACTAAACTTTCCCTAATCAATTCATTACATCTTATAAGATCCAATATGATGAATCATTGATCACAACAAGTTCATGACCAAGGAACACAACCTGTTCTTTTTACCCGACTACGGCAAAGCCAAAAGTAGTGGTTATGATTTTAGCAGTCTATGTATGTAAGTTTGTTTTTACGTGTGTTCCAACATAGCACCTAAACTACTGAACCGATTTTGATGAATGAAGTATCAATAGATTCGTAATAATGGTCTGGGTGACAAAGGCTGTATAAATTCTCCCAAAATTTAATACGTTGGACTTTACACGTACATTTCTGACCTCGAAACAAATTAAATTTAGATAATCATGTCATGTTTAATACCAAAGAAAAGGTCTTGACGAGCACATTACAAATTGTCAAGTAAATAAATATGTTTAAATTGTTAAAAACAAGCAAAAGTGAGACTACGCTATGTACTTACGGCGTGGCTGTAAAATTATACTACAACAAGCATTAATAAAATGATACCAACGCGCAGTTAATAAAATCTTATTAATATCAAGCGTTAAAACGGAAAAGTATAAAATAAAAAATAAGTTTAAAAACTGTAACCCAACTACGGAAAAATAAATGTGATCTAAAAAGTAGTAGTTTTCCGTACCCGGGTTACAGTTTTTAAACTAATTTTTTTTAAACATAACCTTCGTGGGAAAGTCCGAAAGGGATACCGTGGCCCCTAGCAATACAGGCAACTGAAGGAACACGGGTGGGTTTTAGTCAGTAAGAGTCTGACACGCCCTCCCGCTCCGCCCAGAACGGGAGAAGTTATTTGATAATTCCCCACACACAAAAAAAAAAGTTCATAATCTTATGTAGGTAGCTCCTGAAACCACAGATTATTAAAACAAACACTCACACGCAAGTCGTGTGAAAGTATTTCTGCTAACAAGGTAAAAGTCGCTTCGTTTAAAACATCTAGATCGGAACTGCACGACTATTCCTTATTACTATTTAGTTTAAAAAATACCAACACTATTTTATTAATTTATTTTACTTACATACTAGGTGACCCGGTGAACTTTGTACCACATGAGACAAAATTTAGATTTTTTCGATTTTCCGGCTGTTTGTTTGGGTTTTTCCTAAACCACCCCAGAATAGGGGCGAACAAAACAAAAAAAAAAAAACAAATCGTTCGAGGCATTTTCAAGTTTTTGCAAGACGCAGCAATTGATTTTTTATACATATATTGACGATTGCGACATTGGTCAGTACCCTAATTGCGTAACTTGTTATCGTAAACGATTATGACTAATTTGGCAATGGATTAGCAATCTGTTTCAAATCGAAACATTGTGATTGATCGTGTATTACGCAATTAGGGTACAGGTCTTTCTTATTTTCGTTTTAAGTCTCGAAAATCTCGCACAATAAATTTGTGGGTCAAGAGTGTCAAAATGCGCTAAAACAGTTAAAAAAAAAACGTAATCTTCCGACTTGATTCCCTTTCTACACGACTGCCCAAAAAGGAGTGTGCTTAGTATGCTCTTTATATATTTGGCGTTTACATAACCCCGCTTTAAGTTTACCACTTGCACCACTAGGTAAGGTCCGATCAGCTCTATTATTCAGTAGTAGTTCATCATAGTTTTTACAAGCTCAGGTCATCATCTGATCTCCCTTACACTAGGTAAGTGCAGTTGAGGGCACAAGTGCTTACCTTTGTCTTCGGTTAGGTACATTTGTGAATGAGCATTTGTTTTTGATGAGTTACATCTTTCCTCTCGCTTTCCTACAGTCCTAAAAATATATTACTCAGCAATCTGTGGGAGTGATTTCGTGAAAAGGGACGGAAGTGTGTAACCAATGAGCGCGCGCGGTGCTAGAGTTTCCTAATCTGTATAATATTTCCTATTGGTTCTTTTAAAACCTATAAGAACTTGGTTTACAATGAAACGAGCATGTTTACACTAAAAACAAGTTTTGTTATTACCACTCATTTTTTCAACGGTTTTTAAATACTTTGAAATCACAAGTATAAATCTCATCTTTTATTTATATCATAATTCTATTGTCTCCGTTTTCCCCAAAATTGAAAAAAAAAGCTGTTCTTAGTGTTATTGAAATAAAATAAAATCATTATTTTCGGGATATAATGTAAATGTTGCTTATTACCAAGTTGAGATGTCAGATGTTACACATCTTATGCGACTACTGTAAAGGCCGCTCGTTTTTTTTTTAACTAATGCCATTTCAAAAATGCTAACATGGTTCTGAAATATAGCGAAACCATAGTTATGAAATCAGTATAAATTTACTGATTTCTTCAAATTACAGCCTGAAAATTACGTTCAAATGAATTATGATTTCAAGCTGGATTACCTCTATGGTTCTATTCATCAATGTGTTGTCGTATGAATGTCATGTCGAAAGAATGATCGATGTAAATTCTTTGTGAACACAGAGCTGAAAAAAAACGCATAAAGGCTCAGACAGGCGCAACGTTACTGTGCGACGCTAACGTGATTCTGGTATAACAATTTCCATTAAGTTTTCATAGAATTGTCGTAATAGAGTCGCGTCAAGCCTGTCTGGAGGCTTTTTAATTGACAAAATACAGACTTCTTTCTAAAGAAACAACAGCTACAGTTAACAAAAAATAATACATAATAATATAATATCCCCGTTGATAACACATTGAGCTTTTGAAGGAAACTGTCACATAGGTAAGATGACAGAGATGGCGCTCTACAAAGCTAAAGTTTTGCTATAATTTGATGTGCCGTTGTTAATGACAACTAATAGAGAAATATGCAATTAGCTGCGACCCGCGGTATCACCCACATAAGTCTCGATCCCGTGGGAACATCGGGATAAAAAGTATCCTATGTCCTAACCCAGGTCATGGTCTACCTATATGTTAAATTTCGTCCATATCCGTTCAGCCGTTTTAACGTGCAAGCGTAACAAACATACAAAATATCAAATATTTTCTCTTTAAAACATTAGTTTGGAAAAAGAGACGTTGTGCCGACCCCAAATAAATTGGTATTAGGGCAAGAGAATAATCTCGATGTGCCGTGGTTACTTTAATACCACATACTGCCCCAACTAGCAAAAAGTGGTTTTTATGCTATCCTAGAACCATCATTTATCGACGACTATATCAGACTTATATCCACATATAAGTCGCGAAAAGGGCCCATTTTATAAGTCTACTTTTACTTATAACGTATTTATATTAGACCGCTGAAATGCCATATACGCCTATATTGCTCCTGTAATAGAATTACGTCAATACAATTACTCCTGTTTATCTCAATATAAGTAAGTTATAGTAAAAATTTGGATTAATACGCTCCTAGAAATGCTTCTGTAAGCTTATATATTGTGAACAGTCGAAGAGAGAATCGGACGTGTTGTTGTGTTGTGTAAAAAATATTTTTAACTTCTTGTGGGTAAGTATAATGAATCAGATTTATTAATATCAATCACAATAGAAAAACAAAATGTTATTGTTGTCAAATTGTTAGTCTTATAGCTTATTCATAGGGGAACATGAATTTTCTGTGAAATCTATCGGGGTTTAGATTACAATTTTAAAGCGCCTCTTGAAATTTACTTATTTACGTTTTATTATTAATTAATATTAAATTTATATTATGAAGGCAGCTGCCATTTTCTTAGTAAGCATTTCCAAGTGTAATATAGTGCTAAAATAAGTATTTTTAGCATGTCCAAGTGTGACATAGTACCAATATAAGTATATTGGTTCTATATTGGGTTTTCTCAAAACCGAGGAATATTCGCCATTGTTACCGATTAGGGTTCCGCAATGCCCAGATGAAATTGATTGCTATTATATAGATCAGTTAAAAAATATATTTTAAGGTTTGTTCTAGGTAGGTACGTGCTAGGTTAAACACTGAAAATTATTTGACCTATTTATATAACAGGTTGCCGACGAACAAGACTATGCCGATGTTCCTGGATATCGATCGATTTTTAACCAAAAAAGATTTCCGATCTTTAAAGAACTTAAAATGGCCTTGGAATGTTACACATTTCTTGTTATCTGAGACATGTCCCGGTTGTCACAGTGTGGTGTCCACTAACACTAGAGATTTACATTTAATTAAGAATCAAGAAGATATCAGATCATTGCTATACCAAGATTGGTTTTGGTGTGAGAATTGTTCTACTTACGCAATTTATGATCACTTCTCAAGAGACGAATGTGAAATGTGTAACTAGTACCTAACTACGTAACATAATATTAATTATTTTCTACTTCTATGTGAGTAAAAGTGAAAATCCCTATAGTTACTTACCTATATTTAAACTAACTTACCTACTTAGATATCAGCGGTGTTATTTTGAAGTCTTTCGGCTGAGAGAACGACGCAACGTGGCGCTAGACGACTTGTATAGCTCTGTCTCTTTCTCTCAAGAAAGAGACAGAGCTATACAAGTACCCGACGCAAAAACGACGTGTGCTAGTTATAAGTTTGACGTGACGGATGAACGACGACGGATTTGAGTGTACCTAGTTTACACCAGGCCTGTCTATAATTATTTAAAGAAAATTCAGATTTAACGACAATATTAATTTACAGACCAATTATTATTTTTATCTTTATTCAAAATTTAAACTCTACTTTTTAACGCGATGTCTGTCCACCTGTCTTTTATTCTAAGTTGCTAATTCGAATTTGATAATATAGAAGTTAAATATTATATTTCAGAATTATGACCAACAAGCCAATACTGCTGCTATGCCCCAACAAGTAACCATAACACCAGATGAAAGTTATGTTCCAGACGTTAATATAGTTCAAATAAATGAGGAACCAAAATCATCAATCATCAAGAAATCAACCTAGTGCCTAGCACTGAAAACATTGATGAAAGTATTTTCATCTTGAATCAAGATAATAATGTGAAAATGCAAGAAATAAAAGAAGATATACAGGCTATTAAACAGGATATTAAAACAGTTCTTAATAATCAAAATGCCCTATTTGAACTTCAAAGTAAGCTACTAGTAAAACAGTCAGAATTACAGATCGAATTTGAGGAGTACATAAAGTTATCTTCTAAATCCGAGTTTTTAAATAATGATGCCATAAATATAATAAAAATTTTAATTGATTTAGAAAATTTAGAACAAAATCAACTAGGAGTTGCGAATATGGAGGTAGATGTGGCGGTACATCAGTCATTTGATTCTGCTGCTGATACTTTGCAGCCGAATTACTAATTAATTTAAATTCTTGAAAATATGTCGTAAATTTTCATCACATTTTTCTAGTGTTTAATTACTTTTAATTATAGTTTCTTTTTAGTTTTTGACTTAGGTAGGTTACTTAGATATATTAAATTCAATTTTTAGTAGGTACTTACCCACAACAAACGTTGCCAACTTTGGTATTTCGGAGATGTTGCATAATATACGCCAAAACTGGCATCTCGAACTGTTGAAAACTGGTAATCCATCAACATTTATGTTAAGAGAAATTTAATTTGGTAAATAAGAAAAATTGTAATTTTTTTCAAACATTTTACCAAACCGATGTGCCAATAGTGCCCTGAGGCGGAAACACTGATGTGTAGGTTCTCTCTGTTGGTATCTAGTAATGTCCGTGCGTCTTTAGGCAAAACTTTGTTTATTCTCATATTTAAAATTTCAAGTAAAGAGTTTAATGCAGAATGAGAAATATTTAAGTTCAAAGCCCAGTTTTTAATAGAATGACCCAGTTCTAAATTTTTGTTACAATCCGAAAGTTATTCCTGATTATCACTTTCAATATCGCTCATAGACTTGGTACTTTCGTAATCCGAACCTCTTCCATCTGAATTAGTACTACTATTATCTTGTCCGGAACCCACGCTAGAATTCGCAATGCGGTCTTCACCAGTTAAATTAAAAAAATCGATGCTCACTGAGGTTAATATTTCTTTATAAGTTTTTTTAACTTTTCTTTTATAAGATCCACTTTTTTTAAACCTTTTCAACTTATTTAAATCCATTTTTCATATTTGTAGATAAACACTGTTGTAATCAAAATGGGTGATGTCAAATCCTACAATGGAATTTGCAAAACTATATAAAGCGTGTTTTCGCCTGTACTGGTCGTTACAAGCAAAAGTGGCTTCATAAGAGTTTTAACCACGATTGTTTGAGATTACTTAGACAATAACACTACTGTGGAATGCCTATATAAATATGTTTAGGTTTAAAACGGCATAAGATAAAACTTAAAAAAAAAATATTTAGAAAATATTTTGTCCTACCCAGTGCTGTTATAATCTTGGTGTTTTATTATTCATAAAACGTGGATATGAAATTCATTTAAAAGTTACTTCTAAGCTTATGTTAAACCATACCAGATACATAAATGACTTACAGTAATTTAACTTTAATTTACTTATATTGGCCACAAAATATTAGCTTATATGAGGCTAAAAGTAAAAATAACAAGAGCAATTGCTCCTCAGTTCATTTCATCCTGGTACATGCTCCTACAGGGTATTAGGATTTAAATAGCCCGTAGATGTTATCTTAGAGGCGCATATAAGTCTGACTTACCGGAGTAATTACTCTTGAGTGTAACTACTCTTATTTCATGCTTTTATAATAGTCTTGATCCTACATTTGTCAGGAAATATGATTCTATATACGGATATAAGTGCAAATTATAGGATACAACGTACTTGAGTAAAAACAGTATGTATTTATGCTGTTAAAAGCGTAGTAGCAAACACTAAAACCTTCATCGGAGCTTTATAAGTCCAAGTAGCATTATAAAATTGCATTCCAGGATTATTTTGCTAGTTGGGTGTTCGTGAAGAAGTCGATAGTCCAACCATACGATAAAAAGCGATGTTCTTAACTTTGTATAAGTGTTCACTTCGTTATGCTCTCTGTATTTGGTGGTACTGGCAATTGAACGATAACCATCTACGAAGCGTAACGATTGATTGTAGATGTAAATTAAAATGATTGGCGATATCCGCCACTCTTGCTAAAGCAACGTGTTGCTATATTAGTTAATTGTATGTAAGTAGTCATGATAAATGAAGAACGATTCATTTTCTGGAAAAATTATCCGAAGACAGACTTGTTTTCAGCAAGTTGGAAGTGCAGGACCTACTACTACAAGGAACTTTTGGCGCTTCGCTTGAATGACATTTACAGGAATTTTATCGTCATTAAACATTTATAAAAGTGCTTTGTGAAATTGTAAAATACAATAGACGTGGATATATATAGTAACCTGTACTCGAACACGGCGTTTCGTTGTGACGTGAGCCGTGTTTGAATTCGCGACAAGTCAATCGTCATCCTGAGGATGCCTCGTTAAGAGGTGAAATACGTGTCGATTTCTTTCAGGGTTTTTATGGCTCTTTAGAAATAGGTAAGCAGAACAGGTTACTAAACATATCCACGTCTATTGTATTTTATAATGGATTTCCGCAAGGTCACGTCCGAATCAATTCACTATTGTGAAATTGAATTTTTAAAAAGAAGATGGCGGCGTAAAAGTTCTGAGTTTGGCCACTAAAATTCTTGTACAACTTTAGGTACAATTGGTTTGAACAAATTGTTAGCAAGTTTCCGAACTAGAAATTACTTTCTAATGAGATATTTTGCACGAGTGCTGCCATCGCGGGTAGAACCTGGATGAGCCTGGCACAGGAGCGTGGGGATTGGCACAAGCACAGAGAGTCCTATGCCCAGAAGACTGTATTTCACCAAGTTAAAAGTGCAGTTGGTTTTTAAAAGTAAATTTTAATTTATAGCGTGATATTTTGTAGATATTGAAGTTTCATCAAACTTTTCAGACTTATCCGTTTAATATTCAACAGAACGTCTTTGAGTAGTAACAACGTATAATGTCATTAAATTAGACAATCTATCAGTTCAGTGATTACCAATTAGGTACTTATATTAAGTAATATTCAAGCCATAATTATATATTTCTACATTACACTAGGAACGATGACTGACTTTACTACCTCAAAAACAGTTTATAGTTAGCTTACCTTTCGAACATAACTTCATGTCATTAGCATATTTTCCATTCCGCATTCAACTCCAGGAAAATGTATAAAACAAGTTCAAAAGTCGTTGGAAAGTGACCTGCTGCTATTAACTGGCATAGCAACAATGGCGGCCGGAAGCGCGGCCATCTTGTGTCACGACTTCCGGATTAGCGCGTGCGCAGTAGCTCGCGATTTTCTTCACGTTTGAGTTTGTTTTACAATATGTTTTAATAGTGAGTAGATAAAATGATAAAATGTTATAACATGACAGTTCTGGCTTAGCATTTTATGCGGATTTAGTTTAATTTAAAACTGCTATCAGTTAGTTTCATTCTGCAAAGAGGGTTTTTTTTCCTAATAGTAGATTTTCGTAAAAGGTTACTTAGGGGAACACCTACTGCAATCTGATATTAAACAATCTTACACACTTTGGAACTCAGAAATTGTTAATCAAGAATAATGGTAGCAACTAGGTATTCTAAATACCTTAGTGACTGCAAACAGGAATAGTAAATGACTATTAAACGTTATGTAATACAGATTTAAATGCTTAACCTTAAAAATTTCGGCAGCGGACTGATGTAAATATGGTTAAAAAAAAAAATTTAAAAAATTGTTTCTTTGAAGGATTCTTCAAAGAAACTATTTTTATTTTATTTTTTGTCAAAAACTCGTTACTTATTAAATTGACCGGCTTATTAATTGCTTTAACTAATTAATAGTTATATCACAACCTGACCAGGAAACCTAGGATTTTTTATTACCAACTACATACATAAACAGTTTCAATACTCCGGAAAAGCTCTAACAAAAACCAATAGGTAACTACATATTTACAAGTCCAAAACCGGAACTCGTCAACTACAAGTATAGCCGATAGTATAACTTTATGTAACAGTGTCATCAGCGAGGTGAGATAACAAGTAATTAGCTGCACATCGGTCGTCCAGACGTATCGGAATGTAAGGTTGTGGATATGTTAGATAACGATAGATTTTAGTGTTAAGAACACATGGAAATGTCTTGAGTTTAGCACTTAGAAAAAACAGATATTTCACTTTTCACACAATCCATTCAAAGTTTCTTTGACACTTTTCTATTTTCTCTGACTCTTTGTGGCACAACAGATAAAGAAGTAGATCGTAGGAGTCTTATTAATCTAAGATCGTAGGAATCTGACTCGAGAGTACCTATTCTGATTTGTTCCGCATTCGTCCTATAAAGTTTCGCCCCACACACAACTATCTCCTTGTTCGCCCTACATTTTATTCTTGTTTTCAGGGGCCATTTTGAGATTCATCAAAATTAATTATTATTAATATTATAAAGAGTAAAGATTCGATTTTTTGTATATTTGTTACCATTTCACGCAAATTCGGCGGAATGGATTTGGATGTTATTTTCTACTTGGGTAGACCATGTCCTAGGAAAGGACATAGGACTTTTCATCCTGATATTTCCACGGAATCGAGTCTTATGCGGTTGAAACAGCGGGGCGCAGCTAGTTTACTAATAAACCTAACCAACGCCGCTTAGAAATGGTTCTACATTTAACCCAAAAGTTCACATCCGTCTAAGTATCCAGCTATACACGTAGTGCACTAGTACAGATGTCGCTGTTGGTCGTGACTCCGTGATGTCATCGTTGCACGTGCTCACTGATTCTTGTTAGACTTGGTGGTATGTTCGGGAAGTTCCGGTTGGTCTCGTGAATATGAGAGACGATGAAAGTTTAGATTGAATATAATATTGAGGTCGTGAAAATTGTTACTCTATCCGGACTACCTAAGTGGAATTTGCTGCAGAATATATTTGGATGCAGGTCTGAGACAATGAAAGATTCTATAAAGTCACTGTTCAAGATTTTTAAAAGCGTAATAAAAATCGCATTACTCGTCGCCAGGAGGTATATTAAAAGGACATGTACTTAAATGAACCTCTAATAATCCCATTTTGCGGTCCTAAAAATATTATTGAACACTCTAATATAATAATTGCGGCTCTTTTTGTTTACGTTTTCGCAGACACCATCTTGGATTTTAATTTAAAGGTGGTAAAACAAAACATTGTAGGTACAAAATAATTTTATAAACCACACATAACCGGGGACCATTGGTAATTATTAAGCTTGGCTTTATAAAAGACAGATTAGATAGAAAGAGGTAAAACAATTTAAAAGAAGCGATTAGAATATTAATTGAAAATCAGAAATATCAATTAGATTAATAGCACCGCTTAATGTAAGATCACTATAGGACCACAATTTTCGACTGACCAACTTTAAAAGTTCCGATAGTTTTTGAAAATACACAAATTAGAAAGAAGTGCAATACTTATAAAAGGTCCTCGTTGTTTGAAGTTCAATTTGTTTGACGCACAGTTAAATATTTCTCTATTAAAAGTGTGGCAGTCTGTGCATCTCTATCATTAAGCATTGAGATGATAAGTAGGATCGGGGTTGTACATACCACTACCATCTTGGAGAACTGTGCCGTTCTCCGAGTTCTTAAGTTAATTATGCCATTAAATTTAACACATTTCACGATAATGGAGTATGGAGAAAGTATTAACGTCTATGTTATTTTGTTTCAGAACTGTCATGCGGTGGAGACGGAATAGTATAGGAGCCGACATGATGAAGACAATTCTTTTATTCACGCTGATTATGATATGTAAGTTATCACTCATTTATCAAATATTCGTTTGGAAAATCAGAACTTCAGGTAACCCGAAGTCGACTTCTTGTGTCATGCTTCTATATCAAAGCTTTTTTTAACCCCCGACGCAAAAAGAGGGATGTTATAAGTTTGACCGCTGTGTGTGTGTCTGTGTGTCTGACTGTGGCACCGTAGCTCTTAAATGGGTGAACCGATTTGAATGCGTTTTTTTTTATTTAAAAGCAGGTTTTCTAGCTATGGTTTCTAGACAAATGTTTTATCAAAAAAATAAATCAGCTCTTTTCTAGTTGATGAATGGATGTGAGTATCTTCCACAAGTCTGATCGATTTGAAATTTGGTATTCTGTTACTTCAATGATATTAGAAGAACATAGTAACCTTGAACAGATGCTGCAGCATCAGCTGGAATTTGCAGGATACCCAACTCCCTTACCAACTTACAGCACAGGTATCGTGTTTGGGCTCATTGCAATGGTTTCAATGAATAGGTTATAGATAGATGGTGAACAGGGTCTGGTGATGGAGTAGGAAATGAGGAAATGTTTGTGACGGGTTTTTTTTTAATTTTAACTGTTACAATTGTACTTGTAGAGACACCTACACAGTAATCGACCATTTTTGCTAACCCCTAAAACTTAAACGAAATAAATAGAGTTCAATATTTCAATTCAATTCAAATATTTAGCACACAATATGAAGCTATAGAAAAAAATTAAAGAAACAATGGATGGACTGTGTGAAAGATGATATGGTTAGAAAGGGAGTGATAACCGAGATGACGACTAATTCAAAAGTATGGGAAAAAAGCGGACCCGAAATAAATTGGGATATAAGCAGGAGAATGATGATGATGATGAAGATCAGGAGAATGATGAAAGATGATTAGAAAAAACCACACCTAATCCTTAAAGCTTCCTCCGAATGAAACTGATTCCTCCTGTCTCGATAAAATCGAAGGCTTTCTCGTAGTCCACAAACGCTAAGCAGATAGTCATGTTATACTCTTCGGTCTTCGGTATAACCTGCCGCAGCGTACGTATGTTGTCTATGGTGCCAAAGCCTTTACGGAATCCGGCTTGTTCGGGAGGCTGGAAGTCGTCACAACTGCGCGCGAGACGGCTCGTGATGACTCTTGAAAACACCTTGTAGACATGGCTCAGAAGAGTGATTGGCCTATAGTTCTTAAGCAGGGCATTGACGTCCTTTTTAAAGAAGAGTACCACAATCTCACCCAATTAATAAACGACCACTTAAAAAATCTATAGATATTTATCTTAAAACAAATCGAAGGCTAATAGAAATAATATTTGTTCAACGAACCCAAAACAATGTCGAAATTATAATCGAACTATATCTTAACGACGTTGCTTCAACGGAACTTGTGAAATGCCATTAAAAGTCTAGATCACTGTAATTATGCGCAGACGCATCGATCGAGCTTCGACGTTCGAAATACGAAATGTTTAGGGATCGATATTTTCGTTGATAGCGGTTATTTTCGCTTTTGATAAATATCTTTTGTAAATGTTTTTTGTTAGGAAATTAGGAAATCTGAACTTTAAATTGGAGGCCACAATAGAGGGCTACCGGAATGACAGTACACAGATGGTGAGAGGAACCTATAACTATTGGTCAGACCTCGGCATAAACTTAGGCAATCTTAGTTACTAGTTGGTACTGGGCATTTACTTTATGTTTACATCATTAAATTAATAAAATATATAGGTAGCTAACTAGCTAGAAATGGATCTCTGGCTACATATTTGAAAAATGGTGTAAAGTAGTTCAGTCAAAGAAATTAATTTGTAAGCAAATTGACACCCTAAGTCTACTTGCCGAGTTATAGCCATTTCATACAAATGTAAAAAAATAACAGTTGTGATTTGAATATACGGACAATTTAAGTTGGCGGTCATCTTTAAAAAAAAAAATATCCCAACTTAAAACTTCGCAACAACACTAGAGTAGTTATAAACAAACAAAAAATCATTCTGTATATTATGAATCACGTGATAGCCCGTTGACATGCGTACAGGCATCGCTAGCCTCGACCTCTGCATCGCGTGCGCATGTTGACAAGCATCGCTTGACAGATTGACAGCCTGTTGTTATGTCCAAGACTTGTGGTTGAAACCAAGAGTTTAATAAAAAGCTGTCAGGTTATAATGAGGTTGTATGTTGTGTGAGGAGTTTGGGATTCATGTATGGATATTTGATTCATAAGTAGTCCGTTCCAGTCTTGCCAAGGGGTATCGTTTTGCTCAGTGAATCGGTTGTGGAAGTCAGATAGGCAGTCGCTCCATGTAAAATAGTGGTATTCAACTGCATTCGGTTACACTGGAATCCGTCTCCAATATAGCTAGGAAAGGCTAGGCAGATGATGATGATGGTTTGATTCATAAACCCTACTAACTGTCCACTGCTCTCTCTCTCTCTTTCTCTCTCTCTCTCTGTTTCTCCAACTGTGCACACCAACTGGTTCGACTTCTAGCTAAGCCTGGTGATTTTTCAAAAAGTCTAATGAATAATTAAATAGTTTGAGCTTTGAGAGTAGGTTTTAGTCTTTGCCCTACAGAGGGACAATACGGGATCTTAATAATAATAAAATACAATAGATGTTGATATATTTAGTAACCTGTTCCGTTTAGCTATTTTTAAAGAGCCATAAAAAGCCCTGAAAGAAATCGACACGTGTTTCACTTCTCAACAAGGCATCCTCAGGATAACGATTGACTTGTCGCGAACCCGAACAAGGAGTGTTGTGTACATAATAAGCGGAACAGGTTACTAAATATATCCACGTCTACTGTATTTTATAACGGATTTCCGCAAGGTCACGCCTGAATCAATTAACTATCTTAATAATAATAATAAATTGAGCTTTGAAATCACTTATCTCTAACATTTCTTCAGTTACATTTTCGTCTTTCAGTCCTTCAGTATTTCAAAAACTCACTCTGTATTCAATCCGAGATAAAAGTTAAACCATCCAACCCTATGAATCTTCATTAATTCCACTCAATCCAAATAGTATGGAATTAATGAAGTTTCATAGGATAAGATACCGGAAACATAGAGCATTATTATATTTTATAATACCTAAGTATTAGTATCTAGACTAGACAAAATAGTTACTAATTTATTCAGATAAAACCCACGCATCTGTTCTAGATTAAACCCAATATTCTACAAACGATTACCGCTCATAAGGAGTTATTACCAGCACTATTCCATTGTTACATTCAATATGGCGGCTTTAGATATTATACTCGTTTAACTGCATAGACAGACATCATATTATTTTGTTATACAACTTTGCTAATACGTTCTCTACGTAATGATGCAAGGATGTCAGAGAATCGATTGGCTCTTCGGTAAACTTTAGATTTTTTTTGGTATTTTGTAGGCCTTGGGTTCAAAAAGTCTTATTTTTTTTTTTTAATTATTGCGGTTTCTTTTTAATGCCTTTTTTATTTTTAATATTACACACCATCTCCTGTCCTATTGCATCAATCAAATAAATGCTTACATTCAGCGTTTGAAAATCTTTAGAAAAGAGGCAGAAAAGACTATCTGTCTGAAACATACTTTGGAAACTTACATACAACAAAGACGTGACAAATCCAGGAGCCTTACAATGGGTCATGAAAAGTTTAGGAATTAACTTTGTTATCTAGACGTACAGTGTGAGTATATAATGTGTACATATCGAAAAAAGGGAATCTATGCTTAATTTTATCGACGATTATATATATTTTTTTTAAATGTTACGTCTTATTGAGAAATTTTACGATTACAGAATTTTGCGAAAAAACATGTTTATTTTCAATTGAGGATAGTTTTTTTCCACAATTTTCATTTTATGAGGACGCCAATCATTATGGAGTTTGTTTCATCGCGATTGATCATTTAGTTTAAAAGTTACACCGTTTTACAAAAAAATCCATAAAAATTATTTATATTAAAAAAAAAACCGTCGATACAATTAAGCATAGATTCTCCCTCATTTCGATATAAGCACATTATGACTCACACTGTATCTAAATAAATAAAATGAGTAAACTTCTTCAACACTTGGCAGCCCTAAGTCAAACACTATCTCCAGTAATATAGGAACTGTGACATTTAGTCGTGCGGTCTGCGGTATTGTCAAGTTATGGCCGACCGCGATGTAACCGAGCGTCTGTCTGTGTCGCATATCTCTAGGAACTCTAGGAAGTACGTGAACGTCGTAAACTTGGTGAAAACCATCCATAGTTGATGTCAGGTAGGTACCGAAATTTTGTCATCTTTGACTTCGATGGGATATCGTGGGCCAAACCGATGTATATAACAGTTCCTGCTGGTCAGTCATTAGGTGATCATAGAAGTAATTCATGGACAGTATTCAGTAGCAACAAAGGCTTGGATAACGAGCAAGAGGCGAACATAGCTGGCGAGCAAGAGGTTGAAACTTCGAACCTCGTCTGTAGCATTTAAAATAAAGATTATTTGCCCCAAGTGGCACACCCTTTTGACTTTAGACACCACTGATTCACAATGAAACGGAATATTGTAAGTTACATACATACATAAATTCACACCACCTGCTACGCTCCTGACAAACTCCTTTGGCTTTGTTTACGTTCATACATCTGGTCATACACGCACGCCGGTTGCGAGTACTACGCACCTGACCTTTCTGAAGAACATCACTAATTAGGACACTTTATGTCCTCCTAAGGCGTCCCCTTCCAGCGTTTCCACTCAAATCTGCCTTGTAAATACTTTTTGTTTGTCGCCTTTCATTCATCCTCTCAATATGACCAAACCACCTAAGCAAACTCTTTCCATTTTTTGTCACTACATCTTCTTTTAAACCGCACCGTTGCTTTATCATAAGTAGTTATTGTAAGCTAACCTACGTTTAATGAACTCAAATCGCAAACACGCAATGATCTATGCAAACATTCTAATATTCTGTGTGAATATAGATCTTGCACTGAAATGAGACAATTTCATCTTGATATTATTACAATTTATTCCAAATGTTAGTACGTTCACACAACATACCGATATTAAAGAATCATCCTAAAAACATTAGCTACATACTCACTAGACGATAATCGCTCAGGTTTAAACCTGGGTTCAAGGTTTCTAACCTGTAGCCCATAGATATACTGTTTTTTATATTTCTATGCTGTAGCCTATAGCAATAAATATTTGAGGTGCACGAGAAGTATTTAAACAATCGATGTACTGCTGAAGACTCTAATTGTATTAGTCGATCAGATCGACGCATCTCTCACGACTGGATTGTAAGGCTTTGATTAGACTGGCGACTGAAATAATCTGTTTTTTTTTTTTTTACCCGACTACGTTGGAGGGTTATGGTTTTGACCGGTACGTATGTTCATCTGTTCCCTCATAAGTTCTAAACTTCTCATTATAATTTGACAAATGAGGTATCGTTGGAAGCGTTTTGATCTTCCGCTTGGGCTATGTGACGTCACATTAAATTGAATATGGCGCCCTCTAGAGGACATATAGATATACCAAAACACCAAAATAATTTAAATAAAATTAAAACTTCTTCTTCTTTCTTTTTTTTTCGTATGGTTAGTGAGAGGAAATCCTTGTTTTCTGTGGTTCAGAAAATACCTACAATTAGATAAAATAAACACCTTCTTCATATTGCCATAAAATATTGTAAGAATTGTAAGAATTGTAAGAATTGCAATATTTCATATGATTGGCAAAGAAAATCTAATAATAGCTAATCTTGTGGATTACGATTAATAGAGAAGGAGCTATGGAAGCAATGGACATGTTGTGCCGACCTAAAATAAATTGGGACAAGGGCAGGAGACGAATCTATACTCCATCTGATTTTCTGCTTTTAATGCCATCCTTATGCCTACGGTTTAGAAGTCAAAATCGTTTGAACGGACTGTTAAAAGGTATGTTTAAATATCTAATCTTATTTCAAATGGACTATAGTGGATTGTCATTCCAGAAACTTCCAAGCAGACTTATTTTAATAATGTTTAAGTCAACAATAGTCAACATAACGATCAATTCAACTTCATCATTTATTTATACTATTATTTTAAAGAGGTAAAATTTGTTTGTTTGTAAGTTTGTATGTAGGGGGTAATCGCCGGAACTCACAGTCGGAATAAAAAAATATTTTTGCATTGGATAACCACATTCCTGAGCAAGGTTATAGGCTCGCGGACGGAGTCGCAGGCAGAATCTAGTTATTTCTAAACCACAAAACATACGTCTTTGAGCTAGGCTATCAATTAGCACTATTCTAACGTCAATTATCTGTATCTTCCAGGATTTGAACGATGCTCATAAAGAGCTATCCAGGTAGTATCTTAGCTAGAATGCTGAAGCAGTGACTATTTTATTGTGTGTTTGTGTAATTGTTGTTGTAATTGTATCACTAACATAGTTGTAAGTTTATTTTTATTGTTACTAACATTGTATGAATCTCATACTTACTCTTAATAAAGAACTTTATAATTATTATTAGTCAAGCGATATGACAAGAAGATAACGTAAATTTAAAAAAAAACAAAAACATCCGACCTTCACAAACGTTCATGTGAACAAGCCCTAACAGCGACCTAGCGAAAGCTTGCGCTTGCGCAAGTGGTCATAAATCGTGCGGTTATCTGTATTGGAGTGTCGGCACATCGTTATACTATGTGAAGTGTTTCAACCAATCGGCTTAATGATTCAAGACTAATATGTTTGGGTTTTTCAATGCAACTTTGTAAGAGGATTCACTTAGTAAGATGAAACTGTCTTAGTGCCTAAAGATTACAAAGTCCGTTTCAAACATCGGAAAGCCATTAACACGCCGTAATAGGTAACCCCAGAAAATTTGCTAAATCTATATCTATACTAATATTATAAAGAGGTACTTTGTTTATTTGTTAGTTTGTATGTGTGTTTTTGGAACGAAATTCTTTAACGCGGCTTGTAAACTTTCAAAAATCGTCACGCTAAAAAGTGTTAATACTTGCGACTGTCTTCTTCTAATTCAAAGAGAAAGAAAGAGAGAACGCCGGCAGAAAAAACAAAACAAGAGTACAAGTGATTACAGTGTCATAGGATAAAATAGTACACATTGGCCCGAGTACACTGCATGCCAAAGAGAGAGAGAGAGAGAGAGAAAGTGTAAATTTGGTCAAAACAAAAATCCAAGATGGCGGCTCTGAAAATTTAAAATTTTTCATCTTGGGTATCGTTTTCATGGTTTTCAAGGGTGCAAAAGCCGTTAATGAGGTCAAAATATAAACCCAATATGGCGGCTCTGATATTTTTTTTCATCATGGGTATCGTTTTCATGTTTTTCGAGGATGTTAAAGCCGATAGTGGGGTTGAAATGTAAATCCAAGAAAAAGCTGCGAAAATTTTCAAATTTTTCGACTGGGTGTCGTTTTAATAGTTTTCGAGGGTGGTAACGCCAATAAACGTGGTCAAATTTCAGTTCAAGATAGTAGCTGTAAAAAAATCATATTTGTAAGTTTGTATGTAGAGGGTAATCTCCGGAACTACCAGTCGGATTTAAAATGATCTTTTTGCATTATTTTGATAGCCCAATTCTTGAGGAAGGCTATAGGCTCATCACACTTGGAACCTTAGGAGCCGAGCAGGTAATGCAATGCGACGGGTTCGGGGGAACAAGAAATATCACGCGGACGAAGTCGCCGGCATAAGCCGATCGCAAAGCCGATGGTCGCTTCATAGCTGCCTCTTGTCCATTTAATAATAATGGATGTTCAGAATACAGTTGGACAGGTACGTTATTACTTCAATTATGTGAGTGAATGTCAAAATCACTTATATTTAGATCATCTCAATAATTGTAACTTGTTATACCTCTTACCTTTCATTCTACTGCAGTCGTCATAGTCTGTAACATATTGCATACATTTACAAAGTTATTTTTGAAGGTTTGATAAGAGGATCTTATTGGTCTCGCATTTAATTAAAAATCCGAAACATTAGGGAACACACAGGAAGACCCCTTTAGAATCTCCCCAGGAATGTGCCCTAACAGGCACAAAGGTTTCGGGAAGATACGATGCCCCCCTTCTATATGCAGATGGTGACCACCGGGATGGTTTCAGTGAGGTAGGAATCCCACGCTCCCCGGTTTTATACCCAAAGCCCGGGTGCATTTTGAAGGTTTCCGCCCGAGAGCTTTCCCAAATGTTTATCAAGTTTTTAAATAATTAATAGTGATCAATTAATTTTTAATTTTGATAAATCAATTCATTTATTCAATTTGGGCTGAGGATTTGCACTTTTTGGACGTCAACATTACATACGGCAGTACCCCAAAACGCCCGCCCTTCACCACTTCCTAGTGCTTTAGCTGGGATTAAGAAGTGGCGGAACAAACTCTCCAGCAGCACAGCTGTCTGTTCAGTGAGACTGGTAGAAGGTCGCTAACAACCTTGCTGACTGGCTAATATATATTTATATTTATTTATCAAACTAAGTATACGCATTTCTCGAATAACTCGTAAGGACACGAAAGTAATTGACGTGACTTATAAGAGAAATGGACATAGCTGTAGGCAAACCTATAAATGCTACCTTATATAGTCATACACAAAGTGAGGGTGCTCAATCACACCTTTCTATAACCTTTTCAAAATTATAGGTTTTACTATGATAAATATTTTAGAAGTGAAAGCACAATTTCATGTTTGTAAGGTTGCCAGCTTCAATAATAGAAAAACCCGACTTGGTTTGGTATAACATTTTGCAATAATTTTGCCCATAAACATCTCAATACCCTGTAGGTCAGTATATAAGATTAGGTAAAATAAGTTGATTACGAAAGGGAAGTGATTTAAAGACACTGAAACCGTGGAAAGAGATCCTAAAAAGCCAACTGTTTGTCAACCTTATAGCGCAGTGGTGACCCAGTGGTAACAGCCCCGCGCGACTTACGAGTACGAGTAGGTGGTAGGTTCTAACCCGGACAGGCACTTTATTTTGTGTAATTCATTTCAAAACAGAGAAAGAAAACAAGGTTAGGAAACCGGCATGTAATAACAAAAAATCGAAGACGTGTCATCCCCAACCTGCACTAGGACCGCGTGCATGCTGGACCCACTGTGTCACAGAGAGACCTGTGTGTGTACCCAGCCTATAATGCTCTGCTATGTCAACCCTTAGTATAAATAATGTAGACATCGTATAGGTGTAGACTATGGCGATAAGTTAGAACATAATAGAGACATTGGTACGACTATACAGCTTCATCAGTTACCGCTACCATAAACAGTTCCTGTTGTGACCCTAACTACAGAGGTCACTGTACAGTGTACACCTATCATAACAGGGTAACTATAGGAAACCTTCCCTATGAATACCCGCCAGTCGCTGCGGGGCAAATGGTACTTCTCACACAAGAGTAAGCGAGCATTTATGAACCTAAGGTGCCGCTTTACAGTGGTTTGTTTGGTGTATTTTCTTGTAACGTTAATTCTGTACTTATAACGTTAATTATCCTAAAACTAATATTTTAAATGCGAAAGTGAGTTTCTTTTTTTTTTTTGTTACGCTTTCACGCAAGGATTTAATTCTGGGCCAGATAGCTATGAAGTGTCTCCCTGATGTTAATTGCACTATGCTTTTTTTTAGATTTATTCTTTTTTAATGAAGATATAGTAGCCTACTTCTTCAGCGTTCATTATTGAAGCAATTTCTTGATAGATATGCATTTAGGCCAGTCCATTAAGACGATTCTATTTTATTTTACTTAAAACGTTTGGGGGGGCACGTGCCCTTGTGGCCCCCTGGATCCGCCCTTGCTTTCACGCTAAAACAACTGAACAGATTTGGATGAAATTTGACACATACGTAGACCATGACCTGGAATAGAACAAAGGATACTTTTCATCCTGTATCGCAGACGAAGTCGCGGGCAACAGCTAGTTTACTTATAACGTTAATATAAGATGATCATCATATTATATAACTTTAAATACTTTGCTAGAAAATACGCTTTTTTGCACGCAACCAGACATGAGTGTGCAGCGCACATTGGACGGCAGAGGGTAATAAAACGTATCAATCCCATCCTACTATCCTACTAATATTATAAATCCTACTTACCTCCTTACTAATAAATGCGAAAGTTTTTTTTTCTCTTTGTGAGGATGGATGGATGTTTGTCACTCTTTCACGCAAAACCTACTGAACGGGCACACAGATAGTTTATAACCTGGATTAACACGTTTTTTTTTTACTTTTTATCCCGATATTCCCACGGGATCGAGACTTAAGGCTTTATGCGGGTGAAACTGCGGGGCGCTGCTAGTGTATACTAAAACTGTCTAATTGTGATAAAGTAGGTGCTATCACTTACCAAATCCCTAGCAACACTATTATGAATTGCTCACCCGTACCCTAATTGTGTAACTTATTATCGTTAACGATTATGACAAATTTGTTTCATTTTGACAGTTCAACAACATTCATTGCGTTATTTACGTTGTTGAGCACATTTTTTTTCCAACTTACGAAGCTATGGATGAGCAATATGTTTCAAATCGAAACAAATTGTGATTGATCGTGTATTACGCAATTAGAGCACGATTGGAGTTTGAATCGTCTACTTTCTTCAACGCACTTGAAAACATCGATTACATTGTATTATAATCACGAAGAGTAGCGAGGAACGTGGGAGTAACATATAGCTTTGCCTATGAGTTAAAGGAATACAGGCCAATGGCCATTGTCATGTTCGACAGCCAACCTAATGACAGCCTTTTCTTCGTCTCAGCAGCTTACCAATATCAATCCTCTTCATCTGATTTCAACATATCATAAGGTATTAAGGTATTTCCCAACATAAAAAGCTTTCTTCAATCATTAACAACTTTGAATCTAAAATAAACGAACGCCCACTATTACGAGCAACACTATTGTGTTACATATCGATAAGCGGTACATCTCTATTCAGGTGTTCTGCGAGTCATCGATCACATCGATACTTTCACTCTCTAGTTAGTGCGCTATGCGACGTTAGGTTGCGGTTAGTGAGAACGTGAATTTTTATCACCGAGCTGCTTTATTTACTTTTTGATACTAACTTAAAATCTTTTTCCAGAAAATAGCGTAAGTTAGAACAGAATACAATTGACTCGGTTTAAACAGTAAACTGATTGAACATGAAACAAAATACAATTAAAAGCTTTCAATACTTCGTGAAATTTGATTTGAATCACTTGATGTTTAAACATAATCTGTAAAGGCATAGGTATTTTTTTAAGACAAATCTGATTATAGAAGAGAACTGAAAAGAATTTCTAGTCTTATCTAAATTATTTTCGATCTATCTAGGTACTCATTCATTTCTACATAACAGCGAATACACTACATCGCCAAATCGCCATTCCAACACATCTAAGTTCACTATCTTTTCGGATACCGTGAATCGTGAATCACCGCGGGATCCCCGCATAGCGACCACGACTTACATTAGAAAGCAGGTCCCATTGTCTATCCCATTATTACACTTGTAAATACAACTGTAGATCAATCTCAATACTACAACTGTAAAACCGCCCTTACTCCTTTGAAATAAGGACGCTTTTAATATCTAACTGTTGCCATGATGTGCGGTTGTCTCTATGCAAAGGTTTATGTCGATTACTGAGTTAATTGTTAATTGTATTATTGTTAGGAGGTGGGATTTATATGTATAAGTGTGGCCATGACAATGTGAGGTCTCGTCAGGCGGATGTAAAATTGGCGCATTCGAATTTTTATGAGCTGAAAGATGTGTTGATATTCAAAACAAATTGAATGCTAATTTAAGAAAACGGCTTAACGGATTTACGGTTAATTAATGCTGATTTAAGTGCATACACTTATGACCTCTTCGCGAGAGGCAAAAATACAGAATAATGCATGCATGCATGTATTACATTTAATTTAATTATTTTATTTCAATTCCAGGCGCTTGTGATGGAGCTCGCCGGACAGCGCAACGGCGACAGGTAACTACACAATACATTTTACCTACTTTTCATTAACCTATACATAATATATTTTTCCCCATCCTCCTTTGAGACGTTTGATGGATCCAGTTCTTGTCTTCTTTAGATTTCAGACTTTCGAAGACCGTGCACATTCCCCACTGATTTAAAATAGAAAAGTTACGTCGAATATTATAAAATCATTTGCTATTAATACCATGTCTTATGTCCCTTTGTTCTGGCAAAAATATCATAAAATCATTCATTAATTTGAATGACACATCACAACATCACTTTACCTACCCTTGTTTCGTTTTATATAGTCAATTTATAATTTCCTCAGGACACCGAGCTATACGCCCCCGCGCCAAGCGTGGAAAGCCTACAGGAAATAGCCCAGGCTATGGGTGCCGCCGGATTCGAGCATTATACGGAAGGTAAAGCGCTGGTGAAGAGGCTCATACCCCCGGACAACCAGCCCGAAGACGTCGTCGAATATCAAGGTATAATATCTTCATAAATTATCCTATCTTCAAAGTTCTAAACGAAAATAAACTCTTGACGCTGTCAAACTTTGGTTAACTGCAGTTATTGCTGGCTGGCCGAAATAAGAACAGCCAATTAAAACACTAAAAATGAGGTTTGATATATACATTCAACGGACATTTAGAAACCAGGGGCAGGGGCAGAACCCTGGTCTCTAAAAGCTTAGCCTGAAAGGACAAGGGTGTCCCTTTATGATTATGAGTACCTACTACATACCCAGACTATAGGTACCGCTAGATAATGAGTCCTCACAGAAATAAGTTATTTCCTAGATATTTAATTACACTCGACGGCTGCTCTTATTATTTATAAGCAAATTTAATAAAGTAAATAATTTGTATACTTTTGAAAACTCACCTGCAGGATTACCGCCACTAATCCTTTGCCCAATTTGGTTTTAAGCACATAATAGTAAGTAATAAGTATAAAACTCTGTTTCTAGGTGTGATCGGCAGGTCAGGTGTGGACTTCCCAGCGTACCCGAACATTCCCCCAACAGGTTTTAACTGCAAGAACGTGCCCACCGGATACTACGCCGACTTGGAAACCGATTGCCAAGTAACTATTTATAATACTCTTCATCACCTATGCTCATACTAGCGCCTTAAATTCCCCCTGATAATTAAGGCTTTTCTACGTCTCTATCAAAAGTAAGGATAGCACTGACATAATAATCTTAGTTATGGGAAGATGATTTTTTGGGAAGACACACAGTAGACCGCTGCTGCTAATTCTCTTAGGCTTATTAAGTTGCCAACTGCACAACTGCAATGGTAAACTTTCTACCACAATCTCTAGAGTATCTTTAGCAAAATCTGTTAACGTTAAAAGTGCAATAAGTACACAGAATATCAATCCTGCAGAACCATTTAATATGCTATGTTCGACGCTCGATACTGATCTTAATATTTGAATTCTAGGTATTCCACATATGCGACACATCCCGCAAGATCTCGTTCCTTTGTCCGAATGGCACCATCTTTAGCCAGTCGCACCTCATATGTGACTGGTGGTTCAAGGTGGACTGCGCCTCTGCCCCCGCCCTCTACGAGTCCAGCGCCGAGTACTACTCCAACGAACAGAAGAAGAGCCAGAAGGTTACACAAAGCCTTAGCAAGAACCAGGATCTTCAACAAATCGGCGCTGACACAAACATCAGGGCAGAGTCCAGACGCACGCCAGTCAATGTGCCCAGCACGACTGAACGACTGCTCAGAAGCAGACAGAGACAGACCGAGATCCCTAAAGCGACTGTGAAGACATACCAAGCCTTGTTTACCAACAATTTTAACCCGACGCAAAGAACTGCCGCCACAACGGCCTTTGAACAACGAAGGAAGAATTTAGTTCAACTGATCTCCACAAACTTTGGTAATGTACCCTCGAGGTCCACACAACCTACTTACACGGAATCTCCCGTATACAGAAATACTCCGGACTATAGTTTCAGGGAGATGCAGGTCGCAGCGGAAACTGCAGCTTTTGCTAACAACAATAACAGGCAGTACCTCCAGGATTTCCATAACAAGGCCTACAGACCATACCCTGTTTACACACCAAACGTTCCTGTCAAACCTAAAGCTAAAAGCAATCCAAACTTGACGACTTTATATGATATTCGTGACAAACATTCGCCTCCATCGACACCTGAGCCAACAACCAAACGGCCAACATTGGTGCCATACACCAAGAGTTATTCCACTGCCATTGAAAAGCAAGAACCTTATACACGACCTGGAGTTTCTCTACTGAAAGGATTCCTTCAAAAAGAGAAGAACAAGACTGTAACAACGTCTACTACTACAGAAACAGCTCCGCAGGTTACAGCAAGGAGCGATTATATTGAAAAACAAAAGAAGGTAACTATTGATACGAAGGACAGTTTCGAATCGGCTACTAAAATACCTCATACTACTAGAGCTGATGTTTTTACACAAACCGCATCATCTGATAGATATGACGTATACTCAAGCACTAACCAAGCAAACCAGGCGACCACAGAGTCTTCCTACCAAGAACGTCGCGAAAGACTCATGAGAAAATTAAACCTGGATAGATACGGACCTACTGGGCCTACGGAACCTACTGTCACAACGACTATAACGGACAGGTATTTCGGAGATCAGCCCAACAGGCCAGGATTAGTGGTTCCACCATCACTAACTCCAAAGACTTTACATAGCTTGGCCATCTACTACGCGACAGCTTTAGATAATTTGTCTACAACACCGACTCCTGAAGAAAATGAGACAGTCCCACCAAATTTTGATGAGTACGAGGCAATGGAAGAAGTACTCCCAGCTTTATTCAGCCGTCAAACGATTAACAAATACAGCAACCTCTTTGGACATCAAATGACCAATGCGGAGTTATTGGAGGAAATAAGGGAAGATCCTAATGGAACCTACAACGAATTAGCAGAGGATTTGTCTGTTCAGCAGAGCCAAAATCCCATTGCTACTTCTCCACAAATCAGAGAGTTAGCTCAAGTATTTACACATGCTTTATCTGCGTACCTCCAAGATCCTGTACAATTCAGGAAGGTTCTATCAGACATCAGACCGACCCACCCATCATTCGGCGATTTGTTAACAACAACAGAAGAATCGATTAACACTGAACCTACCACAACAGTAAACGAAGAAGATGATGAAATCTTAGGCTTTTCTGATGATAACAAAGCTGCACCGCCACTATCGAATAATGTACGAGAACCTAAGGCTTTAGGCGTGCCGACAATTTACCCAGTAACTGAAGAAACAACCAGTACGACTACTTCTAGACCAGTGTCAGAATATTCACCATCAGCTGCATACAGTGTTTTATCCACTACTGCAAGAAATCCATTCAGATGCTGCGGAAGGATATCAGCTTCATACACATCTCCGTCTACACCCGCTGTTACCACACCATCATATACTAACACTGTCGCAGTAAATATTAACACACTCTCTAGCATCAACAATGAAGCCACAACAACTGAAAGCGATTACTCGATCCACAAATATGGTGGATTTCAGAACAATGCTTTGTCTCTAAATGATTCTCCTTACGGAACAAATGCTGTGTCTACTGAAGGTAAACCTTTGAGTGAGTATGTTGAAGCTACCAACTTGCCAACTGCTTGGGGAATTGACCCATCTGTATCGACATCCGTCAGCGACTTTGAAAGCAAGAAGATAAGGACGACAACAGCGATTCCCTCGACTACTTCAGTATATTTCACTGAGACGGAAAGTGTTGAATTAGAGAATGAAGAGGAATTGCAAAGAGCTCACAGTCAATCCTTTGCAGCACCACAAGCCAACAGCATCCGTCAAGGAAAACAGATAACCTTGGACGCAGAACCCATCAGGAAACCCGCTGAAGACCTTGAAGCTCCTACAATACCTGATGAAGATCTAGCCACTGTACAAACTACAACGCAGCCGACTACAACTGCAAGAGTGACAGAGACAGAAATACTAACTATCACACCGACGGTACCAGACACGGTCTTCACATCTCCCGACAACGAGAAAACGACCAACCAATTCGCTTGGTCGAGCACTTACGGAAACTGGCAGAGCACTGTGATAGACCCTATTACGCTCAACGACGGCTTGAGTCCGACAGCGCCAGATCAGAACCAAGGTTTATCAGAGAACACGTACCTTCCTAACACAGCTACACCTCCCACAGAGTACGTACCTACAGAACAAACAGCTTCAACTACCCTCGCTTTCGAATTAACAACACATAAGACAAAAGATTTAGAAAGACAAGGAAGACTGTTAAGAGATTCTTCTACAGAACCCGCTCAAGACCTTACCACAATAACCGACACAGTAGTTGAAAAAGCGAAAGAAATCATGAACGCAACCACTGCTGAGAAACTTATGAATGTAATGAAGAAAACGAAATCAAAGACGGTGAAGAGATTGATATTGTTATTGATACAAACATGCGATGATGATCATAACACTACCGCTGAGGCGTCAAAGAAAGCATTACTTGAAGCTTTGATGGCTGTCTCACAAAAGGATATGGAAGATATTGCTAAAGAAGAAGAAGTAGCTGAATTTCCAACGACAGAAGCTGACAGGAATGTAAACAGAAGAACAGACAGAATAGAAAGGACAAGAGGAGACAGGAGAGGTAAAAGCCTGAACTTCGATCCTAGCGCAATCAATTCTCTAACAAACGCAGCACAAATCAGCAGCACAACAACAACAACAGAAAGTGTTAAAACAACAGAAGACTTAGAAACGTCAGCAACAACTTTCAGTCCACTTAGAACCAGTAGTAACACTGCCAGTCGAAGAGGCGTTAAGAAATTCCACGTCAGAACAACTCCTGTTGAACCAAAAACCACTACTAAAATACCTTTTATAGATAGTCCTAGAGCTGAAGCTAGGGTTGCATCTGCCAGTGACGGTAAAGCCACGTCCGATACCAGGGCCTTAGAGTTATTAAGGTCGCTGTACTCTATCGCGGCGAGGTGGGGTTGAGAATTTTCTAGAAACATAAGGATTCTGTTTTTATATTTAGGGTTGAGTCCAGTGCGACATTTTTTATTTTTTAGATCGAATTTGATGTTTTTAGATAAATGGTCGTTCTGATTTGTAACTTATCTTGTAACTTCGAAGCGTAAAGGTGTAAACAGATTTGAGTTATTTTTTATGAGTGAATGTAATCAACACAATTTAATTAATCTAGAATGAGCATTAGAACAATTCAGCTTTAAAGATAAGTAGAAGATTTTCAAATTATTAAAATGATTAGATGCAGAATAGAAGCCTGTCATAATTATTAATATGGGTAAAGGAATTCCTGTGCTTGGCAAAGAGTACAGGACCCAGATAGCTTTTAAAGGCAATCAGATAGATATCGGCAACATACAAATCTACCAAAACGCTGACTGATGATTATGACAAAGGGCCGCCAATGTAAATAACGTTTTAATAAAATAATAATAGTTACAGATAGTGGCATCCACGAACACGCACCCCACTCCGTTCCGCTCCGTACTAAAGTACAGGTTACAGAAATCGTGGAGTGCGGCGCGTCTTCGTGGATGGCACAAGGGAAAGTTACAAACAGAATATTGCAACATAAACAATTTGAAACCCTAAATATAAACGTGTAAATGTGATTATGTAGATAGAATTTATTTGTTTTCAACCGACACATGAGAGCATCAGTATTTTCGGGTGTTTGAAAATTATGATGATTCTAAACAGGCTGTTAAGTCAACATGCACATAATACGATGTAAAATGTCATTATTAGAAATTAACGTAACTTATAGAGCACTGAATTTTACTTGAAATTGAAATATGGCTTTTACTTGCAATGTCCTTCAAAGGACTTTAAAATACAGGACACAATAATTGGTGAATACACTTGTTTTCTAATTGAAATAAAATTATTTGGTTCGATTCCTGATTGAAGAAGAATGTCGTTAGGTCTACGGATATTTGATATATTACAATAATAGGAAAAACCGTTCGAAATAAACTTTATTTTTGAGAAATAGAAACCATTCTGATTTTAAAATCACACAATGCATTTTAACACCCCTATATTTCGTAAAGGTATAGGCAGAGATGTCCAAATAACCCTTCAATTTAATTTATTAGTATAGATAATAAACTATGTTCTACATAATATTATGTGCATACTGCTCAACACAGCCACCTAGTTCGTAACCTAGTTAACTTATTATGTTTTGTTATTAAAATATTCAACTACATAGACTAACGCATAGTATTCTATCTATAAGCAATGTAATGTATAATTTTCCTATTTTTAGGAAACATCCTAGGTTTAAATACTGAGTTACCTACATAGCTATGTTTACATTAGTTTTTATATTCGTTACACTGCCACGATTTCTCTGTAATATATTCGTAAGTGGACTATTTCTAGATGTAATAAATGTTAGATATTTTTTTAGTAAATTTTTTGTATAAAAATATTTTATGGACCTTTTTTTTCGAAACCTTCCGATGCAATAATTTTAGTAAGTTTGCCGGAAATTTCAACTTCTGGAAGAAACACCACCGGAACCTTATAAAAAATTATAAATATTGAGTGAGTGAAGATACTAAAGTACTTTCAATCTTAAAATTAATCAGTAAATAGGTATAATTCAATAAATCAAACTACCAAAACCATTAAATAACTCTTTAATAACGTACTAAATGCACATTACTTACATTATACTCTCCTTATCATACAAGGCAAACCCGACCTTACGCCACAGACAATAAGATCACTTTTTACCTACATTCCTGGTGACGTATTTCTCGATATCCTTCTCAGTGACTTTGTGGCCTGCTTTGAAGTAGCTCTTCAGTTTCCTCTTCTTTTTCATCATTAGTTTGGAGGCTGCGAGGGCGCCGCGGCGTTGGAGGGACTCGAAACGATCTCGGAGAGGATTTGCTGGAAAAATGGACTTTATGTCAAGAGACGCAGGGTTTGGTTTGGTATAGTTGGTAACGCAATAGTTCTCCTGATGAAAACTGGTCACCTCCGCTTATAAACACACTGTTAAAGAATATTCGATGCGTTTACTGAGACTACTGAACTAAGAGACTAGATTGCAGTCTGAAGGCCTATTCTCGTACTTAAAAAACGTTCACATTCAAGTCGGAATCTGTTAAACTTGTCCAACATGTTGGTAAATTAATTGTATTTTTTGATAGATTGCGAATGAGATGCAAAGGTTCTTAAAAGTTACGGGAATTGCCCCTCTGATATTGCTGCTATTTCATAGATACCTAAACCTTACAAAGTGGACCGCAGCAATCCGGTCACATACCAGAAATAGTAGTAGTGTGTAGGGGGATGTCCCTACAACCTGAACTGTCTCAGAAAGGGCTCAACTAAGGGATCTCGCGCACTAGGCGGCCACGACTACGACCGCGACCAGGAAAACTACAGAAACCGATACGAATCGCACACTTGGTCGTAACGGCCAATTAGCCGGCCACCATACAATACCACTACATGGCCACACTGATGTGAATACACTTTCACTCTGTTACGTTTTTACTTCAATAGAATTTGATCTGAATAAATAGCTATTTAGTTAATTTACTTATTAATTTGTCTCACATTGAGCTTGCACCTAGATTATCTGAACCCTAATAAATCATTTAAAAACTTACTGGTAGACTGAATATTCCTCAGATCTCCAGACAGTTGCTTCGGATCCACAAAGTCAGGTTCCTTGGCAGGCGTCTTGTGCGCGTTGAGCGTGGGCAGCGCGGTCGCCTCGGTGTTGGCGCGCTTCTCTGCTCGCTTCGTACGCTCGTCTGATTGCTTCTCCTCACGGGTTTTGATTGTGGACTGGAGTTTGCGTAGTCTGGAGAAAAATATTGTTTGTTTATGGAAATCGTGTGGCCATAACCAAAACCTATGAATCACAGTCATAAAGGGCAGTCAGTCCCGTAATCTGACGACTGGTTTAACTTAAGGATATGAGGACATCATGCAATTGGACTCCATAAAAGAGATGAAAATCGCTGTGACAAAAATACTGAATCAGTCGTATTTGATTATGCTGGAGTTCTATCTAGACGAGAAAATAGATCAAGTGACAATATTAGCTACAGCAATATTGATAACAGGACCTAACTGCGAAATGTCAATATGTCGAAAAACTAAAGCTTGGTTTTACTCTTTAGGCCCATTAGCACCACAATTCGCTAAATACGTTTAGCGCTAAAAATAAAAACATCATTATGTCTCTATCATCTTCAAATAATTGACAGCAACAGAGTGATGTTTTAAAAACAATTTGTAGTGTAGCAAGCCTTTACCTGCTAAACCTCGGCCAATGAAACATAATTTATCTATTGTTTGTAGCTCTCTTGGGGGCGGTCGGCCTCAAAGGTGCAACACGACCGTATAATAACGCTGAACCGAAATACTCACTTATAAAGATCAGTAATCTTCTGCTTATCAACCTTCACTCTCTTCAGCCGTTCCTTCTCAACGAGCCTCTCTTTCTGCTTCCTCCGAGTCTTGTGGTCTTTCTTTTTGTTCTTCACCGGCGGGTTCACGGACTTGTACTCGTTGTCTGTGTCCGTGTCCGGGTCTTCAGCCGGGTTGTGCGGCTGCGGGAGGCCGGAGCTCATCTCTTCGCGCCATTGGTTCTGGAGTGGTAAAGAATTATGCGTCATTATTCATTTATTCTGTAGAACTGGAGTGGTTCCAGCCTGCATGGGAAAGCCATGCAAACTTCATGAGGATTTAACAAGTTGATGACATATATAATGATATAAACACTATTTCAAAACTAAAAGGATAGAAACAAAACCGGACAAAGTGCGTGTCGGACTCGCACACGGAGGGGGTCTGTACTTTAATGATTAACTCCATTTAGTTTTATTATTTGTTGGTAAAGCGGCAATAAAAATACGCAATCTGTGAAAATTTCAACTGTCTACCTATCACGTTTCATGAGACACAGCCCGCTGACAGACAAACGGACAGCAGAGGCTTAGTAATAGGGTTTCGTTTGGCCCTACTCGGGTACGGAAGCCTAAAAAAGAATAGAGGATCAACTTGGAGAGCTGACAAGCGCACGTCATGAAGTAAATTAAGTGGATTGATTGATACAAATAAATACCAGATAATTATTTCTGAAGTCACCTTTCATTGATTGTCCCGTAACAGTAAATAATATGCATTTTAGAAGATGCAAACATAAACTCATAGGAGTTTTAAATTATGTCGTTGATGATTATGGTGCAATCATCAACGACATAATTTAGAGAATTATATAACTTACCTACTTCATTAAAATTAAACAACAAAGAAATTACAACGAGGGTATGAAAGAGGAATAGGAAGAAGGAAGGGGTGGGAGGTCAGGGTGAAAGTGTTAGAAAAGTGGAGCAGTAGGTAACTAAACTACTATCAGAAAAAATAACTTTACTGAAATTCGACCTTACGTCATCCTACATAAAACAATTACAAGAAAGTGCATTGTCTTCGAAACTGAATCAACTTGTAAAATTTCAATTACATAGGATAAGTGGCAGTGGTTTTAATTCAGCTTGCAAGATTTGACCCATACATACTAAATAACTAACAAAGCAAGTTAAATAAAAGCTTGCGATATTGAAGATATAGTGTATTTTAACCACTTGCCCAATTTATTCGTGATTTTTTTTTTGTATGTGTTTTTTAGGTAACTTTTCGATTGGAGCTGGATGCACAGCTAGTTTTATTATACCATAGAGTACATACCTCTTTCTCAGCTTGCGTGACTCTTCTGAACATGCCGGTGGTCACTCTGTGGAGATGCGCCTCTTTCTTCATCATCTTCTCTTCATGCTTTCCCACTTGTTGCAGCAAGTCTTGATGCTCCTGTAACACAACAATGGTAGGTGTATCAGCTACTGAACATAAATTAAAAAGGGTTTTTGAGGTTTTGTTCACTATTAGGTAAATATTGCATGCATTGTTGTGATAAACTCTCTTTAAGGAATAATTTGCAAAAATTGCATAAAAACACATGGACAAATCGAGGCTACCACAAACAATAAGAGAACTGTTGATGGTGAAAGGACCAGAACCGATAGGACATTCTGGTCTGTATAAGTTTTCAATGCAAAGTGTGTCAGACATTCCCAAATAGGTAATGTCACTTGTGGAGACACTTCAGATGCAACAAACTCCAAGGTAAAGCAATATAAATTATATATAACATAGTTAATTTAACAAACCTGTTTAAGTTTAAGCCTATTTCTGGGAAAAAAGCAAAAAGATACAGCTACTAACCTGGTAAGAAGGATTATAACTGACTCCCGGATGCGGTGTCTCTACCGCAGCCCTGGTTGTCACAGACTTGGCTAGTGGAGGCTTTCGTCTGAGTCTCTGTGTTGGCAACACATTGTGGAGCTGTGCTTCTTCTGATATGAACTCGTCTATCAGGGTCTCCGGTATACCTTTAGCTTCCAGTGCTAGAAAGAATGGGAGAGAGAGAAGGTATTAAATGTGCGATTACAGGGACATAAATAAGTTAAATGTGAAGGGCTATTAGCCAATCAGTCTTAGCCCACTAAAAACGCCGATTCATAAGGTATTTCATTTAAATATGGGTGATTTTCAGCAGGTCTGCAAAAATTACTTTGTATTTCATAATATCATTATAAAATACAAAGTACAAATTTATTGTTGCCTTCTTCTATCGACTTAAAAAATTTAAGATGAGATATAATAACATTCTTTATTTAGTACTTTCATAAATAATGTATGGCGGTATGGAACCCTTCGTGTACGAGTCCGACTCGCACTTGGCCAGTTTTCATATTAAAGAAGTTGACCACAGCATGTTGGTTTTGCATTGCTAATGGATTACACTTTAACACTGACTATAAAAATCAAAATTATAATTTTCTGATTTACGAGGCCTTTGTACAAAACTTTAAGTAATCTAGATTACTCTCATATCACAAAATTCTCAATTTCTAAAATATGATAATTAGCCTATATTTGAACTTCAGGATATTTCAAAAATTTACTTACAATCTTTTCCCCACAAATCCAGTCCAAAGTTCTGTCTAACTTGCTTAGCCTTCCTCTTCTTGTCGAGAGCCATCTTTCTGTTCTTCTTGGCTTCCACCAACTTCTTCTCAAACACTCCCTTCTGTGCTTGACGCTTCTCTCTTAACTTGCTCAAAGCCGATGGTTTGGAGCCGATTGGATTTACAGTGTTACGCTTTTTGTTTGGATCTTGGACCTAGAAAAAGATTTTTTATATTGGATGGATATAGTTGGTTTCATGCAGCTGAATATACTGGTTATAAACATTTTTGATAGTGAAAATAATGAAATAAAATAATTTATTTAATTTGCAAACACACACAATACAGTTTGCATCAAATAACTTTGCTGCTCTGACGTAAGCTACAAATGACTGAGCAGTTGTCAATCTTACATAGAAAACAGTAACATTAGCAGCTTAGCTTCACAACAGCAAAGTTATTTGACGCGAATTGACCTCACAGTATTGCGTTTATTATAATAGGATCATGAATGCAACTTACAAGAAACTAAAGGAAAATACTGTGGCCACCAAATAAAAATACCATCAGTGACAGAAGAAATAAAGCTTGTTGCTTACTTCATCAATTTAATGACTTTTCTTAGTTTTAACTCTGTAACATACCTTAGAAGTAGGCAGGAGAACTTCAAAGCACTTCGGTACTTCCTTCAGCTTGGCTCTCTTCTGTAGTTTTCGTGACAGAGGCTTTGTGTCCTCAACCTTGACCTCATCATTGTCTCCGGCTGTGTCTACCACAAACAGTTCACTGTCTGGCTTAGTGTCAAACTTGCTGAAATGTTAAAGTTTCAAGTTAATATTGTGAAATGTGGAGCAATGAGTTATTTATTTGCAACATCTGGTTCATAACAAACAATAGTCTGAAATGCAATAGTCTGCGTGAATGACTAACCAATATATTTATTTTTTAGATACAATAGAATAACATAATATTTGCCTATGCTAGCGGTGGTGCGGTGTCTCAATAACATCACAAAGTTACTTACCACTTTGTGCTCTGAGTTTTATTGTTTTTTTATGAATTTGAATAGAGTAAGGCCTACATGTTAAAAGCATTGAATAATGTTTAGTTCTTCAGATATCATAACACATAAAGACTTGCGAAAATAAACACAAAATTGTCACGCACATGATGTCAACATAACCTCACTTACCCCAATCGTTCTTCCAATCTCTGATCTTCTAAAAACTCCTCGACATCACGGATATCTGAGTATTTTCCCCACGCCTTCTTGTTCTTCATGGAACCACGCTTCTTCCTCTTTACGACGGACATTTTCGTGTATTTATTAAATATTTTTCAATTTACATGTGTCTAGCACACGTCAATGTCGGGTTTCGAAAGGAACGTTCTGTTTCACAGTTCACTTTCCTTGACGTTGCTACCTACTTGTTTTGTCATTTTTTTACAAAACAATTTGGTCAAAGTTAGTAAAATAAAACATTTAGAATCTATTGGATTCTATTTCTTTTTAATTTATAGTTAAATTAGCCTTTTCGGTATATAAATTAAAGTAGCAGATAAATTAATGTTACATTTTATTCTGCTTCAAAATAACCGTAAATAATCACTGATGTTTACTGATGCGTTTAGAAATAAAAAAGAGCAAAAAACGGTACAAGAATGGTGCAACGTTATTCATGAACGCATTAAGTAGATATTTATTTATATTTTTCTATTTTCTAGCCAGGCTTGTACTTTAATAGAATTATAATGCAGTCTTCCATATTTTTGTAGCTAGAAGATGTTGTATCTTTCTACTACCATTTACTTGTTAATTTAGATTTAGGTCTTTCTGAGTCAAACAAGATTTTAAACCATTCGAATACTTATCTATCTTCTTTTTGAAAGTATAGTTGATAGGTACCTTTATTATACGTATGAATGGACCGTTGCCCCAAATTTAAGAGGTCATACGAATAGTGGTTCTGTGTGGGAATCGAATCCGGGTAGGTACGCTACGTACTACACAAATATTATAGTAGTTTCACATAAATCTCTCAGCCACTGGGCACACATCGTGTCTTTGTCGATAGCTAGTTATGCATAAGGTAAAATAAAAATACACATTTATAAATTAATTATTACCTCGTAGGTACTTCATGTTTATTTCAATGCACCACAAAAAAAAAACATTGAGATCTGTTTCTTCAATAAATTAGGTTTTGTTCAATGTAAAATAAATACCTACAAATGATTTTATTATTTTATTACTACAACGTCCTTAAAGATAAGTAACAAAATTAAAAGCTATGTAGACATCGAACTAATAAATGGCATTTAACTATTTGGTAACTATTTTTTCTTCTTTTCTTCTTCGCAATCTTCTTCCTCTTCTTCTTCTTCTGTCTCTTCTACCTCTTCTTCTTCTGGTTCAGCCGCCTTCAGCTCTTCTTTAGCTGGCGCTAGAGACATAAGTTATGGGGTTATTATTTTAATGTAATATTTTGAAAATGTTGTATACTTAAGTGGTATCAAATAACAAAGTTTGAAAAAGTCTTAAATCATTTAAGGATTTAAGATGTGTGTTTTTGATAAATAAATAAATAGATAAGCTAAATGCTATTATCAGATACTTAAATGCGTAAATGTAAATTATAAAGGGGCATTAAAGTTTAATATGGCTGGCAAAGGTTAATAAAAATAATAATACAAGGGACCTTAGACCTTGGTATATAGGGAAAGCGATGAACTACTTACAATATGGACCTACCTCGACAAAAACAACTTTCTTCTACTACCATCCATAAAATCCCAATTGCTTCGCATAATTACTTTGATTGTGATCCTTAAAGAAGCTATCTAAATTAACGTAAGCATCAGGGAACATCTTCCCAACAGATTTTGCAACGACTAACTTAGTTGGTTTAGCGACTAACTTGGTAGGCTTAGCAACAAATTTTAAAGGTTTAGGCACCAATTTAACTTGTTTAGCAACTAATGTTCTAGGCTTAGTCGCGATAGGTTTGAACCTAAACTGGTTGAAAGAGGAATGGAATGGCTGAAACTGGTATTCGACGGGTTTTTCTAGTTCAATCTGGTTTAGTTTCGAAGGTGGTGATTGGTTGAGTGCGGGTTCGGCGGGTTTTGGTGTGAATGCGTTGGTTTCAATGAGAGCGTGAGTTGGTTCTGGGGCAGGGGTGAGCGGAAGTTCTTCATGGAGGTGCAAGGGTTGTTCGCTGGTCACTTGAATAGGATCCTGGTCGGAGCTGGCCCACTCTGAAATATAGGAAAGATCTCGCTTAACGGATCTTTTTGATTCGTCGACGAGCCATGAAACAAAGCCATAGGTTAAGCCTGTCAAGCGAATATGGTCTTTACCATGTTTTTGTAAGCTTGGATGTAGGTATAGCTTCATAAACCTAAATAGAATGAGATATTGAAAGGAATAGATTGCAATTTTTTGGAGAATTCGAAAGCTTAATATTGAGCAGAGAATTTAAATGTGATATGGTGTCAGAGTAAAAGTGCTTGGCTTAAACAAGTGATAGATAATGAAGGTACTTACCTGTTGGTATTAAGATATAAATTAACGTAGGTGCACCTACTCATCGTAGTTCAAAATTATTTTCTAATAAGTACCTCTCTACTTTTAACTTGCTGGTGTAGAAAAGACATTTTAATCGTCACTCAGTTTTAAGAACTTCTTTGATCAAATTGGACCTCATGATTAAAATATGCGAACAGACTACAGAAATAATAATATAGGAACAACAAAATATAATATAATCTGTCATTACTCATTACAATTCCTTATTATTCTCCATCTTCTTCATTCTTCCTTGGGTTGTGGGTTTATTGTCAAGGATTTAATGTCATGTCAATAACAAACTACCCTAAACTCGTTTTATAGAACTTTCTAGTAAATAAACGATTGTGAGAAAAGCAAGGTGGGTAGGTAGTGTTAGTCAAGTCAAGTAAGTGATATTAAGTGAGATGTCAAGTAATAGTCAGAAGTAGTCTCAGTCAGATAGTCACAGTCAAGATTGTATTGAAAAAACAGAAGTAACAAAAACAATATTTTATTTTTTCACACTTTCTGTCGACACTCTATGGCTTTGAGACATCGCACTTAATTTTGTATGTTAGTATCAAAGGAAACTGCGTTGCGTAACATGCAACGCAACAAGCAACGTAGCATGCAACGTGTTGCAGCAACAGTGGAAGAAACTTACTAGATTTTCACGTAGCTTTGTTGCGTTGCCTTGTTACAAGGTTCGTCTGCCATTCGGCAGTATTACCTCTAACATTTTTGTAGTATAACTATAAAGTTACACATATACAAAACTGGAACCATTCGGGACCTCATATAAAAGTAAAAAATGTTTGAAAACATAACAGATATCACAATAACTCGATCTTGAAGTACTCCTAACTATAAAAACATTTTTTATTTACATCGCAGTAGAAGTAATTCTACTTGTAAGTTAAGATTAGAATAGGATATGCAAAGTGGTGAAATAAATATTTTAATGCTAAAGTATCCTATCCTAATAATAACATAACGTTTGTTCTGGGATTCTCAAACTTTTTTATTTTGTTGTTTTTTTTTGTATGAGACAAGGAGAGCTAGGTAAAATGATGAAAGGGACATGAAGTAGGTAATGAGGAGGGACATGATGTAAAGAGAAGGGACATGATTTTCAAAAAAGGGAAGAAGAATAAAGAAGGATATTTGAATAACAAATTAATGAATGACAAAAGGGAAAACGTAATGTGTGTAACTAATAAGAAAAAGACGTATTTTTTAAATAAGTTTAAGGTATGGGACAGTTTAGAAGAGAACTGGTAGCGAAGAATGTACCAAGTAAGACAGAAATATAATGGAAGGGAGATAAAGTAAGGAAGGACAAAAGGAAAACTGAAAAGGAAAGACAAAACAAAAATCAACAACCCAAAAAACTTAATCAAATCCCAGAACTTAGACACCTAAAACCTTATTGTTACTAGTGGCGGTAGTCCGACTGTAGCTGATGGTAGTACTCCTGACTGCCCTGCTCTTGGCTTTGAGGAGCAGCCTGGTACTGCTCGGGCGCCGTACCTTCGTGAGAAGCATCCTTGTGCTGACCTCCGAGCCCAGCTGCTGCTGCCTTGGCTGCTGCCGCTGCAGCATTAGCCTGGGCCTGTTGAGCTGCCGCCTGTAAAGATGAGGTGTTATTGAGATGAAAATGGGTTAAAAGATAGTGGAAATTCGGGATCCAGTTTTGAACCCAAGTGGTCCTTCCTATGGACCTTTGAAATTGTTTTTTACTTCAGGTTTGTGGCACGATATGAATGTGACCTATATCTGAAGTAATAACGACAAGATGGAAACTTGGAAAACAAATAAATACTTTCTGGAATTGCGAGTCAGATTGATAATTAGAATGTGAGAATACAAATGAATAAGAAAAGATACGTAAGACACAAGCATCTTGGAAGATATATTGAAAAGGTAAGATTTTTTTCTAAAAGTGAAAAAGATAGAAACAATGTGAGATCAACAGTTTTATTCAGTGCCAGCAATAATATTGAACATAAAATAAATAGCTTTTCATAGTTCTCATTGCGCTTCTCATCGTCTCAGTAGAACATGGAAATGGTAATGTCCTCAAAAATGTACGCCTTTGAGTTCCGCTGTGCTTCCTGTTCAGGGAAACGTCACTCATTATTATTTTAGAATTTGAACTAACTACGAGGAACGTGAAAAATCACGAAACTACATCATTTCAGAAACGTCGACTTAGGATTAAAAATAACAATCAGGATCCGTGTAATTTTAATTTAAGGCTATAAAACGCTTTAATTAATATTTCAATATCCTAATAGTGCCTTGAGGGTCTGGATATCATCCCTATTAAACATCCCAATAATAAACCACCCAGAACCACAAATCCCAGAAATTCTATCCCCCATACCTGAGCCTTTCTCGCTGCCGACTGCGTAGCCTCGAAGTCGATCCTGACTCCATGCAGCTGCTCCTGAAGCGCATGCAGTCTCTGCCTGGCAGCTCCTACCATGGCAGTCTGGGCACCCAGTTCACCTGCAGCTTGGGAAGCTGCTTCGTTGGCGTTCTCTGATGTCGCTTGGGCAGCATTCAAGGCTGCTTGGATTACGTTCACCTGCGAAGATTTTGGGGGTTGGGTTCCTATAGATTTCCAAAAAGTAGGATGCATTTGCGTGGTTTTAGCAATAAAACGTTGACCTATATTGAAGAAATGAGCTAAGGCTGTGTTGTCTTGGTATTTTTAAAGTAAATGATCTGATTTGTCAGGATCTAGATTTTATGACAAAGGGTTTATGGCGGAGAAAACATTAACAAGTCTACTACCAAGAAATTATCTCAATAAGTAACGTTAAAAGCAAGATACATTACAAAATCGAACCATTTCTTACAAAATACAGCGAGCGAAAGTTATCAAGTTCAATGTACAATTACTCTCTAACCATGAATTAACAGGAAGGTAACGCGTATTGGTTACAATGTTAAGATCAAATTACATCATCTGGGGCATCTAGTTTCAATACTGAATGTCTACATGCAACACAACATGCAAGCCAGGTACATATTTTTTTTTAAAGTGCCTTACTAATTTTGATGGGAAGGTAATTAGGGCAAAACGTATTCTATCATTCTGATTCATAGATTTAATACTAGTAAAAAAAAGGAACTGACCACTTACATACTATATACCTACTTCATATTTTGTGAGAAAGACAATCACTAAAACCATTAATTTGAGAATGTCCTTTTCACAATATCTACTATTTATTCTGTCTTCTTCTCTATTGTATTTTAACAAGTAACACTAGTAATAAGTTATATTATTGTTTACTAACATGCTGGATCATTGTTGTTCGATAATAAAGAATATAATATAATAGTAATTGAAAAGAACGTAAAACGGATTCATCCATTTGAAATATTGTCGGATTCGTATCAGAAAGTACAAGTGAATCGAATCCATACCACAAAAAAGGCAAGTCATTGACATTAATTTCCATTGGAAAATTATAATGAGAACTGTATCAATAAAGAAATATGGACCTTGGACTCTAAACGGCAATTTAAATTTTATCTTAGATACAATAAACACAAAATGGACCGAAACGTTGTTATAATTAAAATGTGTCGCAAACAAAACTGAAGAACGATAAACTCATTGCTTGCAAAATGTTTCGGTTCAAACCGTTACGATTTCTTGATTGGGTTTCTTAAATTCTGCCGAACTTGGGAGGAATTTACTTTATGGCGAAAACTATTTTAAAATGAAAATATTGACAAGCTGTAAACTACAAAAGGATTAAGTAAGATGACAGTGAACGTTTTCTGATTCACCAAAATTACAAAGAGAACGTAACCAATAGGACAGTTGGAAAAGAATTTGAAGAATCAAAGCTCATCGTCCAGTAAGAGTTGCTCTCTTATAAAATCGGTTCATACGATGATTCTATGATTACAGCTAGTTTTTATTGTTCCTAATAAGACATATAACAAACTGACGGGGACAGATGATTACAAATAAAGTTGCAATTGATTGCAATCGTTATATAATCATTAGATTATGGTAATCAGTTACTGGGCTGTGACAACCTAGACCACATTATTCAATAGGCTGATGTTACTGAAGCATTAAAAGAAAATAAAGAAGCAATTTTTATTGATGTAATCACTGAAAAAATAAAGTACCGTATTTCTGAAGTGAGAACCGAAATCATCCATTCTTAAATCTACATTTTTTCTTAGTTTTACTTTAAGCTTGTTACGTCTATTGAATGATGAAAGATAACTATTTCAATTTTCTGTGATGCTCATGTGTGTACTCAAGCGATCAAATATGACAAAAGCCCAATTAAATATCGACTAGCCTTGCATAAAAAATTAAATAAAAATGTCTGAATTGTCATTGCGATCTTTTAAAAGGGCCAAGTCAAAAAAAAAAAAAAGATTGAGAAACACTGACCCGCTTTAAACGTCTTTTCCACCAATTCCTTTTATATTAACTTTGATATACCCAGAATCAAATAGAAATACTCGATTAAAATTACAACATGATTAGCAATGGCTGACAACAAATCACCAAGTCTTTCCTAAGATCTATCTGTTGCAAGATCTATCCGTTTTTCGTACTTACTTACTTACTAAACACCATAACATAAAAGTAAATCAATTACATGGCATTGCAAAGTTCAAAATAATATGTTTTTGTTCACATTTTGTCACGTAATATTTGGAAACTGAAATTCAATTAATTTTTGCGCGGGCATGAAGTTGCATTAGAAGTTTCAAGTTTAATACGGATCGACGTTTGGTATTTAGGTACAAACAATTTTTAGGCATCCTCGGCTTATAAATTGGTATTTAGGTACAAACAATTTTTAGGCATCCTCGGCTTTTGGATTGCACATTAGAGAAAACATAATTCTTAGAACTGTGTGTTTTTAGCATTAGAATAAAATAAGATTTTTCTAATAATCATCTGGATTGTGAATTCCCCATTGACTTATGGTACACTAATGCACAATTGACTTATACATCTTCAGTATTTGCTTAAAATCTATCAGTCGAATTTGACTAAAGTAAATCAGTTGCATCATTCGGAACAGCTCACACTGTTCTCAAAACGGTGAAGAAAAACATCGTGAGGAAACCGGCATGTCCTAGAACCAAAAAATTCGAAGACATGTGACATCTACAAACCCGCGCCGGACCCGCGTGGTGGATTACGCGCACTCCCTCTCACAGTGAGGAGGCCTGTGTCCCAGCAGTGGGAACATAATATGCTGATTATGATATGATGAATCGGAACAGAGAAATTATAGAAAATAACCGAGATGAACATGATCTCATAATCCAACACATTGTAGGCGTATTACTATTACTTTCAATGACTCAATAAACATTTTCCATTAAGTAATACTTCATTTCGTTTAACATTCAAGATAAAGCCGAATGTAACTTATAGGCCATTGAAAAGATAATGTTATGTAGAGGAAAAAATGTGTTTGCTTGCGCTCTACATTGCCGGTGATCTCGTTCTTACGTGCTATTTCTTTCCTATTTCGTGCAATTCCAATATCCATTATAATAATAAGGCTTTTAACTTCCACGTTGTTAACAATTCATTTAGTGGTATTACCAATTTCAGCTACATAATGTTGCACTTACTATAATTGCAAAAAAACAACCTATGAACGCGATCAATTCATTTCCCAAAGCAATTGGACCGAGCCATTGCATAAGTCCGTAATGTTAATTGACTTTCTGATACCTTTCTTCAATGTTTTATATTATTTTTTTGTAAAACTCATTTGTACCGATTTTCACAAGGAGTTTTTTGTACATTTGATTGTTAGTCGCGTTGCTGTTTTTATTATCTTTAAAAGTTACTTTTAGTGTCACAGTTGCGTTATTTTTGTTGTAAAAAGCTGAAAGCGGGTCTCTGGTTTTTTTAAATTAGTTCATTGCCAAAATTATTGTGTATTGTACTGGACCAGTTTGCGCAATTGCTATAGATAATTTTCATTTTTTGAGTAACGCTGTGTGGCCGTGGACGGAACGTGCGTTTCACTTGTTCTTGTAATTTTTATTGCTTGTAAATATTTGTGAACGCTTTATGTTTTAGATACTAGTAGGTGCAAAGATGCCGATTGCAAAGATTAAGCAGCTAATTGAATCACTTTTTATTTATTTATTTATTAAAACTTTATGCACAAGTAAAAAAAAAATACTGTACAAAGGCGGACTTAATACCTGAGGCATTTTCTACCAGTCAACCTTAGGGTGATGCAGAGACAAAACATGGCAGGTGTAACATAATTCATAGATAACATGATAAATTATAAATACTAACTACTTTTTCTAGTCGAAGTAGGCAACAAAATTACGTAAATTACGTACAACATTGGCATTCCCCTTAACAGCCCTTAAAAAAAAAGCTCTTAGTCATAATCATAATAATAAATCTTTATTTATCTCATCATCGTATTACAGGTAAGTACTGGTTAATAAAATGCACAATCTTAAATAAAGAAAGGTGTCTGAGGTCGGAGGGTCCTGAGTTCCTCTAGCTACGTTACGCTAGCTCTCTTAGATAGGACATGTTGATTTACAAAACGGTTAGAATCAAGATATTTTATAATAAAAGTCTGAAATTGCAATTAAATGTAAGCAGAACCTACAAAACCATGTTTGATATCGTTTTTTCAATCTCACGTACCTGGTGCATAGCTTGCTTGGCGGCATTGGCAGAAGCTTGCGCGGATCTCTTAGCCTGCTGCAACTGCATCTCTTCACCCTGTAGCCCGACCTTCGCATCTCTGACCTGCTGCTCCAACCCTGACAGGATCACCTGTTTACCCGCAAGGGCAGCCTGGGCAGTCGCACTAGCCTGGGCCGCTGATTGGGCCAGGGTGTTCTTGGCTACGTAGGCAGCTTGATAACCAGCGGCAGCCTGGTTTCCTAAAGCAGTCTTTGCTTGGTTTGCTGATCCTTGGGCGATGGTTCTGAGCCCACTGCCTTGACTGAAGCCTTTCTTGCCGCCGTTGCCGATGGCTGCTGCCTTGACGTCTTGTATGTATGCGTCGTAATGGCTGGCTGATTCCTGAGGATCCTGGGCCTGTGGTGCCTGTTGCTGTTGTTGTGCTGAGTGATCGTAGTCGTATTCATACTCGACGGGGGAGCTATCGCGGGCGACGGGCGCTGCGGCCGATAGGGTGCCTGGAAGAATTAAGCTGATTAGTCAAGAATATGAAATGTTTAAATTAATAACGATGGGTTTTGTAAAAGATTGTATGGCTTGGAAGAAGGCGGACTGCTGACATGACGGCTAGTAACGATGTATTAAAAAGATGAAAAGCTTCGCCGACCCCATTAAAAATGGGACAAAGGGCTGGAGGACGAAGATTTTAACGGATTCAAAATCAACCACGTTTCTGTCAGGTACCTAACAATCTCCCATATCTTTATTGTATTACGTTCCAGCAAAACCCGTTTCCATAACACTTGTTTACACAAATATCAAGAAAGACCTTCGCATTTTTAACTTAATTCATAATAAAATGCTTCCACAAAAATAGGTAGGTACTGTCTCTTTATCAGCGTTAATACGATTGTCTCAAAAACATGTTTTAGCATAATGCAAGTTTCTTAAAAGAAAATTTTTGGGGCAAGGATAACAAAATGTTGAGAAACACTGAGTTACTGAAACTCGCTCAAACCAGATTTGTCCACTCGGTAATAAAAAAATATTTGTTCAATTAAACAAAAAGTCGTAATTATCAGAAATTATATTCTTAAATTGTGTTAATTCTTTTGACATAATGAATGTTGAATACAGCGCAATATGTTTGGCGCAGTGGCTCAGTGATTGCCTTGTATGTATGCTACGGTTCAGGTTCGATTGCCGCTCAGATCAGTTTTCTATATGTAATACTTTGTGCACGTAATGTTGGTATGAAATTAAACACACCCACGGCACATGAACAAATTCCAGCGGGTAAGTAAAAAAAAATAGAGGGAGAGAGTGGCCTACTATAAACTATACCGGGAAACCCCTTTTCACTGGAGTTTTCCATGCTTTTCTTTTCCCAAATAACAGTGGAAGTATTCATTATCGATCGTAACTAGTAAACTCATCACTAATAACGTGCTCGTGCGCATGCGTTAAGGAAACAAACTGAAGCGATCTAGCGTGCGCAACTTATTGCGTTTAACTTCCGAACATCCGAAACTATTTACATTCCGCTGTTAGTATGTTATATAAACTCGATAACTTGATATAATTGTATGTAATTAAATTCGTTTGAATTATTTGTTTTGTTAATTAGATGCTTTTTTGTTTTGAGGTAAAAGAGTTGTTATTCAGTGATTTTTGATATAGATTTAACTGATTGGTTTGTGCCAGGGTTTATTTTTTATAATTTCTGATACGTATATTGCAGTATGTGCTAATTTTCTCCACGCGAAAGTAGAATTCTAGATATTTTTCTGGTTTTGATTGAACATCCATATTGATTCATGTTGATCACAAAAGTCGGTACCTTTACTTCAAAATGAGATGCTTTGAGTAACAACGAACTCGCCTACTCTTTCTATGATAAGAAACAAGAAGATGCTGGAGCACAAGCATATGCAGTTTATTTGCGATATCCCAGAATTATCTAAAAGTAAATAGATGTCCGACAATCATAAAAACAATAGTCAATTGAATTAGATACTTATGACATCTTATCCACATAAATCTTATTGTTAGATAGGTAAGGAAGTAATGACTACCGAGATAAGTACTAGACAACTATGAAACAAAAATGTATGTTTGACATTTTCGGCTCAAAATAAATTGGGATATGGGCAGGAGAATCACGATGGTGAGGTAGACAAGTAATTATCTCACGAATATTGATGAAGAAAATGTTTTTGAAGTCAAAACCTCTTTAGGCGCATTGGGCATTTTTTAAATGGGACTAAACAATTGATTTCGCGACACTGTTACCGACACCAGCTTTTGACCATTAAAAAGACATCAACGCGCGATACATTACTTTCTGCACAAAAAATTGTTCAATTTTTCACTTCTATCGGCACTCCCGGAGTGCCACTGTTTTTTTATGTTTCAGTTACAGCTTTAGGCAGCAAAAACTCATCGCACGGTAACTCTATTTCCATAACCTACATGAAAAAGCTGAACGGAAACGGATATAATTGCACTTTTTATTCATTGTTATGTATTGGGTTAGGTACAGGGCGATGTGAATTCTCACTAAACACACGATTGTTTAATAATAGATTTTCATGAAGTTCCTGATGTTTTTTTACGAAGTTATTTTATAATATACAAGGTAACGCATTTTTTTTTTTTTTGTTTAATTTACGAAGTTATTGAATTAAATAGTACCTAGGTAGGTACCTCTACCTAGACAAGACAATCGTACTGAATAGGCACTAATTAGAGTTACTGCATACCCCCGTGGGAGGAAAGCTTTAGTTTATGTAAGTAATAGGAGGAGAGCCAGGGACAATATAAAATACTAAGTGGTAAGGGAAAATAGATCCTCCGTTTAGTTTCTTTTTCTAAGCATGCAATAATATTGTAAGTGTTCAATGAGATGGAAAACTGTGGTTATATAAATAAATGTTATTCAGAAAATTATAGATCTTATTAATTTTATTTCCTTTTGGTATTTTTGTATTTTTATTGTTTAGCATTAATTTGTGTAATGATTTAATTTATGTCACTTTTAAACTTTTAAGTATAGGTTTAACTGATAAAAAATAAGTTATTAATGCTTACCCATGCATAATAATACAGCTGTAAAGGTCTTCATTTTTTCGCTACAGTCGAACTGAAATTATTACACCGTTCATGAATTTAATTAACACTAATTTACAATAATTTAATAAAATGTAATAGCTATTTTATGGTCCAATTCAGCAATTTTTAAGAAAAGTGCTTAAAATTTTATAATTTAATATGTTTATTTAATTTACTTAAAGCAAAAAATAATTTAACACAATAATTAATAAGATAAAAATACTTTTAAAACAGAAAAAATCTAGCCAAATCAATTTTTTTACACAAATCACTCCAAAAAATCTAGAAAAAATTGCTAATAAAATCAAACACTAAATTCACTTTAATACCTTCCAATACTTTCACAAACGTTTGATATATTTTGGTTTAGGTCGGGGGTAGGTAGGCCCCGCGCTGCGGACTGTGAGGCAATGTACTCTCGGACAGAAACCACTTGTATTTATAGTGATTACTCTACGGAGCGAAAGACTATCGGCCACAGAGGAATTGTATAGAGCGGCAAGTTGGAAAAGATGAAGAAAGGTGCGCCATTGTTTAATTAGTTGGACACGCAGTTGTGCAGCATCCTGTCTCGTGTTAGTTGAAAGAAAAACACAAAATAACTCTTAGAAAATGCAGCACGTGGTTGAATGTTTTTTTTTTAATGAGCAGCTCCCATGAAGTGCCCGGAACAACCGATACCTATCTACCGAAATGAATCCCATATCAGGTAGGGTATCAAGGGCAGTACAATGTCACACTTCTGACATGATCATGATGTGAATGTATTTAATTGCTTTAATGCAAATAGACATGAGAGCTTTTACTTATGATATAGGCTTATAGAGGCATTATAACATTACAATTGAAATACCTAAGTATAAACCACTTATATACCTTACCACTTAAATAATTCATGTATCAGCAGCAATTTTACATGTCGCAAGTGTCGAATTCACGGACAGAATTTTTTTTTTCATTAATATGCCCTAAAAAAAGCTCATTTTCATGCATTTCCAAACTTTACTGTCACTTTTATAGACAAAAACATGGGCAGCGAAATCCTCATAAGACAATAGGTAAATAGGTATTATCCCCTCTTATGTTATCCGTAACAGTTTCGCACACAATCTTGGGGTGCAAAGTGGAGAAAAATAAATTATATCATTGTGCTAACTGTGGCGGAGGCACGCCCGTCACCATGTCATAATGTTTGGGCAATCAAACCAATACCCTGACCCCAGGCGTTACTTGCATTTAGTTACATTTTAATGCAGTTCTGAACAGTTAGAAGAGAGTTTAGGATTGTCATCAGCAGGACAGAAAGGGCAGAGACAGATGAGGCGGGTGTATCTTTTCATATTATGAGCCTTGCAGAAATAAAATGTCGTTTGTTACAAAAGTTTTCGAAGTATTTTATTTTTTATATGTAGAAGAAAGTTTTAAAGTTCTGTCTTGCAGCATGTAAGAGTATAAGGTAAGCATAAAAGTTTCAAAGTCACCCAAAGGGCAACGGAGATGTCTATGAGTACTCGAAGTTTCCCTGCGCGCATGATCAAATTAGAAAAGAGGAGATTCGTAAAAGAACCGACGAAATAAACCGACATAGCCCGAAAAATAACTTCCTCTTTCTGACTGATCGACTCTTTGAGAATTCAAAAGTGCCTGCAAATGGTTTATTTGAAATAAATGCTTTGAGTTAGAGTTTCTAAACTATGGCAGTGGGCGGAACACATTGCTCGCAGAACAGCGGTGCTATTCTATTAAAATCTCACCGTGAACGCTTAGGTGAAGTGCGCTGTCATTCCACCATATGCTAGGGATTGACACTATTGACTGCTCACTTTCAAGCTCACTTCACCTAAGCGTTCACGGTGAGATTTTTACAGAATAGCACTGCTGATAGACGATGGTACTGTAAGTTCTGAAGAAGAAGAAGTGGCAACCGCGTACTGGGAAGCCACACTTATGGTTGATCGATGCCCTACTGAGGGTCACAGGAGTCCGCTGAGTACGTGAAGCACATGACCGATCTATATGGTGCCGCTTTCGGCTAAGAAGAGAATGATGATGAAGAGGCTCTAGGTACTCATACACAAAAGATATGAGCATTTATAACCTTATTATTTCCCCGTAACCACCATATTATATAGTCACTGTTATTCTATGTTCTTTCCCAATAGTTTACATACATAACTACTATATTCACCTCATTTTACTATATTCTCTTTCGGCCAATAAACTTATACCAAATCTTCTAATGCTGGGGCTACATTGTCGCGTTATCGCGAACTAAACTTCGCACGCTCTCTCTCGCACACCGCTCAACGTCTCGCTGAGCAACAAAGAGCGCGCGAAATAAAGTTCGCGATAACGCGACAATGTAGACCCAGCATTAGTAATAATTAGATAATTATCATTCTTGTTATTCTTTTTCTTCAATTTAGACGCGAAAGCCTACAAATAGGATCGCAGGTTTTCGCGCCATCGAACATACTGTTTACCTTTTTTAAGCAACAAAATTTTAAATTAGTTTGTCAAATGGAGCATGGAACTTATGTATTGTTAGAGAATTAGAAATTTGCAAGAATACGGAAAATAGTTAGCCTCCGAGCTATAACTTGGTGCCTATGTAGTGTATACCTATCTAAAGAAAAATAGGCCTAGCTCAAGTAAGGCATTAGGTAGGTACTATTAGTACCATCACCTATACCGTTATTTCTTTTACGTTAATAAATTTGAGGAGGTTTCAAAACTTGACTATTCCACTTTCATGTTTTGCTAAGTGCTCTAGAGGAATAATTTCAAGCCACGCCATTCCAAGCTATTTCAAAGACAAGCCACGTCATAAAAATAAAACTCTGCACTGAAGAAATATACCTATACAGGGTAGCAGGGACATCGACGCGGAAACTGTTACCGTGGATTCAGGACATGATTCTGAACGCCCCTGCGTTGTCATTTTTGTCGGTTATAAAAAAAATCTTTTGTTCCATACATTTTGACTGCGTTGGTATTGCACTTTTCTATGAAACAGCAGATTTTTTTAAATACAATAGACGTGGATATATTTAGTAACCTCATCCATTAGAAATAGCTAAGCGGAACAGGTTACTAAATATATCCACGTCTATTGTATTTTATAATGGATTTCCGCAAGGTCACGCCTGAATCAATTAACTAGCAGATTTTTTTTTAATAACCTACGAAAAATTCCAACGCAGAGGCGTTCAGTATCATGTACTGAATTTATGGTAACAGTTTTTGCGTCGATGTCCCTGCCACCCTGTATAATGAACTTTAACTGACTGAAAAATATAGGAAAAAAGTGGATTGGTGGAAACTACTTTTGATGTAATCATGCATTTTTTTTTTGCTGGATCAATCACGATTAGGCAAACTTTTATTTTCGCTGCATGTAAATTTCAAAGTAACGAAACAAACAAAAAAAGGTGTTCTGCCGAAAGTGGAATAGTCAGGTTTTGAAAAGAACCTCCTCAGTTAACTCTCCATTTAAAAACAAATTAGCTTCTGCTCGCGGCTTCGTCCGCGTGGATGTCGGAAATGTTGTTTTCTTCCTCAAATCCGTTTAACGTCATTGAGATCATATTACAAGTTGTATATTGAACAAATTAATGACAATTTGGTTGAATTGTATTTTTTTTTAAATAGTTGTAAAGCGTTCCTCAGTGATATACCCTTTTGGAATCTGCATTAAAGGGACAAGTTTAAAAAAATATAGCCAGCTAAGTTTCGATAGTTTTTTTTTTATATACCAGATAAACTCAAACTTAAGATTTTTTTACAGAAACACAATTTTTTCACTTTAAGATTAAAAAAAAAGTCACATGAGGTACTCTAAAACTGTAATACATCTTATAGCACGTTTATTTAAAAATATTATGTAGAAATCAAATAGTGAAAATTCCTTCATTTGTGAACACGGTGGCCGAGGAAGTGACCAAAGATGAACATTTTTCAAAAAAATTACAAAATTGCGCATACCCATGAACTCCGGTGTTTGTTTTTTGAAGTGAAAACTTCTTTAGCGGCGTTGTGCACTTTTTTTGCAATGGGTAAAAAATGTTAAACTCGCGTCAGGACACGTGACCTGATCGAAAATTCGTAAGACGGTTAAAAAGACATCAACGCGTTGATTACCGCGGTGCCGATTTTTTTTCAAGTTTTCACTTCTGTCGGCACTCCCGGAGTGGCTCTGTTTTTTTTTATATTTATCCATTAATAACGCTACACCTTGTATAATTGTTATTATTAATAATAAGTATAAATAATTGCGTTTCTTCACGATGTTTTTCCTTCACCGTCCACCGATGTCAGTAATGTCAGAGATAAACCCATTTGAACCCACAGCCTCGTGCATGATTCTTTAGTTTATTAGGCCTTCACGACCTAATAATCTATAAATATTAAATGATTTATTCAAAATTGGTTCGAAATCAGCACTTCTCGATCGTGAAAAGTTACAAATGTCAGCTGTCAAAATGCCCACCCTTCACAGCTCCTTAATAGTGTACTCCTACTCCAGTTCAGCAGTATTCTTTCCCCGATCGTAAAACTATATTTTTTAGTTCCTGTATACTATATTTTTTCAGCGCGTTCCGTTGCGTATTTCCAGGCGATCGGTAACGTCACTTTTTGCGACAATACTGAAAACACGATGTATTACTTATTCTCTGATCCGCCGGACTGGCATCTTCACGGTTAGTTTTATTACGTCATTGGACTAGAAGAGGTATTTCATAATAAATTCTGGAAACAGTTCACTCTATTTCTAAGAAAAGTAAAGAAGATACTCCCATGTAACATCTCATTCATTCGAGGTTTATGTCAACTGGTTTATGCCCATGTATGTACGGTCGGCTGCATCAATTGGGTACCCCAGTTGTATTAAAATTTTAATACAACTGGGGTACCCAATTGATGCAGCCCACTGTACACTGGACCTTTTCCAATGTAACGTAGGGTACCTAATACGCCCGCAGCTAGATGAACCCACGATTGAAACCGATTGAATGTGGTAGGGCGCTTGTGAGGAAATAGACACAGGGCCGGATTTAGGGCTGGGCAACAGGGGCTCTGGCTCCGGGCCTCCATAAAGAAGGGGCCTTCACAATTTTTTTTTTTTTTTTAGATAAGAAAAAAGATACTTGGTTTGTAATAATAGAGAAAAAACTTCACATTCGCAAGGTTTTACCTTTTTCATTTTCTTTTAGGTCCTACGTTGTTGGTGATGAAATGATACATTGAATTACTGTGGTCCCAAAACCGAATTTAAAAAAGTCTATGTCAGCGTCAACAGTCAGTCTATGCATCATGAAAAAGTAACCGAGTCTCATTTCCTACAAAATGTAAGGGAAAATATTTTTTGCGTTTACTGTCTTTTCTAGCACAAATGTACTTAATCAAACTTCAGTTTTGATCCATAAATGAAATAGGATCGATTGGCATGAAAAAAAGATTTTGTGAATATTGCCCATTTCCTTATCTGTGAATGCAGATCAAAGTTTCTCAAAAAGTCTCCTAGACGGGTTTTCTGTAGGTACAACGGTTAAGGTACCTATTTACTACCCTGTCTCAAAAATCCACCCCGCTATAAATTATTGAAAACTGTGACCAAAAAATCGCCTGTTCCAAAAAAAATCGGAGCTCCCACTTCTCGGTTGCCCCAGGGCCTCCACAACTTTTAATCTAACCCTGAATATAAGTTTAGATACAATATATGTGCATATTGTCGCACTCAGTATTGCGTAAAATAGACCTTAAAGTTCGAAAGAGATATCAATCACAATTATTTTATTGATCTGTTAATGTAACCTTTACATACCATGGTTTAGAGTATGTTTGTCCTTATTGTCAACCTTGGAAAGATGCTTTCATTAAAACTTTCAGATTTATTTCAAAGATAAAAGAAAGAAAGGCGATAATTATTGGTAAGAAAAAGACAGTTCGTCATCTTTGTTCGTTTATTTTCTAAATAGCCAATCAAATAATAAGGATGCGTGCAATAGTCAATAGTGTATGACATAACTTGGACTGGTTTGTTGGATCAGTTTCCCTTGTAACGTTACTTAACTATACAAGTAAAAACTGCAACTGATACTACAATTTAATGATATGGGTACAGATGAAATTATTTTATCAGTTTAACGCCCCCGCGAGCGTTTGTTTGCTTTATAAACGCGTATGTAACCCCCGCTGCGATACACACAACTTGGCCGGTATTTTTTATTGATACGTCTGGCCCTAAATTAATTCGATTCGAGTTTTATTCTGAGAAGTCCCGGGACGTCCCGGGACTTTGATCGTGGGTTGTCTCGTGTCCCGGGACTGTGAGACTATCGAGACTTCCCAGACCCTATTACTCCGCATCCAATATTGTAGTTATCTCAGCATCAATAGAAAACACAAGCAACGACAAAAAGGCTCCCGCAGACAGACGCAACGGGTCGGTGAAACGCGAATTTGGTAGAACAATTTGCATGACGTTTTCATAGAAATTGTTTCTTCTAGAGTCAGCTGCGGAAGCTTTAAGACAATCGACAGATACCACATCCAAAGGAGATTATAAATCTTCTTTTTGGATTGCGATTTTGATTTTTATTCAATAAGCCGACGTTTGCACAGACGTAATTATCGCGCACTGAATTTTCAACTCTCGGTGTTAAGCCGAGCGTTGAGAATCCAACGCAATGGGACGCACTCTCGTCCCAGCGCGTTGAAAAACACACAGTTGGATTTTCAACTCTCGGCGGTGAGTAGAACGTAGAAAATCTAGTGTACGAAAAACAATCGCCGCGATTTTATTACGTCCATGAGAAGTTGGGCTTAGAATCAAAACAAAAAGCTTATTTTGAAAAATTTCTTTGTCTGGAATTGTTATGTTCATACTTAGTTCGCCTAAGACATGGTAATATTGGGAATTTCCATCGCTGGTGGAAAACCAACCTAATCTCGCGGTAGTACAGTCGATATTGAATTCTGATTGGGAGTCTATCCTACAGCGACGATACTCCGGCTGCCTGGCAGCGGCCCTAAGGATAATGAAAAGCTAAGTCAGTTTCAGCACTTTCAGCCACTGTTTCCAGCCCACTCGTAACTCAAGCTTTCATAAGCGTCTATGTTGAGGTAGTTTCAGAATAGCAATATGACAGAGAACCTTGACTTGAGCTGTTTACTAATACCAGTATGAACCACTGTAACATATCAATAACATACATAAATCAGTCTATTATGTTCCCACTGCTGGGACACAGGCCTCTCTTCGAGAGAGAGAGGGCTGTAATATGCCACGCGGGCCTAGTGCGGGCATCACTTGTCTTCGAATTTTTGATTCTAGGTCATGCCTGTTTCCTTACGATGTTTCCTTAACTGTTTTGAGAGTAGTGGTGGTGAAATTATTTACACAAAGTAAAGCGCCTGCCTGGGTTCGGACCCACGACCTAAAACTCGTAAGTCGGAGCCGTTATCCTTGGGCCACCACTGCTCTATCAATAGCATACTTAATTAGGTATATCTATCGAAGCGAGGATCGAAGCAATTATAACATTAATCACTTTAATTATTCCTGTCAAATTCGATAGATTTTATTTATTGAAGGAACATGAAAATTATACTTTTTCACAAATATGAGGTATTATAATGGAAGGAGTTTGAAAGGAAGTGGTATAATATCACCTTATGTAAATAATATTATGCGAAGTAAATAACATTATCATGCAAGTAAAGTGGTTACATGGGTAACTTGTAGTTCTTTTAGTTTGCTTCTTGAACTATGTTCAGGCCAGGTATGATTCATTGGGTGGCGGAAAATTTGCGCCAAATGTACCATATCATTGACTTGCACGTTCTTTGTTGCATTTGTTGTTCTGAGTACTTCTGAAAATGGGGATACTGTATGATTTGAGTCAAGCTATTACTGTGGTCCATCCAGCTCCCCAAGTAGCGCCAAAACCTAGAAAACTGTCTTCCTAGTCTAGACACGCTTCGACCCTGGAGGTGGGTATGGTATACTTGGTATATATCTTAGGGAAAGTCATATTATACTAGTTAGTCTTATCGGAAAAACTGATGTCAGTTTGCTAAATCGATAAACTAACCCAATTGCTTGGCACCGGACGATGGCAAGAGCCGGGCGGCATGTCTTTATTTCCATGGAAGGTGGGTCGGCCTTTAGTGTGGGACGCAACGTGTGTCGATACTCTAGCGCCATTCCATCTTCCTGGCTCAGCGTGCTGTGCTGGCGCTGCCGCTGCGGCTGCACAAAACCTCAAGCGGCGAAAGTATAATAACCTTATAGGTCACTATATTTTCGACCCGTTTCGGGTTGAAACCCTAGGGCCGCGGGGTCCAAGTGCTCATGGTCTGTTCAATGAAATCACTAAACTACTGGTTGACACTTCCCGGGACCCAAGGGCTGGCTTTTACCTTAGCCAGAAGCTAAGCATTGCCATACAACGTGGCAATTCCGCCAAACTCTTGGATACATTACCTACCAGGGGACAGTGATGCGGAGGAATTTTTCGACACCATATTTTAGTTTATAAATAGTTTTAGTTAGGTAAGGATATTATATTTTTAGTTACGTTATATGGAAAATATATTATGGAGCATTATGAATTTAAAAAAAACGAACTTGACAGGGTGCAAGCCTCTCCCTCTTGCATCCATAGGATAGGATATACAGGGCTTAAAGTTCAGGAGTAGTGGCTTGCTACGTAGTAACTAAAAACACTAAGAAATTACATACAAACAAAAACAACTATGAGCCTAGTGCAGCAAATTGTCAATGAATTTTAAGAGGAAGGCGTCTGTGTCTGTAACACAGTTTATACTAGCACAGACACAGACGTTCACTCTGTCTCAAATAATGCTTAGCGATGTAAATATAGTGGCGTTTGTACATATGTTTTGTTTGAGACGGACAAATTGTATTTGGCTTTTTGAATAAAAGGTTTTGTCTTTTTTATAGCGGCTTTTGAATTACAAGTCTACTCCAAATCATACAATAGAACCTACCTAATTTTCACAATTTCCAAGAATTTTGCGAAGCCTTCTTTCACGTACCCAATACAAAAGAAAACCTGCGAATGAACACAATCACAACTAATCAACTGTGAAGACTGCGGAAGACATTCGAAAGCCTCTCTGGGAGGAGTCGTGATGACTAAACATGATAATTGTTCAGATCGTGAATTAGGAAAGCTGTTTGTATCGTTACCGAAATTGAGTCTTTATTTAGTTATGTAAAACTATTATTTAAGACAACAATACCCTATAATCGAAGCATCAAAAATGCTCAGTTGGATAGCACAGTACGACAAAAAGTAAGACTCTTGAAAACAGAAGCTGTTTTAGCTCATCTTTAGCAAAAGATGTAATAACAGAAATCAACCCTTTCTCTCTTTTTTTACAAACACAATAAATCCCCACTACCACTTGCAGGTGTCGTCATCGTGACTTCAAGAAGATGAACAGCGGGGTAATGGCGTAACACACTAACAGCAGCAATGGCTTTCATTTTGATAGTTCAACAAAATTAATTGCGTTATTTAAGTTGGTTAGCAGAAAAATTCGAACACAATATGATGAAGCAATGGATTAGCAATATCCTACAAAATCGTTCAGATTGTGATTAAAGTGTGTTACACAATTTGGGCGGCTATGTTTTTTCTGAATGTTTGTTACACGATTACTCCGCCAATTATGAAATGATTTTGATGATTCGTTTTTGTTTGGTAGGTGGTCATACTTCAGAGGTCCCATAAATTTTGTATTAACTTTGCTTGGGTAGTTTTTGAGTTAGCTTCAATAATACGTGTTTTTCCCACTTAGTCTATATGAATGATGTTATAGTTCCTGTCACTGTTATTTAAATATAGCAAGTAGTGGTATTAGAATTTTTGTGGGCTAGGTAGGTACCACAACTAAAAAGTGAAAAATAAAAATTAGGGTGCTTTATATTGTCCTGATTCTCTATGAACGTTTGCTTAGCGTGTTGTACATAACACCACGTAAAATAACTAAGTACCTACTCAGCTTGTTTTTGAGGAACAAGCCATTATAAAAATCAATTATCCACATTTAGTATAGCAGGTTCTAAGTGTCGTTTTGTTTTTATTTTTATTTATACAGATAGTTCTGAGCGTCTACAACGCCGGACGCGGGAGCGAAGCGGGAGCGTTAACAACACGAAACTAACGCGGGAATTATTGTGAACACCTGCGCGAATACAGCGCGAACAGCGAACTTCATTATGTTTAGTGAATAGTCACAAAAGCACGTCTATAGCTTAGTGTAGCACCTAAATTGTTGTGTTGTGTTAGTCTCATATTTAACATGTCTGACTCTGATGAAGAAGACCTCTTATTGCTTGCCCTTGCGGAACGGACCGATTGAGTCTCATATTTTATCCTTTTTACGATTATTTTTATATCCAGGATTTTTCAGATCGTATAGAAAAGTGTGTTCTCTTAGTTTTATAAACATCTCTATATTATTATCGTCTGTCATCGTGGAGTTTAAATAATGAGACGTCCGTAATAATGTAACGATCTGTACACACGTCTGACCACAAGACGCATGCTTCCTGCTCACTCCGGCTTTGCCGATGCTCTGTTCCGGACTGTTCCCGCGTCGCGGTCGTGTAGGTGTGCAAGGCACAAGTACTCGTGCATACCAGAGCGATATCGCGGGCGCTACAGGCAGCGCGAACCTTGTAGCGCCTGCGATATCGCGCTGGTCTGGACGAGCCTTTACACGAGCAGCGTCTGCCGCGCGTTAGACGCTCCCGCTTCGCTTCCCACCTCCCGCGTCGTGGTTGCTCAGGTTTGGCCGAAGCTTTAATTTAGTACCTAGTGTAAATAGTTAGTTGTGTTAAAAACTGTAAAGTTTTATTATAAATGCGAAAATAGGTACTTAAGTACTAATTACCGTTTCAGCAGTGGACATTGTCGAATGTTGCTTATGAGCTTAGCAATCACTGTTTGCATCTTATTTATTGTAGGTACCCATTCAATAAGTTTTTTGTTTCCAAGGCAAATACTTAAGTTATGATTGAAAGCTGCACATTGTCTGTCACCTTGATGCCTTTTTTTATTTACTTGTTTACAAAAGACCTGTCGTTTTGATTTCGAAAGCTTTAAAAATAAACATAAAATTTGAAACTTTCTGGTCGACGTCGTGAAGGATATAAAGCAAAATGATTAAAGCCGGTAGCACACCTCCGCCGCGAAACGATAGCAGCGGAACCGCAGCAGTTCAATTCAACTAGATCGCGTCATGTTCCGCTACTGGCATCCGATTCGAGTAGCGGAACACGTAGCTATGGTTTCGCGGCGGAGATTGTGCTACCGACGTTATAGTAATTACGTTGACTTTATGAGTGTTTAGGTACGTTACACGTGCATTAACATTCACCTCCTACATGATCTATCTTCTATCTATATATATATAAATAAATCAATGCACGGTTGCATTCGACTCGCAAAAACTCAAAAATGGTTCGACCGATTTGTTTTTTTTTTTTGCCTCTAGCCTGGGGTGATCTAGAAAAAAATAAAATTAGGAAAATCCCAAAGGAACAGCTAAAAATTCCAAAAAATCTAAATTTTGTATCGATCTCACGTGGTACGAAGTTCACCGGGTCATCTAGTTATAACTATAATGACTATAAGACACACAAGACAATTGCTCCGAGATAAAAAAAAACGGTCAAGAGCTAGTCGGACTCACGCACAGAGGGTGCCGTACCATTTTATATTTTCATCGGCGAGGCCTTTATTGGTCAGAGAATTTTAAGACTGCACACTGCCATAGTTTAAGCAATCAGGGTGAAAAAAAAGCAATACAAGCTCACAAAAACCTCAAACTGCCACCTAACTTGACATCGGGCCCTGACAGTCAATATAGCTACCACTTTTTATCACAAAAACGAGGTGAAAGTACGCACGCTGCAACCTTGACCCAGCGCGCTATAATATGCTTACTGTTACGTTCTTACAAATAATGTAGATCGATATGAATCAAAGCTTTATTTGCGATTTGATTAACTGTATTAATTATTTGTGATACAGTGTTCATTGTTGTACAAATTAAGTTTTCAAATCGATAAAAACAATCAGTTCCTAAATGTAACCCAACTAACTGACGATATTGCCACTCATTGGGAGAGTTCTTGCAGTGGTCGTAGAATACAAGGTGGCAGGGACATCGACGCGAGAACTGTTATGAGCTTATACAGGCTGTCCCTGCCACCCTGTTTAAGATCACGCCTGTATTCCCCAAAGGGTTGGGCAGAGCTGTACCCCTATATTGGGTATAGTACACCCACATTTCATCAGTTATTTTTAAGTCCTTATAATAGGGGGCGACCCTATTGCCATCAACTAAGCACAAATCCAGACTCCGGGCTGCTACTGAGACAGTCCAGATGGAAAACCCATAATCAGTTTGCCTGACCCAAGAATCGAACCCGGGACCTTATGCTCAGCAGTAGTTGAGACCACTAGACCAACGAGGCAGTCTAAAATAAATGGATTTAAAAAAACTGTGTTATCGATCATCGCTTACAACAGTCGTGGACTACTGTGCTGTAGACTGTTGATAATGATGAATCAATCCGCTGAAGCAACTTATCTACGCTAAACAATCGGGTAATTACCTACTTATGGTAGTAGAGTACTTTAGAAGTCCTTAGTCAAAGTGTTTAAAAGGTTTGACTTGACTTGACACTATCAACAGGTCTAAATAACTGAATGAAAACATGCTTTTTTTCAAGTCTATTGTTTTAGCTGAACTTAAAGCTTTAACTACCGTCTAATCTCTTCACCACCCTTGGTTGACTGGTAGAGAATGCCTAAGGCATTAAGTCCACCTTTGTACTTTTTTTCAGTGCGAAAAGTCTAAGTAAATAACTTCCCAGTCGTTACATACAAACTTACCTAATAATGTGGAAGGAGACGTTGATGAATATTTCATTCTGATTTGATTGCATCATATTAGTGCCACCATGATCTCAATTATTTTTTAAATGACCGAAACTTATGAACAACGTTTTTTTCAGGCCGCCTCGCTTTCTGAACCGAGGTGAAACCCGAAAAAAACTGAATCAAACGGAAACTACTAAAACTATGAATAAAACCAAATACTCAATAATTGGAGATTCCTACCTAGATTATTTAAGACTAGGTAAGTAGGTAATATTACACGTTAACCAGAGGTAATTTTAAAGGCGCGACTTAGTCAATAATCAATAATCATTTTTATTTGTGTAACATAGGTAGTAGATACAGTTCTTAAATTAAAGTTCATAGGTCGCTATGTCATGCCAAGAGGCGTACAAATATGGTTGCATGTTAAATATAAACAATATGCAATAATTTTTACAGTCAATGCATAAATAAATAATCATAAATTACAATTAGTCACAATATTCAATTAAAAATAGTTTCTCCAGTCAAATAAATCAATACAATTAGGAGGTGTAGGTCGTAGGTTCGAACCTAAGTAGGCGGGCAGGCGCTCTCAAAACGGTGAAGGAAAACTTAGTGAGGAAACCAGCATGTCCTGGAACCAAAAAATGTTAACACATATTATGACATCTACCAATCCTGAATGGGCTCGCGTGGTGGATTACCTACGACCCACACCCTCCCACCGCGAGCAGGCCTGTGTCCCAGCAGTGGGAATAGGCTGATTATACCTATGGCTGTAGGTTACTGTCAGGTTGTCTATCCTGACTAAAGCCTTCTCTTGTAAGGGGTACAGTAAGCGCTCAAAAGTGGATAGGCACGTTAAGAGTCGTTTTGCTGTGAACACGCGATATAGTCCGTATATCTGTATGTGTAAATAACACGGCACAAACACCACAGAGAACGCTTTACACACTGTCGTCACGTACTCGCGAAACAAAAATATATCTCCGTCGCTTTTGTTAGACACGATAACACACACGCATCATGCGCGTGACATTGGCCAGTTTATGTCATTGCTAAAATTCAAATTAATCTTATGTGTGCAGATAGCAGAAGGCTTTAAAGAGTTGGTCTGAGATTCGAGCTGGCTTAGGTTCTGATCTCGTAAAGAACAGCGCGGTTTTCAAAAATAATATTTTTTTAATATTGCTGCCTTTTTTATTAATTTTGATATTGCAATAAAGGGTTTAGAATAAAAGATATGTGATAACAAAATTAAACAATATTTATTAGATATAGATCTCAAGAAACTTAGAAGCAATTTGTATTATTTTGACATATTTAAATTATGAAATGTTTTAAATTTTAAATGGATTTTTTCGCCATAAATATTAAGCTTTGATCATGGTCGAAGTAATTAAGCAATAAATAAGAATATTAGACTACTCAAAATGTAAAAAAAAACTACTTACAAAATAGGTGATTTTAAGGTTAAATATGGGCAGTTTGTTTACATTAATTATTTTACATTTTATTTGGCTTTAATAAATATTGGTTGGTATTGAGGTTATAGCTTAAGTATTCATTTTCTTTACGAAAAGAAGATTGAAACTAAACCACAGATTTTAATTCTAAAATAATAATATTACTAAAATAATCTTAAACATTTTCGGTCAAATTGCAAGAAATACGACAAACACCATATTTCAATATGGTTTTTGTCGTATTTCTTACATACTTAAAAAAATCGTTACCACAAATTCATGCAATAACGAATGTGTTGTTTATTAAGTTAGAACGGTAAATATTTTAAGGTTAAAATATAGCAGTGTCCCTCTTGAAGTCTTAATATTATCGTGCGAAACTTAAACGTTCTTGTTTATGCCTTTCTGTCAAAAATGGTTTCCTAGCTGGTCTTCAGTGATGCAAGCCTTCAGAGTGCACGGAGAACGGTTCATAATACCGTGTTTAATAATTCAGCAAAATATCTCGTTGATATGCAACCATTTATTTCATATTTATTCACCATTTGACGTCGCTGCTTCTCGATAACAAGCCTCTTCCAAATATCTCTTAACCTTCACAGTATTACTCTAGAACAAAGAATAACATCGTATTTATTACACATACTAATTATTTATCATTCACTAATCGAATTAAACCTCATAATAAATATAAAAACTTTAAAGGCATCTTCTGTCTCAACAATACCTCTGTTCGATCAACAATACCTTTGATTAAGATTTATGTTTAGTCAAATATGAAATATATAAATGATAACACTCACACTTAGTCTGGTTTCATACGATATTTGTGTAAATTACATTCACTTTTACGCAGCGCAATAATATTTGATCTCCGTTCAATATTTATATTTGACTGCATTTTGAAAATAATAACCACAACACCGCTTTTACTTGTCACCAACAATAACGAACCAACAAAGTTCTATTAAATGAATACTCGTAACGAACTGCATCTGTCTACCCTACAGAAATCGAAATAATTTACTTAGTTTTCTGAGGTCTACCTGCTAAACTTTAATATTTATGTGAACAAGACGAATGAACCAAAAAATAAATGATTATTGAACTAGTCTTTATTTAAAAAATAACAAAAACTACGAATAGTAATTATTAAAAAATGACGAGCTAACCGCACGTGAGATTCGAACCCTCTCGGCTCGCTATAATCGCACATACCAAAGCGGGTTATCCACTGAGCTAGCATGCTATATACAGTATTGCTCGAAATTATGAACTAGTATGAGTTGCAGACAAAGTAAGTATGTGTGTGTGTAACAACTTATAGAAGAAGGTCGTAAGTCAAACCGCAGCGTCAGTCTATTGGTTTGTGAGTTTGCCTATGGACTTTTGGTCGATACTGTACCTCACATAGTCAATTTTTATTTCTGGCGTTTCGTAAATGATCGTAAAGAAATTCGGAAACAGGACTACGTCGTCGGTCCTTTTATTCAAGGGTGGGCGTAGCTCATGTCAAGGTTGTCTACCAAAAGGAAGCTTATGTCATGCAGGCTAGGCGAGTAAAAGTGAGCACGTCCTCTTGTAATAAATAGCGAAAATTCAGTATTGCTTCTTATTTTGATATGCAGCGCGTACACCATAGATTCCGGCACTCAAAACGCCCCCAGGTACCTGTCTATCTACACAGGGTGGCAGGGACATCAACGCAAAAACTGTTACCATGGATTCAGTACATGATTCTGACGCGTTAAAATTTTTCGTCTGTTATAAAAAAAAAAAATCAACTGTTTCATAGAAAAGTGCAATACCTACGCGGACGAAATCTGACACAAGAAAAAAAGCAACAGATTTACTTAAAATAACCGACGAAAAATTTCAACATGGGGAATTCAGAATCATGTACTGAATACAAGGTAACAGTCTTCACGTCGATGTCCCTGCCAACATTTGTATATCTATCTATCTGTATTTTTTACCCACAAAGAGTAGACTAGATGTCAAAGTCAAAGTCAAAAACGTTTATTGCGAACTAAGTGTACAATGAAAAAAAAAATTATTGCGACAATGCTCTCTTTACTTTTTTCTTGATTTAGACCTAAACGACTGCACGAAATTGCATTAGAAACTAAACTAAAAATATTTCTATAAGTATTGAAATAAAAATATTGTTGTGACAGAAATTTCAGTTCCTCAATTAAATTAATTATATTATAACAAAAGTAAATTTTACGGTCACGTTCGTTTAAAAAGAAGGAGATTTCATCAAAACAGTTCGATATTTTTATTTAAGTATTTACATCGACGTCATCCGTTGTTTGGCAATACCTTCCGTCCTAGGAAAAACAAAGATTCACAGACTTCGATTATTCGGACTCCTACCGATTACGTACCCATGGTGCTGATCTTCTCTGTTATGGGGGTTCCAAGTATCGATAAGGCAGTTGGCTGCGGCCATGGCTATGAGCCACTACTAGAGGAGCGAGTTGTGGTGGTGGCGTAGATGATATTATAATTATGCTTTCATGTATTATGGGAAATAAGTCCTCAGACTACATTGCAGTAGGTATTCCTAGTTTTTCAGATTTGTACTGCCACTGGCTGCTAGAAATTTTTACTGAAAGAAATCCGGTCTCAAGCTCGAATTAGCCCCTAATTGACCATATCCGTGAATTACCTTGCTCGATCTCACAGGTCCATACTATTGTAGTCTTTGCATAGGTCAATCGATCTACGAGCCATTTCATCGATCCACGAGCCTCTAACTAACCTTACCTAACATTCGAACAAAGAAACAGAACCTGCCCATCTTACTTCATCCTTCAACGGTCAAGGGATCACGCGCAGCTCTGACGGAACATGTTTCATAAGCAATTATTAACTTACTTCGTCACGTGATTGACTAATACCGTGACAAACCGTTGCTTAACAATGCTCTGTTAATCTGCAATCAATAACCACCTTATTCATTAGAAATAGAGGTGATTTTACTGTAGCAGAGTGTTGTTAAATTTGTAAAAATGTCAAACGTGCCCGAAAAATATTCTTTGATTATTTTGCACGTTTCTGAAAGTAATGACGTCAGGTTTATTAGGCGTAAGCTTACTGATTTACGAATAAAGATTGTGAAAATCATTATTTATGTACGTATCATATATATATTATTTACATACCACCCTTAGGTAGGTAACTATCCTTCTCCTCATTTATTATTTATATACCTTCATCTGCGAAGCAGTGATGCTCGCGAAGGATGAGGCGGAATGCGTGAGAGAGAGAGGCAAATTTTGCGCTCTTACGCCTCTAACTGCCGCAGGAGACGCCCTCGGCGTCGGAAATCGCAGGCCGATTTCTGGCCACCGTAGGCGCGGGCTTGCGGACAGTGAGCAATGGGTAGCTCGCCGTCCGAAAGGACTAGGCCCGGGTCGATGGCGCAGACGCGTTGTGTTCCACGCGCCTCAAAGAGAATACAGGAATAGATTATATAATACTAGTGTATTGGTAATCTATTAGAAGTAGTTACCTACCTATTTGAAATCTGTAATTAAGACATCAAAAACACTTTCAGATTTATATCTAGGCACTGAATACAATACTTACCTAGGATAAAATTGACAGTCGGACAATAAAAAAATGATCTTTAATAAGTATTAGAAACACTCTAAAAAAGGTTTCGGCGGGTCATTTAGCAAACCGTTTAAAAACGGCTGAAAAATAGATACTGTTATATCAGAAGATCGATAGCTAACTATACTGCAACGGATGGGCGCAGCTATGCAGGGCCATAGTATACGCGAGATACCTAAGTATGTAGGTACCTATTTAAAAAGAACAAAATATACGAAAATATGAACTGGCATGAGGTATATCATCGGAAAAGTGCTAGTGTATACCGTTCAGGCAATCACTAGAGGACTGGACTCTGGAGTCTCTTCCTTATCATGAAAAGACTAACTGTAGGATTTACAAATAATTGTTCCGTACGTGAATTGAGCTCGCTACCGGTAGGCCCTTATTGCACAAGCCAATTTCTAGCCACTGAGCCTACCGTTTCATCTTCTCTCTCGAAGGTAGCCTATATACCTACTTAAGAACCAGTAGGTACTGATTCAATTTCAGAAACAAACCAACAAACAACAACCTTGAACTAAGTCACAACCTCCTTCCAACAGTTCAATTAAACGAAAAAAAAATGTATCCAAATGACAAGGGTTCACGGCCATGCCATCGACTAGTTCCACATTTAAAACTATTACAGTAATACCCACCGTAGTTCGTACTTTTAAGACGCAGATATATGACAGTGACTTTCGAGTGGTTAGCTTGCGTGTTCTGTACTGAGCTCACTCAACACGTCGCACGTCCAGCCATTAATAGGACTCGCCCATCAAGGAGCGCTGTCCCAAATTAGACGCATTATTAATTTATTACACATAAAACAAAAGGTATTTTAATAAAACACGTATACTAAAATATCAGTAATCAAATTATCTTTAAAATTGTGACGGTTTCAGAAATATAAGCTTGATAGATTTTGCGTGATTCTCAGTTTTTTGTACGCGTTAGACATAACTTTACAAATTAATTTCACTATGTAATAAAGCCATAATCCAAAATGTGCCTAAAGAAAATGCTCTAATTTAACTTATATTTTTTCCAAATCATTAACACTACTCGTTTAGACGTCATCTTCAGTACCTACAAAATCAATAAAAGTCGGTTATCGTCGCGTTTTTTGTTGCGCATTTATTTTAACAATTTATTTCCCATTCGAACTTTAATCGAAGTGACCTAAGTGTGATAGTGGCGCGCTCATTATTTCCACTCTTTTTCGCCAAGCTGTAATGCGTAGGTACGCGACGTTTCAAATCGCTGCTCCAATGGCCCCTGCACCTGTAACCGCTAACGCTAAAATAAGAAGTGCAAACATCTGCAATATTTTGTGCAATTCTTGGTAACAAGTGATCGGGTTTGTTAATCTAGCATCTAGATAATATTGTTAAAGCCAAATTGTTATGGGTGAAATACAGGCCTTTCTCTTTTGGTCTCGTAAGAGGGTGAAGAATAAGTAAAAAAGCCTATTTGTTTTTGAATAACAACTTGCTTAAAAAAGCGACTAAATGAAAAATATTTTACTGAAATACATCTTCGAGACTTTCTCTATATTCTTAGTTTGTTGGTGCTTTTTCCTAGTTAGATTTATTTGAAAATAAAAGAATAAATCTGTCTTAATTTTTTATCTTATTTGTTGGTGCATCCCCCGGCGCATCGCGCGCGTCGCCGTGTGGCCTGAGCCTGATGTCTCCCCGCGAGTGTCGGATAAGGAGTGAGAGTAAAGGAACAGAGAGTGCACCTGTGTTTGCGCACACATTTGTGCACAATTATAACTCCTGCCTACCTGGCTAATCTCAGCTGGGTTTGGTCAGCGTGACCAAAATTGGTCGGGAGGATAATTGTTTATTTATTTATTATATTAGGATATTTGTTTTTTTTTTTTTTTTCGTTATTTTTTTTTTATTATCTAAATCATGTTACACAAGAGTATGACAAAACTAAAAAAATATAATATCCTAACCTAACTAAAACTATTAGACTAAAACTAAACTAAAATTAAACTAAAATATGGCGTCGAAAAATTCCTCCGCGTCGCTGTCGACTGGTAATGTACCCAAGAGACTGGCCGCATTGCCACGTTGTATGGCGTATTGTATGTATGTAAAAATTTTTATTTATTGATTTCAGACATCATTCTAGTCCATAGTTCTGCGTTTTAAACTCATACATTCAAATTATATTTTTATTATTTGTTATTTTATTTTAGTGTTCACTCGTTGTGAAATCTTTGAAACATACATTTGAAATAAAAAAATATTATTGGTAGTTACAAAATCTAACTTTATTTCTAAAAAAATAAAAACAGAAATTCTTGCTCTAACACAACACAGTTACAGTATAAAATGAAACAAAAACTTGTAACTAACGCATTCAGATACAGCACCTCGTCCACTTAACAATAATCCATGGATCACACGATCACACACAGAAAGGGTTACCAATGTTAACATTTAACGTATATCTATGAAGTTTTGTGCATAGAGATGAAGACACATTGTAACTGCAAAAAAAATATTGTGTTCACAAAAAAAAAACTTATAGAAAATGTAGCGATTTTTTAACCTACTCCATTAAAACAAGAGGTTCTGCGTTCTTCGCCAGAAAAATGTTATTCAGTATCTTTGCTGCAATTTTAAAAGAGGATTTGTAAGGCAAGCAGATCATATTTTAATGTTTACAATTAAGTAGTGTTATACTAAAATGATTAAAAATAAATTGTAGTTGCACTTTTATACCATAGAGTCAAACAATACACATTAACTTTTTTTACCCATACAAATACTATAAAAAGATTCTTCCACACAATCTAGTGGTTTTCAACGCGAACACGTGCCATTCAGCATGTTTATAATATTTTAACAGTCATTTATATGTATTTTTGCTTCCAGAAATCTCCATGACTAAGGAGAGACCATGGACTACCACGTACCAAGAACAAAGGCTAAGAAATACTTCCAAATAAAGACAGGTACATAAGAGGTACGCCAAAAACGTTTATAACCCGCCTGCGCGGCAGCTAAGATTTCACAAATAAAAATAATGGTGTCGAAAAAATAGATCGACTATTTTTACTCTTGACATGAAATTCATTTTCTGAAAATGGAGGTAATATTTAACTGTTGTCAATTTCAACTTTTATTTTTTTTAATACCAAAATGTTTTATTTAATGGTGCCCAAAATACAGAATGTGCCTTTTTTGGGACCAACGCTATCTCCATATTGTAAATTTGTTGAAATAAACGATTTTAACTTTACTATGTATTTATGGCATACATTGAGGTTATAGTTGGCAGATATTTAATTAAATCCTTGATAATTGAACTAAAAGCTACTTGGTATTTGTGCACTATTTAGACCAGTTACATTATTGTTATATATTTTAACATTAGATTACATACTTAGTAAATGATTAGGATGTATAGATGTATGTATTTGAAATGCACCTTTCAATTAAAAATGCAAAATAATTAAGAGCTCATAGTACCTCAGTTCAAATTCAATTTTTATCTCTCTCGCACCATACTGCTCGCGGACTGAGTGGAAGCAAGTCGGAGTGGGGTGCTGGCAAGGCGCCAATAGTTTAGGTAGTTGCTTTTACGGCGAAAATAAAGATAATTTAAAAAAATATATATTCGCTGCTTTATAGTTAGTTCAGTTACTAAGCAATGTTTCAAGATCTAATTTGAAGTATTTTTAGAATACCAACGGTTTATGTCGGTTTGGAGGTAACTTTGGATTTTTTCTACAGAGAAAATTTTATGATATCGTACTTAATTGATTCAGGCGTGACCTTGCGGAAATCCATTATAAAATACAATAGAAGTGGATATATTTAGTAACCTGTTCCGCTTAGCTATTTCCAAAGAGTCTTAAAAAAAACCCTGAAAGAAATTGAAACGTGTTTCACCTCTCAACGAGGCATCCTCAGGATAACGATTGACTTGTCGCGAACTCGAACACGGCGTGTTGCCACACCAAGCGCTGAGCGCAGACTGGTATCGTGTTTTCGTCAAACATAATACTTAACATTAATCTTCAACATTAACATACATTTATTTCAAAATTAATGCTCCAGTATTTTCGATAGAACAGAGGATCATGCTAAGCAATTTGAGATATTATAGACTCTTAAACGTAACAGTAAAATGATACTACTTCTGTTTCAATTTAACTTGAACTTGCAATAAAAATCAAATCTTGACATGAAATTATTCTTGATTGTTAAAAAAAAAAAATCAGAAGTAAAATGAAGACCTTCACCTGACTAGAATTATTTTAGGCACTTTCTGATTTAATTGAATTAAGAAACTGTTTTACACACCAGTTATTATTTTTTTCTAAGTAACATACCGCTTGGTTAGATTATGATGACATATTCAAAGATACAATTTTTTTTTTTTGAAGTTCAGAACTATAAATACGGTAATACTTCGTAGGAGCGAAATAGTGCGGTTTACAACACGTTAGAATCGCACAAAACATTTACACAGTCAATATTTTTCCCGGTTAAAATACCATATACTTACACCTCGAAACCGGTAATGGACGGATATCGAGTTCCGTTTCTTGAAAATTGTTTTGCATCTTTGTATGCATGTACGACGTTCACTTCCTTACGAGACAAACGGCCAGATTCTCGAAACTAAAATTATCGCAAAATGAATGTGAAGTGTTACAATTGGTTGAATGATTTATTTATCAACAGCCAATTATAGCAGTTTACGCGCGCTTGACAATTTTTCACATTGATTTTGCGATAGTTTTCGTTCGAGAAACTGGTTCAAAGTGATTGGTTTCACAATTGAAAAAGAAAATACGAGACCAACTTAATACTTACAAATGTTATATCATACACATTTGATATTATTATTAAAATTATAATATATACCAAATACCAACGTCAGCCCTGTCTTCTTGTTTTGAGACAATTTTGCTGAATTTCTATCTTGCTGTTTTAGTCAAGATCAATGCGTACCTGATACCGTAGTAAAATGACTGAAATAGGATCAAATTATTGCCAAAATTGTTTTACTTTAGCAGTAGCAGTTGTTTGTAAATTAGCAGAACCCAAGTTTGGATCTACTCAAAATAGGATACGTACATACCTGTGCTTTCAATGACAAAATGAGAACTGTATACAATAATAAGTACAATATCGAAACCAAAATTAGAGCCTTCTTCAAGCAGTAATCAGTGTGGTTTTTCTAATTGAACTGCCCACACTGCAAAACGTTGTATCAAGGTATTTAGAAAACTAGCAAAATGATAAGCAGCATAAGTGATGTATTAATTTATTGAAACCATACATATACTGTAGACACATACACTGCACTTTTGATACTAAACTTAATACTGGCAATTTTATCAATCTATGTAACAAATGTGTATGATACAGCATCAAAATATGCTCCTAAATGTATTGATTGTCTAAAACAATGTAGAAAAGTCCAAAACACTAAATTTATATACACATTAACAGTTTATGCGTCGCTAACGATTGGTTTTACTTCATTTAAGTGTGAAACTTCTTCATTCGACAATTCTACAATTGATACATTTGATACATTTGCGTCGTCACATCCATTTACATTTGAAACGTCTTTGACTTCATTTAAAAACTTAGAAATAACTTCGTTGACATCGTTTATGTTTGTTTCTATGATATCATCTACTTGATTTGTGACTTCAATATCTTTAGTTAAAGTTTCTTCAACCGGTGACGTAGATAGGCTTTCATTTGAAGTCAATTCTTTGACTTCTTCAGTTTTAATGTCATTAACTTCTACCTTCTCGGAGTTGTCTTGTGATGTTCCTTCTGAAATTTCGTCATTCACAACTTCTAGGTCACAGAGGTTGATATTAGCATTATTGATTGCCTGTAATAGGTTCTCTAGCGTTTTTTCGTCAACCTTTTCTGTTTCAATTTGAGTCGTGTCCTCGCTGGTAGTGGGTTGAATTTCTTCTGTCACATCTTTAGCGTCATCACTTTCGGCTGTTGTTGTTGCTGCTTTCTCGGCTTCAGCTCTTGCTTTCTCTGCCTTATTCTTCTTAGATTTAGATTTCTTCTTCTCTGTTTTCTCTGGTTTCTCCGGCGCGGATGATTCTTCCTTCTGTTTGTTTGTGAGTGTGTTTAGTTGGCTCTGTAGGTGTGCGAGAGACTGGCGCAGTTGGGCGCAGTTTGCGGCCATCGCGTCGACCTGGAAGATGAAGATTTTTACGTTAGATTAATGACTATACATAGAGTAATAACGGAAATTTCAAACTTTAGAAGTTACTAGCTTTGCCCGCGGCTTCGCTCGCGTGGATGTCGGAAATTATCTCACGGCATCAATAGCCCCCGCGCTTTTACTTCGTTTTCACTTAGCGTTATTTTAGACTTCTTTTTCCTTTTTGCTCGGCTTCTAGGGGTCGTAGCGTGATGATAAATAGCCTATAACCTTCTTCAAGATTGGGCTATCAAATATAAACAGTTTTTGAAATCCGACTTCAGTTTCAGAGATTAGCGCGTTAATACAAACAAAAAAACAAACTCTTCAGCTTTATTATTAGTCAAAATACAGGACTTTACCAGGATGCTTTAAAAAACCCAGGACATCCCAAAAAGCAGGACATGTCCTGGAAAACTAGACGGTTGGCAACCCTATTCTATTACGACTCTTCCCGGCGTTTACACTCACATCTGCCTTTAGTTAGCCGCGTTTCATTCGTGCTCTCAACATGACCAAACCATCTGAGCATACTTTTTTCAATTTTTTTCTTCACAAAACATCTTCTTTTTAACCGCAACGTTGCCTTATAGTCCAGGGCCAAACATATTTGAGAGAACAACATTTTCTTAGCAGTATGTGGTTGGTCGGAAAATTTTGTATAAATTATAAGTAATTGAAAAAAAATGAGAGAACTTGGTGAAAGTCCCGGAAGAGGGGTCGTATGGAAATTGTCGTTTTGAGAGGTGAATAATGATTTTTACTATTTCCGGCTAAACTGCACCTCCTATTGGAAAAAGTTAAATGTAAAAGTTGTTGATAATCAAAATATCTACAATTATATTTACCTATTTTCAACATAACTTCAAATTTATGGAGGAAAATGCTAAAAATAGTTTTTTTTTTTGCAACAAAGATTCAAGATTATTTATTTGAAACATGAGTACACATACAGAGCATGCAAGTTATTAAATTACATTGTAGTTTAAGATCAGTAATGTCTGGCCTTAGTGGCGTACAAATATTTAAATTTCAGTAATAAAAGTTATTGGATAAAGTATTTGTTTAAATAAGAACAAAACAGTAAATGTCAATTTTGAAAACAAATAAATTAAATATATGGTCATAGTTACGTAACAATGATTAAATGTCAATTAAAATTATCATCATAGCAATAATATGTAGCTTTATGTAGATTATGTCAAAGATGTATGAATAATATTGGTTACTACACGATATAAGATGTTGTCATTAAGAAATTCTAGAATACTGTACCAGTATGTTTCCCTTCTAGTAGCATCTTTAGTTTATTTTTTAATTGACGGACATTAAACTCCTTCCAAGTATTTGGGAGTTTATTAAAAATTTTAGAGGCCATACAGAAAACACTTGTGAATTAATTAATGCTGTTTTTGATCTATGTAGACAGAGAATACTGGCATCGCGTCTACTATGGTTGCGATCGACAACTTCTGATTGACATTGTTCGTGATAAGTGTCGATTTGATTTTACAAACATGACAATGTCTTAAATGTAACGACAAGGCAGAGTTAATATTTTATATTTTTTAAAGTAGGGCTTCCAACTTTCGGTTGACTGTAATTTAAACATCTTAAACAGCTTTAAAGGATATCCTTGTCAAAGAAAAAAATGAGCACTAGTAAAGTAAAAAAATTGAAATTACACTAACCAAATTTTTGGTTTGAAAATTCGGCTTATTCTCGTAAAAAGTATACAAAAATGAATATTTCGCTTCGAAAAAATTACTACTTGTTGAACACATAAAAATCTTTATTTCCAGAGATTTTCATCCAATTCGAATTATTTTTGTTGCAGAAAAAAATTACAAATGAAAAATTCGTTTTTTTGCGTTTTTCTCCATAAATTTGAGGTTATGTTGGAAATTGGAAAATTCAAAATTTGTAGATATTTTGATTATCAACAACTTTAACATTTAACTTTTTCCAATAGGATATAGCTGCGCCAGCTTAGTCGGAAATCGTAAATGGCTTGCCATGACGCCATGACGTGCAGCTGCCGACTATTTCTGTTTCATGCTCGTGATTTCATATTTACTTAGATCTATTTTGTTTTCTGATCACTCTTGTCTTTTTGTATGCACGTGTTTCTATGACAAATAAACCTATTTTTTTTTCTTTCTTTCGAAAAATCATTATTCACCCCTCAAAACGACTATTTCCAAACCGGGACTTTCACAATGTTCTCTCTATTTTTTTTTCATCCTTACATATTATACAACAAAGGCCCCCGCCGCGTCTGTGTCTGTCTGAACGCGATAAACTCAAAAACTACTGTATGGATTTTCAAAGAATTTTCCCCAATGGACGGAGTGATTCATGCGGAAGGTTTAAATTCATTAAGGTTTTGTGTAAATTGGCTGAAATTTGACGATTATTGTTGAAGATTTTGGAAAAATCATGCCGACTGGGAACTTTATTGGCGTACGCCGCGGAAATGGTAAAAGTTACATAAAATGTATGTTCTACAATATTCTGCGCTCGGTGCTTGGTGTGGCAACACGCCGTGTTTGAGTTCGCGACAACTTAATCGTCATCCTGAGGATGCCTCGTTGAGAGGTGAAACACGTGTCGATTTCTTCCAGGGTCTTTTCAAGACTCTTTAGAAATAGCTAAGCGGAACAAGTTACTAAATATATCCACATCATCATTTTTTTTTTTACAATATTGTTTATCTTAAAAAGTTCAACAAAAAAGTCCGCGATGGCATACGTTTAACTTCTAAGGATGACCCACAATAGCCATTTTTATCTTTCAGAATTTGATAAAAAATTCATTATTTCCAAAGCTATTTTGACCGGCTATTAATCCTTATCCAATAAACTATGTTACTTAAATTGAGCTTTTAATTTAGATTAAAATATGCCTTGACATCATTTCATTTAAATGAATAGATATCTCAGATTCAAAATTACGCCTGACAAAATAATTATGGTTGACCGTAACGCGGGCGCAGCGCTAAGAGTCAATGACCTTTTCCTCGGCTTTTAGGTATGTAATCCCGGTATCGGTAGTCATCCCGTGGGCTATTTTTCGACATCCACGCGGGCGAAACCGCGGGCAAAAGCTAGTTTACTTATAATTTAAACGAAATTTTCCGACCAACCAGACACTCCTAAGAATTCCTTTTCAAATCGGGTTTTCAAAATAGGTTTGACCCTGCACTATTATTACATCACTCTTCAGTCAATCATTCATAGTTGCATCACACATATATGCTTTGCAAGAAACGTATTTCCACAGCATTCATTCTACTTTCATGCCTCTTTTGGTGCACCCAACATTTAGTTATTCCTATGAATTTGACAGAGATTGTTACTGCATCTTTTTGGAATTGATTATTTATTTTTCCAGCTTACCTTGGCATTGGAGGCGGGTTGTTGCGCGACGGGCGCGGGCGGCGCGGGCGGCGCGGGCGGCGCGGCCGGCACGGGCGGCCGCTCGATGTTGTTGTCCTTCAGGGTACCCAGCAGCACTGTGCGCTCAGCCTGGAGGGGATTGGAACAGAATGTTATTTATTTGAATTATTATATGTCACAGATAATCAGATTTTATTTTATATGATGCGGTCATCATCAATAAGCTTAATTGTGCAGGTAAATCGTACGGCCGCTGCACAGAATGTGACGTGAATTACTATTTGCTTGCTTGTAAATTTGCCGTATGTAGAGTGTAGTAGTACAAAGGACCTCGAAAAATGAAATAAAATCATAATAATACGTGTACTAATAATAAATGAAGGTTCCATGTGTGAAATTCCCGAATAAATTTTATAGCGGAATGGTTCGAAATCAATTGAATGTAACCCAAACCTTTCTATTGCATAGTTAAAACTGAAACTAATCACAAAAATGGTCATAGAATCCCTACACCAAGATTTTATATGGGAAGTATAAAGGGGCTTCAAGTATTGAACGAGTCTCGAGTCTTAATTCTATAGGGTTATCGCGAAATCATTAAGGAAAAAGAACGAATTCAGAGACTTATTTGATTACGGTGTTGCATTTAAAGTGGATTTATTTTGTTCAAAGGACAAGAATGATATCTATCTAGTAGTGAAAACTAGTTTAGGGGCGTTGAGCGATTTTTAGTAGGGGAAAACTTATGGATTCGCGTCACCGACATGCTAATGTTACCAGTGTATCTGTAGCTATGAGCATGACGTGTTGCGAATGACCAGCAACGAAAAAAACACTGTCATTTCATAGTGTTAAGTTTTCACTTCTGTTGGACTGCGTATGTTTTTTTCTGTTTACTGAATGTGCGAGTACATACCTGCAGCGTGCGACACAGGCTCTGCATGTGCTGCAACTGCCTGCTGGCCGCGGCGGCTCGCTCCTCACTGGCCTGCCTCTCACCACACATATCTAGTAACGCAGTTTGAGATGTTTCCCAACGTGTCTTCCAAGATAATGACTCTTTCTCCAGCTTCTTAATCTTCTTTGACATCTGAAAAATGAATAGTAGCGGTTACAAAATTAAATTGAAAACAATAACATTGAAGAAAGAGTTTTAAGACACTATTTCCTAACTGAGACTGAATTATCTTTTGGGTTACCTACCCGTTACAGTTGGAAATCATTGACTACAGCTCAGAGTATGATTGAATACTGAACTCCCAACACAGACAAAATTGCATTTTATTTATTTTTTTACCCACGATGTATGCGCTAGGACTCGCATCATCCATACGTGTATAAACGCTGTGACATAGTTCTCCAAACAGTCGAAAATTCGGCCACATGTTTGGCGCCAGCACTAGCGTCCATCAGTTCCTGTAACCTGCAGCTGACAGAACACGCAGGACACGACATTAAGGGTCCTATCGTTTGTGGAACAGCACTACATTTACACTTCAAGGCGGAGTCGTCTATGAATCTCCACCAGAACAGATTTTCCTTGCTTCGGCCGACCTGGGTCCGGAATCTGTTTAAAAACTTCTGGACTACCCAAGGCAACTCATGTTTAGCACGCGTAGCATGACAACCATAGAAACGGGTATTGTCGACGGAAGAATAGACAAAATGACAGATTGTGATTGTTTATCTGTCATTTTGTCTGTTCCTTCGTCGACAGAACCCGTTTCTATTGTGGTCATGCTACGCGTGCAGGTGGGAGATTTTCAGCAGGCGGAACAGACAGACACATAAGATCTTTTTTCTGGATTTAGTGTAATGGATTGGTTACCTTAGAAACAAATTAAGAAGAGCGGCGTTAAAGGGAACAGGCTTATGCCGTGAACGGAAGTAAATATCGTCCTTCTGATAATAAGTATTGATCTTACCTTCTCCATTTGGTCCTTGAACCCTCCGAACATCTGATTACTCTTGACCAACGCGTTCTGGAACTCATCATACTTGTCCGTGTACACTGCCAGCTGGCCGCGAAGACCTGCGAAATAAACATTATTTAATTAAAATTTGTTTTATTCAAACATACCTATAAAATAAATAGGACTTTTCGGTGATTTTATGGAATATCACATCACCTAAAGGTGTTCCCTCACTGGGAGCATTCGACTGTAATGTGACAGTTCAGATTCGAGCATTACATCAGTGAGTGAGTAGAACTGAGCATAACAGTACGCAACCTGTAATGATACAATTTGTAACATCCATACCACTTGTAATTACCGGGTCGCAAAATCAGTGAGCTAGACTACAGGCTGTGGCAACGTTCGTGATCAGAGGACGCACCTGTTTGGAGCGCATGTAGCTCGCACCTTAATCGACCGCGCGATATGTGTACCTCGCCGCCTGCGCCCGCGCACCGGCGGCACCCGCACGCCCGCGATCGCTCGGTCATCCGCGCCAGTCGTTGCTCTGCCCCGACGGCGAATGCGCGCGCTAACCTTTATAAATCTGTAATTACGTTTCGCAACCTAGCTACCTAAATTCTCAGTTTCCTTCTAATTCTTGATTCTGTATCTTCTTAGTGTTTGTTCCTTTTCGTGTACCTCAAACTGTAAGTCTTATCTGTCTATTAAACTTCTATCTTGAACTCGATAAACGCCTGTCATTTATCTGCGCATACCCTACGAGCAACCACAAATTGGTGACCCCGACGTGATCTGCGACGTTTCGTGGCAGAGGTCAAGGACATCATTACCAACCCTCCAGCGGTAAATAAGTACGATAAGCTTAAGGCGGAGTTGATCAAGCGATTATCGGCCTCGCAGGAGCGGAGGGTGAAACAGTTACTGATGCATGAAGAGTTGGGGGACCGGAAGCCCTCCCAGTTTTTTAGGTACCTGCAACATTTGGCTGGACCGGTGGTACCCGAAGAATTTCTGAGAACGCTGTGGTCTAGCCGGTTACCGAATAATGTTCAGACCATCGTGGCTTCTCAAGCGGATTTACCCATAGAAGATGGATTTACCCAGACAAGATGGTGGATTTGGCGGACCGGGTCCACGAAATCGCGCCGACCGGAGTCCAACATGTGACGAGTGCAGCGGCCCCAGTGACATCTACCCTCACAGAAGGTATGGAAACGCGAATCACCGAGTTAACCAGGCAAGTAGCGTTACTCGGTCAGCAAGTAAGTGCAATGCATATGCAACGTAATGAACGCTCCCGCCAGCGATCTGGGAGTAGAAATACTAGGAGTAGGTCAACATCGCGGTCACGTCAGCCGCCTGAAAACCACCCTCATTGCTGGTATCATTATAATTATGGTTCGCAGGCAAAGAGATGCCGGCAGCCCTGTCAGTGGTCGTCGGAAAACTCCATGGGCAGTCGGAAGTAGCGGCCTACGACTGCGGAACCCATGCTGGCCGTATTTTTGTAACGGACCGTCATTCAAGGATGATGTTTCTGATAGACACTGGGTCCGATTTATGTGTTTTTCCACGTTCAGCGATCAGAATACCCTGCACGAGCACGAAATACGGCCTAACAGCTGCGAATGGGACAGTCATCAATACGTATGGCCCGATACAAATACATTTGGATTTAGGACTGCGGCGAGCATTTCCGTGGCAATTTACCATTGCGGACATATCGAAACCGATTATAGGAATTGACTTCTTAAAGTTTTATAATTTGATTATAGATTGCCGCAACCATAGACTGATAGATGGCATCACATCTCTCTCCGTACCTGCAACGCACCAGAGGATACCTGATGATGTGGCGTCTGTCAAGACTGTCGCCGGCGAGTCGGAATTTCACCAGCTGCTCCGTGAGTTCCCGGAGGTGACCCGACCTGCAGGTACTGTACGTGAACCAAAGCACAATACGGTGCATTATATTAATACTGCCCCTGGACCACCGGCATCAAGTAAGCCTAGGCGACTGGATCCAGACCGTTTTAAAATAGCCAAAAAGGAGTTCGACGACATGCTGGCCAACGGCACGGCCAGGCGATCAGACAGCCCATGGTCTTCAGCCCTGCATTTAGTCAAGAAGAAAGATGATGGATGGAGGCCATGCGGTGACTACCGCGCACTCAACGCACGAACGATTCCTGACAGATACCCGGTGAGGCACATTCAGGATTTCTCGCACCAGCTCTCCGGCAGCACTATATTTTCAAAAATTGATATGGTTAAAGCTTATAATCAGATACCTATCTATGGGCCCCACATACCAAAGACGGCGATAACTACACCATTCGGGTTATTCGAATTTCCCTTTATGACCTTCGGTCTGAGGAATGCGGCGCAGACATTCCAGAGGTTTATGGACGAGGTAATTGCCGGGTTGGACGAGTTCTGCTTCTGCTATTTGGATGATATTCTGTGTTTTTCCCCCACCCCAGAGCTGCACAAAATGCACCTGCGACGACTGCTAGACCGCCTAAGAGACTATGGGGTATTGGTGAACTCGGCAAAGTGTGTCTGGGGGCAGCCGGAGGTAATATTTCTTGGCTTCAATGTTTCTGCATCCGGTACCTGCCCACTCGACACTAAGGTACAGGCTATCCAGGACCTTCCAGTGCCACAAACTGTGAAGGAGCTACGAAGATATCTGGGTATGCTAAATTTTTATAGACGCTTTATACCGAACGCAGCTAAGGCGCAGGCACCGCTTAACGCTATACTGGCTGGAGGCAAAACCACGAAGAACCAACCTGTTAAAATGACGCAGACACAGCTGGAAGCTTTTTCCGAATGCAAGAAGGCACAAGGCGAATGCTCGTCACTCGAGTGAGCCAGTATACTAACGTAATGTTCAAAATCGAATCTTGATTTGTTAAGGCTCCTTCCTACACACAGTGTAAGAGCTTTAACGCACTGCCGGGCATGTCACGGTGCGCCCGGCTCGCCGCACAAAGAAGCCGCCAAGCAAAGGAGTGCCGCTCGGCAAAAGCTCCTTTACAATACAAGCGAATGTTACGGTAAGGGAACGCCTTAGGGATGGCCCAATACCTACAATGCTAACTGTGCGTTTGCACTGGCTAAACATCGATATAAAATTATGTTGTTCACATAAATACAACCATTTCATGAAATGGTCGAACACTTCACGAAATGATTAATTCTAATAAGATCTGACCTCGACGCATACAATCTTTAGTCAAAAGCAAACTTTTTAAGCAATCATTTTTGTAGGTATTACAAATTAGAGGATTATATTCAAGATAACAATGCCTGGAAACATGCTGATCCTGCTCCATAGGACAATCTAGAGTCTAGATAAAATCAAATTGATTGCTAAAATCTAAACAATAGTTGAACAAATGGCATACTCACTAGTCTCAGTGCCCTGCAACTCCATGATCTTGGCTCTATACTGCGCCAGCGTGACCTTGACTTGTTCCATCTCAGCCAGCATTCGCTCTTTGTCAGCCTGGTGCTCCAAGCTGGCCTTTTGCATCTTAGCATCTGACAGCTGGGATTCTAACGCCATCTGCTTTGCCATTTTTTCTACCTGGAATAGAAAGGAATGGGAAATGTTCATTTGCATAGAATACCTGATGTTGTCCACTATTTAGGTGCTGTGTATTTCTTTTGTTGGACATCATAAAAAAATAAGAATGTATACAGGTGCATTGTTACAAAATAATGTTTCGTGCCAGGTAAATCTACCATTTAGCATGCAACAATGTGTACTTGTATCTAATACGTAATCTAATTGGTGAATATAATTATACAGAAAGATTTATTGTTTTCTTTTAGTAAACTAATGCCTGAATGTCGTAAATAAACTCAAAGCATTTATTTCAAATAAACCAATTACAGGTATTTTTGAATTTTCAAGGGGTCGGTCAGTCAGAAAGATGAAGCTAGTTGCCCATTCCAAAGCGTAGTAGGTACCTATGGAGAAGAACGGACAAGAAACTCCACGGACCAAAATATTGTTACAAAAAAATGGTTACATCATTCATGTTGTAATTATACATGTAATAAAAACAATTCAAAAATTAAAATAAACCGTGGCAGCTAAGAGATGACCAGTCCCAACTGACAGCGCCCGTTCACGAACATGACGCATGGATCAGTACCATTTAGCTCAACCATTTTGAAGGGACATAATGATCCAACAGACACGCCACCACCAGCGAGATATTTGAGTGAGCATGACATTCTCTCAGCCGCCAGGGCACATTCAATTCAATGAAAGACGTACTCAGTAAATGGTTGCTTTATGGAATGTACATGGTCACAATGCTCACACATGTGATATGCAATCATAAAATACAAAGAGATTGAATTTATACAAAGTAAATATAGTTTTTACAATCTTCAGCAGCTGCAACAATACTTTCGAATGCTAATCTAATTAGATTATGCGCCCTTGTGGAGCTAATAAGTATTGGATTAGTCATGGTGAGGCAGAGATTTTGAAGTTGCCATTGATTTCTGTTTAACCAATCCGTCGTGAGTCGAGCTCATTTTATTTGTTAAATTACAACACATATACTTGGAAAGGATATTTTCTGTCCTTGTCGTGCGTTATAAATTTTATGCAGTGTGCAGTGTTAAGTAGTTCTTACGACATTCACGTACCATTCATTAATACCATTTCTGTCTAGCAAATCATTTTCAAAACGCTTAAAACTAACTACGCAATCCAATACAGGGTGAAATTGAATTCATGGGCATCTTCTTAAGGGGTCATTGTACTAATCATTATGAACAACTTTCACTATTCGACCAACCCTAAAATCATGACAAAAAATCTGCTGTTCCTTACATTTATATTCACATAGCTCGTCAAGCTGTAGGGAAAACCTTTTTTTTTCGCGATTTCAGGGTTTATTCTACAGTGAAAGTTGTTTATAATGATGAGTACAATAACACCTTAAGAGGATGACCATTAATTAAATTTCATCCTGTATAAACATAACTAGATCTCGCGCACTAGACGACCACGACCAGTGGTCGCAGTGACCAGGTAAACTAAATAAACAGATATGAATCGAGCACTTGGTCCCAACAGCCAACTAGCCCGACCAGCATACAATACGTCTAGACGGCCACGACTGGCCGGAGTCGTGGCCGTCTAGTGCGCAAGATACCTATAACGTAGAGAAAATTCTAGGCCAACTCAATTTAGATTGCTATTGACGCGCTAAGACTAGAGTCCTATTTGAATTGTTCTCTTTTCACTGGTTGCTAAACCTTTTTATAATAATCAGGGTTGGCACGATAATAGGTAATAGGTAATAGGTAATACGGGCTGGTATCCGCAACTCCACGTCAAAGCGCGTATTTTGCGTACGGGTGGGAAAATCTGTTATTCGATCCACCCCAGCTCCTCAAAGAAGGCCAGCAACGCCTTGGTGTCACTGACAATCTCACGTAGGGTACCTGGGTTACCGAAGTACTTGGCCCTGTATGTGGCGACCACCGGGCAGTTTAACAGCACATGGGCTGCTGTCTCGTCGTCCTCCATGCAAGCTCTGCACAGCGGACTGTCTGTGACTCCTATGACGAAGAGGTGTTTATTAAATGACCCATGGCCAGTTAGGGCAGCTGTAACTGTGCGCAGCTGCTGTTTTGTTAATCGGAGAACCTGTTTCGTGAGGCGGCCGTCGATTGTAGGGAGAGCCTCCTTAGCCTGCCTGCACTCACCGTGGTCCACCCATATTTTGTGATGTTGTTCCCTGGTTCGTTTCCTTACCAGAGAGCGTAGGTACCCGAAGGGGAGTGGCGTGATGGGTTCAGGCCCCACTGGTGCCATGCTCGACCCCCTTCTGGCAAGTTCGTCGGCTGCGTCATTGCCCCGCGAACCGCTGTGTCCCTTGATCCATTGAATGGTTATATTATTGAGGTCACCCACCTGGTTGAGGCGTTGGTGGCACTCGTATATCAGCCCAGAATCAACAGTGTGACTGTTTAGCGCTTGCAGAACAGCCATACTGTCTGAGAGTATTCTTATCGAGTGGTCCTTAACTTCCCTGGCCATGATGGCTGAAGCGGCAAGAGATATACCCATGCATTCGGCCTGGAACACTGTGTTATGGACACCCAATGGTGTGGCTATGTGTATGTTGAAGTCCTCCGAGAAGATTCCAGCACCTGTGCCACTACCTGTTTTGGATCCGTCGGTGAAGATTCGCAGCTCTGCGGGGCGCAAACCCTCGCATCTGCGGTCCTCGTGGAGTTGGATTCTGTATTTTTTATCGAAGATAAATTGTTTGGGCACCCGGTCATTTACCGCTTTCGTAATAGGGTTGGCACGATTTAAATCAAATGATTTTTTCAATAAAAATCAATGATTTAATCAAATGGGATTGATTTCTTTCATAGAAATCAACATAAAAACAGATTTAATAATTATAATAAGTTAAAGACTGGGGTTTTTTATGCTTGAACAAAAAAAACTAGTTTTCCAGCCATTTCGATTCCCAGTCGGTTTCTTCAGTTACTATGGTAATTGCATGCGAAGTTTGCAAAACACTGCGCAGGGATCCCCCTGTTCTCTGACACCCAAGGGCGCATTCCGTTTTATGAAGAAATATAGAAACTGAATAATAAAACAAAATACTAAAAAAATCGTGATTAATTTGGATTTTTTCAAAAAAATTTGATCCATTCGATTTTTTTTAAAGTCATGATTTTTTCCAACCCAGATAATATTATACCTCAATGTCTGCTTACCTGCTGCTCCCTCAGCTGGTACTGCTGCACCACAGACTTGAACTTCTCGCTCATGGTGATATTGTCATCTCTAAGCTTGGCATTCTTCTCGTTGTTCTGTTGCAACATGGCCGTGATTTCTGACAGGGTGTTCTGGAACTTAGCCTGGGTTTCTTTACGGCGCTCCTCTTCTTCACGGATCTTTAGAAGAGATTCTTCCTGTAAAATTGTGATGCAATAATTCATAAGAGAAAAAGATGGAGGAGGCTTATACCCTTGGGGGCCACTAATGTGGAGATACTGCTATATTATTTACATTTTTAAATATTCATATAAAAAAATAAAAAAACATTTAAATATATAAAAAATTGTAGCCCACCAGTGTCGGGAACAGGGTCCAAGCTACCGGTGGTCAGGCCTCGTGAGAGGGGAACCTCCTAACAATACGCGCCGTGTCCAGGAGTACCGCTTTCTGGATCAAGCCCTTGATCCAGCTGCCTTACGAGAGCCCCCTAAGGCGTTGGTAGAAGCTCTTGGCTATTATGCCATTGGCCGTCACGACTATCGGCACAATGATTGCTGTATCCACATCCCACATGTCGACAACCTCGCGAGCCAGGTCAAGAAACTTAATGTTTATCTTTTTCAGCTTTCACGAGTTCATGCGGGACCGCTATATCAATAATCATTGTGCAACGCTCTAATCTACCACTATGTCTGGCTTATTGGCAACAATAGTCCTGTCAGTGATGATAGATCGATCCCAATACAACGTGATATTGCCATTTTCGAGGACTGGGTCGGGCACATATCTTTAGTACGGTACTTCGAATTCCACAAGACTGTATTTAAGAACAAGTTGCTGGTGGATAATCCTGGCTACAAGGTTGTGCCTATGCAAGTAGTCTCCGTTAACTAGACGAGAACAGTCAGAGATAATGTGTCGGATTGATTCCCCGGGACGGTGGCATGCCCGACAGATGTCAACCGTGCCGTCCTTCACAATATATTTCCGGTATTTGTTCGTCATCATAACTTCGTCCATAATCGTAAAGACAAAACCTTCGGTTTCCCTAAAGAAGTTACCGAATCGCAACCAGGATACGGACGGGTCTACACCAGGATACGAACGGGCTAACAGGTTTACATCGGGCCCATGTAAGGCCCGGTAAAAGCGCCCGTGAAGCTCTTTGCTCTGCCATACCTCCCTGCGGTCATTATACTAATTATTATTATGAATAAGAGAAATTAGTATCGAGACTGAGGCCCGTATTAAGGAACAATATTGAGTATTCACAGCACAGATCCTAACTTGAATATAGATTTAAAGATGCTGATGATAGTACTGTCGTTTTTACAAAGAAGGACAAGTTATCCCTCGAACAAGATATTAACAGCACTCCAAGCGCTGTTAATATCTTGGTTATCTATATATATAAAAATGAATCCCTATTTCCCTTGGTCACGGCATCACGCTAAAATGGCTGAACGGATTTGGATGAAATTTGGCGTATGGGTAAACCATGACACGGAGAAGGACATAGGATACTTTTTATCCCGATATTCTCAAAGGATCGAGACTAATGCGGGTGAAACCGCGGGGCGCAACTAGTATATAATAAAATGGCTAACTAATAACAATTTAACAATGAACTTTGACAAAACTAAAATTATGATATTTCGCAATCGTAAGGCCCAATTTACTGACATTAATATAGATTACACAGGGAACAAAATAAATGAGATAGCAACTACAAAATTCTTAGGCATGTCAATCGATTATAATTTGAATTGGAAGACATCTGTTGATACTTTATATAAAAAATTAAATAAGCATATGCCCTATATAATATGCTGGCAAAAACGGTAGAAACTTCCATGGCTACGTAGGATCTTTGATAAAGTATGGTATTATATTCTGGGGTAATTCCACCAATAAGGATATTGCATTCAAGGCGCAAAAGTGGTGTATTAAGGTTATGTTTATTTTAGCTGCAGACCATATTTCATCAAATATAATATATTGACATTGCAGTGTGTCTACATTTATGATATTGCTAGCTTCGCAAGAACTAACAAACATCTTTTTGATAAGTACAGAAGTAAGCAGCATAGTGATAAAATTTGTTGCAAATCTAACAGGACTGCGTTATATACTAAAAGCATTTTCAGTATGGCGCCGTGTATATACAAACACTTACCAAAGTCTATACTAGAAACTCCATCCATTGATGAATTTAATAAAATTCTTGCTATTTAATTGTTATTATAGCATTCAGGATTATTTAATAAAGGATGTAAGCACATATTGTTCTCAGAAATATTGTTGTTGCTGTGACATATGATTAAAGCACTAATTAATTATTTATGATTATTACTTTATCATTTATTTACAAATATATCTTGACATTCTCATTTAATACATGACATTTAATTTTTAATTATTGTACATAAATACATACATAAACTCACGCCTTCTTCCCATGGGGGTAGGCAGAAACTACAGAATGCCACCTGCTACAATCCTTACCTACTCCTTTTGCCTCGTTTACGTTCATACATCTGGTCATACACGCCCGCTGGTTGCGAGTACTACACCTGGCCTTTCTGAAGAACATCTCCAATAAGGTCAGTATATGTCCTTCTAGGGTGTCCCCAACTGGCCTTTCCCTTCAAATCAGCCTTGTAAATACATTTTGTTAGTCGCCTTTTATTCATCCTCTCAATATGCCCAAACCATCTAAGCATAACCTTCCAATTTTTGTCACTACATCTTCTTTAAAATCACACGGCTGTCTTATCACAACATTCCTCAGCCTATCATTCATAGTCAAACCACACATGCTTCGCAAGGAACGCGTTTCCACAGCATTTATTGTACTTTCATGCTTGTTTTGCCACACCCAACATTCACTACCATACATAAGCATGGGTACCAGCACACCATTGTGAACAGCCAGTTGAGCCTTTTTAGACATCGACTAGTTGGTCACAATCGTATGTATAGCACCATTCACTCTATTTCCCGCGTTTACTCTCCTTTCCACATCCCCATCAATTTTCCCATCCCTTGTAAACAGACTCCCCCAATATATAAACTCACTTACTTGCTCCACACTCTTATCATTTATTTTCACATAACACACCAATACATCCTCTCCTCTTTCAAACACCATGACCTTCGTCTTATTCACATTTATATTCATCCCTTTCATCTTATATGCTTCATCCATCACAATCACCATATCTTGCAACTGTTCAGCAGATGATGCAAGTAGAACTTGATCATCTGCCTAGACAAGGCATTTGACAGGCAACTCATTCATCCTCAATCCGCACTCACTCTTTTTCAAATCTGTCAGACAACTATCCATGTACAAGTTGAACAGCCACGGTGACGCTACACAACCCTGTCTCACACCCCTCGAAATGCAGAACCAGTTCGTGTATGCCCCATTTTTCCTAAAACAAGCACTGGAAGCCTTGTATAAAGTGTACTTAATTATTGTAGTGACATTATTATTTACCACTGTGAAATTACCCAAAATTGTCTTATTAATTATAAATGATTGTTGCCAGTAATTGTATAATAATGTTGTGATACAGTCAAAGTTTCAGATTAGCATGCCTTTTTTTTTTTGAGGGTGGGAAATCATCAAATAACTTCTCCCACTCTGGGCGGAGCGGGAGGGCGTGTCAGACTCTTACTGACTAAACCCCACCCGTGTTCCTTCGGTTGGCCTGTCGCCGGGGGCCACGATCTCCCTTTCGGTTTTCGGCAGGCATCGGCCCTAGTGGACCCCTTCAATTCTGCTGACATCTCTTTGAGGCGCGCGTGGAATACAACGCGCCGTCGACCCGGGCCTGGTCCTTATCGGACAGTGAGCCACCCATTGCTCACCGCCCGCAAGCCCGCGCCTACGGTGGCCGGAAATCGCCTCGCGATTCCCGACGCCCTGGGCGTCTCCTCCTGCGGCGGTTAGGGGCGTGAGGGCGTGAAATTTGCCTCTCCCTGACGCGTTCCGCCTCCTCCTTCGCGAGCATTATCGCTTCGCAGAAGGAGGTGACGGCCTCCCATTTCCTCTCGCTCCGTACCATGGCCTGAACCAGGGCCGGACGCGAGAGATCACCACCGCCAATCGCCTCCACGAGGACACGGCGATGCTCCGCCCAAGCTGGGCAGACCTCCACCGTATGCTCCACCGTGTCCTCCGGGCGATCCACACAATGGTGACACCCGGGCGTTTCCTCCCGCCTTATCCTGTCCAGGAACCTCCCGAAACAGCCGTGTCCGGTGAGGACCTGCGTCAGGCGGAAGGTGAGGACGCCGTGGCGCCTCTCTAGCCACTCCTCAAAGAGGGGTCTTATCGCCGCAATTGTGGCGTGCCCAGCGCTGGGTTGCGACAATCGCACTCTCCATGACGCGATGAGATCCCGCCGAAGCTTTGTCCGCTGAGCCGCGATTTCTCGCGGCAGCGGAGCTAAGCCCCGGAGCCTCGCCTCCTCGCGCCACTCCCAAATGTGCGCGAGGAGATTTGCATGCCTCGAGGCATAATAATGAGTATGGTTATAAAATGATGGTTGAACTATGCTCTATTTTTTTAACAACTTTATGTAATTACCCATATTAGCAAATAAATGAATTTTAATTTAATAAGTCCGCTTTCAAATTTTTTTGGTAAGCATTTTTCAGGAGATGGAAAAATATCAGACCAAGATAAACAAAAAAAAAAAAAAAAAAACTTGAAAATACTGCCTCCTGGCATATGTAGAGTAACAACAAAATACATAAATATATTATGCATGGATGAAGTAGAGATAAACGTTTTCATAAATTACAGAATACACACATTTTTTGCCATTTAACTAACCTTGATAGCTTTATTTTGTTTCTGGAGCTCCCTGCAGAGATTCTCTAACTTAGACTTAACAAGAATAGTCTTATTAAACTCCAGCTGTAACTGATCCTTTTCTTTCAGCAGCATCGCGTGACGCTTGTCGGACTGTTTGATGTAAAACTGCATTTTCTTATTATCATCGGCAGTCTGTACATATTTCTTACAAACTAGAGATAATTTCTCCTCAAGTGTTGGCACCGAATTCAGTGATTTCATGAACTGTTCTACATTTTTATCATCCCTTTTTGTTCGGTCATCACGTTTCCCTTTTTTAACTTCAAGCGGAGGTGGCGGTGTTGAGGTTTTCTCCTGTAATTGATATATTTAAAATTACCAAACAGACTTCATCAAATACAACATTTTGGTTGAAGAGTGAAATAACTAGCTATTTATTTTAGGGCAAGGCTCTTTAATCAAATTATCCACTATATTGACTTTGTCTTTGAAATGTTTGGAAACTATGTTTAAAGTTATTTTATTTATGTAAGTACTCATAAAATGGAATTTTTGTTTGTAAAAATTATTAATTATTGTATTAAACTACTAGATAAACAAATACATGTTGTTTAGTAAATTTCCTATACTAATCCGTCAAATCCCATAGTTAAAAGAACAATTAAAAAGCCAACATGTCTATCTCATATCACATCCGCAGTAGGCGAGGAGTTAAATCATGCCTCAATGCTGAAGGATTAATAGGGATAGATTGACCCTTCAGTATTTAGTTAAATATGTGGGCATTATCTTTATATGCAAAGTTATCAAATACAGATTATATTGAATCATATATGTAAGAGAGTGTTACTCCATGTTCATGTAATTATTACCATTACAAATATCTAGGTTTTTCAGACACTTAAAAACACAGGTAGCAATGAGCTATTTATAGCTATCCCAAATGAAGGAATAACTTGACCTAAATTAAATAATTTCTTCAATTTTTGCGTAATAAAACCCTGCTTTTTAATTCTGAGCGTCATAATAACACGAAATTTGACTCTGACAGCAAAATGCCGAATACGCTGATTATACATATTTGGTTAATATAGTTCAAACACCATTTTTGTTACTCCTGGTTTGATTTGCTGTAACAATTTAGTGTCCCGTGAATTACAGGTGTAAGCTAATAATTTAGCATCGCGCTGCCGTCAACCATAAAAGCAGAAAGCATGTGAAACGTGCGAACAAAAATATCAAAAACATTACGGGAATTGGCGAAGTGCCAACAAACTTTAAGGTTAACAATTTCTCCTCTTTTCAACATAATTTTAACATTATACAAGCTTTGTTAAACTTAATACACAGTTGACTATCCATAAGCTATAATAATAGTAGCAGAATTCGTGCTAAATGCCGGTAATTTGCATGAGAAGGAGTTGAATCGTTTACCGACATCCGATAGCGTTCTATTTATAAACCGCTTGGAATAATAGAAAGTTAACACTTACAGTAGTAACAGTTTTGTTAGATTGCACATTTTCTGTACTTTCTTTTTGAGTATCTTCCGTTGCTGCTTCCATTTTAAAACAATTTAACTCTTCTGAAAAAATTCTAAACAAAACGGAACAAGACGTTTCTGATAGTGTTGTCCACTGTGGTGTATGTATGCGCAGTGTATATATTTATGAGTAATTTAATCGATTCTACTCATTTACAGTAAGTAATCAATCGAATTTCATTGTTGCACTTCATTTTAGAGAAGATGGCATGAAGAATTGATTGTGAATATTTAATGGTTATGACAATGTCTTCATTTTGTTTTTACTAAGCGAAAAGAATGTTTTTGAATATGGAACTACATACATTTTACGCTTTATTCCCTTGGAAGGCAGAAACGCCACCTGCTACGATCCTTACTACTGACCAATGAGTCTAACGTGGTGAATGGAACTAAATACCTATTTTACTTACTGCAGACCTATGACGATGGCACTACTTTGCCGGCAAGTGCAAGTAGGTTTTGATTTGAGTCACCTACAAGCAGCGTTTTTAGTTGTACAGTGATTTTAACAATTTATTTCACATTCGAAGTGACCTAAGTGCGATAGTGGTGCCCTCATTCTCATTTTACTCTTTTTTGCCAAGCTTCTTCTGCTAGTTTAAACTAGTCTTCTAATGAATACAGTGCGTTTCATGAAAGGTTCCTATGCCGTAATGTTGGCTTCACTATTGTAGGACGAACACTAATACGCTACGGCGCGGCGCGGCGCTACCGTCCATAGTTAAAGTTTAACAGTGGAAACAACATTACGAAAAAGAAACTATTTGATGAAACGCACTTTTAAATAAAACTACACTTCTTATGACTGTACTACAAAATTTTAAACGCAAAGAGGATTAAATCTTACTGTGCGTTTGCACTGGCGAAACATTCACAGCAATACATGTTGAAATCTCTATCTAATCTCTCGTTCTGTCAATTTTTCATACAATATTTGACAGGAACTAGAGATTTCAACATGTTTTGTTCTGAATGTTTCGCCAGTGCAAACGCACAGTATGGTGCTTTATTTGCTCTCATTGCGAAAGTAATCATTACGAAACGGGAAGTTTGAAAAAAAAAAATTACTTTGCGAAATGTTAAAATAATCGTGTTTGTTAAATCTTTAAAATGTAATCGATGCACCCAGCTTTCACAGCTTTCACATCTGTAATCGATTAAATATTAAAGAAGCAAAACATAGCAACACAGCAAAGGGTCGTTCAGAAACTAAAAAAATATTCTGAAATAAACAATTAAATAAAAAAATGTTGTATCAAGTAATTTTTTTTGTAATTAATTTAATTGATTTGCGAATTGTTCTTAAAATAAATTATAATTATTCATAATGTTTCAGAACGTTTTATCTGGTGAAAACTAGATATTTTCGGTTACACAATAAAGTTGCAATACTTATTCATTTCTCCTAATTTAGAAAATTTTTCTCAAATTTAAAGACAAATTCAATGTACCTAATCATACTGCATATTAATATTTTATGACATGAATCACATGATTTGTAAGGCTAAGAATGTGTTTATAGCTCATTCTTAGCACTTTCGTTAGCAGTCGGTCCTATCTACTTGAAGTCACTGACTGAATCTGAATAATCTTTCCTCAACACAATAGCTATAGGCACTAGGTAGATTGGTATGTACTCTTTTAAACCCTAAATGCGTAATAGAATCTAATAAAAATCCCTTTCAATTCCGCGATTTTATCAAATACAGTCAATCTATTTTGATTTTATGATTTATTCGTAGTAGATTTTTATTCGTAGTAGATTTTTAACCATTATATTGTAACACTATTGATTCTGCTGTCTCACTCGCACGCATTCCGTCAAAAAGAAGAGAAGCGACCAGTCGGTGAGTAATCTTTCTCTGATATCAATTTTAATAAAAGAGGCTCTAACAACGCAATTTAGTTTCCCTATCAGTCCCGAAACACTTTTTGTGAAATAATTAAGTGTACTATTACTTCGGTGAGTACGATTATTTTATGAGTAATTTTTTTATGACACCGGCCGCCAGACGTTGCACGCAAGCCGTTATTTTTCAAGATTTTTGTAAAGGTCAATGCGCTTTGATGCCGCAGGACGAGATATCCAACTCTCTGGGCATGGGCGTGTGGATTACACCGCATATTTGCTTATGGAAACGCGTTAAAAATGAGATTCCACCGGATTTTAACACGCTAGCGCACGGATCGTTGGAACAAAAGAATTAACCGTTATATTTTGTTTGCCGCATGAATGGAGTGACCGCACTTCGTGTACGAACGATAGATTCATTATTTTTACGGTTAGACATCTAAAATAACACATAATTGCCGAGTTTCATGTGCTCTCATGCTCTTGTGGTATTTTTCTGTTGCCTTGTAAGTAGGTGCGATACATTTTGTTCCGTTATGGATTCAATGTGCTACGGTTTTGTACATTTTTCCTTGTTGGGAATGCGGCTAGCAGTTGCATTCTAAAAATAAAACTTATTTCGTTGAACTGTTACCTGCATAGGCATTTTATATTTATTAGTTATCTTTCTGTTCATGGCATTATGACACTATTATTATAATCATGAACTCTGTGTGCTAAAATTGGAAAACTGAGTTTACTGGTAACGATTTATCGATAATCTCAACATTAGATTGCTGTTAGGTTAAGTAACAAAACTGTTGACAGAATTACCTGATTAGTGTTTACAAAACATGTCACTACTTTCTATAAATTTTAATTTTCTACTTCAATTAAATTCATGGGTTGTTTCCTCAAAGTTATGATTGCTTTACTAAATCAGTATTTCTGTACCTAATTCCCATAGTATTTTGAGGTACTGTACTTGAGGAAAACCATAAAAATACATACATAAGCTGAACAAAGTACCTACTTAGTTATATTGAACATAATCTTTCCCTATACACTATTTAGGTACTTACTTACTATATCAAGTCCAATGACCTTTCATATCATTTCTCACAGTTTATCATGCTAATGACCTTTTATGATTGGCGCATAGAACTAACTGTGCAGTGCCAAATAAACGAAATCACAAAATACTTTTGAATATTTTGACTCATCATTGGCAAAAAGATGACTCGTCATGATTGCAATGAAAAATATCAGTGGCATCATTATAATACAATGATTTGATTGTGATTATTTTAAGAGATATTAAGTTTATAATCTATGGAATCAAACTACAAAATGTCACAGTACTGTCTTACATGATTTCTTTGAGTCTACCGATGTTCATTTAGTTCTAGTTTATTCACAATCAGTTCAGCAGCATACTATTGCTTTAATCTCAGAAAAAAGTCAGCCGATGTATTGACTTTGGCTCTTTACTTTTTTTTTTTCTCAATTTATGGTTCTCATATCAAGTTTGTATGTATTAATAGTACACTTCTCTTCAGTAAACTGGGCCATAATTTGGTGGGCACCAAATTAATTATTCATCCAAATATCATAATATTCCAAAATCTATCCTGTAGCCTTCAATTTTCACTGAATAGGCAAATAATCAGTATACTGTTATACCATGGGAAATTCTAATAACTTGCTTTCGCTCACTGTATGAATATAGAATTCATTAATGTTTTATCTATATTCAAATCAGCCTATAAACTATATTGCCTTACATAGGCTCTAAAGTACTTCATAATGCTGTTATGAATTGTATAACAATCAAAACTAATGGCAATATCTAAAAGGTTTTATACCAAATTTGGTGATATTTGATATTTCAATAACCATGTTTGGTGTGCCCCTCACTGAAGTAATGTCTAACGTTACGACCTGCAGAATAATAACTTGCAGAATAATAACTTAGACTAACCTACATTATTCGTAATTCCCAAGTCTATGATTCTGTCGACTAAACCTAACTGCCTTATAAATTCAATCGCAATATGTACAAAAGGCTAATTCTCAGTATTCACCCGTATAATATTTCCGATAAGACACAAAGCCTTTAGCTCTGTCGTGTGCCTTCGACCACAAAGGACGCTATTCAACCGCAGGCCATTCCTGGAGGCGCCCTACTCCGAACCGCCGAGCGTCAGTGCTCCATATTAGCATGTACAATGTTATTATTGCACCCACTTCCACAGTGCGTGCATCAACATTCCGATCTAATGAACCTTCGTTTATGTGCACTTTTTTTTCGGTTTCGTGACTGATTACTGATTAGCAATTAGTTTTGCCCTGATTCGAAGCTAAATCCATTAATTTTCGTCAGAACAAAGATGCTGAACAGACATTTCGGCGGTGATAAATAAGTTAGTACTAATTACATAGATTAACAGGTTCTTCATCCTGCACTTTTTCTGGCATTTCGCCAAATCTCGTTTTGCTTGAAGGCACTAATCGGGATTTTGTTGGCAAGCGAACTTGTTATTACCTTGTTATCCTGTTTTCCTAAAAGCTAGTTTTCGGGTTTAGATAGTATAGATTTTTATCTAACACACCCAGAAATGGCAATAAATCCAGGAATGGGGTTATTGCCATTTCTGGGTGTTATCTAGGTCATAGGTTAGGTTGGATAACATCCGCATCAAATAATAAGTCGATAGTTTCTATCTCTAAAAAAGCCGAGAAAGCCTTGGTTAGTGACCAAAAGCAGCTGATTAGGATTCTCTTTGGCACTGATATTCCCTTGACGAGAAAGCAGAGATATTACTAGTTGATTGTCAATCGGCTCAATCAGCAATAGTGAAAGGCTGACTTATCGCTTGCGTATGGATTCTAAGTTTCTCTCGGGTAACTGAGAACTACACGATAAGCAGTTATATCTCGGATGTTTTATCTCCGAATTAACTTTGAATCCAATTATAGCTTGTTTCTAACGGAAGTATGCGACTTCCTTCGTTAAAATAAAATGTCGTTTCGTCGGGACAACACGGGACAGACTTCTATTTCGTCCCGAAAAATTCGTCTACTTAGCTTATGCTGAGACAATGGGCATGTATCTAACTTTTTATATTAGTAACTTATCAAAAATCACATTACTGTCCAAGGCCTTATGAGCAACAGTAATCTTTTGTATTTCAGTTCGAACTTTTTGATTACATTAGTTGGAATCGGGATTAGTTTCAAAACACTTCTTCTTTGGTTACTTTCCGGTTTTGGGTGTGGTTTTTTTTCTGCTCGTGCTCTTCTTTCTATCACTATTTATCATCCTCTTTCTGCTGTATTGGTGTGGTTTGGTAGTATTGTTCTCAACGCTTTTCTGGTCAAATAGTTACTCATCGCATATCATCAAAACAAACACCTTGTTCAAGACTATTTCCAGAACATTCGAATTTACTCGACGAGTTCCGAATACTGGCAGTTACTTCGAAATAAAACGATCTATCTAGAAGACCTAACTAACGAGATTAGTTCTCGCTAACTAAGCACAAATCTATAGAATTTGTAAATGTGATGAAATGTACAGTTTCACTGAAGTAGGAACGAGTAGATAGCATTGCTTCCGAGGTTCGTTAGGCAACCGGGTTACCCTCGGCTGATTACAAGTTATACCTCGATAACAAACTGTATAGAAACTGTTGTACATACTAACGTCTCATTATAAATAATTAATTTTAGAGCAGAACGTTCGAAATTACAGTACAATGTATTGTATTCGAAGGTCTAAGTACTTAGGTTGTTTTCTTGTGAGGCACACTTCGTACATTTTTCATTCGGAACATCAATGTTGGGCGTTTGTTAGTCCCATGTATTTTGGTCGAAATAATTGGGGGAAATAGGTTAATCGGATTTGTGGTAACATTCCGCGCTTAGCTTAGCCTTACTTCAATGTTTAGCCACGTCATAATCATATTGTGATAGTTTATGGTATACTTATACATATGGACTTGACGAATGTTTACGACACCCATATTAGATGTGAGGCCAGGCGGGGATTGAACCGGCAGCATGGCACCATGGCACCATTCAGGATACGACTAATCTATTACAATTGTAGGTGGGCCCTAGAACTTGTCTAGTACCGAAAAGCCGGTACAACTAGAGGTCTTAATTCAACAGTGGGTGAACGTGGGCTGTAAATACAGACAAACATGCCCAAGCTGCAATAAAACCCAAATTATTATTAGGCTCTCGAACTTTACTGGCGAGCCGTTTTGTTCCGTGGCCTCCTCAACGCCCTAAATTTGACCAGTCGACCTTCCCTATAAGGTCTAAATTCAATTATTTTAAATTCGTCCCATTTGTCTGCGTCTGCGGCCATCAAAGGAGTATTTAATGCGATCTGCGCAGTTATCTCGTACGCCCTCTGCGCACTTAGCTTGTTAATGTACAAGTTATAAGTGGTTTACATACAGACTTGTTACCATGCTGGCTTGTATATGAATGTCTGATATTTGTTGTAGTCTGGGGAATATTTAAACAGCCCATGTTCTTGCTTGGTGTCGAATCGAACGGTCTTTTTGGGGTCCATTATCGAATGAGTGGTTTTTTCCGAGACTTGCGAATGCTCTTTCCAAAAAAATTCGTTACTTTCGTGATCTGAACTGACATCGAATTTTTATCATGGTCCAAACCATGATAAAAATTCGATGTCAGTCATGATGATAAATCTCTTCATGATGCATCTTGCATCAGATACCATTACCTACTACGATTAAAACTGCATAACATTGAATCTTAAAATCATACTTATGTAGTAGCAGTATAATAGACCATTGTTACCTAACCCATTGCAGATTTTCTAGGCATGATTAGAATTCTCGTCGCCTATCGCTTTACCCAATAATAACAAACTCACGTTTCTACGCCGTGAGTCAGACATTTATATCGATCGTAATGTTGCCATACCTTCCGGCTGGCTTCCTAGATCGAATGACCGGTTGTAGTCCTTACTAAGTGCTGTACAAACTTGGTAATGAATAGTTTTATGAGATAGGGCTCGCACACATTGCAAAAGGGCTTCTTGTCTCAAAACTTCCAAGCCTGTCTTGCAGAATTTGTGTGCCAAAATCCTTCTCTCTTCAGTGAAAGTTGAATTAAAGATGGCCTTCCATTTTTGGGAATCTTGTTTAATGTTTCCTTACCTTTTCTTGTTGTGATGTCTTGTGACATCTTCCATCCGAAATCAATTGCTCATACGAGTTACCTATCTTGACGTTGTTTATACTATATATCATTGCTAGGATCTTAATCACACGATACTTTATTTTCAAAACATTTCAATCCAAGTTTATGAACTACGTACGCCAAGTAATGTAATAGATGAAAATATTTAATTTAAATGCACGCACGATGTGTGGCGTACCTTGCACGCTCGGCGCGCCCTTGCCAATGTGTCCGCACCCTAAAACGGCTGGGTAACTCAGTATTGAGTGATTCATCGGGTAAACCTACGTTCGTATTGTCTTTATGTCTAGTTTAAAGCCCCCGAGCGCAGACAGATAATGTAGTGTCGGTAGTGATGGTTTCAACATCGCCTGAGGTATTGCGAGTTTAGGGATATTTTGGACTACCCACGTTGAAGAATTTATTAGTGTACTTAGGGCGTGCCTTAACAATTGAATTAATAATTTTATAAAATGTACATAGAAGACACTACCATATCGGTTGTCCTCAATAGGAAATAATTATGAACTCGGAAGTAATACTATAAATATAAGTGCTTTTTAACATGATTTTATTTTTATGTTCTGTGTGATAATCTTTGACTTAACATTAACCTTTAACCAGCATGTACAACATATTTCCATGAATGCATCGCTTTTTCGTTACAGTGTTAAACGAACTCACGTAACTCATTACGTAAAGACATCTCTATATCTCGTCAACTCTGCTAGGCTGACTGGTAGGATGGCTGCCAATCGCGAGGCTTTAGAAAACTGGTAAGTTTAATATTATCCCTTGCTGAATAAATTGTTTTGTTGCCGTGTTATTGCAATAGAGATACAGGCAGAGCCACATTGGCGACCCGCGGCGTCACGCGATTTTGGTCGCTTGAGGGTAAGCGCTGGCTGGCGATGATCCACTAAATGACAGATGAGGGATGTGGCGTTGCGTGTTGGTAAGATGTGGATCTGCCTTTAGTGTTTTGATTTGGTACCTAGTGCTCTTTACTTGTTTAGTACCACCAATTTATGATTGTTAATGTACTTAACAGGCAATGAGAAAATTGAGCAATACCAAACCGAAACACAGTAATTTGAAGCCGTATTTTAATTTGTCTTGGTTGTAATGAAGAACGATTGACGCGCGTTTGGCTTTTTTGATTCTACACGCGCGTTATAAAATCACTCGACGATTTTTTTTATCTGGCGGTCATTTTCAATATCCGATCTATGTGGGATTTGCCTTAGTAGAGATAGATATTTGAAGTTACTTTTGTCAAACTTCTCCTAGTAAGGCTAAGATTGGTTATTGAAAATGGCTGTAAAACCTAGCCTGGCATAAATCTGCAGTTTGGATGCGGTATTGTGGTGTCCTCCATAGTTTCGGGGTTTTTAATGTGCCAGTAACTGTACCTAGTTTTTTCTGATTTTGGGGGTCATCTTAGGGCTTGTATGATTCAGTTCTTGATTGGTTGTAAGCTTTTAATTTCTTTGATATGTAAAATATTTTATTCTTCCGACTGGAAAATTTATAAACAATTTCGTTTTATATTTCCTATTACCGTAAACCAAATTGCATGGGGTTGATATATTAAACTGGTTTTTAATCACGGGGTGGTAAAAGGAATGGCTAGCTACTAGGAGTACTTGGCATGACAGATAATAGGCTCGGCACACGCTAATACATGCTATTTGTATTGAATTTTTTATTCCCATGTCAACACGCTAGGTAGGGTAGACGCACGATTTTGAAGCACGAAATTTTATTTTGACTACGTTTAAATTTTATAATTTTTTTGGCATGTTCTTTGGTACGTAGTGTGTTTTAGTTTTCTGCTTGGTTTGTTAATCATTTGTAGTAATTAGGTCCTATATGTGAATGTGTTGATGTTTTCTTAAGAAATAGGAGGTGTTTTACAGGACTTTAGAATCTTCACTAAAATGAATTAAGAGTTAATATTGCAATGCTTTTTTTTAAGGTTCCATAATGCATATGAAATAACAGGAAGAGATAGATCGTTTCCTTGTCTTCATTCATCTATTACCAAGTATTTCTAAAAATATACCGTAATTTATCCAAGCATGACGCATGCAGTTTCTGAAAGTTAATTAAAGTTTTACATTAACTACTACAAATTACTGCTATCATCGTTCAGAGAGTACTAGCTCCACAGTTATTATTTAATTTGGCTGCCATCTTTTTTGCAAATTGTTTGTTTGCCGCGCAAACAACTGTCGATAGGACGCCATCTTGGAACGCCATCTGCTAGCCACATCGTTCCGGTCTTATGTTCAATTGTATTTAGATAGCATGCTGTTATAATACCTGGAAACTTGTTATTAAGATAGATACATTTGTTCTAGTGTATTATTTACAGCTAAATATGGGTTTTGTCCTCTTCATAATATTATCATCATCATGAACCTATATCAGGCTGTGCAACGCTGTGAATGAAAGAAAGTGTTTTGGATGGATATTGAAAACCATAAAAGAATACAGGCAATATTCCGCATAAAAACGCCACTGTGCTGTATCAAAGTAATGTTCTAAATATTCCACTGATGAATTTGGGATTCTTCAGACTGCTGCTATTGACAATCGTTGGGGAAAACTGCCTTGTTTACTTACTGAGTGCCCTTAAAATACCATGTATTGGTGTTCAATAGGACTTCTCATAATCCTAATAGTCCATTTAGCATCAAGAGAACTTTACTTGAATGTGCAACCGTTTGTGGCGTGTGGTGGATGAGGAGCTTGACGCCCTGTTCTTCATACCCTATTAGTGTAAAATTTAACATTAGACTTAAATAAAATGTCCTTCTGCCGATGGCTCATTCTGCCAATGGGTTCTTCAAACGAGATAGTCGCAAAACCACAGCGATTAGATTAATCATGTTACTGTTTTATTTAGAAAACTTTACCAAGAAATTGTAAGTTAGTCACAGTCAGCTATCCTTCGTCAGTCGTGATTCAAAATTAACTGCTGTAACGAATGAGTGACGCATTTGATGAAAACTCTTTAAATAAATAGGTTACTCATAGATTATCACTTATCTTCATATCAAGTGAGATTGCTCAATTTTGTTTATTTCGTTTAAACCCTTATTCGAAGATGGCAGTTTGACTTGAGAGGATCGTCAGAACTAAGGTTTGCGCTTTTTATTTCGCCATCCTTGTTCTTGTAATAAGTGTAGAACATGCTAGGCGTCCTCTGGGTCTTCCTTCTCATTAATTCTTGCTTCTATTTTAGTGAAATCAAGAGCTATCTAGCCGGATTTGGGTCGAAAACAGCAGCTCTGGCCAATCCTTAATAATTCTTCAGCTAAAATTACTTCCCTAATGCAAGAAGTATTGTAAATTTGTAATCCTTGAGTAGGTATAAGACTTGTGTTTGACGACAACCTCTTAACCCAAAAAACTGAGTCTGAGTGGTTATCAAAATCAATCCCGCAGTGTTCTATACAAAACAGGAAAGATCAAACGACTGACGCGGTTGGGACAATGATTTTTCCATAAGCCAGACTGATAGTTATCTAAGTAAATAGTAGTGTTAATGGATTCACTGATTGCCTATATTCGAGGCTATCTAGATTTTGATAAACTAGATCGACGCACGATATTATTAACGTTTAAAATTTGATGTTCACATTCTTTGGGGTGAGCAGTTACAGTCTAGTGTTCTAATACGCATGGTAGTTACTGTAGTTAGTCACAGGAATCTTAGCTTAGAATTTTTTTTTCGATTTTAAACCTAGGTAAGTCTGTAGTGCTTTCACAGGATTTATTTTTGTGTGCTTTGTACCCTAGGGTCAATATTCCACTGGAGAATTCTCACTGAAGATCATAATGTGGTTTTAGTCGGTAGAACATACGTGACATGCATTCTGATAGAGAGTAGATGTAAAAATTTCCACTCAACAAAAGGGTACCCGAAAATATCTTCAGGACACTTAAACCGGATTTGAAATAAGCTTGATTTACAGTTTATACGTCTCCATTATTAGTATCTTTGTTTACACGCTTCGAGTGAATAAATAACTATCTTTTCTCTTTGTTTTCATGAAGTAAGGTAATGTATTTGATTTTATACTGTTCCTTTTTGTATTTGTTTCGGCGTGTATTTATGGCATGCGTCTGTGATTTGTGAAATCTAATATTTTTTTGTGCTTGGATTTAGAAGTAAAACTGTGCTATTAACATATTGTGCAAACAAAGTAATGATAGGGCTTTCCCTTTTCCTGTTATTATCAAGAATTGTTGATAAGATAAGCAACGTTATCAGTTATTGTTATTTTCATAGATTGGTGCGAGGGGCACCAATCTATGAAAATAACAATAACTGTTAAACGATCGGGGAGACGGTTGCTTCAATCGGTGTTTATTCGATAATTGTTCCGGCATCCATGGAGACTATCTGTAATCAAATCAACCATTATTCATTGAATATGAAAATATTGGGGTTCAGTTTGTCAATTTGGTCATGTTGGAAGAAATTAGACCTTCCGAGAAACGTTTTGTTTTGAGTAGGTAGATTTACTTTTTGACATAATTGTGTGAAAAAGAAAGAAAAAAAGCAAGAACACTTACTAATGAAATTTCCTTTAATTTTGGTAAACAATTTGTTAAGTAAATAAAAGGTTCTGTAAACATAAATATATCCAAGAAGAGTGATGAATATGCTGATGTGTTTTACGCTTTGGTATCACATTTACATATCATTTGCCGCGCCACTGATTTACTTCAACTCCAGAACTGATTCAATGTCACATTCAAAATTTCAATGTATGTCGCGTTGTAGCATTAACTTTTAAAAACATGACTAGGAATAAAAGTAGTATTCCTTATTTCGATTCGTAGGTAGTATTTATATATATGTGAATTTTTGAAAAAAAAAAATGACTAACGATGAGCCATGCAGAATGGCGAATTTTCAATTTTCTTCGCACCCGCGGCAGGTCCCTGCCACCCCTGTATTTATCATCATGAATTCATCTTTGTTATCCAGTTGAGTCAAGTATTTTTAATGTTTAATTCTCCTCTTCGGTAAACACTGGTTCCCACATGCCCCTAGATGGAGAGAAGAGGAAAGAGAGTAAGCAGGCCATTGTCCTGTCATAAGAAAATCCAGGCCAATAATAACAAACATAATCATTTCTTTGGTCTTGATCCATCAACGTAGGCTTGTCCAAATATAAACAATATGGCTACAAATAATGTAACTTACGACTTACCACGACCCAATTGAATTCAAATGTTTCAACCCTGAACACATTAGGGGCTGTTCCCAAAATACCGAACGAGGTCAATCCAATTTAAGGGTAATTTAGAACATGTAAGCTTAGTTTAATTTCAGGTCAACAATTTGTCATGAAAAAGCTATAAAAATATTCCATACGTATGTGTATTGTATTGTCTCTATGCCTATTAGACGGTTAATTTATGACGAATCTTATTGTTTTTCTAGACAATGTAAGTAGTGATGTGTCTTTAAATCAAACTGCTCGAGTGATTTTGATTTGAGCAGTTGCAATAATTAATTGTACTTTGATTCATTGCGGAATCAATTGATTGATTGCAGTTTATTAATAAAAGGCTTTGTTGTTTTTTTCATTAACTTTTGTAATTGTTTTGAAATAGACTAAAGGATTGTCACGACTTTTAAAAAATCAGTGATTATCCATCGATAGGAAAAATTGTTAATTTGGAAAGTCAAAGATTGCATAAGACAAACCACCAATGAATATAAATTTCTTAACGTTAGACTCAACCAAAATCATCTTGAATTCGGTTTCATTATATTCCACAAAAATGATTGACGCACATCAGAAAGAAAGAAAGAATAATGTACATCACTACACCGCGTTGTTCTATGCGTCATTCAAAGGATGTACTACGCGCATGAATAATTGTTATAATGAGCTTTCTATCAGAATGTAATTGATTACTCAGCTCTCGATATCATGTGTGTTGGATCATTCGGTTCCCTACAAAATGGTTGAGCCGGATGGCGCTGATCTACGCGCCATGTTCGTGAACGGCTGCCGTCAGTTGAGACGAGTGTCCTTGGAGTTTTTTGCCCGTTCTTCTCCATAGAGATCTACGTTTTGAATTAGACAATTAGCTTCAACTTTGTGACTAACTGACAGACTCTTTGACAGTTAAAAAGTGCCTGTAAATGGTTTAATTGAAAGAAATACTTTGAGTTTGATCATTACATTTCCATCTAAATAATGAACGATTGTAACGAACTTGAACCGTTTCCTTTTGCGTGATAATTATAATGATGTGATCATATTTGTATGAGACATGCTGTTTGTATTATTTATTGAGAGAGATAATAATTATCGAATTGGCAGGAAATTTACGTCATGGTTCTTATCGATACTGATTAAAGAGTCAATAACTGACGCTGGAAAGAAAAAGTGAAATCCGAAAACTACTATTGTAAAATAATACTTCTAAACTTTATATTGACTGATTCCAAATTAGAAGAGGCATCGAAAGAATTCATAATTAAATAAAGAAAAACAGTCATAAATAATTGTCTGCCACGTAAAAGATACGTTTTGTCCATTTTTAAAGCAGTTTTAGAGGTCTTCGAACGAATTATCTCATAAAATGTTAATTTATCATCAACATTTAGAGCAGCTAAACGCAATTTAAAAGACATGTTAATGAATTGGATTTCCTAAAACGGTCACCAACGATATCAATGTCAGTTGTGGAAAAACAGCAAATATTGACCCAATATTCTGATTTACGACTAAATTATAAGGACTAAGCCATGTAGGAATGTTCTAGAACGTAGTAATATAAAGCTCAAAGTATTTTCGTAACATAAGCACGACTTGGGGCTATAGATTGTGATGGAATCTTCCGCCGCGCCGGGTCAAGGACGGGGAAGGACTTCTTTTTATTCTGGAACATTCCGTTCCGCCTAGGGATAGTCGATCGATACACACGCTTATATTACAGGTTATATTGTTATCTAAGTCACAATACGAGCGAATCTAAAAGTTATGGACATTATTATACAAGTTTCTGTCTGCGACTTCGTTCGCGTGGAAGTCAACTTTACTTGGCACTCTGTAAAGGCTCTTTCAAACAGGCGCGACACGCGACGCGACACAAAGACACCGCTCGTCGCGCGACGAGCGGTGTCTTTGTGTCGCGTCGCGTGTCGCGCCTGTTTGAAAGAGTCTTAATAGTATAGCTTTCCATCAGTGAAATAATATAATTTAAATCGGATCAGTAGGTACCTCTTTATAATACTTATTAGTTTTGATAATATGAATTATCATACAATTTCTTTATCCTAAAGTGAAAGTCCATTGTTCTCTAAAAGGCTTGTTAAAATAAATTAACGATAGTAAAAAAATCCTAAAGTGGCTTGAGAAAAATATTGCACAAATTACTTTCTTCCCACGCGAAAGGTAAGGAATTTACCGTGGGTGGGAAATGAAAGTACCTTGTGATAAAATTATTAAAATACTAGCGGACCTGACAGACGTTGTCTTGCCGAACAGCGCCATCTACTGGGTCCAATCATGAATCTAAAGTCTAAAACATCGACGGACCCACTCAAACATACACTAAAACTTCATCAAAGTCGGTCCAGCCGTTTAGGAGTGGCATTCTACTTACATATTATAATTTTTTTATGAAGATATTACACATATAAACCTTCCAGAATAAATTCTCAAAATTGTAGTCAATACGCATCAAAATCCATTGTGTAGATAAGTTAACTTTTTTTTATACAAGTTTGCGTATGACCACTACCTCACCTGATGTTCTGCGATGATATGGTCACCGACGGTGCACGCTTGCCTCTAGATAAAACCTGTCGTTTGATACCTTAGTAAATCTATTAGTAGTGACGCATGTTCTATTTTTATCCGACTTCCAAAAAGGAGGAGGTGTACGTAGCGTACGTTTGTTTTTTTATGTATGTCCACCGATTTCTCCGTCAATTGTGGACCGATTTTGAAAATTCTTTATCTGTTTGAAAGGGTATGCTTTCGAGGTGGTCCCATAAAAATTGTATTTACTTTGCTTGGATAGTTTTTGAGTTGGCTTCAATAATAAGTATTTTTTCCCACTTAGTATGTGGATGATATGATAAGTTCCTGTCACTGTTATTTACATAGCAGGTATTTGAATCTGTGTGGGGTAGGTACCACAACTAAAAAGTGAAATATAATACTTTTTACAACAAAAAAAAAAACTGCCTTCCACAAAAAAAAAACACTACAAAGTGAAAAATAACTTTAAATTTCGGAAGTCTGTGGCAAAAACCAAAATTCTAAACCAAAGACACCGACTTCCGAAATTAGTTATTTTTTTCAGGAAAGGTTTCTGTTATTACACTATGTCAGGACATAACTCCGCGTCATTCACGGCCAAAATCTTTTAATTCCAGTGCAAGGATGACGTCAACATCGTTTAACGTGGGATTGAACGACAACGTGAGGCTCTCAAGCCGGGTGCTGCGCCCCCCGGGCGGCGGACACACCGATATCTTCGGAGGGGAGACCGAGCCCCAGCAGACAGGGCGTCGTGGACCGCCTGCGTCCACCATCGGCTCTGTTGTTGGTAAGCAGATGCAATTTTTTTTTAAAGAGATCTGTGGTTTCACTCTATTTTGATTCCTCTTAAGGTTTAATTTTTAGATGTCGGATAAACTGCTACAAGGATCAGTTGTAAACATTTGTGCAAAATTGTTTTGTGAAATAGATTGAAAAGCAAGATGGCGGCGCGGCGTTCCTTGTACAGCTTGACTTTTCTCTATAAATAAATATGGCGGTTTGACAGCTTTTGTATTGAAAATGATGTTAAAAAGTTATCCGACTTGAAAAATCTGCAATTAATTAAGATAAATGTATGATTCATGTTTCACTTGTGTGGCCTCTGGCTGTAACAGGAGTAATCTGTTGGTGTGAAGCGACTAGACTTACGATACAACAACAATCAATTAGTTTTCAAAACTCCATTACCAAACTTTAACATTTCAGGTCCAGACGAACCAAAGGCAGCTAACGGCACTGAGCATTCCAGCCAGAACGGACAGAATAGTCCTCAGGAGGCTGCACCGGCCCCCGTGGCCCCGGAGCCAAAGGCGGCCCCCGCGGCCCCTGAGCCGGCCCGCGCCGAGGCCCCAAAGCGCGTGCGCGTGCCCCCCGGCGGGTTCTCGTCAGGGCTCTGGTAAGGCCAGGCGCATACAAGCTTAGATTCCTCATGCTAAAGATTCCCGGGGACCAGTTGTTTACATTGGCCGCACATCTGCATTTTTCACATTTCGGATCTTGGGACGAGTTGGTGCAAATAGTTTTGGCACACAAATTGGAAAAGTCGTAACTCTAGGATAGAAATTTTGAATGTAAATAAGTCTCAAGCCAAATTTTATAACCAAATTGGGCTTATCCATGCGGCATGACGTCATCGTCCGATGTAAACGCTTCGTTAGGTTTATTTAGGGTATGCTGTGCCTTTTTATTTTCTAAAGTTGCATTGGTTGTAGATAGTTTCGTTTAAATGTGATCGCTGACTGGTCCCCTGACGGGTCTCTGAATGTTCGCTTGATAAGATAACGATGGTTCTTTTGCAATCCTCGCAGACTGGAATACTTTAATATTTACTGAAATGGAACATTTTTTCAATACTAGTATTATTTACCTATATAGTTAGGAAATTACTTTTCGTATATTTTAGTCTTACATAATATTCAGCTTCCGTGTCAAAGCAAGCGTCTCGCTCGCCAAACTCTTTCTATTAGGAATCTAAAGGTCACAATTTGGTTAAGATTTCCTTCAAGGCCAAAGTAATTTAACACTTTGAACTATTTAAATTTTTTATGCAAATTTCGACTTAAATGTTTAGCTGTTTAGAGATTATTATCGTGTAAGGCTTAAAATTGATATGTATCGATGGTATGTTAGCATTTTGATGATTTTGATACTTTTTATAACAGACTGATCTGTGCCTATTTCGTGTTGATGTTGTACTTAAAATTTGTCTCAATTTAGCATTTCATGTTTTGCAGTTGTGGTTTTTATTACAAAATAACTATTGTATGCCTTCGCTGGCAAATGCGATTATGTATAATATTAATAATGATAATTGTATTTTTATATGAATTACAAAATGTGAAAAACACATACCGGTGTTTTATTTGCAGTTATTAACATAAAGTTAAATCCAAAGAAAAATACACAAACCCAAGATACACACACACACACACAACACTGTTGAGTCCTGGCGCTTACCGTGAGGATGGCACTTTTTGTCGTAAAAAACCACGGTTGTTTTGCCGTGTGTAGGCACGGTCTTCAGTGTTGTATGGATTACTATAGAAGTTTGTTGGCAGACACGGCGGCGCTGCCGCACGGCGCGGCGCCACCGCCGTATGCGTCGTGTCTGTACAACGTACTTGCAACCGACGTTAAGGCAATGCGCAACAAAAGGTTTACCTACCCAGTGGCACAACTGACGACACTATAGCGACGTTAACAGCCATAGTCTCCGCAAGATCTCCGTTCGTTAATATTCCTGGCAACTGGGAAGTTGTCATACGGTAGGTAGGGATCATAGAGTGACGAATCAGTAAATTATTTTTACCTAAAGCTATAAGTTAACCGAGCTATGAGGAGAAATATGAATAAAAGTCTTCATCTTTTTACTGGTACATCTTTAATTAGAAGCATCACCATAGTGCCGTCTTGGCTGGCCTTTTCTTTGTCGTGTTGATGATTCCATTTATACCTTTATTTTATTTAATATGCTGCGACCAGCGTTGCCTCTGTCTTCCATAGTTCAGGTATTATTACATCACAGAGGGACTTTACAGCTCGAAATATTTGACAAACTAGTGAAATAAATCCTCGGTATTTTGAGATTATCATTGAGACAGTGTAGATTTGCATTCTCGCAGTCGGTTCTTGGCCTTATGAACTCGCTCTATATTGAACCTCATTCTGATCTTCCTTTGTTTTATGACTAAAAAAGAAATAAAATATATACATATAAAATGGGCGCCTCGACGTTAGACGACGCAAGTCAAAATGTTAATCATTTTTAGATAATGCTGAAATAATATTCAATTCAAATCATGGCACATTCTGCAACTGATAATACATATCTGAAAATACTATATTTTCAATCTGCTTGAATATTCAATCACCAATATGTAAGTGCCTATTTTTCAAACAAACGTATCAACATTTCTTAAGCTAACCTAGCCCATGTTCCGTAATTTATAGGATTAGGTAATATTAGATATTTGTAGAAACTTTGTGTGTTGCACTTCCACGATGTGATTGCATCCAACTAGTGTCTGACAAAACCAACTAGCAGCGACGAGCTGCGCCTGCGATACATTGACCAAGCATGGTAGTGGCAGCTTTGGAGGGGAGCCAGAACTCCATATTGGGCTACATACAGTGCCAGACAACGATACGAATAACAGCTGATAACAATGCACTCTTTGGAAATTGTATGTTGCCAAGCATATTATAAGATGGGGGATTATATCGCTGACAAAAATGCTTGATTCTACGCTGGTCCAGCTCCACAAGGGCGCATAAACTAATTGATTAGCATTCGAAAATATTGTGGGAGCTGCTGAAGATTGCATGTATAATTTCAACACGAATGATGTAACCAATATTTTGTAACAATATTATGATTTAAAAGAGTGTCCGTGGAGTTTCTTGTCCGTTCTTCTCCATAGGAACGTACCTACTACGCTTTAGAATGGGCAACTAGCTTCATCTTTTTGACTGATCGACCCCTTGACAATTCAAAAGTGCCTGTAAATGGTTTAATAAAAAAAATGCTTTGAGTTGAGTTCGGTGTACTAACTAAGCATTATAGTCAATGCAAGTATGCAGAAAGTGTCAAGAAAATGCAAGGAATGTCAATAAATGCTCAACGGGAATGAATCTAAATAAAAATGCAAGTTGTCCGACTCAAATCACGTCTAATTGAACACTAATTTAATTATGTACAAAAAAAATGCATCATCTAGGCTCCGCCGTACCTATGTCAATGTGCTTCCAAAGTTTGTGGTCACGATCAAAGTGCAAATACGCAAGCCTACTAACTTATTGCATCAAAAATACATATTTCAAAACCATGTACTACACCGTATAAAAATTATTACTACACATCGATCCCAGCCTGGCTATCGTATCGCACGACTCACTATGACTTGCTGTTACACTTGCTACACCCGACACCACGTCTGCAAGTGCTAGTTTACATTTTCCAAATCGGCAAGCCAAACAAAGGGTAGGCTATGTTAGACTAAGCCGTGGCAAGGACGGGGAACGAATTTGTAACGCGACTTCTTGCATCTTGCCGACTCTTCTCCATAGGAAACGACCAATTTGAACCGTGCACCTAGCTTCTGACGTTCCATAAATGCCCATTTATTTCATTTATGTGAAATAAAATATTTAAAATTTGAATATAACACACTTGGTTTGTATGGAAAGTGTTTTGAACAGCGGCCGCCGAGGCCGTCTCCGTGCTCTGTGCATACTAATCATCCTATATGCGCTGAGCAGACAATGGAAAATTTCTCCGCGAGGAGGAATATGTGAAAATCCCGGCGCACAGTGGGCTGAAAATCGGCTTTCATAGACATTCGATTTTTTTTTCGAATTGGTCAAATTTTTTGATTGGAATTGTTTAAAACAATCATGACCTTGAGGTATAATTGGTATGACGTCATAGAACATAGTGGAAGATAGACTTTTGATTTTTTTTCAAAATACTTGTATGGGAATTATCATAAAATCTTCAATATCTCAGCTATCGCATATTTGCGCAAAAGAATTCTTTCACACAAAAAATCTCCTATTTTTTTGCCAATTTTTGATATATTTCACTTTTATGGCAGAGGTGCGATGAAAAAGAAAAAAAATAAAAATAATTTTATTATTTTTATTTCTTTATTTATAACGATTATAAATGAATTTAATTACGCATTAGAATAATATAACAAAGAATATATAGCACAATAGTCTAGGCCATCGTGAGCCGCTTTTTTAGTCATTGATTTTTATACTACCTAGCAGAAAAACAGCATCTTATACGTAAAAAAACAATTCTTAAATTGTTGACAACAAATACTCGACTTTATCGGAAGCCTGACCCTTTTAGCCTATAACAATTACCGAGAATTATTGCTAATAGGTACCTACCTATTAACTAATAGGTAGGTGATCACTGATCACCTAATTTAAGTTTTATTATGACAATGAAGGGTTTTTAGGCTGATTACTAATCGTTCTCCAGAGGTAGAACTTACAGAATCACTGTGCCTAATGGGTTATTATCATTAGGGTATAATAACAGTTAAACATATAATATACAACTACAAATATGACTTACATTTAAATTTTAAATAGTTTTATATAAAAAAAAATAGAACAAAAATAGTACCTAAATCTAAATACATTCTAAAAATAAAATTTAATTGATTATTTACAGACATGCTCTAAATTAATACTAACAAAAGTAAAACTAATAAAAAGTTAGTAAATAAACAAAAACATCTTAACCTACTGTTAGTCACAATCACTACATTCTGATTCTGATTCAGATTCGGAATCTAATTGATTTATATCGCAAAATTCGACATCGGGTTCTTGCAGGTTATCCAAAAGATCCCGAGTTTCAGAGAAGAGAGCTTTCCTGTTCTTTACATCCATAATTGGTCTAACTGAAGAAATGAGAGGGTCTGAAGTGAGAAGAAGCATGTTTAGAATGTCTTCATTAGAACATTGTCTGCTCTTTTTTCTTGAATGATGACATCTAAATCTTCGAAAGTCCTTATTACGAGCCTCTGATGCTTCTTCTGAAAGACACCCAATTGGTACTACTGCATTACAAGCTATAATATCTGCCTCATGTACAAGTAACTTGTGCACAGTTGACGACATGTAATACCAGTTATAAAGTGCCAAATACTTCTCTGCTGTCTTTAGGCAGTACTCTTTAAATTTTTCAATATATATATTTTCTTCTGATGTAATAGCCTGTAAAATAACAGCAAATCTCCGAATCAAATTCTCATCCAGACCCGTAATGGCTGCGGTTTTTTCCGGAAATTCAAAAAATCTCCGTGCTGTATTTCCATCGTTGGTTGTTCCTGAGCCTTGTTTAACCACACCTATGATCAGGTTCAGTTCCCGCTTGAAACCGTCTTGGATTGTTTTTTTCCTTGCCTGCAGAATAGCTTTATCTTCTTCCCCTTTTGCCATCCATTTTTTAAGATCTTGTCTGTAAGAAATATTTAAAAGGCATTCCATGCAATTGATGCGTGCATGTAACGAAGACAGCCCAAATTCGTATAAATTCTCAGAAACAGGCCTTTTTAACACTTCCGTTAAATTGTTCATCTCTGAAGGTTTTGCCAAACATAAATAGCAAACTGAGCTGGCTTTGGCTTCAGAGATGTAAGTGCAGACCTTGCCATCGATCATGGTCATCTTAAGGTCATGGGTGACCTTGTTGCTGCCACTATCTGTCGGTCTCAACGCTTTTATTTCTTCTTTCATACTGTCTAAATGCTCTTTGACAACCAGTTTGCTTTCTTTCATGAAGCTAAATCGCACGGGACGACAAAATGATGAAGAACAGGGTTTCGGGTTTTTCCATATGGTGTCACTGCCATTGATTAGTTTCAATGGAACTAATGATGTCATGAAGACACTAGAATCATCATTTTCACTGTCCATTGTCTGTTTATATCTGCTCTGGCTAGACGCACCGTCAAATCCCCATTTCGATATTAATATTAACTGTTTCTGTTCTACGCACTCAGGTAAACTGTCGAAGATTCTTTTGACTGTTAAATCTAATAATCCTTGAAGAGAAATTTTTGCTGATGAATCCGTCACTGTTATTGTTTGTTTGGAAGGATAACATTGTAATTTCGCCTGTTGAACTTTGTAATAAGATGGATACAAATCTTTTACGCCTTCACGTATGGCTGTTTCTCTCAATGTTATATATTGCCACTTAGATAATTTTAAAGAGAGAAATATGCCAAGTGCCTTCTCGGGTGTGAAAACTTGCTTGGCCAACGATTGATGAATTAAATTATTGAACTTATCAGCAGCTCCTGGATTTGTCAACATGAATTCTAGTGCTGAAGCAATATTCTCCTTTCCTTCTTGTCTCATCTTTATGATAGCAGCATATGCTATCTCACTGGACTCACAATTTTCTTGATCTGTAATTCTCCTTCTTTTTTGTTTCTTTCCTAGATCTTGAAATGGTTTACGAGTTGGTGCCTTTCTTTTTGTCATTGTTCCAACTGATATTGCTGCTGATGTAGATGTGGAAGGTTGAGGAGATATGGCATTTACTTCAGAATCCACAATGCCTGAAGCAGCAGGTACTTTTATGCAACTAGGCCAATCAATATCAGTCTCAAGCCAGTTTTTGTGTTCCTTTAAGAAACACTCCAGTTTTCTGTTGGCTTGCTTCCATTTCCTTGTAATAGCTAGTGTAATCCTTCTGCAATATTCTTTTAATGTTAAATTATCTTCATCGGAGAGATTTAAGTTCAAACGAGAAACTACAGCATTATATAGTGCAAGGCTGTCACTGTACTTCCCCGAATTCTTCAAAATCATGAAGAAATCTAGGTAAGTAGATAAACTCTCCATTTTTTGCAAGCACAATTTCACTGTTAACACAAGGGGAAATCAATGTGAACTGAATAATTGTTCCCAATACTGCACTTTAAATACCTGTGAGATATCTGTACAGAACTAAATTAACCCTAATGATTATAACTCATTAGGCACCTGCACAGTGATTCTGTAAGTTCCTCTGGAGAACGATTAGTAATTAGCCTAAAAACCCTTCATTGTCATAATAAAACTTAAATTAGGTGATCAGTGATCACCTACCTATTAGTTAATAGGTAGGTACCTATTAGCAATAATTCTCGGTAATTGTTATAGGCTAAAAGGGTCAGGCTTCCGATAAAGTCGAGTATTTGTTGTCAACAATTTAAGAATTGTTTTTTTACGTATAAGATGCTGTTTTTCTGCTAGGTAGTATAAAAATCAATGACTAAAAAAGCGGCTCACGATGGCCTAGACTATTGTGCTATATATTCTTTGTTATATTATTCTAATGCGTAATTAAATTCATTTATAATCGTTATAAATGAAGAAATAAAAATAATAAAATTATTTTTATTTTTTTTCTTTTTCATCGCACCTCTGCCATAAAAGTGAAATATATCAAAAATTGGCAAAAAAATAGGAGATTTTTTGTGTGAAAGAATTCTTTTGCGCAAATATGCGATAGCTGAGATATTGAAGATTTTATGATAATTCCCATACAAGTATTTTGAAAAAAAATCAAAAGTCTATCTTCCACTATGTTCTATGACGTCATACCAATTATACCTCAAGGTCATGATTGTTTTAAACAATTCCAATCAAAAAATTTGACCAATTCGAAAAAAAAATCGAATGTCTATGAAAGCCGATTTTCAGCCCACTGTGCGGCGTCGCGGAACAATTTGCCCATCGTCTGCTCAGCGCTTTAGCCTCTAGCTTATAACCTACTGGTTCCAGTGACAGTGTGTCACCCCGGCCTGGTGGCGCGGTATGGAGGGCGGGGGGCGACAGTCACGGCTGCTGGGCAGGTTGCTAGGAAGGTTGCGCGGAGATCACCACAAGTACAGTCTGGAGAAACGATACTCGGTTACATCTACCGTGTGAGTAACTTTGTTTGTGTTCACTACAGCCCAAGGCTCGGATACCGGTTAAATTTTCAAACCGTTATTATGTACTTGACGCAAAACCCTTTACATTCGGTGTCGCTCGTAGAAACCGGTTAATGTAGGTTAAAATAAAGTTCTTTAAACGTTCACGTTCTTAAGAAAAGTTCGGAGTAAATAAACCGGTTTTCAACGGTATTTTTTAAACCGGTTCCGAGCCTTGCTACAGCCAAACTATTCTATAAAAACTGACCGAGAAAACTTAAGGCGACGATAACAGAGTTTTAATGATTTTATATTGAAGATGACGTCTAAACGAGTAGTGCTAATGTTTTAGAAAAAATATATGTTAAATTAGAGCATTTTATTAATATTTTAATATAGGCATATTTTGAATTATGTTTATATAACATAGTTAAATTAATTTGTAAAGTTAGTTCTAAACGCGGATAAAAAACAGAATTGCGTAAAATCTATCAAGCGTATTTTTCTGAAACCATCACCATTTTAAAGATAATTTAAATATTGATCTTTTAGTATACGAGTTTTATTAAAATATCTTTTGTTTGATGTATAATAAATCAATAATGCGTTTAATTTGGGACAGCGCTCCTTGATGGGCGAGTCCTATTACTGGCGGAACGTACGACGCGTTGCGTGAGCTCAGTACAGAACACGCAAGCTAACCATTCAAGGTCATTGTCATATATCTGCGTCTTAAAGAGGATTTATCCTAAAAGTTGGCAACTTCGTAAATAGCTGTCAAATATAAATTGCCTCTTGCTTAATTTGGCAATATTACTGTATGGAATTAAGAAATGGGGCTGGCTAACTAGGTATTGATTATGAAATGCAATAATTAATATCGTAACACCGAATATTTAGTTTTAGATGTAAAAAAAGTATTTGGAACCTTTGCAAATGGCTTTTTATACAACTACGGCTTTTTATACAACAATAATGGTTACAGCATTAAATTCAATGTTATAATTGCAATTCATTATTAATATTCTAGTTTGCTAGTTAGCCACATTTCTTATTTCCATACAATAGCTAATATTGCCAAATTAATCAAAACAGCGAAATATGTATTAGACATTTATTTGCGACGTTGCCCACTTTCAGAAACACGCTTCTACACTATTTGCGCTGTAGCATGGTGCGGGTGACAGTTTCAGTAACATTTCGTTTCACTCTTGAAAGTTGCCGCGATTTACAATTTATGACTTAATATTTCAGTTGTACCACATTCGTAATATATTAAATAATTAATAACTGTAATAAATTAAATTAAACCCAACCAGAATGTTCTAATCAAGAAATAAAATCAAATTGAATGAAAAATTAAGCAAAGTGTTATGCGTATAACGTAACGCCATAGACGTATTTAGTGATGGGATGTACTGCTACGATGGATAGTCGATATTTTTTATAATAAAAAACGTATATTGTGCGTAGGTCAATTTTTATTTTTAAAAGGTCTAATTATACAACAGAACATTTATAGGGTAAGGTTGCTTAAAAGGTTGCTAAAAAAAAATACATGTTATTCGTCTAAACTCATATCAGAGTCAGGAACATCTGAATTGTCACTCAATTCATCATCTGAATCTGTGACGGATATTATTAACGATGACTCAATTATGTTGTCAATATGTATGTCACGATCCCAATCAGACATAATGTCCCTTTTTGTTTTATTCACGACCTTCGACCAGTCTTCAGGTTGAACATTGTTGATGGCCTCTTGTAATAGGGCCAACATCTTATTTGCCGTAAATGGCGGCGAAGTATTATTTCTTGCGGCGTAACCTAAAAATAAACGAACTTATAAAAAAAAGTATTCAAATAATCATCAATCAGCCTAATCTAGTATCTGGTAATGTTTTTAAACTAGGTACATGCTACGATCGGAAAGCTGATTTTTTTATAAAGCTTCAAAATGGGAATTGAAATTAAAAGCATACCTTTTATTTGGGCCCAAATCAGCTCAATAGCGTTATACTGGCAATGGTAGGGTGGTAGTCGAAGGACCTGGTGGCCTTTTTCTTTTGCCATCTCGTCCAGAGCATAGGTAGGAGTTGGTGGCTTATGGCGTCGGACTAAGGCAATAAGCTCCGTCTTTAACATTTTTATATCTGCTGTAACTCCGTTTTCACTCAGCCACTTCACCAACTCGCTTTTGCGGTTGGATTGGTTTGGGGGTTTATTAACTTGCACCGAATGGTAGGGTGCGTTGTCCATTATTATGGTCATAGGCTCTTTTAAATTGTTTAATAGACCTATGAACCAATCTTTAAATTTTTCGTAATTCATCTCCTCATGATACTCCGTAGTTTTTTTTGACTTAAAAGCCAGCAAACAATCAGGGACGAATCCACTTGCTGTACCTGCGTGACAAATAATAAGGCGTTCGCCTTTGCCTTCCGGCACTTTGGTACACGATTGTGCCGTATCGTCGGTCCAACTTTTACCCACTGTGTGGTTGGCGTTTAGCCACGTTTCATCCAAAAAGACAACTTTGCTCCAATCACTTATGTTTTTGGCCTTCCTTAAAAATCTACATCTTGCTAGGGCAATGTCAGTCCTATCCATAATAATCTTTCTTTTGTTAACTTTTTTGTAAACAAAGCCAATATCTTTTATAACTTGCCGTAGCGAAGTAATACCTCCTTTGAACAAGTCAGCTTCTTTTAATGATTTTAGAAGCTTGAGCAATGTGGGTAGCTCCATTCTTCTATAATAATCATAAATATGATTTCTAATAGCAACCTTAGCAAAATCATCCAAATCTGTGATTGGCTTCACCTTGGTCCGCTTTTTGTTGGGTGTCGATAATTTATTTTCAAACATCCCATCTTGGCCAATTTTCTCACGTGTTATACGCGAAACAGTATTGCGGCCAATATCAAGAGCTTCGGCTACTCGTTCTACAATATGATTCAATGGTAACAACGGTCCATTATTTTGTTGTTCTCTTTCAAAGTAGTCTCGGAGGCGAACAACAAGCTCCCTGGCCTGACTACCCAAAACAGTTTTTTTTGTATGCTTAGGCATGGTAATAACAACAAACTCAACAAACTTATAACAAATAACAATTTAACAAAAATGAAAACAAACAATGAAATCGTAATACGTGTCACATTAAGTCACAATATAACGCGCTTGCACTCGTACTCGCACTCACAGCATCGCACGGGTAAACAACATGGCCGCCGCGCCGATGCACCATAGAGCAAAAATGTTGTCACGAAAAAAAAAACATAAACCCGATTTTGATTATTTTATATAAGTACAAAGATAATTATGTAGCCATAAAACATTTATATTGACAAGTTTATACACGTAGTTACACTGCACAACTGAATAATACACTAATTTTCATAACAATATTAAAGAGAACTAGATTCACGCTGCGAGTATCGTTAGCGATAAAAATGAATTGCATAACCTCACATCCCTACGTGGTACTGACAAATGTCAACGTCATACGGGCAACTGTCACCCGCACCATGCTACAGCGCAAATAGTGTAAGTGAAGTGATCTGTCACTCTACCCGATGCTGGGGATACGCACTATTGATGACTCACTTCAACGAAGTTTTCACGATTATGAGATTTTTCACGATCTGGAGATCTTGTATCTTCTCGTCTGACATTATCCTAGTGTCAAACGATATTGGGCTTTCAAGTCTTAACTATTGATAGACATAAAGAAAAATATTCTATAACCCGTAACCACGAAAGAAAAGAATTGAAAAAGGCGGCACATTCCCTCTTACTTGCATTTCGTTTCTTTAATGGCGCGGGTTATATATGCTGATATCATAAGTTCATAACAGGGGACAATTAAACAGATTAAGGCATATACAAGACCTACCGCGCGCCTAGAGGGAACAATTACCTGTTCTAAGCACCTCATAACTACCAACATCAACTAACGAATAAAAGAGAAGCTAAGGTACCTACCAAATCACAGACGCCACTCATTATTCTTGATTATCAACATATCCAAAACCCCATTTACACGATGCAAGTCTACAATCAAATTGAGGCAACAAATGACTTGCATTGTCTAAATTTGGTGAAATGGTGCAACTTTTATTGTTTCTTCAACTTATGTCACCATGTAAATCAGGGTTTATCTTGACACATCCGCAGCAACGGAAAGTCGCCGACACACACCGTGGAGAACAGTGTGTTTTACTTAAATATAGAGCCGTCGAATAACGAAGCCCCTACCCTCTCCAGCATGAGCGAGAGTACCGGCTGCAGCACCACCAATGAAGACGAGGAGATGGACCCCCAGGTCCTGCACAGACCCTCGCCGAACGTCTCCACCGCGATCGATGATGACCAGTTTGTCGGTAACATTGATTTGAGGCAGGCAGACTTTTTTATTTATTATTTTTTAGTTAGGAAGTAGCTTAGTTTTTTGGAGGGGCTAAGCTGAGTGGTTATCCGAGGTTTTGATAAAACTCGGATAATAGTGGTAGTGGCTGACGTAGCTGTGCCGACGCCAGTTCCAGATTTTTTCGTCTTCTGGTTTCTCTGGGTAGGTTCTAATCTGTGCATTAAAGTAACCTGAAGGTCAGGAGACTCGTAAATCTTTGCCACTATACCTACATAAAAAAAATGTATGGCGTCTAGTGGTGACATTGGAACATCTAAAGTTTTCTGTTGAAGGTATGGCGGGCAATACTTGACACCAGAGCAACTGCCCGAGTTTTGTGATCAACTCAATCACCTGGTGGAGGTGATAAGAAATATACAGTCTTACGCTAAAGTCACCGGAGAATACCCAAGGTACATAAAAATAGACTTAGTTGGTTCTGTTAAGTGTAATTCTCATAGATCCCACTTTTTTTCGAATCCATAGTATTTTTCGCAGTAAACCGCAGGCCACACTGGGAACGAAGCGAAACGGAGCCAAGTCCGTTTAGCTTTCCTCCGCGTCAATTGGAACCGTGCACCTAGCTTCTAACGTTTAATAAGTGCCCATGTAGGATTATATGAAATAAAATATTTGGAATTTTTGAAAAATGTCACCGTGAAAGCTTAGATGAAGTGAGCTGTTATTCTACCTGATGCTAGGGATTGATTGACACTAATTGACAGTTCACTCTACTTAAGTTTTTACGATGAGATTTTTACAGAATAAATCGGCAGATGCAAGCTTAATTTAACCTTGAACCCCAGTGAACTGGAACGCCGCCTGGAACAAGAAGCCCGCGAGGTGTCCGCCATAGCCGCTGAAGCGCGTAACGCACGCGACGTGGTGGCCCGCGTGCGCGCTCAGCGGCGAGCCGTGCGTGCGCACAAGAAGAATCTAGTGTCACATCTAGCTAGCTTGAGGGAATCTGGTTAGTAGTTGAAAGATTTAGGTCCGCTTGCACCACAAATGACGCTAAAATGTTTTCAAAACATCATTCTGCCAAGTCATAGATCTCGAGTTCGAACCCAAGGCACGCACCTCTGACTTTTCGGATGCATGTGCTTATTGTATAATTATCACTTGCTTCAAAAACGGTGATACAAAACATCGTGAGGAAACCTGAGATGCCTGAGAGATATTTATCGACGGCATGAGGCCCATAGGCGGCATAAAAACTCTGACACCGGTTAGACACTGACCTCACCAAAAAGGAGAAGATCATTCTGCCTCTGTCATCTGCCAAATGGGCCTGCTCTTGACCTCGATCTCGCCTGGTGGAAAGTAATGGTTGTCGTTTACGATGTAACGAGCGTACACAGAAGATGCTTGTTCACTCTTGCTTTGAAAACTGACGGTTATAGGTGGCAGGGAATATCTGGGGACGTACTACTCTTAGGACCAAAGAGGCACCATCGAAAGCTCTTATTTTATTCCACAGAGTTCCGAGAGTTGGAGAGTACGGTACGGCTCTCAGATAGGAAGCTGTTCAAGAGCTGGGAGTCGCTGAAGGACTCAACGGATCCAGCGGCCTTCGATTCCTTGCTTGATGAAATTAAGGTCTGCTTAATTTGGTCCTAAATTCCTTATGTACGCAAGTTGAATCGATATTAATGTTTGTCAATATTATTAGGTCTTAGGCCCACTTCCTTTAGGCCTATATGGGAGTCACTGTGACACTTCACGTTACTAATAAAAGAGTCAGTACTTTAATATGCATATATTTTATCTTCAATATCCCAAACACTAAACACAGTCGCTCGGATCGGCCATTGCGCAGTAACTGGCGATCGAACCTCTCACACATCAAAACGCTGACACATTAACGGTGTGGTGTTTGATGTTTTCCTACTTATTGTTAGAAGGCGCGTAGGCCTTCTTAGAGTAGGCAAGAGTGGATTGATTTCTGAAAATAATAACCATCTCTGGTTCGCAACGATCGCAGCACCTACGTAAACCTATTTTTAATACTTACTCATTTCCTGTTTATAACTGAAACGTGTTAACATCCACATCCAGAACAAACAATCAGCACTGGAATGCTTACTCCGCCTGGTGCACAGCAAGCAGTCGTCACTGAGCCGCGCCGCGCCGCCGCCCACGCCGCTGCCGCCGCCCGAGCCACTAGAGAATGATGGTTTGTATCTTCTACTTGCTTTTATGGGTATACTTTTGACAACCAGTACCACTACACCACTACCAACCGTTGAGGCTCAGAATGTCAACTTATGGGAATTTATGGAAATTATCATTATGGGAAGTTGACATTTTGGTACCAGGGGACATTTTGGGAAGTTGACATTCTGAGCCTCAACGCTACCAACCCGCAATGGGTCCGCGACCCGCGTGCTGGATAACAACCCACTCCCTCTCTCAGAGAGGAGGCCAGCAATGGTAACATAGGAATAGGCCGATTTTGTTATGCTTATGCTATATAGAGTTATGAGGAAAAGGTTGTAAAGTTCACTCATCCTCCATAGAAAAGGGAGGATGAGTTCGACTAGACTTCGACTTCGACTAGACGGGTGTTATGTTTGGTGGGCAACGGCCCGAGGTAATAGCATTTTACTTCTCGTATCCGGGCGTTAAAATGACACATCAAGTTAAAAAAAGAGACGGTCTCTTAATTTATAGTAGTGCTCTTCACCGAATCTGTTGACAGCGACCCAGATTTTTTTTTTCGTTTAGTGAGCTCTCTTAGGTAAGGTTTAGGGTGCAACCAGACTACGGTCTCAAAACGTTTTCGACATTCTTTGTCGATTGATTACTATATGCCACACCATCGATCGACGTCGATTGACCGAAATCCGGTCACCATGCACAACACTGGTTGGGTCTGAACGATCGATGTGACCAATCGACCGCAGTCTGATTCATCTCTACAGACTTTTTTTTTTAACTGGATGTGTCGCGTACTGTACATTGGAGTATAGAATAGAGACTTGCCTCCAGAGTCAGGCGCAACTGGTGCTTCCGGTGGCTCGGGCGGCCGTAAGCGATACGACACGCGCGAAACACGCGACTCGCGACGCGGGAGTGGCAAGCGACGCCGCCGCGAGCCGCGCTCCGTGCCGCTGTCCGGCGAGTCCAGTCGCCATGCCCCGCCGCCACAGGTCAGGCTTACGTAATGGTCGAAGACTACCGTTCATAGAATAGAATAGAATCATTATTTATTTGCACAGAAAGTAGGTGCAAAAAAAATGCAGAGATCGTTAATCAAGGTAGCATCTTCCAAAAGACGTTACCTTTTGACTGCATTATCCCAACTGGTGGGCATAGGGAACGTCCCGTGACTTCCACCTATTTCAATCCAAAACTAATGGGTTTGTTCCGCCATTATCTACGTGGTTTGACGCGGGTCGCAACGCCTCCTGGCTGTATCAGTAAGTATATAGTGTGGCATTTGCGGACGTCTACTGCAAAGAAGTTGTTCGCAGAAAAAAAAAAATTGATCTCCTGTTGATGACTTGTCCAATTGTCCATAGTTGACTAGTGTTATCAGCCACCAAGAATGCAAAATTCTTGAGTTAGTATGTTCTCATGCTAGCCATCGACGCCTGACCTGATTTAAGTAGTCTCTGACACGATGACTATAGAACATTGTGTTGTCCATATTGATCCCATACACCAGCTTATTGTAATATTTACAGAGAATTTCCATAATCTAACAGGCAGTTTTATCATCAGGTGACCCTGTACATCCAAGGAACTGAGAGCACATCACGCTACAGGGTCGGCAGCGCCGGCGCAGTCGCGCTCACACCTCTAGAACTACCCTCTGGAGGAAGCGTCAGGGACATCCTGTTCTTCACCACTAACTGATAGTCTTTACTAATAAAATAATCGGATCGGAAAACTAGTAATTTTGTTTTATTTCAAAACGTCACTTCATTAGAATTGAGTTTTTTTATCCTTAAGTATTATTCTGGAAAAGACCATTCTCCTACCGTTATCCTAATTTATTTGTGGTCGGCGCAACACGTCTTTTTGTTCCATATTTCTCTATCAGTAGTCGCCTCGGAAGTCACTCCCGTTCTAGCCATATCGTCAGTCCATCTATCGTTTTTAGGGTTCCGTAGTCTACAAGGAACCCTTATAGTTTCGCCATGTCCGTCAGTCTGTCTGTCCGCGGCTTAGCTCAGAGACTCTTAGTACTAGAAAGCTGTAATTTGGCATGGGTATACATACTTATCATGCCGACAATGTGGAAAAAAAAAATTACGGTATCTCCCCTACACTACAAGTGCGGATGTTTTTTTTTCTCTCATCTATCTTATGGCATGGGGTGACGTTGGAAAGTTCCTGCAAAAATATTGGAAGTTTGTGAAAACCATTTTTGGATTGAGGGATCCGTTTTCGAAATATTAAGCTTTAAAGTGCTAATAGTGTCCTTTTTTTGCGTGGGAAATTATCAAACAACTTCTCCTGCTTTGGGCGGAGCGGGAAGGCGTGTCAGACTCTTACTGACTAAAACCCACCCGTGTTCCTTCAGTTGAAATCAGTTGCCATTTTGCCGGGGGCCTCGGTTTCCTTTTCGGACTTCCCCACAACCCCGGCAGGCATCAGCCCTAGCGGACCCCGTCACTTCTCCTAAAATCTCTTTGAGGCGCGCGTGGAACATAACGCGCCGTCGACCCAGGCCTGGTCCTTATCGGACGGCGAGCTACCCATTGCTCACCGTCCGCAAGCCCGCGCCTACGGTGGCCGGGAATCGGAGTGCGACTTGGTGGTTTGGGGCGTGAGGCCGCGAAATTTGCCTTTCCCTCACGCGCTTCGCCTCCTCCTTCGCGAGCAACACTGCTTCGCAGAAAAAGGTGACGGCCTCCCGTGCCCTGTCGGTCCGTACCATAGCCTGTAGCCCTGTACCAGGGACGGACGCGAGAGATCACCGCCGCTGATCGCCTCCACGAGGATATGGCGATGCTTCGCCTAAGCCGGGCAGACCTCCATCGTATGCTCCACCGTGTCCTCCGGGCGATCCACACAGTGGTGACACCCGGTCGTTTCCTGCCACCATATCCTGAACAGGAACCACCCGAAACAACCGTGTCGGTGAGGACCTGCGTCAGGCGGAAGGTGAGAACGCCGTGGCGCCTCTCTAGCCACTCCTCAACGAGGGGACTTATCGCCGCAATTGTGGCGTGCCTAGCGCTGGGTTGCAATAGTTTCCCCCTCCTGCCAGCTAAATGGTTGGTTTTGGATATGTGAAAAAATTCACGGCAGTAGTAGGAATATATGTATAACGAAGTTAAAAGCAAAACTATCACAGTACAAGTTAACGTGTAATAATCGACCAACTTAGATTTGCGGTTGCAAAAAACATGTTGTCCAATACGAAATGTATGGAAGAAAATGTTTTTCAACACAAACAAAACTACAATGTTAACCAAGAACAAATGGCATAAATTCATCCCAACCACGGAACCCTTCATTGTGCGTGGTCTGCCACGCACTTGGCCGATTTTTTTGGTCTTCCCCTACTCTTATAGCCCTTCAAATTCTTACTCAAAACTGGAAAGTTGATATATGGACGACGCTGGTGGATATTCGATTTTTGACAAATCATTTTCATCTCGGTAGTCCTAATAGGAACTGAGAAAAATAATAATTTCCATATTCAATGTATGAATTGGAAACGGACCTTTCAGGTTGTTTTTCCCAGAACTATTCAAAACTAGACAGCTGAAATATAATAGGTAATATGACTGGGCCTGCCATAGATACGAATATTACGTCCCCGGACCCCGGATTGGACCCCGTTTAGGAGATATGGATCTTTAAAAAACTAAATAAATAAGCAAAATTGACTGTATGGTTAAGTATGTAGTTTCTTTACATTAAAATGCCTTTACTTAATTTTTTTATCTCTAGGGGTGGGGGAACAGCTGCCCCGTTTGCCCCCCCTTGGCGACGCCCTTGGCTCAGCTTATAATTTAAATGCGTAGAATAGTTGTCAAGCAAAGAGAACATGATTGAACAGGGGCGGCCAGTTCTGGTGGAAAATGTCAGTTGTCATGAAAATAGTAATAGCCTTAACGACTCCACCTAGAAATTAATTAAAATGCTTATCTATAAATTCGCCGTTGTCATTTACCAATCTAATTATTGAGTCATCTATTCCGTAGGTATAATGCAGTGCATCACTGATTTTCTCCAGTACAAATTAACGATGCATGAAATAACAATTTATGTTCTTCGATAAACCATTTGTGACAAGCATGACACATGTTTTAATCAAATTGTTATGTAATGAATCGTTTGTTTCGAAGCACAGTAAACGATAAAGTACCTACGATAGTAAATACTATTGGTATGTTATTAACTTAAGAACGTCAAGGTTGATTTGTATTGCGCCGTGTCGTTACACTTGTAATTTTGCGGAATTTCTTAGCACAGAGCAAATATTTGCTTTGAATTTGCTACATTAGGACTAATCTCCTATCTGGCTCTGTTAGCCTAGTATTTAATAACAATTTAAAAAAATCGTATTGTTAACATCGCAGTCTTGAATTTCATGCCCGCCGCGCGTTGGGTTGACTATTTTACTAACATTCGACGTTTTGCATTCAACACAAAACATTGCACTCGCAGACTGCATGTTCTTGCGATAAGGCTGAAAACTCTTTTTTATTTCAATTAGAATCACTAGATACATAAATATATATACATATAGGTATATTATAAATTAAAGTCGCTTTTCGCGTTTGTCTGTATATCCGCGTTGTTCTACTAAACCACGCAACAGATTTTGATGAGGTTTTCACCATCGTTTAAAGAACTTATTCCGGAAGGTTTATGAGTATAATACGTTAGAATTAAAGTTATATAAGTAAAACTAAGAAATCTCGATGTTTTGTCAAGTCGTAAAACGATGTTTTGTCATGTCGTAAAAGCCGAGCGAAGCCGAAGCGGGGGCGGAAATATTTTTGCATTAGATAGCCAAATAAAATTCTAGAGGAAGGTCGTAAGCTCTCGGACGAAGTCGCGGGCAGAAGCTAGTTAGTAAGGTGTGAATTATTTTCTGGTCTTTCGGGTCAGACTATGCACAAGAGTATCTCAATTACAAACCACATTTATTTCCAAAGTGTTTATTTTACAAAGATCGTTACGTTACGGACATCGCTCCGGTTTGTTACATCCGCACCATGTCCTCGGTGTTACGCTAATATAGACTAAGCCTTCTTTTCCTCAGCGGGGGCTGGGGTCTCGGCCACCGCAGGCGCGGCTGGTGCGGCCTGCGAGCCGCTGACGGCCACTGCTGCAACCGCGGGCGCAGCTGCGTCCGAAGGCGGCGCTGCTTTTACCTGGAAATTGAAAAACTTTGTATACTCTGAATCATTCTTGTTCGGATAAATATGATGCTAGCATTCTTCAGCAATATTCTTCAATTAACGGTCTCTAAAAATCGCTAATTTAATAAGTAGGTAGGTAAGTGGGTAGATATAGTTTAGCACTTTCCTTGCAGCACCAGCATGTCTACAGTCTGCTATGCTATCGCGGATATTAAGACTTGTCATTTTAGGTTTTAGGAATAATTATGAAGGTAGGTATGAGACTTACTTCAGCCGCGGCCGCTTCGGTGGCTTCGGCAGGCGTTGCTGCGGCTGCGGCTGACGCTGCGGGCGCGGCCTCTACCTTCTTCTCCTCCTCCGGCGCAGGCGCACCGTGACTCATCTGCAACAATAAACCCAGTTATTAGGGTGGTTCAAGATGCGCGGCATCCAGACGTGGACAGATGCTCTAGAACCGCGCTGAAAATTGGTTCGAAGTGGTGCAGGACCGATTGGGTGTTAGAACACTCAAAGTCTGCTAACCCCTACCCAAGTTATTCCCAGCAGTAATGGCTCTTTGTAATCACTTCTTTATTCGTCCTTAGCTGAAATTGCTTGAAAAAACACCCGAACTTAACTATATTTACAGGCCATCAGGAACAATACAAAAAAGGAAGAAAGGCAAATTAAAAGAAACGCCACCAAAACAAACTTGCCAAAGAAACTACAAAGAACACGAGCAAGCCTTTTAAACCAGGTAGGTAGGTATAAAGATTACCACGGCTTTGGCTCGCTCATGATTCAGTAGGTTTTTCTTAGCGAATACATCATTATAAACCGTGAAAATAAAATCTGATGTATATTAAAAAAAAAATGGTTTATGCGTTGGTTTTAAGATCCAAGTATTTTTTTTTTTGTTCGCATTTTCAAATATTCACAAAAAAAAAAAAGGTTGGAAACTACGTACCTAGCGACAAGACTCCCTAAAAACACAATTTTTAATTTTACATTGTTTTGTATCACGGTTTTAAACCTAATGCCATGGCCGTCTGCGGTGGTTAACTTTAGCGCAAACTTAATGCCGGTGACCCTCCCGGAGGGTTCACTTTCAATATGTATGGTGACATGGCGTATGAGTTCTATGAAAAGGGGTAAGTATGTTGACGCAAACTGCAAGGCAATCTGTACCTTACTAACAGGATTCTTAGGGGTTCACTTTAGAAGCAGCAAATCCCGGAAATCTGAATTATCCATTGGAAAATAACATTTTAATTTTAATTACACTTGATTCTACGGAATGTACGAGTAAATTAACGATCCTTGTGACACTCTTCGACGTCCGCCGTATCATTCGTAAGTTTACTCCGGCCTACCTAGACAACCAAATGGGTAAAAGTTATCCCGGATGTCGAGACTTCGAATTTCGACTTCTAAAAAGCTGATTATTACCTAATAGGTACCTCTCTCAGGACTAGGACGTCGCCGCGTCGGCGAAACTCACCATGCGTACCTACGTTTTGTCTCATGTCCAACAAAATGCAGTATCTACTACGGGTGGTGAGTTTTAATTTTTTTAGTTCTGTTGTAATTTGTCCTTAGATCCGAGAGAACGAATACTATGAAACGTTGCAGTTAATTTCAGGAAATGGAACCGTTTCTTCAGTAGGAACGCGGCACAATTATTAAACGTTAATTAAATTTTGTTACAAAAGTAAGAAGTATTCACAAAATTGGTTTAACAACCATTAAACACGTAATTAAATATTCCTACCTGTAAAGCCACACAGGCGAATAAAGCGACAACCACTAGAACCTTCATATTCACAATCGTCCAACCTTCTGACAATAAAACTTGAGAAGTGTACGTTTTCAATTTATAACAGTGGACGCGTAACCGCCGGGGGAGGCTGTAACCAAAATAACTATTATGATTCGATCAATAATGAGCTCTGTTTATAAAACAAAGATTGGTGGAACAATTAAAATCGTTATCGTTTTATGAGCTTGTTTCTAATTTACCGCGCGTTCTTGTTCAATATTGCTGTAGCGGTGACGTCAGTCGTGGCGGTGGCCATAATTTTTCCGTTTGCGGACAGTTTCAGGATTTTTTTATGAACTTCAGGAGAACCAGCTCTCCTGAAGTTCATATTATAACTATAACCATCAACAGATTCAGCAGTTTCTTGTCAACAATATATTGTTTTGCTACGTAAAATATTTTGAAAATACTTGTGATAAAATAATTTACCTACCTAAGTACCCATAATTTACCTAAAGGAGGACTATATACGTATTTTTATTTTTATTTATCGTATCCGGTGACAGTGACCCAGACTAATTTATTTCCCTTTCGTGAGTAATTCTCCTCATCAGAGAGCTCATCGGATTAGCAAAGCCAAATTTTGTCTTGAATACCCGCTTACACCGTGTACAGAAGAGCTGGCATCGGTAAAATGATTTCCTCCTTCAATTATCACTTTTTGCGGAACGTACAGCCAAGTATTACTTATTTATGAATTGCAGCTGCCTACCTCATTCTTGCTGTTCAACAGCCGTGAGTGACTATAGATGGCACCAGAAGTTTCCTGTCTGTCATACTATAAATCATACCAGAGGTCTTGAGGATTTTATTGCACCACTTCCATTTCCCAGCTAAAGCACTAGAAAGTGGTTAATGGCGGGCGCAATGGAGGACTGTTTTATGTAATTTTGACTTCGAAAAATTTATTACTCTCAGCCTAATTTGGATAAATGACTTTCAATTTTGATTTTGGTCATGCCAGAGGTGCTTATTTGGAGGTGAGTCAGTGAATTTTGACACAGCCCAACGCTTTATTATTAGGTATTGTTAGGTACCTACTTAAGTACACGGCCCATTCCTCGGGCTTGAGAATTGTGAGCGGTCACCCAAGCCTTGCATCGTCCCAAAATAGTTTATTCTTTTAATATAATTTCAGAGGCCTGTACCTACCTACGCACATTTTTAGCCATGATGTTTTTCTGTTCTAAAGCAAGCAAGGTAATAAGAACTTAGTAGGTATAGTCTATTTATTCCTGGAAAAATTCTTAGAAAAAGAAAACTCCTAATCATTCCATCAATTTTCCAGATTAGGAAATTAATCGCTAAATCTAAACAGCACAGATGGCCGTGCTGGTTGGAGTTGAAAAAGGTGATTAAGTAATCGATTGACTAAAGCAAGGAGGTTTTAGTATCTTTGTGATAACCTACCAAGAACAATAAAGGTACCGCGAAAACCGATTCACTCGCTGAACCAGTACCATTCCCTGCCTGCCTGGTGGTGATTTGGCACCACGAGCAGTTAGGTACTTTTAGTAAATATGTATAAGTACCATAATTAGGTACTCATTGGCATTAACAGGTCCTATCTTAGTTCAGCAGTAGACTTCCTAAGACGATAAATGGTAACTTAACTAAACGATAGATGTCCAAGACTTGTAGTCAATCGGTGGTCGTACTGGTAGTACTAGAGGCACCTTCTCAATGAGACGATTCTATTATGTTAGCAGATTTACATACATAATTAAAACAATGGTGTGGAAGACATCCTATTCGCATTTAATGAGATCATAACGATCCCAGTCGGTCGTACTTAATGTACTAAGATCTTGTCACGACATATCTATCATGAATGAAGAATGCATATTTTTATCCTTATATATGTTAAAACAATAATAGCCATCCTACAAATCAATGAAAACTTATGATTTTTCCACGCACTGCATAGTGATTAGATGCACAAGAATCTTTGCTTACACGTGTTTTAATTTTTGCTTTATCAATTTCATGGCTGCCTAGTAATTTCATGATTAATTCATTAATGAAACTGAACCCAACAGCATCGGGGATCGGTCTATGTTAATCTATAAAGAAAATGTTACAGTACTAATCGTTGAAATCTATTTATTGTCATTGTATATTAGTATATCTAGCCTAATGGTTTTATGCAGAAAAGGTTCAGCAGGGAACCAAAAGTGCCGTCGACGCGAAAGACCATGAGAATTAAGGAAGCACATTTAGGTCTAGCTTATGTATATAAAAGTCGCTTTCATTGGAATGTAGGTAAACTGCGCATCTTAGATAGGTGTGAATTTAACATTCCTAATTGATTCTTTTCACCAGAACGGGCAAAAATTGGGCAAGAGTTTTTATACACTGGGGGTCTGAAGACGGACGGCGCCTCCGCCGAGACTGACTCTCGGCCTGGGCATGTACCTACTGCGAGGGCTTTTAAGGACTTCGGGGAAGCCTCTCTCCGGAAGTGGGACAGTATGGGATAGAGAAAAAAAAAACGATATTTTTATCCTTAGGGTTTTTATTTTTATGATTGAGTGGACCATTCACAGCCCGCACAGCTTTTATTTCGAGGCAGTGAACGTTGTGGTAGAATAACTGTAGATTTCTCACCGAAAAGAACTACGAATATTTTCTTGTGTTTCTTGCCTTCATGAGTATAAAATCGTAAACCAAATAAAGTCTTATCCTTTTTTCAATTCCTTGACCGAGCGTGTATCCGAACGTAAAATTGCAAATGTCAAATGAACGTTCCGTTTTCCATAGATGAAGCAAGCTTCCAGTATTGATTTCAATATTTTAGACCTAAAACCCACCTAAAATATAAATTAGGTCTCATTACTTTATTTTATTTAAAGTACGAAACATTTTATTTTATAAAATTAGCAACACTACATAGAATGATTGAAATGCTATTAATGAAAAGAATATAATGTGACATTTGGAACGTGATAAAAACCTTGAGACGTTGGCATTTTTGGCATTTCGTTGGCTCTCGTTTGGCAGATGGGAAAAATGAATTGATCGAAAAGAAAAATCTTTACAAGGATTATCTGAATGATGTCATTTCAGTGATCTGAGATCGATAAAAAGTACTTATTTTGTGTGTCTATATAATTGTTTAGTTACAAAAATGGCTTCGCGGGGTGGTGTTATGGTGACTGGTACGAACGGTGCCGATTTCGAACACAGAGAGAAAATAGCAGCACAATATCAGATTAGGTACGTAATTTGGCTTATTTACAAGTATTTAAGGCCGTACGGAAGAATTTAATTACTAGTCGAATGTAAGTTTGATCTACAGTTGATATATTTTTTCGACCAAGTTCCGTCAAATTATTTTTAGACAAAAGCAGTCGATAGCGAATAATGTTTCGCGCCAATTATTTGAAAAGGTCCACACATTACTCTATTGCAGAGCAGTAATGCCAATGTCCTCAAATTCAATTAAAAAAATAAGAAAATTGCTTGATAAAAATGATAACCCATCTATCTATGACTGACAGTAAAATCAAAACATTACAGTTTTCTAAGAATATATTATATTCTTGTTTCGAAATAGAATAACCAGAATAAGAATAAGAATGTCTAAAAGTGATGTTTCTCTTCCCAATTTCTGCACTCAGAATGACCAACCATATGGCAGGTCTAGAAAACATGTTGCATGTCAATTAAAATTGTATAGGCATTTAAAAATAAAGTAATAAATAATTGAATCCATACAATATTTAATGGTCAACATGCATACTGCATGCATCATAAAATTTTATAGGTTTCTACTTCCTTCATTAGCAAAATACCAAGAAAAGTTTTCTAAAATTTTGATTTTTATGTGGTTATAAAGTAAGAATAATGATTCAATCACTAACCCTTCATATCAGAATGTGGATCTACGTGAGACTTAATGACTTTTTAATTGTTTTGGCCCAATATCAAATGAAAAAATTATGAAACATAATTAGGAATAGATTAAGAATTTTGATTAGGTTTCTTGCAGATGCTGTCTGAAAATTGAATTTTTTTAAGGACTCTGTCTCTTCTCTTATCAATGATAAAACATATTTGAACAAATCATTTTAACTTTGGTCAAATCAAAATCAAAGAATACTAATGAAGATATAGAAAGAAAACTATTAACACCATTCTAAAATTTAAAGCACTGAATTTTTCACACAATATTCTCTGAGCAAATCAAATCAAAATAAAATCAAATCAAATTAGTAATCCAAATTCAAAATGGCGACAACCAAATGCCGTATTGCGAAAAAGAAAAAAAAGAGAATCGGCGAACTGTGTCAAGTCAAGTCATTGAATAGGTCTTTGAAAATCAGAATTTCACTGCTTTGAAAGATAATTTTAACAACCGTTGCCTAAAGCATTACTTAACACAGTGAGAGGAAAATAATCCTAACTAAAAAGTGTAAAATAAAAAAATCAAAAACTTGACAGCATTACATCCTATCCAAGATAATACAAAGTAGCAGGAGTATCAAATAGTCTTATCATTTGCCAAATAACAAATCTAATTATTTATTTTTAAGTCTTCTTCTTTTGGTGTGGTTAGTGACTAATCTGGTGTCAGAGATTTAAAGCTGTTAAAGCTGTGTGGTGTCAGAGTTTTAAAGCTGCATATTAGCAGATTACTAATCCATTGCTTTATAAGTTGGAAAAAAAAAAATTGTTATTTACATTGTTGAAATGTAAATAACAATGAATGTTGTTGAACTGTCAAAATGAAACAAATTAGGCATAATTGTTTACGAAAATAAGTTATGCAATTAGGGTACAGATTGTGATTGTGTGGTCGTCAAGAAAAGTACCCTAAATGCGTAATAACGCATTAAGGGTACTTTTCTTGACGACCTGGGTGGGTGCTGGGAAGCTAGAAAGTAGTGGCACAGATAATATAATGTAGTGGGATGGCATAAACTAGTTAATAAATTCGATTATGGCATTTTTTCAAATTATATTTAATTAATTTCCAAATTCGACCTTTGCCAGCATTATCAACATCTTTATCGGCACATCTAAATATTTTTAAAACTTTTGTACTTTGTTAGATAGCTGATTAAATGAAGATGTCTTCCAAGTTATTTTTTACGCTTAATGCAATAGTAAAATTTTGAGATAACTGCTATCAAAATTCAAGTACATAGATGATTTTTGAAAATGGTTATTGAACTTCTTCCTTTATTTTTGAAATATTTGTGGTTTTAGAAAAAATTTGGTTACATAAAAAGGTTTATTAAAGTATTAGGTACCTAATGGAATCGCAATGAAGGCCATTCAATATGAGAGCTTAGAGAAAAGTGATATTTAGTGACGAATTCTGGGGAATTAATAATAAAACATAAAAATTGGGTTTTTTCGAATCCCATGAATTTTGGTCTAGACCGTAGTATCTGTGCCTAGACTTTATGGGGTGCGTAATTGTTGCACTATCACGTCCTAGAAGGAATATGTGAAATTACAAGTCACCCAGTGTAATAGGCTGATAAACATTAGATATTTTAATTACCTTTAATTTTAATTACCCTAATTACCCATTAATTACCCTCCCAGATTGTAAATTGGGTAATCCTCAAGATGCTTATTATTTGTGGATTCTCATTCTAGGTTTTGTGTTATAAACTTGAGCTTTGTAGTGCACACTAAGGCTCGGAACCGGTTTAAAAAATACCGGTGAAAACCGGTTTATTTGGGTTTTACTCTAATCTTTTCTTAAGAACGTGAACATTTTAAGATCTTTATTTTAACCTAAATTGACCGGTTTATACGACGAGCGGCATGTCGGTAAACGCGTTGCAACTTGTGACTACTTGTCCTCACAAGTAGTCACAAGTTAGAGCAAAATTAACCGGATTTTTGTTTAGCTTTTATTCAGCGCGGCACACAGTGGAACGAATGTATGGAAGCGGTTGGACGTAGACATGTCCGAAAAATAAGAGTAAAATTATGACAAACTAATGATGCCATCTTATTCGATTACTTAATGCCTTCATAAATTGTGGTGATGAATTTCTTCATAACTCCCATATTTCGGGAGTAATTTGAGAAAATGTGAAATTTTACTATGAAAATGAGTGTATTGAGCTCTCTCCCTCCTGATTCCGGGCTTGTTTCAAGTAGCGGTCTCTAATATCGTAATGCTATTACTAAGAGCTATATTTAATACTAAGACACATAGTGCGCCAAATGTGCACTTTCTGGGATAAAAGGAAATGAAAATTTAAAAAAAAAAACGTTTTTTCCCCATTTGTATTTACTTTAAACCGCAGACAGACTTATTAAGAGGTCTATAAATATATTATATATATACAGAAATATATATTAACAAAAATATTCACAAGAACTGATGAGAGTATGACTTTTAAGTAAGTTGATAATAAATTACCTAGTTTCATTAAAAGTACAATAAATAATTAAGACGTAAGCTCTAATTTACTAAGTTACACATTTTAAAACAATAACATCATTTAATTATCTTCGTCATCATCATCATCATCAATTAATTCAAATTCAGAATCGATGTCCGCTAAATCATTTATGTTAACAAATTCGATATCACTTTTCTCAGAATCCGTAAGCTCATAAAATTCCTTAAAAGAAGATTTTTTTACAAACTTATTTCCTTTTGGACGGATACTTGTAACAAGTGGATCAGAAGACAGTAAAAGATTGTGCATAATATCTTCATTGCATGAGATACTGCTATGCTTTCGAGAATGCCCCTCTCTATATTTTCTAAAATCTTTATTTCTAGCCTCAGATGCCTCTTCGGATAGAAAACCAATGGGCACAATTGACATGTTCTGAACTATGTCTGGCCCATGCATTAAAATTTTATTAAGTGAAGAAGGCATATAATACCATGGGTATAACTCCACGTAAAGCTTAGCAGTATCAAAGCAGAACTCTCGGAATTTAGTTACGTTGATCTTCTCTCCTGATGAAATACACTGCAAGATCACACAGATTTTTCTTAAAAGCATAGCATCTATTCCGGTCAGTTCAGCAGATTTAGTGTAGTTTTCAAAAAATCTCCTTGCCGAGTTGCCATTGTTGGTGGATCCACTGCCTTGTTTCACAACATCGAGAAGTAAGCCCGTTTCTCTTCTTACAGCCTCTTGAACTCTTTTCTTCCTGTCATCAACTTGCCTTTTTGCTATATCACCCCTTACTTGCCATGATTTTATGTCTAATTTGTAGGAAATGTGTAATAAGCATTCCATTGAGCGAATCCAAGCGTGAAGGGTGCTTAAGCTATATTTATACATGTCCTCGTTTGCGTGTTTATCTTTGATTAACTCTAAATTATTCATTTCTTTAGGACAAGCCTTGCATATGTCACACACTGAAGCTGCTGTATTGGATATAATGGAATGAATTTTACCATCAATCATTGTCAACAGCAGTTGGTGTTTGACACTAATTCCATCAGTGATGGTGGATGGAGTTAAGGCTTCAATCTCTGCTTCGATTTCAGCCATCTCTCTCTGCACATTTTCTTTGGTTTCCTTTATAAACTTAAACAATATTGGCCGGCAAAATGAAGTGGAAGATGGTCGCTCGTTTTCCCAAATTGTTACACCTTTTGAGACGAGCCGCAGTGGTACAAGACTAATCATAAAATTACTAGCAAGATCGATTTGCTCATCTTCACTCGTCCTTTGATGATAAATGCTTTGGCTAGATGATCCGTCAAAACCCCATTTGCTGGTCAATACGAGCTGTTGATTGGGATCAACAGGGGTTTCTAACGACCTAATAAGTCTTCTTGAGGTTAAATCCATCAAGGCTTGTAATTTGATTTTTGCAGAGCTCTCTGTAACTGTGAGATCTTCTTTGGCCGGATAGCACTTAATTTTTTCTTTAACCAACATGTAGTAACTCGGGTATTGAAGAGCTCCTTCTTGAGTGTTGAAATCCCGAAGAGTGTTATAGCGCCATTTCGATAAGTTCATCGATACATAAAGAGCCAATGCCTTCAAAGGGGATATTTCCCGTACCTGAATTGATTTACCTTCAATGAAGGCTTTGATTTTTGAGGCCTCTTCTGGATTCTCCGTCAAGTATTTCATAACATAAGCTGTATCGCTTTGTCCTGCCTTTTGAAGCGCCCTTTCGGCCGAAAACATAATTTCAGCGCTGCTACTGCTGCATGAAAGACTATCTTCAGTGGTGCGTCTTCTTTTTTGCCGGTTACTAAGGTCCTCAAAAGATTTACGAGGACTAGGATGTGTACAAGTTGAAGCATCAGATTTAGCAGGAGAAATTATGGGCTCGATGACGTCACTTATATTTTCTGTAGAAGGTTCCATATTTTCATTCTGTAATTCCGGCCATTGAATTGCAGCCTGTAGCCAAATCTCATGTTTCTTCCGAAACTTATCTGTGCTTCTTCCAGACTGTGTCCATTTTGCATAAATGCGGTAGCAAAATCGACGACACCAGTCTTTTAAACTTGTTTCAGCACTTTCACATAACTGAACACAACTGTTATCTTTTAAAACACTGAACAAATAGTTAAAGTCGCGTAAATCTTTATGTGCGCGTGCGCATAAAGCAACGTGAATATCAAGATTTGTATTAAAATTTGGAAAATACATTGCGAGATTAGCTTGGATACAACGAGGTGTAAATCAACACTGATTTTAAAGTTACTAATAGTGACCTATTTATATAAAATCCAGGTATCCCAGGTATCCTTTGTTAAATATTGCAAGGTAATTAGTTATTGTGATAATTAGTAAATGATGCATGCTAAATTAGTGTATTAAGAGCCATTTAGTAATTAAATAATAGCAATGTTCTTATCAGTAATCATTAGTGCATCAGTTTTATATGTAAACCTTAAGTCCCTAATTATATATCCTAATTAGCTTATATCTTCTCTAATTGGCTGATCAGAAATGTTATTGTAATAAGGTAAACCTTTAGAAAAACGGTTTTAATCAACAAAATAAACAAAAAATTAAAAAATTGTGTTATAAAATAAACATCACTCTTTATCCCAGAAAGTGCACATTTGGCGCACTATGTGTCTTAGTATTAAATATAGCTCTTAGTATTAGCATTATGATATTAGAGACCGCTACTTGAAACAAGCCCGGAATCAGGAGGGAGAGAGCTCGATACACTCATTTTCATAGTAAAATTTCACATTTTCTCAAATTACTCCCGAAATATGGGAGTTATGAAGAAATTCATCACCACAAGTTATGAAGGCATTAAGTAATCGAATAAGATGGCATCATTAGTTTGGCATAATTTTACTCTTTTTTTTCGGACATGTCTACGTCCAACCGCTCCCATACATTCGTTCCACTGTGCGGCATCCTCATGCCGCGCTGAATAAAAGCTAAACAAAAATCCGGTTAATATTGCTCTAAACCGTTTCATAAGAAAAAACCTTTATGTAAAGACTCCTCCTAAACCGTTTAATAAAAACCGGTTTCTACGGGCGAAACGGAATGTAAAGGTTTTTGCATTAAGTACATAATAACGGTTTGAAAATTTAACCGAGCCTTTGTACACATTCATTAACTTACGCCTTCTACCCATGGGGGTAGGCAGAAACTACAGAACGCCACCTGCTACAATCCTTACATACTCCGTGCATACTCCCATACTCCTAACTTTTAGCTTTGTAGTAAACAACCGAATAATAGCCGTGGTCGCATGCCTGTATACCATGTGGGTACCAGGAACACCTACAAAATTATAATGGCATGCGACGAAGGTTTTTACCTTGACCATTTTTGTATCTATGTCTTGATTTCTGTCTGAAATATTTCTTATTTCGTACTCTTTAGATCGCTTTTATTTTTCCGTAGTTGGGTTACAGTTTTTTAAACTTATATTTTTTCTTTAATAATTAGTGCGTATATCGGAGTGTTTTTCTTTGACAATGCATCTGATATTAGTGACGGACACCAGCGTAGGGACAATCTTTTACATAATATCGATAATTCAATCGATTCGAGTCAAAGCATGAAAAATCGATTCACAACAAAAAACGATTTTTGAATTGATATTTTATTTTACCATTTTTAATTGTGTTTGATTAATAATAACATAATATATCATCACACCTGTAATCCTCGAAGGGTTAGGCAGAGGTGTACTTATAGTACACCCTCATTTCGCCAGTGCCGTGTAATAAGGGACGAACCTATTGCCATCAACCGGGCACAGATCCGGACTCTGCACTGTACTGAGAAATTGCAGATGGAAAAGCCCAATAACACTGCCCAACCCGGGAATCGCACCCAGGACCTCGTCCTCAGCTATAGCGTTTGCGGTCACTAGATCAACTAGGCTGTCAAATGATTTCGATTTTAGTGTGTTAGGTTCGAGAAAAAACAATTATCAATTTATTGATCTCAGTTCGCCATTCACCATCCCTACTTGCACATCCAATCTTGACTTCACGTCAGGTTTCATTGCAGTTCCCGACACACGTTGTGTTTATGCGTTCGTTGTGCACTATGCGATTATTGTGTTCTATTTCTAACGACCCTCTTTGCGGACTGACATCTTCAAAACCCGATTACCATTACTATTTATAAAGGATTTATCTGTTTTGCTCTACGATTCTGTTAAATGGATATTATGATAAGATGCCTAAACTGTGGAATATCCGTAAGGCGGGTTCAAGGCATATATTATGCCAAAACCTTAACCTGACCCCTGCAAGCGAGACTCGCCTGATGGTTAAACAAGCAAGTATGTACATATACTACAATGAAATAATACTATTTAGCAACAAGACAGCCATAAATTCTGACACAGCGGCTCGATTACATGAGAGCCAGAAAACTTAACAAAGCAGTGTTTATTTGGTGATTTACATGACCCCAGGCCTATGAATACGCTGCCGCGAGAAATCACGGCACAGCGGACAGAGGTCCGGCGGGATCTCATGGCGTCATGGAGAGTGCGATTGTCGCAACCCAGCGCTGGGCACGCCACAATTGCGGCGATAAGACCCCTCTTTGAGGAGTGGCTAGAGAGGCGCCACGGCGTCCTCACCGGACACGGCTGTTTCGGGAGGTTCCTGCACAGGATAAGGCGGGAGGAAACGCCCGGGTGTCATCATTGTGTGGATCGCCCAGAGGACACGGTGGAGCATACGGTGGAGGTCTGCCCAGCTTGGGTAGAGCATCGCCGTGTCCTCGTGGAGGCGATCGGCGGCGGTGATCTCTCGCGTCCGGCCCTGGTTCAGGCTATGGTACGGAGCGAGAGGAAATGGGGGGCCGTCACCACCTTCTGCGAAGCGGTAATGCTCGCGAAGGAGGAGGCGGAGCGCGTGAGGGAGAGGCAAATTTCGCGCCCTCACGCTCCTAACCGCCGCAGTAGGAGACGCCCAGGGTGTCGGGTATCGCAAGCCGATTTCCGGCCACCGTAGGCGCGGGCTTGCGGACGGTGAGCAATGGGTAGCTCACCGTCCGATAAGGACCAGGCCCGGGTCGACGGCGCGTTGTGTTCCACGCGCGCCTCAAAGAGATGTCAGCAGAATTGACGGGGTCCGCTAGGGCCGATGCCTGCTGGGGTTGCGAAGAAAACCGAAAGGGAGATCGTGGCCCCCGGCAACAGGGCAACCGAAGGAACACGGGTGGGTTTTAGTCAGTAAGAGTCTGACACGCCCTCCCGCTCCGCCCAGAGCGGGAGAAGTTATTTGATGATTTCCCACCCAAAAAAAAAGGCCTATGAATACTCAATCTATTATGTTTATTCCTATACATGGTTGGATAGGATAGGCGTTTGCCCCCTTGATGGTATAAAAAACCTAGCGCCTCGATGGCGTGTCGAATAGTAGAAAATCATTCTTAAACTCGATCCACTGGACTCACTGGTCATGTCCTTTACATAGAAAATAGCACAAAATTCCGCCACAGTCCCGACGTTACTTGCGCCCTTGTGCATAAATAGGGTCCCAATCGCAACTATTGGATTTTATACAACGTATTCTAACACTTTTACACATATTTTCTTACTACACTGGCACGTAAGTCAGTTTTATATAGTATATACTGGTCACACTCGGCGTCCGTTACTCTGTCAGAAACCAAGATCCCATCCAATCAGTGCCGGATTAAGCCAGCGCGGGGCCCTGAGCAAATTCTACCTAAGGGCTCCTTATGGTAGAACTTGGTTTATTTTAAGTTCTAAAGTTTAGGAGATAAACTAGTCAAAACAATGTTTCTAGACAAATACGTTCTCTTCCTGTTCCTAGACAATCAATTAGCTACTTCAACCAAATTACCTTTTCAAACAATGCTAATTGTAGTAGGTACATTTTTAAAAACCTTTTAGATTCATTTTTAGAATAGCTGGTGCTGGCAGTGATTTCATTGTAATTCTTATAAGAGAACCTTGATTGCAATAGCAAGTGTAGCGAGCTCGAAATCTTTTTGCACCTTGGATAGTCTAGGCTTCCTATTTACCATTTATACTAAAATAGGAGTTACTTTGTCTACTAATGTAAACAAGTTTATGAAGGAAGAGGAACTAAGATGCAAGAGCGAGCGAAGCGATATCGATATTTTTTTGAACCTCCGGATTGTTAGGTGATCATAAATATTGAAATAGTTTATTCAAAAAACTTTATGAATGAAGAGAAACTTGCAAGAAAAGATGCAAAAGCGATCGTAGCGAGCTCGAAAATTTTCAGTACCTCACCTCGGAGAGGTTCTCTTGACAATACCTACAGAAATAGGGAGTTGCTTTGTTGACGAAACTTATATTCAAAGGCGAGCGAAACGAGTTTGATTTTTTTTTGCATACCCTCGGAGGTTCGATTTGTTTTGACCGTTCTTACTACTTACATAATTTGTCATTGGACCTTATGTCCCCAGAGCGCGGGGTCTGTAGCATCAAGTACACCTGCTATGTGGCTAATCCGGCCCTGTCCACAGTGAGTGTCGAGTGAGGGTGCTCGCACACTTCACATCCGCCAACGAAATAATCGGTTAACTACCGATTGTCTGACGTGGATTATCTTACTCTGAAAAGGTGTTACGTTTAACATTTTTGTGACATCAAGTAAAATCAATAACCAATTCTTAAAAAAAAATATGATGATGTGGATTTATTTAGTTGTATATATATTTACTGTTGCCACACGAAGCACCAAGCGCAGTCTGCGCTCGGTGCTTGGTGTGGCAAAACGCCGTGTTCGAGTTCGCGATAAGTCAATCGTCATCCTGAGGATGCCTCGTTGAGAGGTGAAACACGTGCCGATTTCTTCCAGGGTCTTTTTAAGACTCTTTAGAAATAGCTAAGCGGAACAGGTTACTAAATATATCCACATCATAATGGATTTCCGCAAGGTCACGCCTGAATCAATTAACCATACCAAGTCTTAATAAGTTTTACTCAAAAAATTACGCTCAGGCGGAGGTGGGCCCCTAGCAATTGCTACTCTTGCTACGTGATTCATCCGGCACTGCATCCAGTGTGATGCTGGTGTTGATGTTTATATTATGTCCTAAGGTTAGGTAATTGACATTGTGAACTTACACCAGCAACTTAAATTTGTTTATAACAAAGCTTGCTTTTTGTTACATGGAACAGAAACTACAAGATATAGGTGCCACTTCAATAAGTATTTCCCTACCTATCATTTTTCACTATTAGGCAAAAATATTAGTGTCAATTTTAGGATTTTGTACTATGTATGGTGTAACCATTAACTGTCACCATGACTAATTGACTAGCCTTGCACATTAACTGCCCTGCCAATGATTATGGTGGGACCCAGAAGTCGAAGTTAGAGAATTTTATATGTTATTCGTATCAAAATTGGAACTTAGCCAAATATTTCTCATTCCAGTGCTCTAAACAAGTCTCGTCTGAAGTACTGCGTTTTCTTCCACCATGTAATGTTCCTGGTGATGCTGGCCAAGCTCTCTGCAGACATCCTCGATAAACTTGACATATTCATACTGGAGATCGAAGAGCTGCAGATACCACCGGTAATTAATTGTTCCTATTTGATTTTCACTAAGTATAAAATAAATTGCTCCCAATAAATAAATAATAATTAATAATTGCCTTACTTATTTGTTAACAGGTTCGCCCCCTATTACATGGGACTTACACATAACTGGCGAAATGTGGGTGTACTATAGGTACACCTCTGCCTAACCCTTCGGGGATTACAAGCGTGATGTTATGTTATGTGTAAAATAAATTGAGCCTATGTCCAGCAGTGGACTGTGTGTCTTTCGCCTGAAATGATGATGATGATAAATTAATAAATCAAATTTGTTTTCATGGATTATTTTATCTGTCCATATTTTGTTTGTAACATATTATTTTAAAACTATGAGAGTCACAACGCGATCAATTAATGCATTTATAAAAAATAAATGCTTTAAATAATTGAATGTGGAGGGCTATTAAGAGTAGGGGAAGTCCAAAGATACGATGGATGGTCTGTGTGAAAGATGGTATGGCTAGAAAGGGGGTGACTATTAGATGACGACTAACGGAGAAGTATGGAAGAAAAATTTGTAGAATGATATGCTGAAATATTGCGTTACATACTCAATGATTTTCAATCTCAATTACAGAACCCTGTCCAGTTTTAAAATGGTGTAGTCCTAGAATAAAAAATAAATTTCTGAACTTAGGATAGTAATCATTATAATATTTAATTGTTGTTGTTTCTTATCTTGAATTTCACTTATAAAACTGTTAAATGACCTGCAGCAGCCGATTATACTTGATTCTATTGTTTTCCTAATTAGCACTAAACAAACTGTAATATAACTGCACTTATACAAAGAACTGGAACATTATCATAGGATTTTTTGGAACAAGACAGACATAGGAATGTAAAACGTTTTTATTTCATTATGAATGATAATACTAATAACATTAGATAAGACTGACAAGTTATACAGTGTGACTCTTTATAATGTGCACGTATCGGAATGAAGGAATCTATGCTTAATATTATCGAAGGAAAAAATATATTTTATTTTTATTTAACCATGTACCTAACCGACTGAACTTTTTAACTGACTTCAAGGAGGTTATGCATTCAACGAGTAGTTTTTTAACTGTCAAAATTAAAGGGATTGTGATGGTATCGTGAGTGTGTTACGACGTAATTAAGCTATTGTCCTTATTATCAACAACCAGATCTAAACAACTTCCCTCTATAATTCCAGCCTGTTTGGTGGGAGTACATCTGGTGCCTCTCCCTCTTGCTATCGTTCCTCGGTCTATCAGCCATCAAGCGGAACAACATCCGTCAGCTACGACGGTACATGTACGGAATCACAGCGTTAGGCTTCGGACCCCTGTTGTACTGCATCCTGTATTACTGTGGGGATGTCTGGAGATACCTGACGATGGATGAGGATGAGGACGACAGCAGTGAAGTTGATATCGAGCTGTGGCAGGTGGGTGTAAGTTAAAATGAGACATTTTCTATTCGGGTTTGGTTTTGGGTGGTGTGGTGGTGAAGGTTTGTTGAACTTACTGCTTTTTATGTACCAGGTTTTGGGATCTGAACTTGGCATTTTTTTTTTACTTGTTTTTAAAATTAACTTATTAATTAATTTAAAATAATTATATTCTGGCCACAGAGAGAATGCGTTCCTGACCTGTCAGTTGAACAGGATAAGGGACTAATAATGTTAAAGTGCATAAAACAAGTACCTAAGTATTCTTTTATACTCAGTGTTTGCAGTCCGATTTTGTAGCACAGTGACCTTTATTGTCGTTGCTATAAGGTTACTGTCAGATATTAAATAATTGTGAAAGGACTGTATCTAACTGACTAGGTGTGGAACGCATTCTCTAATCGGAAGGCGTGTAATATAATTGTGATTTTGAGAGGTCTATAATCGAAACAAAAATGCGCTAATTATAATAATTTGTGTTTTGCTTCTACGATTTATATTGGTAAGATTTAAGCCCAAAGACCCCACTAACCGTGCTGGCACTGGCTTTCCTTTTGTAATGATGAACCATCCTCAAAATATGGTTCCTAATTCGCGTTTTAAGATGTACTTATGAGATAGAAAGGGGGCTTATTTCGCTTGTACCCACAATGAGAGAGAGACCCAATAATAAAACAATGGGATTTGCTTATTTTGTGCTTCAAACCAGCGGACAGAGGTTCTTATGGATCTATTTATATTTATTTATCTATTCATTTGTAGGCATAAAAAGGGAACAGAAGCGGACTTAGTGCCTTGGCTATTCTACCTGTCAACCATATGTGAGAAGAATAAAATACACATTCTTACATGGCAATCTTATTTTGTTTACAGTTTTAAACATAGCTACTAAATGTTCACCATTATTTTATTTATGGAGATCAAATGCAATCCGAGATACAGGTTTACCATCTAGTTCGGATGCAGATCGTCGCAAACTATGTTACAAACTTTATACCATTATGTAGTGTACATTGTTATTATTCAATTTTGCAATACGTGTTCTTATTTTGGTGAATAAATGATTATTATTTAATTATAACCTATGAATACTGTGCGGATATATTATTAATTTATTTTCTCTCATTGCCAGGGTTATCCATACGGCCTCCTGTGGTACGCGTTCGTGCTCCTCGCGTCACAAATACATTTTTTCCAACTATACTTCTCATACAATCTCTTAAAAGCATGGCGCGCAAGGGGCGCGCTAAGGAAATCCGACTAACACCTCATAGTCATACAGTCCACTTTCCTTTGATCACGCAAGCACACTGCCATAGTGAATGCGACAGTTTTACTGGTGTCAATGGAAATAAGGTTTATGAGGTAAGATCAGAATAGTTGTAACTCTTACGAACTGACATTTAGAATGATACTACATAACAAGGGAATGACATGACAACTGGCATAATTTTTAAACATAGTTGTTGCAAATTATATAAAATTATTTGTTCAAAAATTACGTTTGAATGCATAAACAATATTTTGGCCATTTAGCAGACTCACAAATCGAGGTTAAATTGCAGATGTTTTTGGCCGTCCATATAATATTTAGGTAATTATTTAAAACAAAAATTGGTTTACCTGCTCATAACAATCGAATCGTAGGCATTCAGTATACTTTTTATAAATTAATTGGTAAACATTTGAAAAGACAACAGCCTATTGTTCTCTTTGATTGTCGAACGAACTCGTGTAAATAATGAATAATTTATTCAATTTACATTAAATTGTATATCCGTCGATATAATTATATCGACCTACAGAAAGAATTGTGTAAATTCGTGATACACGTTGATAAAAATATACACACCTATTTGCCATCCATTGCGTACCTACCTGTACAAATATGTTGATAAACTGAACAAATAAGGCAATGGATTCAACAGAGATGTTGTTGAACGAAATATTTCGTTGTATTATAGTAAAAAATAATAATAAATCAATGTATAAAGTAGATAAGGAACGAAAATATAACTCAATGTCTATTTTAGATACGTGTTAGTATTTTTAATAGTTACTATAGTTTTGAAGCGCAAATGACATTAATTGATTAATAAAAAATATGACTGGGTTACGCGAAATTTTGCTTTGTTATTATAGATAGCGGCATCCACGAAGACGCGCCCTGCTCCGCTTAGCTCCGACTAAAGTACAGCTTACAATACAGTAATCGCGGAGTGGTTCACGTCTTTGTGGAGGGCTCTATCTGTAGTACGGTGCTTCTAGGATGCATCAAATAATGACAATATTAGAATTATGTGTGACCCAGTTTGATATATTTTTCAATCCATATTTAATATAACACTGTAAATAAGTACTTACAGGATTTCTATTTTCTTAATGTCCCTCGAGTATCATCACATTTCCGAATACTAACGATTGCCAATTCCATGTCCATCAATGATTAGATTTATCGTGTATAATCATTTGAATTCAGAACTAAGTACTTTATTGTTGTTTTGTTTTGATTTCCGTGTGAACTATATAGAGCTGTAAAAAAAAAATCCTATCTGTCGTGCCTGCGACTTTAGCAGCTTTCCTCCCATTTTTTAAATAAATTACATTAAAAGAGTATTAGCAACTCTGTATACTTCCAAGTCGATTGAGAGCGTCCGGTCTGAACCAAGTGCAAAGGGCAACTGATAGAAATCCGACAACTGACATTAAGAAAATAGAACTACAGTACATTGATGTTATAGTACCATAGAGAAAGTAAATTTAACTAAAAACAGTTTGGAGTTCAAAAAATGGCGGCTTTTCTTTCAAAATGGCGGGTTAAAAGCAATTTAGGGTGGTGTAGTGAAAAAATTTGACTGAATAGTTGAATTTTAAATAGTTATAATTATTACAAGTTAAAAGTTATACCTAAGTATAAGTGTGACTCAGTCTTAATTTATTTGTTATTTGTATGATACTTTTTGTAACTAAACGCACGGACATAGAATGATGTGCCACGATAGATTGAGTTTTTTTAATAAAATGTTTACGCGAATGTTACAAATTAATACTTATATTCTAAATTGTATCTAGTCTTAAACTTTGCTTTTAAAAGTAAAAACCTAAATCTCCGTAGGACCTGTTTTAAAGTGAGGCATTTGAAAATAATAGTAATATTGTTTAAAAATAAGGTGGATATTACAAAAAAAAAATATATAGAGTCAGCGTTGCGGTTTGTGATGCCGCACTATGGATCGAAAAAATGATCAGGTCTGGGAGAAAGCTAAAGAGCAGCCGGTACAAAAAGTAGTCTATGGAGCTCACAAAAATGCATTGTCTCAGTACCTTATTAATAGCTCGGTGGCAGCGATCCCTTTTTTTTGGGTGACAAATTACTTCTTTATCAAATAACTTCTCCAGCTCTGGGCGGAGCGGGAGGGCGTGCCAGACTCTTACTGACTAAAACCCACCCGTGTTCCTTCAGTTGCCATGTTGTCGGGGGCCACGATCTCCCTTTCGGACTTCTTCGCAACCACGGTAGGCATCGGCCCTAGCGGACCTCGTTAATTTTGCTGACATCTCTTTAAGGCGCGCCTGGAACACAACGCGCCTTCGACCAGAGCCTGATCTTTATCGGACGGCGAGCTACCCATTGCTCACCGTCCGCAAGCCCGCGCCTACGGTGTCCGGAAATCGGCTCGCGATTCCCGACGCCTAGGGCGCCCAGGGCTTCTCCTGCGGCGTTTAGGGGCACGAGGGCGCGAAACTTGACTCTTCCTCACCCGTTCCGCATCCTCTTTCGCGAGCATTACTGCTTCGCAGAAGGAGGTGACGGCCTCCCATTTCCTCTCGCTCCATACAATGGCCTGAACCAGGGCCGGACGCGAGAGATCACCGCCGCCGATCGCCTCCATGAGGACACGGCGATGCTCCGCCCAAGCTGGGCAGACCTCCACCGTATGCTCCACCGTGTCCTCCGGGCGATCCACACAATGGTGACACCGGGGCGTTTCCTCCCGTTTTATCCTAAACAAGAACCTCCCGAAACAGTCGTGTCCGGTGAGGACCTGCGTCAGGCGGAAGGCTAGGACGCCGTGGCGCCTCTCTTGCCACTTCTCAAAGAGGGGACTTATCGCCGCAATTGTGGCGTGCCTAGCGTCGAGTTGCGACAATCGCACTTTCCATGACGCCATGAGATCCCGCCGGAGCTCTGTCCGCTGTGCCGCGATTTCCCCCGGCGTTTCGCCTCCTCACGCCACTCCCAGATGTGCGTAAGGATGGCAGCGATCCCTAAATTAACATTTTCTTTACAAAGTTGACATGTAAAAGTCTTGCAAAATTTAAGCATATTTAATTCCTTATCTCTAAAAAGGTATTTTTAAAAGCAAAGTTTAGATAAATGGCCTACCAAACACAATGTACAAGTGTAAGGATGTAAATAAACAATATTATTAATTTTTGGTTCAATATATAGATGTAAGTGTTTGTTTGTTTTCAAAGTTTTCCCTTGGTCTATTTGTTTTTTTAATAATAAAATATTTTGTAAAATTATTGTGTATTTATTATCCAGTTTGCGCGATTGTTAACCTTTCGCAGTTCATATACGGTACGTATATGTAGTTTACCGACGAGGGCTACTAACTTCACCTGTGGGATAGTTATAACACGCAGTTTTGAGGACATAGGTTACAACCCCCAAATTTTACTAATAAGGGGGCAAATGTTTAGATAAACACGTGTAATGTAGATACTATCAAAGGTCGATAATCTCTTGTAAATTCCTAACAAAGCTCATTTATAATAATAAAATTAGGTGAAGTGGTTCAAGAAAACATTGAAGATAATAATTTAGACCTTATCTATTTCTTGTATTCTACAGTCCAACAATGAAATGGCTTCTTGAATTTGCTTTCTTGTGAGAGCCCTTTTTTGTTTTATTTTAAAGAGACTAATAAAAGTTATTCTCCTCTTCTTGTGGCCTATACAGGAAGAGGACAACTGTGTGTACTAAACTTAGTAACCAAAAAATATGATTAAGGTTTCATAGTGACTACCGACAGAAGTAGGAGACAGTTAAAAAGTACTGTTGTTCTCTTCGTGAAGATCATTATATAATAAGATGTTCCATATTATAAGGTTTAGTTTCCGCACTGAGTCCCTCAGGTGGATCATTGTGCGTAATAATAAGATATTATACCTACTATATTTTTCCTATTTTCTAAGATGCTGTATGTTTGTCGACTAGATACCAACTGCAACTAAAATGTAGTTATTTTAGTTGCAGTCGTTATCAAGTCGACAAACCAACTGTCACCCTGTCTTTGCTGTCGCGAAGTTTGGTAAAACTTAGGTGATAGTTAAGTTACCTGTGTAAGCAGGTAGTTGGGTAGGTACATAATAATTTGATTGTGTTTCGAACTATTCCGTAGTTTATGAATGATTAGCTCAGAGAAAAAATACCGAAATAATTTTTGCAATTAATGATAATGAAGCCCGAAACATTTTTTTTTCCTTTATATTTCTCAATTGGTGATACTTTATTCACATGATAATCTAGCCTTTTAGCTAATAAGTAATTTAAATATAACAGAAACTGTTAAGTAACTATAAAATTAAGAATTTGTCCACTAACGTCTTTCTTATTCACTATAAGTTAAGGGGAAGACACTTGATTCACGTGGTCTTTGTAAAAGTCAGCACTAGCACTACTGTTAAGTTCACTTACTCTGCACTAAACTAACTCAAAAGTTTTTATGTTTGTCTTCGCACTAATTCAGTATTGTCAAGGAGTTGGATCGCCTCGACATTCACATGATGATGAAGTCTGTGTTCATGAGCTTCTGCTTATTTTTGTATAACTCCATGTTTACGACATCCATCTTGAGGTCCCAGTGGAGGTCACTATTTCTAATGTACCAGAGCGCTTTGAGTACCAGAGTGTTTTTCGCCTTTAGTACTTTGTTTTGAAACGTTGTATGATTTGACGATTGCTTTGGCTGGAGCAGCCCCACAGCTGAATACCGTAGGTCCATACAGGCTTTAAAACTTGTTCATATAACAACAATTTGTTAGGTATTGACAATGGCGACTGTCTACCAAGTAGCCAATACAGTTTTTTGTACCGAATATCAAATTCTGGTCTTTTTGACATGCTCTTTCCAGTGCAATTTTGCATTCCGTTTCCTCGTGGAGGCGATCGGCGGTGGTGATCTCTCGCGTCCGGCCCTGATTCGGGCTATGTACGGAGGGAGAGGAAATGGGAGGTCGTCACCTCCTTCTGCGAAGCAGTAATACTCGCGAAGGAGGAGGCGGAACGCGTGAGGGAGAGGCAAAATTCGCGCCCTCACGCTCCTAACCGCCGCAGGAGGAGATGCACTGGGCGTCGAGAATCGCGAGTCGATTTCCGGCCACCGTAGGCGCGGGCTTGCGAACGGTGAGCAATGGGTAGCTCGCCGTCCGATAAGGACCAGGCCCGGGTCGACGGCGCGTTGTGTTCCACGTGCGCCTCAAAGAGATGTCAGCAGAATTGACGAGGTCCTCCAGGGCCGATGGCTGCCGGGGTTGCAAAGAAAACCGAAAGGGGGGTCGTGGCCCCCGGCAACAGGGCAACTGAAGGTACGCGGGTGGGTTTTAGTCAGTACGAGTCTGACACGCCCTGCCGCTCCGCCCAGAGCGGGAGAAGTTATTTCATTATTTCCAACCCAAAAAAAAAAAAACATGCCGAGATACTTAGCAGTATTCGCGTCCTGTACCGGACCGGACCAAGTATACTTCCTTGTGGTATTCCAGCTATTATCTGCCTAAGGTCTGAATAGGCGCGTCTTTGTCTTATCCTAAACAATCTGTTTGTTATATACGACTCTAGGATGTCTGAAAATTGTTTAGGCAGCATCGTTCTTAGTTTATATATGAGGCCTTCATGCTATACTTTACCAAAAGCCTGGGCTATATCAAGGAAAACCGTGGAGCACACCTTCTTTAGTGTACCGAAACAGGTTTCTAAAATAAAACTCTACAGCAAACTCCTTAATCCGTTTTATCATAGTCTGGTAAGTTTTTCGCCATTATCGTGAATGCCATTATGTAAGCTTGTTATTGAACGTTAAACGATCTCTTGGATTAGTTATCAATCATTAAAACGTTAATTTAAAGGAAATTGAAGATGATTTGTATTGCTACAGCGATTACTTTCCAATCGATCAAATAAGGCGATAATGTCTAAGCTACGGTATATCACTTGTTTTTGACGTGAAATAAATTTAGGGGAGTGGTTTGTTTAACTTCAATTTCTGCCTAAATATGAAAATAATTGATAATCTCGAGCTAGCTTCTAAAAAAGTACCTCCTGTTAGTCGGAGATAGTAATACCGGTATGGGCTTTTGAGAAAAATATCCAGATTAATCTAGTCCAGTTTATCTAAACTGCGTCGTTGGTCTTAAGGTCCTGGGTTCGATTCCCAAATCGGGCAGTGTTATTAGGTTTTTCTATCTGGAATTTCTCTATTTTTACCCGACTACGGCGAAGCAAAAAGGAGGGTTATAATTTTGACCGGTATGTACCTATGTATGTATGTTCATCTGTTACCTCATAACTTCTAAACTAGGTACCAAACATAATTTGACAAATGAGGTATCATTGGAAGCGCCTTGATCGTCCGCTTGATATGACGTAACATTAAATGCAAAAAAGCGCCCTCTAGAGGACATAGAGTCATAAACGAATTTAAAAAACATGTTTTTTAATTGTGCCGTGTTGGGTATCAAATGAAAGGACTTGACAAGCACATTACAACCATGTATTTATATTATATTTTCTAAGTAAATAAATATGTTTAAATCGTTAAAAACAAGCAAAAATGAGACTGCTACCTACGGCGGCGCGGCTGTAAAATTAAAACCTATTATACAATAAAACCCAAACAAAAAAAAAAAAAAAAACAGTGGCACTTCTGTCAGCACTCCCTCCGGGAGCAAACTTGAAAAAAAATCGGCACCGCGGTAATCAACGCAATGATGTCTTTTACTCCACGCACCGCGGTAATCAACGCGTTGATGTCTTTTACTCCATGGTGTCGGTAAATTGCGTTACAGTGTCGCGAAATCAATGGTTTAGTCCCATCTCAAAAATGCCCAACGCGCATAAAGAAGTTTTCCCTCAAAAAATTTAAAGCTGCTCTGCAAATACTTTATCACGAAATTATAACCCCAAAATAATTTACATAAAAAGTAAGTTCAAAAACTAAAACCCGAATACTGAAAAATCACGCTCTAAAAAGCATGAAACATGAAAATATTTCTGTACCTGTCTTGATTTCTGTCTGAAATATTTTCTTTTTATTATTATTCATCTGGTAACTTAGCCCATCCTTCGCAAAAAAACACTGCCTTTAAAGTAGGTAGCTATGTACCTACAGATATCCCAAGAAAAGTATGCGCTTCGGGAATCATCGACTATCTTCGGCTGATGATGAGATCTAAATCTAATAAAGAGATGTTACAACCATGGAAGTTTTTGCCTATTTTATAATAAAATATAGATTAACAACTCTATGTAATTCCAAAAAGCATTTCTAACCTTTTAAGTGAAAGATGACTTTCTGCGATTTGTTTAAATTAGGTAACCCGACAGAAATAAAACTTTATACAAACGCGAAATAATAGGTAGATTACTACAAAGCGCGGAAAGTACAGAACTTAAAATCTTTGCCTCTGTGACGCGACGTTTGTGCTAATTCGGAACCACGTAGATGACCAAAGCGCATACCTTTTCTGGTTTAACTGTACCTATTTAAAAAAAAAAAAACTATGTAGTGACTCTTTGTGCAGGAGCACATCCGGGGAAATACTACCACCTCCCCATACCTATTTACTACTGGTTTGAAGGGTATGGCTGCCGGTGATGAGGGCACCATAAGGCATTCAGGGGCAGTACCTACTATGACGTGATAAAGCCATAATTGTTCGTGTCAGATAGAGATGGAGCTAGGACGAATAGCACTATACCTTTTCCATAATGGAATAATGATAGCTTTAACACGTCATAGTATGGCCCCAGGTTTGTCTCTGATATGGCAACTCATCCGCACATTCTCGCAGAAGGCATTAAAAAAAAAACAACGGAAATATAATTATTACAGGCAGTCTAAAATAATCGTTTATTCAATCGTATGCCAGTGGTGTGACGTCGTCATTCCTCATCAGCTATATGGACTTCGTCGTCAGATCCTTCATCGGCTGTCGGAGGGCTACCAGCATCAGCTGAATCCGGTGTAGTACGCCTCCACTTGGCGCGACGATTTTGAAACCAGGTTTTCACCTGAAGAAATAAGAGATTTATTTTATTTTATATGTATAGAACATGTTCAGGTTAACATCACTTGGAGGGTAGTTTATGTGCAGGGTAAGTCAAGGTTCAATGACAGCTACCTACAGTCCTGTGATGTAAAACAGTTAAAATAACTGAAAAGACTGTTGGCACCCATAGAACAAAAAAAAACAGGCTTATATCTATGGTTGCACCGCACATGGTAAAAGTCGCCTGAGACTTTACTTTTTGTCTAATGTTGACATGGCAATGTATTCTGTAAAAATCTCACTAAGAAAACTAAGGAGAGCTGTTATTCTAGCATAAGGTAGAATGAGAGCTCACTTCACCTAAAGTGAACCGGTGAGATTTTTGTAGAATACACTGGCTAATATAAGACTGTATGGTAAGTGGCCTTAAATGGGTAGGTACAGTAAGCGTTCAAAAGTGGATAGGCACGTTAAGAGTCGTTTTGCTGTGAACACGCGGTATAGTCCGTATATCTGTATGTGTAAATAACACGGCACAAACACCACAGAGAACGCTTTACACACTGTCGTCACGTACTCGCGAAACAAAAATATATCTCCGTCGCTTTTGTTAGACACGGTAACACACACGCATCATGCGCGTGACATTGGCCAGTTTATGTCATTGCTAAAATTCAAATTAATCTTATGTGTGCAGATAGCAGAAGGCGTTAAAGAGTTGGTCTGAGATTCGAGCTGGCTTAGGTTCTGATCTCGTAGAGAACAGCGCGGTTTTTTTCTTTTCGAAATTTATTATTTTTGTTTTCAAAAATAATATTTTTTTAATATTGCTGCCTTTTTTATTAATTTTGATATTGCAATAAAGGGTTTAGAATAAAAGATATGTGATAACAAAATTAAACAATATTTATTAGATATAGATCTCAAGAAACTTAGAAGCAATTTGTATTATTTTGACAATTATGAAATGTTTTAAATTTTAAATGGATTTTTTCGCCATAAATATTAAGCTTTGATCATGGTCGAAGTAATTAAGCAATAAATAAGAATATTAGACTACTCAAAATGTAAAAAAAAACTACTTACAAAATAGGTGATTTTAAGGTTAAATATGGGCAGTTTGTTTACATTAATTATTTTACATTTTATTTGGCTTTAATAAATATTGGTTGGTATTGAGGTTATAGCTTAAGTTTTCATTTTCTTTACGAAAAGAAGATTGAAACTAAACCACAGATTTTAATTCTAAAATAATAATATTACTAAAATAATCTTAACATTTTCGGTCAATTTGCAAGAAATACGACAAACACCATATTTCAATATGGTTTTTGTCGTATTTCTTACATACTTAAAAAAATCGTTACCACAAATTCATGCAATAACGAATGTGTTGTTTAAACGGTAAATATTTTAAGGTTAAAATATAGCAGTGTCCCTCTTGAAGTCTTAATATTATCGTGCGAAACTTAAACGTTCTTGTTTATGCCTTTCTGTCAAAAATGGTTTCCTAGCTGGTCTTCAGTGATGCAAGCCTTCAGAGTGCACGGAGAACGGTTCATAATACCGTGTTTAATAATTCAGCAAAATATCTCGTTGATATGCAACCATTTATTTCATATTTATTCACCATTTGACGTCGCTGCTTCTCGATAACAAGCCTCTTCCTAATATCTCTTAACCTTCACAATATTTCTCTAGAACAAAGAATAACATCGTATTTATTACACATACTAATTATTTATCATTCACTAATCGAATTAAACCTCATAATAAATTTAAAAACTTTAAAGGCATCTTCTGTCTCAACAATACCTCTGTTCTATCAACAATACCTTTGATTAAGATTTATGTTTAGTCAAATATGAAATATATAAATGATAACACTCACATTTAGTCTGGTTTCATACGATATTTGTGTAAATTACATTAACTTTTACGCAGCGCAATAATATTTGATCTCCGTTCAATATTTATATTTGACTGCATTTTGAAAATAATAACCACAACATCGCTTTTACTTGTCACCAACAATAACCACGAACCAACAAAGTTCTATTAAATTAATACTCGTAACGAACTGCATCTGTCTACCCTACAGAAATCGAAATAATTTACTTAGTTTTCTGAGGTCTACCTGCTAAACTTTAATATTTATGTGAACAAGACGAATGAACCAGAAAAGAAATGATTATTGAACTAGTCTTTATTTAAAAAATAACAAAAACTACGAATAGTAATTATTAAAAAAAAATAACGAGCTAACCGCACGTGAGATTCGAACCCTCTCGGCTCGCCATAATTGCATATACCAAAGTAGGTTATCCACTGAGCTAGCATGCTATATACAGTATTGTTCGAAATTATGAACTAGTATGAGTTGCAGACAAAGTAAGTATGTGTGTGTGTAAGTAACAACTTATAGAAGAAGGTCGTAAGTCAAACCGCAGCGTCAGTCTATTGGTTTGTGAGATGTCCTATGGACTTTTGGTCGATACTGTACCTTAAACTTCAAAACAGTTTTTCTGATGGTCCTGAGTTCGATCCCTGAGTTGGGCAGTGTTCTTAGATTTTTTATGGGGTACTGTGTTAAATGTTACAACAAAATAGGTACCTTGTGACATATTGCATTTAAATAAAAGAAAATTTAAAACTCATATTAAAAGTACACTATGTAAACAAGCATATTACAAATTAGAGGATTATATCCAAGATAAGAGTGCTTGGAAACATGTTGGTCCTGCTCCATAGGACTATTTAGAATCAAGACACAGGTTGCTAATTTAATTGTAAAATTTATCATTTTAATTTTATATCACATTGATTTTACATTCCGTGATTACTTCCTCCCACACCGACATATTAAATAAAATAAAAAATAGGAATATCGTCTATTTTTACAATGTTTGTAAATATGTGAGCACCATGTATCTATAACATAATTAAATTATCTGTCGTTGCTTCATTTTTAAATCTTTTTACCTATTGTGGTATAGAAATTTTATTCTAGGTGCATCGTCTTCACATATAATTATTTAACTAATGTACGTACTTATACCAACTATTGTAAAACATTTTAAAAGAGTAACGGAGGAGTTTCTTGCCCATTCTTCTCCATACGAAAACTACCTTTTGGAAGGGGCGACTAGAATCAATTATATTATTTTGTAAATTTTGACGTTCAAAAGTGCCATACATGGGCCTATTTGAAATAAATGATTTGACTTTGACTTTCCTTTTTATGGGTACGACCACGGAGCAAATTTGCTCCGTGGGTACAACACTCCCTATCCATATCGTAAGGGGAATTACAGGTATCAAACTCAAACTCAAAGCTTTTATTTCAAGTATACTATAATACAGGCACTTTGGAATTGTCAAGGCTTTGTTAGCGTGACGTTGTGGAAATGAAATGAAATTGTTGATTCTGTAAATAGGATATTGGAATCACTTTTACAGGTCATATTTAATAAAAAAAACTGGCTCTACAGGAGTGCCGACAGAAGCGAAAGCTTGAAAAAAAATCGGCACCACGGTAATCAACGCGTTAATGTCTTTTACTCCACGGTGTCACACGGTAACAGGTCGCGAAATCAATGGTTTAGTCCCAACTTAAAAATGCCCAATGCGCCTTAAGAAGTTTTCACTTCAAAAAAATATAAGCTAGATGAGTTCAACGGAGTGTAGAGTAGTCAGATAGCGATCTGACTACTCTGAGAAGAAAGGCCGAAACAAACTCAGAGGTCGCAGTCTCTTTAAAGTCCAGACATAATGTTGGTCAGGCCTTAAGAGGATCGGTAAGTTACGTAGGCATGTATGTTGTTAATAATATTTTATTATACATTGTAAATCCACTTAATAACACTGGATTATTAGCAATGTTATCAACGAATCAATCAATTCAAATCCTATCACGAAGCACTGGATTTTCGATGCGCCTAAAATAAGGTAGGTACCTACTACAATAAACTTGTTTTGTAAATTTTTTGTAGGTTACAGACGGCCTGCTTGATTACATTCTTTGTGGTAGGTATTTAAACGGCCTCCTGCATCGTGCAGGTAACTGCAAGCCTCGCATGCTTGCTTATTCTTTCAAGTGAGTTATATTAGATAAGAAACCGTTGATAGTTTGCGTTGGTAGTTGGCTTAAGTATTTTGTCTCTTTAAAATTGGAGTCCTGCAGTCAATAAGCAGTAGATTGCTATCAAACAACTCACAGGGGCTTTAATCTACAATGGAACAACTATGGGTACGATGTTTCGTCCCATGTAGGTACGAAACATAATATGGTACTCGTATTAGGTATGTGGTGCTCGATATTAAATAATTTCATGAAAAAATATGTTTATTTAACATATTTTATTTATTTACACAGTTTATGATGTTCACAAAAATTTTTAGGCATAAAAAAGCATGAAGACCCTTTGCAGAGATAAAAAAAAAATGCACCTCCTTGACTTTGAATAGAGCGGCAATGCAAGCAAAGTGAAAAGCACGGTCGCTTGTGGTACTAAAAGCGGTCCAATAAAGACATTTTGCGAGCAAGTGCTGAAAATAATTCCTAAAATATTATTTAATTCTATAAAAGTACCTCTACTAATCTGCAAGTAAGCGTGGTGGCTCAGTCAGGCTCAGTGATAACTTTTGCCACCTTATTCCCAATTCCCTAATACACTGCAACAAGGACCTTTTGGCGCTCGAATGACACTGTGGGTAAACATTGTGCAATTGTTTTGCGAAATGTATTGAAAAACGAAACAAGATGGCGGCGGCGTTAGTTGCGATTTTAGGTACACGCCAAAAGATCCTGGTACAGCAATAGAAAAAGATTATCATATTACCTGCCGATCACTTAGTCTCAGTGTGCTCGCTAGGGCTCTTCTCTCGTCCGGGCTGAGGTACTTGCTGGCGTTGAACCGTCTCTCCAGCGCTCCCGTCTGGGCCGCCGTGAAGCGCACCTGCCCCCCCTTCCGCCTGCCCCCCAGACCCCACCAGGGGTTGCAGCAGTTTGGCGGTACTGAGGAAGAATAGATCAGTAAGTACCTACATAATTTTAAGTAACAAGCCGTGCGCCCGATGGGATTTTCCAACAGCAAAAATAACGAACTTCCATACATTTCACCCCTGTCTAACCCCTTTATGGGATGAATTAAAAAAAAATCCGTCCTTAGTGCTCACTTTCGTTTTAAAAGGAACTTCTTCTTCATCCACCGAGCGGTTAAGGCTTTGCTTTGCTTTGCCTACAATTAAATGGTAATGGAAAATCTGAGAAAATCAGTGTCGTAAAGTAGTTACTCCCTGGTAGATGGCGTTAGTAGATATATGTACGAAATGAACAACATTTTCATGAGATGCTTCAGCAACTATTGAATAGAGAGCGGTGTTTACGGATATTATTTGTCCACCTAATAAGACCACTCGTTAATGGGGTAAGCAGTGCTACACTCAGACTTCTGACCCTAGTCTTGAGTTCTCTCTAAGTACATAAAAGGTAAAAATATCTGCCTAGCCCTTTCCCAACGATATTGGGGTCTGCTTCCAGTTTAACCGAATGCAGTTGGATACCAGTAATTTACATGGAGCGACTGCCTATCTGACCTCGACAACCCATTGGCCCCATTGGTAACTGGGTAACACGATACGCCTTGGCAGGATTGGTGGTCCGACTTTCGGGTTTCTGACTACTCGTAACGACTGTCAATGGTCTACGAATGACAAGATCAATGGGAAATTATTTTTATTATTATAAGAGTAGGCTAAATATTACATCAAACAAAAGTAGCCTAGTTGTTTATTGTTTCCTCACTGAAATGCGAGGTTAGAAGAAAGTATAGGTAAGGTACCTACAGTATATCCCTTCCCTGGCGCATCTGACCTATGGCACGTTTAGGCCCACATGCTTCACAAAAGGCACTAAAGGCATTTAACGGTAAACTTTTATAAAACATATATCATTCTGTCCCTGTCTTCTTCAAAAGACTGACAGAAATAGAACGATGTCTTAGATTCGTTTAGCGCTTAATGTGTGTTTAGTGATTTGTGGTGCAAGTGTACCTGAGTTTAGAAACAAACTGTGTTAAATAGGCCTTAAATTGTTTAGATCAAACTTTCCTACCTACAGTAACAGGAGGTAGGTAAGTACCTACAGACAATACTATGTACACTCTTATCAAGAAACTAAAATAGTTAAAAAAGTTATTAATCCAACAAATTGGAGCAATTTGACGATAACATACCACATTCTACCTTGTTACAATAAAAAAACAATTTCAAATAGTATTAAGAGATAACAAATAATCTATAGAGAGATAATTGCTGGAAAATTGTATTTTTTTTACTAATAACCAATATTGTTATCGATTTAATAGATACTTAAATCGATAAGGCGTTGTGTATTTTTTAATTGGAACAGATATATCGTTGATAATCTGTACGTTTTTGGTGTTAAGGAAGTAGGTAGAGCCCTACCCATTAGATTATCTGTTAAATTAATCTTGTAAAATGTTATTTTGAATTGTGGAACACCTACAATAATAATCAGCTGGTTCAAATCCGCGCAAGTACAAATGTGACTTTTCAATCCATATTATGTACTTTCTGATTGTAATTTGGACATTACTGACATCGGTGAAGCAAAAAAATCGTAAGGAAACCTGGGGGCCTAAAACCGCCGCTTTGGCAGAATCATAATATGATAATATTATTAATCACACAAACTGTGACAAACTGACAATTCATAATATTATCTGCGTTCAATTCATATAACGCAATTAATCTGTTTGACAGTTTTTTATTATAATGAAATAACATTTAAACTGTAGAAATAAAAAATGAAAATCTCGTTTGCTTAATAAAAACTGTAAAGAAAAATTATCTGGTAAAATTACGGTCTTATTTTTTTCATGCGGCAATATTTACACCAAAAATGATTCTGATATGAATTGAATTGAATATGATTCAGCTACATGCTAATTGAATACGATATAGCTACCATAGAGGAATTGCTGGGAATTCAGAAAATTAATTGCTTTTAGAGGAATTGACTAATGTGGCCGTTTTAGACCCGTTCGGGCGTTCTAAGTAGTTCGGTTTATTTAGTCCGGTCACCGGACTGGTGAGACTTTTCGTCTCAGCAGTTCGTGGATGTAATACGACCGGACTGTTGAGCCTGATAGTTCGGTATCGATATCGCAAAAACATCTGCTTTTTCAAACAAGCCAAGTACAACGCAATTTTATTTAAAAAAATTGATACATCTATTTCGGCACAAGTTATGCATCTGAACTTCTTGAATAAAATCTTCCTTTTCTATATTCACTCTGCTTCGTTTCGATATTGCTTTTTCAAATCTTTTCATTTGTTCGACCTTGAAATTTGCGAGATTGTCATCATCCTTCAACACGTTCTAAAGCATTTCGAAAATGAAAATAACAACCAATAATGGTCACATTTTTGAAAGTTTTCAAAAATGTGTTTAAGGCGGCGCTCTCAAAGTCGACCTGTACTTGTTCCGATACCCAACCTGGAACCTGTGATTGTATTAATTAAAATGCAATATCGTAAGCTTTTACACTATTGTGTGACCATGAAGATGTAGATATGCTAATGGAATAATATACGAATGTTATTCCATTAGTATACATCTAGCATCAGCAAATACATCATATACATCGAGCATTCATGGAGACATGAGAAGTGGCATTGAAAGCACGAGCTTTCAATGCCATTTCTCATGTCTCCATGAATACTATATAGCTGCGGAAAAGGATCTGGTGATGCCTGAAAGGTGCCATCCATGAAAAATTGTTTCAGGAATGTCAAAAGCGGGCGTTCTCAGTAGTCCGGTTCCGGACTTCCGACACTTCCGGTCTCGACAGTTCGATGATACAATACGACCGGACTACAGAGCCTGATTGTTCGGTATCGATATCCGACCTGCACTACTAAGGAAAGACCCCCTGGAGAATTTTGCCTGAATCAATGTGATGATGAGGCAACACAAGGACAAGTAGCAGCTCCAAAAGTATTCCGGAAATTCACTCTTAAAATTAAATAAAGCGATTAGATTTAGTTTCAAAACAACCTATCCCTAAGTTTAATAATAAAAAAAATTACAATATATCGAGAAATTCATTCGGTTACGGAAGTTACTAAAATACATATTAGTATGTAATTATTAGTTAATAATTATGAAGACATTTAGGTGCCAAATCAAGATTTCTATTTACCTGCCGTAAATGATTTGTTCGCAAGCACTGTATTTAGATTGTGTTTATAATTAAATAGACGAGGGGAGTTTGTAGGTCCGTCTAAAAAAATAAAAATTGATTATCTTATTAAAAACTCTAAAAGTTTCCGGAAACGATAATTTTTGATAGGATATTATCAAGGCAATCGTTGAATCTAAACTTGTTTGTATAGGTAACTATGTTTTTTCCTGGATGAACCCCAATTATATGAAAATCAAGAGATTTCAAGAGAAAACATGAAACATTAAGACAATGGATTAAGGCGAAAGCGTCAAGGTAGCCCGAAATTCAAATTTTCTAACGTTTGTTGTAATTTGCAGGCCAGTATCAGCTTGTATGTTGATCTTAATATAATTCGCGAGCGTATTAAATGTTTATTTATAGAATTATAATCATAAAGACCACCAATACAACTCTCTAAGTTCATGCAATCCTGTTGAATGACCATTTCATGAAATCATGACATTTGAGGATTATGCTAACTTATGGAGTTGTATTGCTGATTCTCAGGATTATAATTCTGTAAAGCCATATTTGTTACGGTCGCGAATCAAATTTTAATCAACAAACAATTTTTTTTTTTTGGGTGGGAAATGATCAAATAACTTCTCCAGCTCTGGGCGTGCGGGAGGGCGTGTCAGACTCTTACTGACTAAAACCCACCCGTGTTCCTTCGGTTGCCCTGTTGCCGGGGGCCACGGTCTCCCTTTCAGTTTTCTTCGCACCCCCGGCAGGCATCGGCCCTAACGGACCCCGTCAATTCTGCTGACATCTCTTTGAGGCGCGCGTGGAACACAACGCGCCGTCGACCCGGGCCTGGTCCTTATCGGACGGTGAGCTACCCATTGCTCACCGTCCGCAAGCCCGTGCCTACGGTGGCCAGAAATCGGCTTGCGATTCCCGACGCCCTGGGCGTCTCCTCCTGCGGCGTTTAGGATCAACATACAACCTGACACTGACCTAAAAATTGCAAAAAACAAAAGAAAAATTGAATTTCGCGGCGACCTTCGCTCATTCCCCTTAAACGTTGTTTTCTATGCCGATAAGTAAATAAATAAATAGACATTGTTTTCCGAATAAGGATTAAGGAGGAAAAGATACAAGATTTATGTTTTATGCTCGATGATATCATATTATTCTGTAGATAAGTACCTACCGACCTACATTCTATATCATTGGGATTTTCTTAATATAATGAAAGTTCTCGTTCTACGAATGAAGGGTTCGGACTTTAGGATTTTTCTTCCTGTTTGTCCCACTGCGAATATTTTTGCACCATTTCCTACCACATATACTTGTCATTATCAACTATTGCGGTGAAATAGATAAGTAAATAAAATTGTCGTTTCAATAAAAGCGATTGAAGTTATTATAAACTAGCTTCTGCTCGCGACTTCGTCCACGCGAAATTTCAACAACGACAAAAGAAAACGTGGAAAAGCATTGTTTTTCAAAGAACACCACTACTTCTACACGCTTTCCTTTTATCATACGAATATCCATTGTCCTAAGCAAATATAATATCAACGCAGAACATTTTTTTATTATTTGTGCAGATGATTATAAATTATACTGGCTGGCAGGGAAATCGACGCGAAAACTCTTACCATGAATTCAGTACAATGATTCTGATTTTTTCGTCGGATATTTAAAAAAAAAATCTGCTGTTCCATTCATTTTGAACGCGTAGGTATTGCACTTTTCTATGAAACAGAAGATTAAAAAAAATAAAAACTCTTTCATAATCATGTACTGAATCCATGGTAATAGTTTCCGCGTCGATGTCCCTGCCACCCTGTAGGTACCTATAAAAGATGCAATCATGTAATGATGAAATAGCATTTTTGGAACGTCATGCATGCTGTTAATCAAAATATCATACGCGACAGTTTTGATAGCAAACCGATATATAAAATGGTCGTAGACACACACTACACAAACATCACGCATGTATTCTCCAAAGGGTTAGACAGAGGTGTACCTACGTATAGTACCTACAGCCACATTTCGCCAGTTGTGGTGTATGTCCCATGTAATAGCGGGCGAGCCATTGCCAGGCACAAATCCGGATTCTGGCCTACTGAGAAATTCCAGATGTAAAAACTCACTAACACTTTGGCCCGACCCGGAATCGAACTTAGCAGTAGCGCTCATAGAAATCTTTTTAATTTTCTTTTTCGTTTTACCTGTATAGCAATCTAAAAACTCAAAGTTTCGTTTGCCATACAAGTAAAATAAAAAAGATGTTTAAAGCTTTTTCATTATAGGCAAACAGGGCGCCAGGCGAAGTTAGGGCAGTTGACCGGTACCTAAATGGGTACATACGTAACGTAAGTTGAACAAAAATTCTCTTCTACATTTTATTTGGGTAAATATTAGACTTTTGTATTAATTTATTACTTACACCCTACGGGCCTGGATGCCTGACAATATTTTTTATATTTTTATTTATTTATTAAAATCTATTTTCTTTTTGTGATTTTAGGTCGGTTCCAATCTGTTAAGGCTCGTGCATACTGGTGCGACGCGACTGTAACAATAAAATTTCTAAGAATATTTTACGGTATAGAACAATTACCGGAGTCGCGTTGCGCCGGTCTCCACGAGTCTTTATTGTTCATGATAATTAAATTCAAAGTCAATTCTGTGTAAAAAGTAGGTATGCAGATAGTTCGAGGTACCTACTTAGATAGAAACAAACTTATCTACTTAAAGTCATCAATAATAACTTAATAAGTCACTAAGCTAACATTTTTAATAATTATTATAAACCAATAAGATTGATAAATATACTAGATTAAAATTATTATTGAAACAGAACGGTTTAGGGTGAAAGCACCGATTTATGACTACGGATTATTTGACTTTTTACTGATTTGTATCATTTAAGGATTTTTATGATTTATCAGATACTTTATTGTCACGCTATAATAATATTAATATCTGCCTATTATTGTTCCACTGCATTTCAAAGGCTTCTTCTCATACAGAGAAGGCTTGAGCATTGTTCACCAAACTTGCTCAAGGCGGATGCTATAACGAGTATGAATTAATTCGTTTTGACATTTCAAAAAGTGACCTAGAATTAAATTGATAATATGGCATTTCAAAATCAGACTACTAGATGAGGTAATCCTTATCTAGTAGTCTGATTTTGAGTAGGTACTAAAAATAAAATAAAAATAACATAACATAACATCACGCCAGTATTCCTCGAAGGGCAGAGGTGTAACAGTACCTATAGTACACAGTCGTGTCACCATAACAAGTCCCACGTAATAGGGGGCGAGCCCATTGCCATCAACCAGGCACAAATCCAGACTCCGGGTTGCTACTGATAAATTCTAAATAGAAAAACCAATAACAGTTTCCCTGACCCGGGAATGGAACCCAGATCTTATGCTCAGCAGTGGCGCTTGCGTTCACTAGATGCTTAAGAAGTAATCGTGATCAAAATGATATAGCTTCGAAAGATTATCATGTTATAATCCTTTGTTTTAATTTGGCAGTTTATAAATAAACGGAAACAAACTGACAATAATTTTAGACAATACATTAGCAGATTAAGATTAAGATGAACTCAATGCAAGATTATGATTAGATAACGAATGACGTAAATAATCAATAAGACGATTCGGTATGAATAACTGTATTAACAAGTCGTTGCTTATCGACGATAATCGGTAATCGATATAGCGTAATCGATTTTTATTTGTATTTCTTTTTGTACACGCTTGATAAAGTAGGCGTTACTAACTGACGCAAACGTAAGCTAGGTCGCCCTTAGGCTAGAAGGAGCGGCGATCTTCGTAGGATGGCCAGTAGCAGCTTAACTGGATGTTGGAGAGGCCTATGTCCAGCAGTGGACTGCTGTAGGCTGATGATGATGCGTAATTGATGAACGACTAATTAAAATATTTAAATTCATATTAAGGTCTAGGTCCAGGCTCTTTTCAGGTCAGACATCTGCTATTTTAGCTTACCAAGCAAATCGCTGACATCGGTCGACGGTTTGTCCATTTGGTCAATCTCTCTTTTCGCTTGGTCACTCTCCCTCTCCGTTGTTGTGACAACCCCTCCCCCCCGCTGCACTCGGTCAATTTCCGTCTTTGCTCGGTTACTCTTCCTCTCCGATTGATCACTCTCCCTCTCCATCTGGTAATTCTTTGTCTTTAATCGCTCCTTCTTTTTCTCCATCCAGTTAATCTTTGTTTTCAATTGCTCCCTCTCCATCCGGTTACACTTTCCCTTTAAACGCTCTCTTTTTCCCTTCGTCCAGTCACTTTTTACCTTCAATCGCTCTCTCTCTCTCTCCGTCTGGTTACTTTTTGTCTTCAATCTCTCTCTCTCTCTCCATCCGGTTAGGAACCGTTCAAGTATTACGTAAGCACTATAGGGGGGTGGGGGGTCTATGCTTTGCTTACGTTTGATGACATGTCTAGATGGTGATTACGTCAGCTGTAATAATTTACTTTTTTACACATATGGCAACCCACACATTGTCTATGCTTGAAAACGAAACGCATATTCGGGGATTCCCACAAATAATAAATACTGTATAAAAAAAAAACAGAATACTTACATTAGAAGAAAAATGCATATACCAATGTTTACGTAAGCATGGTAGAGGGGAGGGTAAGAGCTTTGCTTACTTTTGCTGACAAGGGGGAGGGGTGGGTAAATAATTGTAATAAATCGGCTTACGTAATACTTGAACGGCCCCTTATTCCTTGTTTCCGGTCTCTCCTTCTTTCTCTCCATCTGGAGACTCTTAATCTTTAATCGGTCTTTTTTCCCATCGTCCGCTTTCTCTTTGTCTTCAATCACTTCCTCTCTCCCTTCTTCCGGTTATTTTTTGTCTTTCATCGCTCCCTCTCTTTCTCCGTTCGGTTACTCTTTGTCTTTCATCGCTCCCTCTCTTTCTCCATCTGATTACGCTTTCCTTCGAATCGCTTCTTCATTCTCACCGTGCATTTACTTTTGTCTTTAATCGCTCCCTTTTTTTCTCCATCCGGTTCCTCTTTGTCTTCAATCGCTCCCTTTCTTTCTGCGTCCTGTAACTTTTTATTTTCAATCGCTCCATCTCCCTCTCCGTCCGGTTAATCTTTGTCTCCAGTCGTTCTGGCTCTGTCTCCGTTTGGTTACCCTCTCTATCCGGTCCATTTAGTGGCGGTGCGTTAACGTAAATCTTGTCGTATAAATTTCTAATTATACATTGTGTTGTGACGTAATCACTGTCACCAGTATAATATGTGGCAATCTGCTCGATCATAACGTGCTCGAAAAACTTTCAGATGCTGTAGATTCAGCGAGGGTTTCCAGGTGCTGTAAAAATTGATTGATTTTATATTTTCCGAACTTCTCAAGCAGTAATGGTTGCACTTCTTGCTCCTGCGACGCCAATAGGCACCTTATCAGCTCAGTTTTTAAATCTAATATATTTATTTTCAGCCGGCGGTGAATTAATTATGTCTTCAATTCAATTATGTATTTATTTTCGAGCTGAAAGATGACGAATGCGATTTTGGAGCTGTCATCAGCAATACTTGATAGTACGAACTGTTTTTCCATTTCTGTAAACCATCATTCCGGTGCCTCAGGTCAAAATGGAGGTATTTTTACGTCAACCTTGTAAACAGCACGTTCGCCATGAAACCTCCGAGCCAATTGGATGTTTTCTATAGTCATTCCCTTAGCATGCATCACCCACAGATTCGCATCTTCAAACAACCTACCAACCTTTACTGCCTTCTTGTAAGGCTCCAATAGCACCGCTTTAATACCAAATATCTGTCTTGATTTTCTGACTGATTTCTTTCACGAGGGTTTGGATGGAGGATTTTTGATCTGTAGTTCTTTACTCTCCTGATATCTCAGTATATCTTCTAAGGTCAAAGTTTCTGTGCAGGTCTTTCACCCCGCTCTTGGCTGGAACACTTTTTCTTTTTGCCTTGGTCGCCAGTTGCCTCCTCGTAGTTTTTACTCCGACGAAGTTGTGACTCTTCAATTTTGTTTGTACAATTTTTATTGTCACTTCACACACTAGCTACTGCAATATTTCCACTACGAAGGTGATTCAAATATAATAATTGTATTAATACGTCAGTTGCCTATCGACGATAATATTCGATAGTCGAAATAATAATCTTATTTTATTTGTTTTTCGTTTTTTACGCTATTGATAAAGAGGCTAAACTTAATCGTTAATCTTAGACAGAAATACCAAAAAAAGAAATATTATATTTATTTTTTTATATTTTTCTGTGAATGGATCTCTATGAATAATAGTCAATTCAAAACTCACCTCTGTCAAATCCATAAGCTTGGCGTATAGTGAATGAGTGTGACACAAATCTGTTCGCAGCAAGTTGATTTCTTAGTATTTGATTAGAATTTAGCATCGGGTCGCTGTAATAACTGAACGGAGGCCTCTCTAAGAATCCTGAAGCCTCTTTCCCTCTGTACTGAGGCCATGTTACTGAAGAAGACAGCGGAGGTACATTGGCTTTAATTGGTGTAGGGTAAAACGGATAAGTATTTCTTCTGTGTTCCAGATTGACTTTGCTCAAATCGAAATCCTTTGGCTCTTCGCACTTAACATCAATTTTGGTCGCATTGTCTCTTAGCGGCTCTTCAAGTTTTGTCATCTTCTGTTTCTTGGGGACCTCGACGGACTTCACTCCATTACACTTGAGGGGCTGCGTGGGCTCCTGACTCAAGTTCTTATAAGGTTTCTTCGTCACATCTTTCAGTATGTCCTCTATTAGGAAAGATCGTTTTTGCTTGCACGCGCACATGGTGACGGCTTGATTAGCACTGCCGAATTTTATCAGTGCTGTTAAAAATTATCAGTACAAGCACGGTAATTGATAGCTACTTATTTAATGGACACGTATAATCTGTGTGTCGATTAAAATGTTCGCCTATCGTGGAAGGCACTCTGGAATATTTTTTCTAGCATGTCAGCTGAGGATTATTTCCGATAGTGTTGATAATGTATGTTCGTGTAATCTGTGAGTTGTTGAAAGCATTGTAATTAGCCAGCAAGTGGAAGAGCTGTCAACGCGTTTAATGGGGTTCGAGGAAAGGATTATTGTTTTTATTTTTTTTGTTGAAAAGTGATTTTTTATTCTTGTTGCTGGAATTTCTCAATTACATCTTCCTCGCTTTTTTCAAGTTTTCCCCATAGTGTATTTATTCATCAAATTATTTGCTATTAAGCTCTGGAAGTCATAATACGGAGACCTTTGCCCAACAGTATGACAGTCTAAGTGAATAAATTAAAATAAAGTTCTGAATAAAAAGTAGTGGATTTAAACATTACCTAATCCAATATAAAAACATCAATCATCTTACCTCTAATTTCAAACAAGAAAAGGACACCCATAAAAAATTATCGTACCTTCAAAAAAAAACAATCCTACACCGTCACAATAATAATTAAATCCACAACATAAAACATAAATAAAATCATAGCTCAGTAAGGCCCCGCATCTTCCGCAACGCGTCTGTCTCACAAATGGATTCGTCTTCAAAAACAAAAGGGGAGAAATCTAGTACCTTCCTGTTTCGCCTTTCGCCCTCTTTGCTTCGTAATTAATGAGAAGAGTTTTTCTACCTTTTGTTGCTGCAGGAAGGGTAGCTAATTGTCTCTAATTAATTGGGCCTGGGCGTATTTTTAAACCCCTTTTATTCCCTTTGTACGTTTCGTTCAAATAGAGCGGTCGACAATTGGTGAGTTTACCCTGATTTTGAGTTTGAGAGTTAATTGGTCGCTCATTGTTTTTATTTATTCGTGTTTTTATTTTTGGTAATCGCCTTTTGATTCATATTTTGAGATTTTTCGATTAACATATCAAAGAGATTTTTGGCAAACACGGTAGATATTAGTATGGAAATATGATTAATGATTTGAAACAAAAACTAGCCAGTTGAAACAGTTCCCTACATCAGTTATTGGAATGCTAGCTTAGGTCAGCTCGATTATGTAAATTTGTCCATTTTGATTTAAATCAAATTGTGTGATGACCATATGTGGCTTCCCAAGACATTGAAGCAAGGTCGGCAGGGAATTTATTAGCATAGCCTAGAAGGATATGATTTCTTTTTACCCTTAAAAAGAGGGGTCTTTGAAATCTCCTTTGTCTGCCCCATCTCTTTGCTTTTATGGAAACGTGGCTCAACGAATGGCGAATGAGCTGATTTTGTTACGGTTTTCTAGAATTAATACGTCAATCGGGCTGGTTCATGGCTATTTTAAACGCCCATATAGTCGGTTCCATTTGCATTGTAAAAAACCGGCCCAGTGCGTGTCGGACCACGCACAATGAAGGGTTCCGTAGTTGGGATGAATTTATCCCAAAAACAAACATAACATTTTAGTTGAAAAACATGTTCTCCCATACATTCCAATTACAAATGTAAGTTGGTCGATTATTACTCGTTAACTTGTAAATCTTTCTTAGCTGTGATAATTTTCTTTTTTAAACGATTTTTAAATAAAGGAGGAGGTTCTCAGTTCGTCGTATGTAAAGAAAAAAGAAAGAAAGAAAATTTGTTTATTCTGCACAAACTAAACATATTGCACATGCCAAAAAATATTACATATAATGTACTTTCAAAAATTAATCAAAAGCCTCGTAGTCAATTGTCTATTACTTGAATGTCAGAGCCATAGATTACTCCTACTGACGACCGACTCCGACTACTGTGTATGTTTCCCGATTACTCGAAGACGGCTGAACCGATTTGAAAAGTTCTTTTTTTTGTTTGAAAGGGTATACTTCCAAGTTGGTCCCATTGTCATTTGGTCACGATCTGATAATGGGATGAAATCGATGGAACTCTTCAAATATTATAGGCACACCTATAACGATTTGGGTATTTTTTATAGTAACTCGTGCATTTGCTCTGAAAAAGCACTATTTGGTAAAGTGGAAGTGATGAATTACAAACCAACACACTAAAAAGTGTAAAATAACTTTAATTTCCAAAGTCGGTGGTAAAAACCTTAATTTAATTTCCGAAGTCGGTGGTAATACTGATTGATCCAAAGACACCGACTTATGAAATTAAAGTTATTTTTCACTTTGTAGTTTGGAAGTCGGTTGCATTTTTGGTGAAAAAAAAAAATAACTTCTTTATGACCGCTGGTCACATCTTGATGTGGTCTGACCAGATCATGAAATACACAACGTTTGATGGTATGCACAGTTAAATGCACGACTACTTCATGATGTGGCCAAACATTAATAATCATATAGTAAAATAGTTAGATTATCCATCGGTAGAGGCGTTGATGTCGCTTTGTTTTTGTTGTGCGTCATGGCGGCGGTATACAACAAATCGAATCGGTGACCACACAAAAAGTCGATGGCCTTTTATTGGGTTTCCAAAGATGATATTATGGAAAGCGATCCGGCCGCTGCCGCGGCGTGAAATGCAACATAACACTTAAAATTAGTTTTAAAAAAAATGTACGCCACGTATGTGGCACCCCGGCCAATTGGGTTAGGTTAGGCTAGTTACAACTGTGACCAACCGCGCGCAAGCCGAGCGAGCGAAGCGAGTGGTGCCGCGGCAGTGGCCGGCGAGCGCTACTTCCAAGTTGGTCGCAGCTATGTTTACTACACCTTAAACCATAGATACCCTACATTAATAATATGGCCAAACGTCAACTGACATATCATTAAACATTGACGTTTAAACGATCTTGCCAATTTTAGCTGGTATTTCATGAAATGGTCAATTCTAAGATCTGGCCACGACATTATATACTACTGCCGTGAATTATTTCACATATCCAAAAACGACCATCTCGCTGGCAGGGGGAGGACACTTGACTCTAACAAAAATTTGCACTTTCAAGCTTAATTTTTCGCAAACGGAACCCTGAATCGAAAAATGGTTTTCATACATCCACTATCACACAATGTTTTTGAACCTTTCCAACAACACCACACATTATGGTAAAGACGAGAAAAAAATATATATTGCCACTATACGTGTAGTGGCAATATATTTTCTTACCCTATTTTTTAAATTAATGTGCACATGCCAATTTATAGATTTAGTAATAACAGTCACTGAGCTAAGCCGCGGATACAGCTGTATGCTAGACAGACAGACACTATAAGGGTTCCTTGAACCTTAAAAACTAAGGCAGGTATAGGCATTTAGATTTTTAGTATTACCGGTTTCACTGGTTTAAAGTAGATTTACCTTCACGGTGGAAGGGGACTTCTTAACAAAATATACATTTGTATCATGTAGGTATTGCACTTTTTAGGGTAAACTAAAAACTGTTTTGTTTTAGCGACAATATATTTCAACCCCTTGTTGCTTTGGAGGTGGAGAATAGTGTAGGTATTGAATCCAGGGTAAAAAAATACGTCATGATGTCCCTTCCACTATGCGTATTATTCAACAAAAAAAGTTATAATATTTTCGAAAAAAAAGCAGAGTTTTGTGGCGCACCGGTGTATACAGGCTGTGCCACAAAACTCTGCCTTTTCTCCGGCTTCCTTGGATTTGGTCTTCAATCCAAGAAAACACTATTACTGAACTATTTACATATGAAATGACATCTAAAACAGGACATGACTTACTTCGACATGCAAATCAATTTTTGGATGGACACGGCTGACGACCGAGATAAGATTAATAAGAAAAGCGACTAGCGATATTTACAAGAAACCTGAAACGGATAGCAGCGAGACCTCAGACGAAGACATTGGAAACAGCAAAGAGCAGATGCACCGGTAAAGCTGGACCTGAACCTGAACCAACCTGGCCGCGACGTCGTAAAAAGATATCCATCCATAGATGAATATCACCTGTCTTCCATATCCTAAGGGCACGTCTTCCCTACCATTGCCGCGCCCCCCGGTCTAAAAACTTGACATGCAATAGCCTCTGTAGCTCCATGCAACATGAGGCTCCAGGGGCTAGTGCTAATCTTGGGGTTCATTCGATTTATCGAGTCTGGTTAAACCACACTGGGGTCGGTGCATTTCATTCATTCAAGGTTTTGTGGCGTAGTCTGGGAGAGGCCTATGTCCAGCAATGGACTGCGGTAGGCTGTGTTGATGGTTGATTCAACTTTGGTTAAAATGCAATTGAAGTGGATATATTTAGTAACCTGTTCCGCTTAGCTATTTCTAAAGAGTCTTAAAAAGACCCTGAAAGAAATCGACACGTGTTTCACCGCGTGTTGCTACACCAAGTCCACCGAGTCTGCGCTCGGTGCTTGGTGTAGCAATACGCCGTGTTCGAGTTCGCGACAAGTCAATCGTCATCCTGAGGATGCCTCGTTGAGAGGTGAAACACGTGTCGATTTCTTTCAGGGTCTTTTTAAGACTCTTTAGAAATAGCTAAGCGGAACAGGTTACTAAATATATCCACTTCAATTGCATTTTATAATGGATTTCCGCAAGGTCACGCCTGAATAAATTAACTAACTCAACTTTGGTTGTTGATTGATATTTTCGAAATAATGAGTTTGTTTTGTTTCAATTTTAGTAGGTTACTACAAGAGCTGACACTACAGAATAGATAGGATACAGATATAAAGAATTAAACCTCCCTAATCCCAATAGACGCGTAGTTATGTACTTTTCCTATATCAGCTATCGATAGTTTTATGTTATTTAATCGATAATACAGCTGTAGGGACTAATAAATAATTATTATAATACTATTACGATTAGATTGTAGCCATTTGTTAAGTCAGATTAGGTTTAACTTAAATCTCTAATGATAATAATTAAAACTGGTTCAAAAGTCGCTTAGTGAACTATGGAGCGAGATAAGTTCAATCATTATCTAAAGACAGGGAAAGAACTATATGTACTTTCCGAGTTTTTTTTGGACATTACCGACATCGGTGGGGGAAAAACATCGTGAGGAAAGTGAACTTATAGTAATTAATATAAGTCTTAAATCGCCAACCCGTGTTGAGCGCGCGTGGTGATCAATGCTCGTGCCTTCTCTGTATGAGAAGAGGCCGGTGCCCTGCAGCGGGACAATAATAGGGTGGTATTAGAGCCGACTAAATCTGACCGGATAGTCAGCTTTCTCCCCGACTAGTCGGTACATCTCAAGTACTAGCAAAGGTACTTGGCACGTACTAGGCAACTTTAATGACACCTATCCGAATGCACATATTTCGTATGCTCGCCAAACCAAACAAAACAAAATGGATCTCGACAAAATGAATTTTTGACCTGTCGTACAAAATAGGAAAATTCTAAAATGAAATCTGGGGGCACGGTAGTACTACCGTGCCCCCAGATTTCATTTTAGAATTTTCGGAAAAAATTCAGAATTTTCCCGCCAAGACGTATAGCGAAGCGTAAGGGCACTACATACCTTTTCTCGAAGCGCTTCGTCGTTTTTTGAACCCCCATAACTTGGGTTTGGATTATATCAGATAAACAAAATTCCTGGGATATGATGTCAATAGTGGACTTATTAAATATATAAAGTTTCAATTGCATAGCTCTTATACTTTAGATTTTATTGATATCTAAAAAAAACCGATTTCGTCACTGACTCACTCACTCACTCACTGATAATCATCAAAATTCTTAGGGTACTTCTTGAAGTCCTAGAAAGCTGAAATTTGGTATGTAAGGTCGTATTAGTACACAAACAACAACAAAAAATCGAAAACTTGGAACTTTTACACCCCAACCCCTTAAACTAGGGGTTGGAAGTTTGTATGAGACTTCCGCAAATTTTGATGCTAGAGGTCTGAAAATTGGTATAGGGACTCCTTGATATAAATAATAAAATACATATTTCAGGATTTTTAGTAAACCCCCCTTTAAATTAGGGGATGGAAGTTTGTATGGGTTTTCCCATACAAACCTGGTTCTATCTGACTACCTACCCCTAGCTAGGACAATCCTGTGTCGTGCAAAATATAAGTACCTACCTTATGCCGCGTGTGTATATTTATTTATAAAAATATTCATGTCAATAGATATTACGTGTTTCATTGTTTTAGGTAGGTACGTAACAAGAGATATATAACAGCGATATTCATCATTAATCATTTGAGTTTAATTTTTTTCTTAAAAAGCTGCTGTGGGTAGGTAATACAACTTATTTCCTTAGAACAAAAATCTTCAATAAAAATCCAAGAAAATCCTACAAATGAAAAGCTTTTCCAATACTCAATTACTTATGAAATATAATTTAACCCTTTAAGAGGATTTAAAAATAGAGGGAGAATGAAAAGGCTGAATCAATTATTGCCGATCGCTTCATTAGCTCGCCTCTACGTTTAAACGATGTTAAAATCAGTGTTAATACGATACCAAAATATCCACACAACTACGACTTTTACTCTTAAAACGTTATAGATTACCACTTTCGTTCAAAACCCTTTAATATTTCGAAGTTCCAAAGCAGTAATGGATTTGGAACAATAAGTAATAGTCGCCAAGTTAGGGTCACATCGCCTCTGTGGAATCGAGAATTGGTGGACAGTGGCGGCTAAATCGATATAGATAATGGGCGATTACTTAGAGTGAGTTGACAACCCTACGGGATTGTAGTGAAAGGACACGGTGTATTAAGTTATAGTTATCGATGTTTTTTTCGTGAGTGTAATTTAAACTGAGATAGTTTAGCTTCGTATCAGTAGGTACAGTTATAAACATTACAGTTATGCGTAGGGATTGCAATCCGGCGTCATTTCCAATTCGGCCGGATCCGGCTGGATTTTCATCGTTCGGGCCGGATCCGGCCGGATCCGACCGGATTGATCAAATCAGAATAATTGTGCATTTTCGTTCCAAAATGCATTGTTAATGAGTTAATCGAGTAAGTGTAATAAATAGGTTTTTTTATTTTTTTAAAACTTAAGATAATGCAACTTTTACTTTTCATGCTAGAACTTAATATGATACGTAGCTTAATAAAATGTAACATAATTTTAACCTTACGTCATTATTTACTGAGATCATGATAATTTGAGATTGCCAACAATTATTACAATAATGAGTTTGTATTATTAAATGTAACTCTTTGGTTTAATCAACTTACGATAAATAATTATTTTAAGTACATATACAGTTTAAAAAAAATATAGTTTTGTTTTTGAAAAAAACATCGTAGAAAACAAATAGTATTAATTGTGTTATCTGCCAAACGACTTCGAATAGAGCTAAATGAAATGAAAAATGAAATGAAATTGTTTATTCTGTAAATAGGATATCGGAATCACTTTTACACGTCATATTAAAAAAATAAAAATAAGCTAGTTGAGTTCGGCGTTTCCTATCTGACTACTCTGAGAAGAAAGGCCGAAACAAACTCAGAGGTCACAGTCTCTTTTAAAGTCCAGACATAATCTTGGTCAGGCCATATGAGGACCATGTAGATTAGTGTCTGAAATGGTCTTTTGAGGAAAGAACCACACAGATTTGAGTGGACCTGTCCAGTCAGTGCAAGCATTTGTCAGTAATCGGGGAGCTCAACTCAGAACTTAAGGAGCTCAACTCGACGAACAATACCAAAGAAAGGACATTTGGGTAGGCCGCATAAACTACTCAAACTGCCAGACCATAATTAAAACTAACTGAAAAATGAAAATAATAATGATATCCACATAGTCCTCACATTCACAATAATTAATTAAAATAATATAATACTTTACAAAATAATCATGTCATTTCGAATATAATTTTCAACAATGTCAATGTGTATATAAACCTGGTATATTTTGATGAGTTTACAAAATAATTAAAATGCTAAGTTTTATCACAAGGCTTAGCAGAGCGAGCAGTTCAATCCCATGCTTTTTATCTTCTAAATAATCTGAAATTTTATAATACCCCTTTTTAAAAAGTTTGGTTTTAATACAGATTTTAAATCTATTAATGGGTAAGTTTCGAATGTCAATGGGAAGTTTGTTGTAAAAGCGTATACATTGTCCCATGAACGGGTTGCTTACTTTGTGGAGACGTGTGCGATGTACAGCAAGATTGTGTTTATTCCTGGTATTTAAACTATGAATATCGGACATTTTCTTAAAATTTGATATATTTTTGTGTACATACAATAGGTTTTCAAAAATATATTGTGAGGCTACAGTCAGAATATTTATTTCTTTGAATTTTTCTCTAAGGGAATCTCTTGGACCTAGGTTGTAAATGGCTCGAACAGCCCTTTTCTGTAGAACAAAGATGGTATCAATGTCCGCACAGGTTCCCCAGAGAAGAATCCCATATGACATAAGACTGAAAATAACTAAAATAAACAATTCTGGCTGTATCCACATCAGTTATCTGTCTAATTTTTTTAACAGCATAGGCGGCCGAACTTAGTCTTCCTGACTATTTTTCTATGTGTGGGCCCCATTGTAATTTTCTGTCAATAGTGATTCCAAGAAAAACTGTCGACTCAACAGGGTCCAACTCTGTTCCATTAACTTGAACATTGGTAGATAGCTGCCTGACATTTGGCATTGAAAATTTAATGATAAGCATGTAGCGTACGGCCGAAAAGGCCCATTCAGCTTCTACACTGGCTTTACACTCAGCAACTAATCCTGAAGCGACAAACAAAACAAAACACACATTTGTGACCCAAGCGAGGAGTGGAATAATATTGAGCATGTAGTTACGTGGTCCGACTTGGCGGCGCCGCGTGGAGGGGCAGGGTCCCTCCGCGCGGCGGGGGCATTCTAAAAATGATACTTTATTATTTGTAAGTAAGATATAATTTATAGAAAATATTTTGTTTTCGCTACGATTTTATGATACTCGTATGTATAGATACGAAACAAGTTATTTTCTATCCCAATTAAAAGATAATTTATTTCTGAATCAAACCGTCAACTTTCGATACTATCGATAGTCGATACCAATTAATCCTAATCCCCTCACTACAACCATCTTCGCAAGTATTGTATTGATTTTGAGACTATTTTTGTTCGTTCGGCCCACCTGTATCGCAACCGACCGAATTCAACCGTCACGGCTAGTTACCGGAGACGAACAGCCTCCTTACATCTAGAAATGGTCGGTTAACCTATTATATGACACATCATTTCATATTGCCCTTTGATATATTGAACTTGGCAATGTTTTATGGGTCACAAGTCTTCGGGATAAGGTTCAGTTTCGTTTGGCAGCTCGTTAAATATATTAATCCAGTTTTCTTGTTTTTGTGTGTAATCTCTTTGTGCGATGTTGATGTGGGATATCTATTATGTTTGTGGTTCAACGTTTGGTAAAGGTTATGAGATATTTTTAGACGGTACTTAAATACCACAAATAAATGTTTCAATGGAAAAATTTACTTGTTTCACTTGCTCATTAATTAGTCTTCGGGCTTTGTTGGCTATTTATTGTTTAGGCAAGCAAAGTTCGGTTTTAGTTAAATTCCTTCAACAGTTTTCTTATGAGAATGTATTTTTTTTTAATTGTAACATCTTTCCTCTCGTTTTCCTGCAGATCTTTCAAAATAAAGTAAAGTTTATTTATTTCGCTTTCGTTTATTTTTGAGCTTTTTTTTTCTCTCGTTTTCGTGAAATCTGTGGTAGTGATTTCCTGAAAAGGGACGGAAGTGTGTAACAGGAAGCTGGGGAAGCGCGCACTATTTGATTTTACATGAGCGCGCGCGGTGCTAGAGTTGGCTGTCAGATGGTATCAACCCAATTTCCGAGAGGTTGTAAACAGGATGATGACGATGTCGATGACGATGATGATGATAGGTGCTGTCAGTCAAGATGTCAGATATTACACATCTTATGCGGCTACTGTAAGGCTCGCTCGTAGTTTTTGTTCTATCTTCTATAGGAATTTTAAACTTAACTTACTGGTCACTCAACTCACATTTTTATCGAATTTCTAGTCCTAGATTTAAATAAAATATCAAAAGTCTTAATAGGTAGGTTGTACCTATTCCTTTTTACCTGAACGCAGTGTGATTGTGATGATTAATTAATAAGTGAATGCTATTGATATTGTATTTTGTTTTCATGTGACTATATTTTCGTGTACCTATGCTTGTAAAATAAAGATACTGTAACATTGCTGTGGCGTGAAATCCCTCCCTTAAGCGATGTAAAGCTTTGCCTTCACTCTAGTCTACTCAATGAAGAACAACATTGTTATTTATTTATAATTATGTACACAACCGGTCGAAGTGGCGGTGCTTGGGGAGGCCTATGTCCAGCAGTGGACGTCTTTCGGCTGAAATGATGATGAAGCACACAAAATAACTTTTAAAATACAACAGCAACCATCTAACCACATATTTTACTGTAAGAAAAAAATTGACAACATCATAACACACTTTCAATCACAATGCGAAGAATTTTGAAAGAAATTGCTAATCTATTGCTTCATATGTTTGAAAAATTCGTTTGTTCCACACCGTGACTGACGCAACCAATGTTGTTGATCTGTCAAAATGAAAGGCATTGCCATTTTGAGTGTGTTACACAATAGGACATCACAGTTTTCAGTTATAAGCTGTTATTATTGTAAGCTTTTTAACTGTATCTTCTTTGTTGATCTCCAAAAACCTTTTAAAGCTATTCAAACTTTTCGTAAGTATATTAAGTGTAAAGCAAACAGTCGGTAAGACGAAGGAATACCATTTTTAAAACACACTTGAACTAAATTCGCAAAAATCTGTTAATTTAAAAAATATCTTGTACACCACTCCTTACCCCTACCTACTTCCCTCCTCCCAAAGGAGACGAACAGAGAGGTATCTGTTCCTCACAGTCTCGGCTTACAACCCTTGCGATGACATACAAATGTACAAGATTATATTTTAATAGAAATTGCTGCGGTAAAAATAGGTCGACCTTTGTACGGACGTGAACTCTATTTGGGGATACTTATTGATATTAAACATGGTTTAGGTACAGATATTTATAGAAGTATGAATATTTTTTATAAGTTCAAACCAATCTTCCTTTAGCCTTATCTACCTACGCAGTCGCTCTATGGTGGTGGTAAGGGACAGCACGATACCCCTTGGTAAGACTGGTTGTCAGACTTTTGGGTTTCTGACTACCCGTAATGACTGTCAAAGGTCTACGAATGACAGCCTGGACCAACGGTTTACCGTGCTGTACGAGGCACGTGTGGCCTCGACATGTAATGTATGGTCACCCATCCACGAACTAAATTAATTTTACCTACTAATTTTAAATATCAAATTAGTTAAGTAAATAAATAAAAAAGAAAATAATAAAATTTATTCAAGTATAAAGTAAAGTAAAATTATGATTTACATTAATTACAATCGAGGAAAATTTAATTCTAACTGTAATGTTATTATCTAATCCTGTATGGAAGCAGAATTGAGAAAAAATTATTGGTTTGGTAGTTATGAGCGTCGAAAACTAGAAACTTTCATTAAAATATGAAACACGAAATTTAACTTATCTTTGGGCGTAAATAAATAACGAATGTAGTAGGATAATGGAAAAATAAAAACAGTACAGGGATATATAATTTATTGAAAAGTTCAAATATTTTGAGTAGCCACGCCACCAACGAGTTCGAGTCGTCGACTAGAGGAACCCCAAACTCTTTCTAAAGCGCTATTTACACAATGCCAGTTTCTTGCCTGTGGCATACAATAAAATTGAAGCAACAAATAACCTGCAGTGTTTAGATGGTGCCCCCTGATATTGTTGCTTAAACTTATGGTATGCCACAGGGAAGAAACTTGTATCGTGTAAATGAGGTTTTAAGCGCAATGTGTTAGTTATATTAACAGCTCTTTCAGTTATCGTGGAGCTCAACTCAGTACAAGTTGAGCTCCACGATAACCGAAAAATGCTCTTTCCTCAAAACACCATCTCAGACATTAATTTGCGTGGTCCTCATATGACCTGACTAAGATTCTCCGAGTTTATATCGGAGGACCGCTGAGATCTGAGTCACTCTCTGGTCTGTGTAACTCTGGTCAGACCTCTGAGTTTTTTTCAGTGTTTCTACTCAAATTAGTTGGATAGAAAACACCGACCTCATGTAGCTTTAAAATATAGTTTATTTGTGACGTATAAAAGTGGTGTGAAGTGTTTTTGGGACCAGTTTACAGAAATTAATATCATTTATCGTAACAGCCGCGTACTGTGTCATTCGTTTCTTCAAAGAATCATATTGGAAGGATCTTAATCGACCGTAATATAATAATTACGCGTGCTATTAAACAACATCAGTCAATAACACTAAAATGTTAATGCGTGTGCGCTAATTGCGTCGAGAGAGACTTCAGGTTAGGCAGACAAATGATTGGCTGCACATATGTCTACATTTTAGATTGAGTTGGAGTTTTTATTATATTGGTCCTGTAGGTTAAAATGTGCAATTAAAATAACGGAAAACCATATTTTGTTGGGGCCATTGTACTCATTATTATTTCAACATTATGATCTAGTACTCTGGGACCAACAAAACATCCACTAGTAAACTGTAAACCCTATTGCGCTATTATTCAAAACAACTATAATCTTCCCTCCCTGGTCCCATGTCCCTTGGGGTCAGCAAAACACGTTTTCTTCTTCCATTCTTCAACTCAAAGCATTTTTTTTCAATGAAACCATTTACAGGCACTTTTGAATTGCCAAATGAGTCGGTCATTCAGAAAGATGAAGCTTGTTGCCCATTCCAAAGCGTATTAGGTTCATGTGGAGAAGAACGGGCAAGAAATTACGTAAACGCGCTTTTAATTAATTTTATTATTACAAAATATTAGTTACATCATTAATGTAGCCAAGCAGTGGCAGAGTGTGCTTCTGGAAAGGAATCGTTCCTGTGAAGCCTTTGATATCTGGTATCTATAAGTGGCTGTGACCACTTAGCCATTGCCTAGTTTGTCATTTGTGACTTCGAGTTACAGCTTTAATAGCTATATGTAAACTGGCACGCCCTTTATGCCTGGAGGCTTTCATATTTAGCTAGCTGGCTTGCGTATTCAGTTCTGTTTAGTTTTTATTTTCGTTTGATAATAGATTTCGATGTTTTTTTGTTGGTATATTGGCGTGTGCTAGCTGACATAAAGCAAATAATTAATTTAATGTTTTTTGTTGCATAATGTAAATTATTTTGCATACTATTGCATAGAATCAAGTTTTTACTGAACAGACAGCTGTGCTGCTGAGGAGTTTGTTGCGCCACTTCTTCTTCCCAGCAGACCGGACACTCATACCGGCAGATTGACGAACTAGATAGCAAGCCCATGTGAAATGCAATGAAATTATTATCTACTATCGTCCGAGTCACTTCACAGTCTTACCACGAAAAATTAAAAAAAAATATCTATATGTCTCTTTTTAATCGGTAGATATTATAATTTGAGTGTATCTATTAAGGTTTTCTTTATAAAATTAGTCCATACCCTCAAGTTATAACTACAACGTTTGATGTATACGTTCACTTAAAACTATTGCTTATTTCTAGCGCTTCCGATTTTATCGTTTGCGTTAATAGGATGTCACTTGTCTCTGGTCACCGTAGGCGCGGGCTTGCGGACGGTGAGCAATGGGTAGCTCGCCGTCCGATAAGGACCAAGCCCGGGTCGACAGCGCGTTGTGTTCCACGCGCGCCTCAAAGAGATGTCAGCAGAATTGACGGGGTTCGCTAGGGCCGATGCCTGCCGGGGTTGCGAAAAAAACCGAAAAGGAGATCGTGGCCCCCGGAAACAGGGCAATCGAAGGAACACGGGTGGGTTTTAGTCAGTAAGAGTGTGACACGCCCTTATTTGATAAATTTCCACCCACAAAAAAAAGGATGTCACTTTTCTAGGGACCCGTTTGTATCAGTTGGCAAAATGTGTTTATTATGATAACAGTAAATGATCAAATTGTAAAATATAAATCATTGTAGTAAAATAAGATCAACATTTTGTTAAATAATAACAATAGTGAATATATATATTACTAAAACATATAGAAAAATACTATGAAAAAATATATAATGGATGACGATTGATGATGATTTGAACTTCCTATCTTATCCACGGCAAGTGGTCTTTTAACCTCCGGTCTATTTAGACGATGGATAACACTTTGTAAATGTTAACTCTATTCACTAAAACAATAAATTAATTATAATAAAATGTTTTTGCAAAATACTAAAATTAACTTGGGCCTATCATGGATTTGAACGCACATGTCTTTTGGTGGGGTAACTACTTAATGGAGCTGTGTGTACCAACTAGCCCAGTTTTATTCATGGTTTGGGAAGTTCTTTGATGGTGATCAAAAAGTCCTTCATTAAAGTACTTACTACTTACTTTATTATGATAGATGTCCTTTTGCAACTATAAAACACTTATAACTGTTTGTGTCTTTGGGTCAGAGAAGAGAGAAGAAAACTGTATTACTGTGTGTAGTTTACTTGATATCTCAACCAATGTAAACACTTTTCAATCCAGTCCAGCATCCAGTAACTATTGGATAGTTACTGGATGCTGGACTGGATTGGGATTAGGATCAGCAGCCGCTCCGCTAATTTCGATCCATTACTGAATGGAAATACTGGATCGTGTTTGGTGAGTTTAGCATCAGCCATAATACTAAATTCACCATACTTAATTTTGACCATTTTATGTAGTAATCTTTATTCATCTGTTGCTTCAACCGAAGATTTATCTCTGTTTTTACGGAACCCTACTTATAAAAGGTTCCACTAATTTTTATAGCCACAGCTACCTGAGAGGCTCGTAAACCATAAACCAAACTAGACATTAATAAATAATAAGTTTCCATAACGATTCTATAAAGGAATTCGAACTTTACTTAAGGGGAATACGGTTGTAATTCTTTGTATGTTTAGTTTCGTCTATTGTGAAGTTTAATGTTCTACTTTTGTTTTTAATTATGATGTTTTTAGTGTTGCTACTGCTAAAATATGTTGGTAATGTTATTTTAAACTACATATTGTAAAGTGATTTTGAGGTTAGTTTTATGTTTTATTCTATTTTGTGGTGTATTAGGAAAGTAATAAGTATATTGTGTAAGTTATTTGACATCTTGGAATGTGGTTTTCTGGCTGACATATATTGTAATGTAGTTCCCGGTGCTATGGTAAGTCTTTACCAATAATATTGCATAGAACGTATGACAAAATAATAACATGTACTGATGACTTAAAAGCGTATGCGTGGGTATTTCTGAATAATACCAAAGAGCACTAATAAAAATCTTGTTTGCAAAAAATACAACCGACTTCCAAATTATAAAGTGAAAAATAATTAATCTCGGAAGTCGCTGTCTTAGGATCAGTATTTTAGTTTTTTACCACCGACTTCCGAAATTAAAGTTATTTTTCACTTTGTAGTTTGGAAGTCGGTTGTATTTTTTGTAAAAAGTTTTTTTTTTTCTTTTTGATGAGTTGGTTTGTAATTTGTCTAAGTTACAATATCCTAATGTCAACTACTCAGCACCTTTTACAATTTTTTTTTTCAAATAACCGATCAGTCGTCTTCGAGTAATCGGGGAACATACAAAAAAATAAAAGATTCTGACGAACTGAGAATCTCCTCCTTTTTTTAAGTCGGTTAAAAAGGCTTTTCTATAATAAGAAAAAAACGATAAAAAACAAAATTACACATACACACACACACAAACATACACATTCTACAGCAAAATTATTTATAGTATACAAATCCCATATATCTACATTCAATAAAAGCCGCCATAATCCGTACCCCTAATTTTATGAAGCCCTGGTATTTAAAACACGGGTGCTCACAAAAACACGCGATGGAGACATCTTAAAGGGCTTTTTATTGGATTTTTTGTTCTTCGAGACGATTAACAAAATGGTCGTCTTAATTGCCCCTTCTTAATTGTTTAAAGGGACTCTTTATGAGGTTTCCAAGAGAATGCCCTACATGGATATTTGATTGACGTGCACGGATTAAGACCATGATTTGGGTAAATAACTTTTTGTGCGTGTGTGTATGTGTCATTGTCAAACTGGTTTTTGGTGACGATGAGGGAATGAATATCTCGCGTACTAATTGACAAGTACGAAACTAGATGAGTTCGGCGTTTCCTATCTGACTATTCTGGGAAGAAAGACCGAAGCAAACTCAGAGGTCACTGTCTCTTTTAAAGTCCAGACATAATCTTGGTCAGATAATGTGAGAACTATGTAGATTAGTGTCTGAAATGGGGTTATGAGGAAAAGACCACAGATTTGAGTGGACCTGTACTGCCAGTGCACGTATTTGTCAGTAATTGAGTACCTCAACTCAGAACTCAAAAGTACTCAAACTGCCAGACTGTCATTATTAACTAACTGAGAAAGAAAAAAACATAAATAAACAAATAACCCACATTGTCCTCACATTCACAATAATCCAAGTAGGTACTTAATAAAATATAATACGTTACAAAGTAAATATTCACTCATATAATTTTCATCAATCTCATTGATAATTGATTTTATCACGTATTGTAATCGAAATTCAACTTGTGATATGCACCATTTATGTGCATGTTGGTAGACAGTACGTAGATATGTATCACTATTAAAGGAATACTTTGATTTTCCACAACTTCTAACAAATAGCGTCGAACTTAGTATGTTCTAACTTTGATGTGAGTTATAATGTAATTCTTAATGCCCCTTCGTGTTATATTACTGTGAGGGCCTCTCAATCTAAATGCTTTCCGTACCTATAAACCTATAGGGCCCTTTTTATTGTCACGCTAGTATACAGGCTGTTGTGTTTTTATTATGAAGTTCCTCACCAGATAATGTAGTTTTTTTAACAGTTTAGGTAACGGACACGTATAAGCACTACACTTTGTTTGGCTTTTGGAAATAAAGGAAGAGTTGGCAACGTTTAGATAACACTGGTATACATGTACATAGTTTATGATCAGGGTTGTCTTTCTTCTATTTACAAACGAGATAACGAGATTTTGCTTTGTGTGCCCATTGTTTAAGCCACATTCATCACAAAGCCCTAACTGTTCAGCTGAGGTAGGCAGACGTGTATCGAACATCCACGTTTCCATCCACTTGTTATGTTTAAGTCTCATCTCAATATAGGAGACGTCTATTTCCATGAACCGAGCACATATTCAGATCAGACTCGACTCTACGGGGAAACGAATAGGCTAGCCACAACTAACTTCCAACATTAATTAAAACTAGTAAAATTAAGCACACCCTGTATACGATGTACAAACACAGCAACTTATCGACAACACTATTAACTTATTAAGTATTATAAGTTATCTTTTATGTCGCATTTTATTCGATCGTTAACTTGTCCGACCCTTTCTCGGAAACTTTGTGATTACTTGCGTAGTACATTATACGCTACGGACTACTGGAATCGGGAATAATATTGAATTTTAAAACGAATGGCTCAATTGCTAAAGGGATGGGTGGTCGGGAGTTTGACATTATATTTGGTGGACTATATTGGCCGACAAAAAATGTGACACGATTGGATGTGACCACGAACTGATTAATTAAAGCTGCTTGCTGCTGCTACTTAGGAAAAGCGGGGAAAAATTCAGGTAAATCCAATGTATCATTAATAAGTTAAAATGTTCGAAAAGTGTAGCTTTATTTTAGCTTTATTTTTCATATCTGATGGACGGACCAATGTTTTTTTATGTGTAATTTAACAGCAGGTAAGTCACCTCACTCACCAAACGAAGAGAAATAAAAGCCTTAATATCTATTGTCATTATAACACACAAGTCTTCATAGCAGAAGTCTCAAGTGAAGCCTTATACGCGAGTACACAAATATACTCTATATAAGGATATATCAACTATTTGTAAATCAGATCAATAAACCATTGATACGCAGACGCTACACCTCTTCGTAGGCGAGCGTTGAGATCGCTTCACGTGATATATTTTGGGAGCAAGCAGAGAGAAGTGAGCTTACTTCCAGGCTTCACTAGTTAAACCTCTTTCAATTCAATTATTTTTTCTTGTAATGTCGATTTTCAAAAGTGCTGTTTAATAGTCTTATTGAACTTAAAACAGAAAAACATTTTATACAAGATTTTGCTTCGTCCGCGTACCGGACCGGGCGCGTACTACCGGGATTAATCCCGGCTATAAGCTATCCGTGTGACAAATTTCATCCAAAACTGTTCAGCCGTTTTTGTGTTAATCCTGATCATACATCCAGACAAAGAGAACACGGAAAAAATATAAAAACTATATTTTTGGCATCACACTCGTGGAACAATTACGTTTCTCTAAATCCAATTCTAAATCCATTATTATTTTATATATAGATTTTTAGTTTTAAGAAAACTTAGTACATCTGAGCATGCATTATGTAGGCCAAATCCACTGATATAAACTCTCAAACAAAAATCTAAATACTCGAACTTAAAAGATTCAAAAAGATTTAAGAAATGGCCCAAAAAAGTAGTTACACATCAAAGAAATAACTACTTTAAAACGTTTTTAATTTCAGGATTCTAGTGTAAATAAATCCAGCAGGTCGACACCCCGACACACATAACCAAATATACGATGTGTTTATTTATTTATTTATTTAATACTTTAAGCACATAAATGTACAGAGGCGGACTTAACGCCATAGGCATTTTCTACCAATCAACCTTTGGGTGCTACATGATTTTTGTGTGATTTGACTATGACTCTTTTACCTTTTCTAATTTTAGCCGCCAAGCAGCGTTGCTAGCTAGCACATGAGATATTTCAGCTTTGTCTCTGGCATAGCAAAACATTTGCATTCCACATGAAACGGCAAAGGAAAAAAAAAATGATTGCCTCTAAACTGTTCTCAAGCATGTTGCATTGACTCACAAAAAGTTACTCAGATACTCCATAATTCTAAACCATAATTTATGTGTTTTTCTGGAATTATATCGGATTTTGTCAACGGCGGGTGTTTGTTAAAACCTTATGGTTGATTATAAAACATGGATATTTGAGGCCCTTTGGTCATAAAATGACAAACGTGATGTCATTATACACTTTTATTATTTTTATGGAAATCATTGGTATTGTGTTTATAATAAAACACCCGGATTCAATTTGAAATATGAGTTAAAACGACTAAAAACTATTTAGAAGTGAGTGGTCTCAGTGAGTTTTTTTGAGTTCTAAACACAAAGGGTGCCGAGAACTGGATTAACAATATTCGTAATGTGTTGTTGAAGGAGCTCGTGGCTAATTAATATCGGCCGCACGGTTCGATCCATCATGTTAAGCTACGCTTGCCGGGGTTGGTCTGTGGATGGGTGACCATCTTAACATACTGAAACTGCCGTTGGTCCCGGCTGTCATTCGTGGATCTTTGACAGCCGTTACTGGTCGTCGTAAGCCGGAAAGTCTGACAACCAGTCTTACCAAGGGATATCATAGTACCCAGTTACTTGGTTGTGGATATTAGATAGGCAGTCACTCCATGTAAAATACTGGTAAGTAGCTGCATCCGGTTAGACTGGAAGTCGACCCCAATATAGTTGGGAAAAGTCAGGTAGATTGATTTTGTGTTGTTAATATCATCGAAAATAATCCACTGTTTTGTTTTGAATATACTGTTAAACCAACACTGTTATTTGAGTGAATCGTGTAAACTTGCATGTAATTATTTTTGCAGCATTAAATTGCCACATTGAAACAGTTTATTTTCAACATATTCTTGTATATATAGGTTTCACAGGATGACACAGTATGAGAAATTCCACATTTTTTTTTTTCATAAAACGTGTCTTCATTACATTTTCGAAACCTTTTTTCATAATCTTATAATACATCACCTAACAAAAATTACAAACCTACAAAGGTGCGGGTCCTCCTTTATTGAAAAACAAACTAAACCTTTGTTACGTCATAAAATAATAATACACTGTGTGAGCTCTCTCGTAGCCCGTAGCTATCCAGCCGTAGCGCTACGCCGTAGACAGTAATCTCGCATGACGTAGCCACGTAGACATGTTTGTAAATACGCTAACCCTGTGTGCGCTCCTGACGTTTGCGAATGCAATTTAATTGATATAATGCAATTTATGGAAACAATTAAATTGGTTTATTGCGATTTATGAGGTTTGTGTTTGTAATTTATTCGAGTTATCTGTTGTTTAGACGTGGCGTGGGTTTGTTGGTGTGATTATGTTGCTAGTTTTATTGTGGCAGTAGAGAAATTTTTGATTCCCATAAAATTAAAGATGGCCGCCCAGTGGGTATTATCAGACCTATCTGCCAATAACAATATAATGTGATTACCAATGTTAAAATAAACGTTGCCCCACACTAGGAATTTCTCCTGTATTGTGGGTGCGTTTATAAACATTTAAACTCACATACACAAACAGCCTAACACAATCTACCAAGTACAGTGATAAATGGAATATTAGTAATTAGATGGTCCACTGGGTTATTGCTGATAAATCGATAGCATCAATAAACTAATAAAATAATTATGTGATTAGAAAACGATCGATAAGTTGAAATTTTAACGATTCACAGATAGAGTATCTATTTGATAAAGTAGTTTATTGTATCTTATTGAAGATCTCATTGCCTTGTCATGATTAATTCTTAGAAATTGTTATTACTACATATCATATTTTTGGTTACTGTTATTCTCCAGAATAACAGTTACCAAACATTTCTGCCGTAACTCATCAGCACCCTAATTGTGTAACACTCTGTGAATCACAATTGCAGAGTTTTGAAGGATGTTTACAAGGCTAATCCATTGCTTCATAGGTCGAAAAAATCGTCTTCTCAGCAACGGAAATAACGCAATGGACGTGGGTGAACTATAAAAAGGAAACCCATTGCGATCAATTGTCATTTTATGTGTTACGCAATTACCCCGCTGGAAGGGTACGTATACGTGCCAACGATATTGCAAAACATGGCTGGCTGGACTTTAGTAGTATCTTGGAATTATTTACACATCGATGTATTCTAAGAAGAATATCAATGGTTTAGTAAAGTTTATGCATGCCTACGTGGTAAAATATGGCTGAGCTTTTATTTTTTGTCATCATTTGCTGTTACCCATATTTGCAAAATAAAATTATCTTATCTTATCTTATCAACTATTGCACTTGGCGAAATTATTTACAGAAATTTATTGTTAAGTATTCTTACAAGTCATCGCAATAAACTACTGACCACACAGTAGTGGTCAGTAGTTTATTGCGATGACTTGTACTTGACTTTTTTTAAATAACTCAGTGTCAGTAAGTTAATCAGTATTAACTTACTGACACTGAGTTATTTTTGAGATACCTAAATAACTTAACTTTCATATCAATAAAAATTATACAATTAATCATCATTAACATACATAAGAAATAAACCTTAAACTAATTAAACTCTTACAGAAACCTGTTTAAAAAAAGCGAAAGGCTTCCCATACTTCTTATAAACACATTACTGCTCTTAAACCGGTAAAGTTAAGTAAGTACTTCCGTTATTGAAGGAAATTGTCGGCGGTTGATTATTATTCCAGCTTTTAATACTGTTAATAGTTAATAAAGAAACATTGATTATAAATTGAACCATAAAGTTAGGCTGATCACTTTCCCGATTAGATTTTGATAAATTATTGTCGTTGATTGACTTTTAATTGAGAATTTTAGGGTTAAGAATTGCGCCTTATTTCGATATTTTAGAAAACTCCAGTACCTAAGTAATTATTTTAAAGTAATATTTTTGTAAAAACACATTTAAAGAAATAATTATTAAACTCTATTACACCGAAGTTAAAATTATTGAGAAATGATGTCGAATTTATAGAACTTATCAGTAGCAGCCAGTCCGGAATCTAGATTAGTACCCAATTAATGGAAATAGGCTCGCCCTCTATAACATGAGACTTAAAAATAACTGGCGAAATGTGGCTATCATTGAATAATACATCCACATTTCGCTAATTATGTTGAAGTCCTTTAAGACCTCAGCGTAATCCTTCGAGGGATATTACAGTTTGGATTTTATATCATATTTTTATATGCATACCTTTACTTACACAACAAGAAAGGTAACACTCATTATTCAATTCCCATACCACCTAAAACTTACAGAGCAAAATTATATTAACTCTTAAACTAATTAAACATCGCCTAACAAAACATTGTGCGTCACTTGAGCAAGCAACTGTCGCATAATTACTGTTAACTTGTTATATAGCGCGTTATATAGTACGTGTAATATAACAGTATAACAGGCTGTAATGTAGCATGTGCCGTTAATATTTCAAATGGATACATAGTAATAACAATGCGATGTGATGGCGGGCACAATTAGGTGGAGTTTCGCGTTCGGCCAGTTATGGTGCGAGCAAAATATGCATTTGTTTAAAAAAAAAAAATCTTAAAGAATATGAGGGTTAGATTTGCTTAGTAGTATAGGACATGGGTGAGTTGATTAAACTCTAATTTATTTATTTCATCAAAATGATCAAAGCAAGAGTTATGGTGATATTAAAATTGTTCCTTTTGTTTTCGGTAATTTAATCAAAACAGGAAGATTTAATGTACGAAAGCTTTAAAAAAACTTTTGGAACAATAACGATGGTCAGTTTGGATGCAAAAAAAAATACTTTAATGTTTTTTTTTTATTATACAAATATGTTGCTAATGTTGCTATAATCAACGTGATGATAACTAACCTTTTTATTTTTATGTGTACTATTAACAACCCTACGCACGCCTTTTATGTAACAACTTTACTGCTTTACTTTACTGTATTTCTGAAATAATGATGATATTATTAAAAAACAGTAACAACTAATCATTAGGTTAATACCACATAATCATTCTAAAGTTCCCAAAAAGTATTAGCAGTATAAAGAAATGTTTAACATGCAATCATCACCACTTAAATCTACAAAAAAAAAACTTTTAACAAAAACCTTCCCCTGTTAATTCAGTCAAAGCCTCCACCGTGCTCAGTCGCGCACGCCTCCCGTACGCCCGACACTTGCGCCTGTGTGCGTGCGCGCGCGCGTGTGTGCGCACTGTAATAGAGCGATGACGTGATTTCCTGTGCTGAGTTATTGCTACTGTACCGGCGCTAAATGCTTTGCTTGCTGTGACCTTGTTAGGAGGATGGCGCTTTTTCTTTTTTGATTTATTACTTGATCAAGGATAGTGATGTCGCTTTTGCTTTGTGTTCTTTAATTTATTAAGAAATGTTTAAAAAGTATAAATTATGAAAAAATCTTAGTACTTTATCGTGTTTCACAATCGAGCTAAACGATACACGATCTAGTAAGGTTAAATATGTGTAATTAACTAATCGATTTAAATGATTTTTCTTGTATAATTTTGTAACCCAATATTACTCTTTACTTAGTTAATTGGTTTCTGCTGTCTTTATTTAACGATAAATAATTTCCTTTGCTATCTTACACTAATTTTTAATTATAGCAGCAATCAAATTCACATTTATCGTGATATACGAATGATAACCTAACGATTACCAATAATCGTCATTATCTGGTATCATTAATGATATATTGAGAGGGTTAATCGAATATTTTTACATGTTATTTAAGTATTATGATCAAGCAAAAATATTTTATCGATTTTGATAGGTGAAATTACTGTATGTAGTATGATAACTGTGTTATCGTAAATGATTTTAATTATTTTGTGACGCCAATAGTATTTTATTAATTATACCTTAAAGTTAGAACGGCTGGACAGGTTAGTTTTGTGTTTCAATCAATTATATATATATATACATATGAACTAAAAAAAAAACAGGTTACAGTGCGTTTCCAGATCAAAATAAATACAACATACAAGCTAGGTATGTTTATTGTTTACGTAAACAGAGTTCTAACTTGCATTTGAGTTTATATTGTTTAAAAGAACTATAGAAAATGATTAAAGCAATGCTCAAAGAGCTAATTAACTTGTTTAGTGCTCTTCTAGTCATATTATCGCAACAACTTATTTGTGCGCATTTATTTAATACAAAACAAACATCTAACCGCAGTCTCAAAACTTAAATCCCGCGAGACGCTCCTCCAAAGTCACATCGCCTGTCCCCAGCGAGGGGGTGGAGAAGGCAACAACTCATAAAATTAAGCGATTTGGATGTGAGTTAGTCTAACTGTGAGGATCGCCGAGTTAACAGCCCGCTAGCTATCTTCCTCGCACACGCACACTGACGCGACGTGTTTCGGTCGCCTCACCCACACTCGGCCAGGCTTCGCAACTCGCAAGCCGCCAGTACAACGTCACGTCGGCCCGCACACGTTTCGTTTTCTCGTTTAGTTCCGTTCCCGCCACTATGCGCTGATTATCGGAAGTGTAGTTGACGTTTGATATTTATGATCTGTCACTGTTTTGTGTTTTTTTTATTGAGTGTTGTGTTTTGTTGCACGGATAACTTGTAAAAGGTGAGTTTGTATTTTTTATATGTCAAACTTTGTTTTTGTATTGTTAGCAATTAAGCTGGTTTCAAAGTTTTTGTTTTGAATTAAAAATGTGTTTAACTTGCTTCCAAAATTGTTTTTTAGAAGTTTCAGATTACATGTAATAAGCGCCATGTCGAATTAGTATAAACATTTCGAGATAATTATTTTAGTCAGTATTTACTAACTGCCCAAAAGTTGCCTGCCTAAAGTTTGACAAATAAAACCAATATTGCCCAAAAATAATAAACACCTCTTGAATAAATCATTCCCCTTTTCACTGTTTACAATCATTTATGTGGTTTACATTTTGCAGTCGGTAAAAAAAATACAAGTTAATATTACCAAGGCAGCAAATTTATTATTTACCTACCTTTACCCGAAGGTAAACAAAATTATTTCCACAAAAAATTGTCATTTCGTAAAATACTTATGGACAAAAAATAACATAAAACCCGTAAAGTTATTATTTTATTATACTACGGCTATCATTAACAGCTTCTCAGCTAGGTGTCCATTACATACTTAAACTTTTACTTAATTAAGTATTAAATAAACTTACATTCATCAAGGCGAGAGAAGGGTTAAGATAAGTACAAATTAGCGCCGGAAACACTACTTGAAACGATTGACATTATAACATGATTGGTTTAGAACTTACGTGACTTATGATTCAACGTTTAATTGCTCTGGATATTGGCAGGTTTCGATTCCGTCGCCTGAATAACCAGAGGGCTATTTAAACACGCGTTTGGTTTTTAATTGACTGCATTAGTGTCTCAAGGAGAAGCGATACTGGCCTTCCTACCACCTTCTTGACAAACAAGAGCTACCCTTAAATGTTTTTAACAAATAAATAGTAGAGTACCTACCTATTTACAATAAAAAAGCAGAAGACACACAAGCAAAACACACATAAGCCCAGCCCTGCCCAGCAGTGGGACAAAATAAGTGAGATGAATTAAAAAGTGCGTCTGACACATATACAATTTACTTGCTCTACTTTAATCTAAATATTATATACAAACATTGGATATCGGTCATTGTTAACAGATTCCTAATTGATATTTGTAAACAAGAATATGACAGGATTCAAATTGACACGACTTTTGTAGAGTTATTACTTGAAACATATACTTGCAAGTAAAAGTAATTAGCTTGATTACCTACTTAGATTAATTACACTACGATGTTCTTCTTCTTTGGCAAACAATGTTGCGGCGAGAATTTCCCAGAATAAGACACATTTGCAAGAGCGTAGCTAGGATTTTGTTAAGGGGGGGCAGGCGTAGACAAACCAAGAATATATTTAAGGTAAATGCTGCATGAGCAATGGGACAGGTTCCGTTAAAAATGAAATAACCATCAGTGAATTTATTATTTAGTACAATCTTATAAAATTCGCCTGTCAATAGATACAACTTTGTTTTTGTTTATTAATTGGCTACCTACGTAATATTACTTTACGGTTTGTGAGCATTCCTCCATGTTCTTGGTAAAATTGATGATCTGTCAAATGTCAAAGAACATTTTATTGTTTTCTTAAGAAAGTAAATATTGTTCGTTATACTTATCTAGTAACAGGATCACGAACAATAGCATAAATTAAATGGATTTAACCAATTAAACCGATTATCAGCCTTTTACAGTTATCGGCAGTTTTAAAACCCGAGCGTTAATCAATGAAGTCGGTTAAAAACTTTTCACTTTTACAAATCCGTTTAGCAAACATACGAATAATGAGTTACTAATCCATTCGGATAATGTTTAGCAAACTATTCGAAAATTGCTATCGATTAGTCTCTCTGTTGTATTAAGATTATGCGATAAAACAATAATTGGGCAAGATTACCCTTATCACAAACAAGCAATATGCCTTTTTAAATATTCCAGCTACTGACGCATGGCCAATCTGAATTGTTTAAAACAAATGAGTACATTGTGTAACTGTACTTAAGTACAACTGTAAGTAATGAGGTATATTTTGAAGTTTGATTTGTTTAGTGAGAGTTAAGTGGAAGTTATTATTATTAGTAATGCCGCCATGGCCGTCGCTTAGGAAGCGTTAGTTACATAAAAAGCGTATAAAGTATTTTTTTTAAATTTGTTTAAGTTAAAGGCAGACTGAATGGCGTGACGAATAGGTAAGCCCACATAGAGAATAAAGTGTACATGGCATTGAAAAAGGTTGAAAAGTGGTCCCGGTGTTTGGATACTTTTTCCGGAAAAGCGGATTAAATAATTTAGGATTTAAGTCTTTACAAGATGTAGGTATTTCATTATTTATTAAGCAAGTTAATTACAAAAAAAAGAATTGATAACAAGGTAGATAATCGGAGAAACATTTTCACGAATTGTCATTTGCGATTCCAACAGAAGGGATTATCACATTGCACAGCTTATGTTATGGGATTATTAATTTATTATCTTTAGGTTTTATCAGAGTAGCGTATTAAAGGTTTTAATAAAGTTAATTAGTTAGTTAAATCATTAATGTTTCGGGTGTTGCCCTAAAAATGGTTAATCTGAATGATATATTTAATTTTAATTATCGGTACTTTTTAAACTAGATTCTTTAATATCTAACACTCTTTTTAATATTGTTGTCACATATTTTTACCATACGCATTAGAATCACTTGATGAAGGAAAAATATTGAAATTTTTAGGGTTCCGTCCTCAAAAGGAAAAACGGAACCCTTATTGTACGATCACTAGTGTGTCTGTTTGTCCGTTTGTCAGAGCCAATTTGCTCCGAATCTAATGGACCGATTAAGTTGAAATTTTGTACATATGTATATGTATTTTTGTGACCCAAACACGAATGTGTAACATAAATAAATGAATTTTGAATATACGGGGCAGTTTTGAGGGGAAAACAAGAAAATTAAAAAAAGAATTTTGCTAATAGTATCGTGTGACATATCAAATGAAAGGACTTGTTGCGAGGATCTTAAAAATATTTTCTATATAATTTTAAAATCAATACTTTAAAGATATTTCAGAAATACGATGAAAATTGACCATTCACCTCTTAACTCCGAAACTACTGAACCTAAAATTTTGAAAAAAAAATACATAGTATGGCTCTTTAGGTACTCATAGATTACAGGAAAATCTATAAGAAGTCTATGGTCTTCAAATAAAATGATAAATCTCTCAATATTATGCGTACAAACTTACATTTGCAGTTTTAATGTATGGGAGAACATGTTTTTCAACTACAATGTTAAGTTTATTCTTGGGATAAATAAATTCATCTCAACTACGGAACCTTTAATTGTGCGTAGGTAGTTCGACACGCACATGGCCGGTTTTTACCATATTACACCATGGACCACATATTTTAAATCAGAACGGGCTGCTTAGCATTTTGATGACAAAATGCATTGAAAATTCATAAGTGTGTTGTTACACTTTAGTTGTCTTTGAAGATACTTTAATTCAAACACCCTGTAATTACCATTCAATTATTGGAAATAATTTAGAACAAAATACTGAGCTACCACAAAAATACTAACAAACGACAAATATCAATCTACCAAGCGTTTTCCCAACTACTTTAGTTGTGGTCGACTTCCAGTCGAACCAGATGCAGCTGAATACCGCAGTATTTTGCATGGAGTGCCTATCTGACCTCCACAACCCATCAGTTACTGGGTAACACGATCCCCCTTGGCAAGACTGGTTGTCAAACTTTCGGGTTTCTGACTAATCATAACGAATGTCAAAGATCTATAATGACAGCCGGGATCAACGGCTTACATTGCTTTCCGAGGCACGGAGGGGTTGCAATATGTAATAGATGTCACCCATCCACGAACCGACCGCGGCAAGCGTATCTTAACCTTAGATTGACCCGTGCAGCTGTTATTATTTAGCCACGAGCCGTTATTGGAGATAATTGGCTACAAAACATCGAGCTATCAAAAATCCAAACAAACTACCACTGTTTGCAAATAACAGACCCGATCTATAAATACTTAACTCTTTCTTTGAACTGTTCACCAGTGATTGTATGCTGTAATTTCATGTCAATTGATTTGTTTTGTATCAATTGGCTGATAGTTTCTCAGAACCAGACACGAGTACAAATTGTCTATGTTAATGTTAGCTGTAATTTAAATGTCTGATGCAGTGTTTGTTTGACGAAAACTTTCTTAAAAGAAGGGAGGAAAATGTGAAACATTTTTCTAAGGCCTTGTGCTTAGTTTCAGTGCTAGTGGTTAACATTCATCTTACTTCTAAAGTTTTATAAGTAGTATCATTAGTAGGTTCTTAGGTAGGTATATTTATCTACTAGGTAATATGATACCTGACCCAATGGAAATTACTTTCCTTGATAATATAATTTGCTTCGTATGCAAGCTTTTCAAATCCGGCAAACTATGAACTATTTGATTAAGTAACGAACATTATCGGTAGAACAAAATTGAGAGATTATCCATAGTACTCGTATATTGCATGGAAATAAGCTAGTCACTTACACAGAATAACTATTACCTATTAGGAACAAAACAGTTTACAGAACTAAAACTCAAAAAGACAACTTTATACATCGCTAGGCAGTACCTATTGGTTATAATATTGTCAACTAGTTTACGATACTCATAAAACAACCTTTTATTTTATCAAACCCGATACTCAGGTACAAAGGAGGCAATACCTACCGTTCACAAAACCTTTCCGTTAGCAGGAATTCATGAATATGACCGCTGAAACGAAGAATGTTACAAAATAAATATTTTGTCATCCATACTCGAGACATTTACAGTTCGTCGGTCAAGCATAATGGGGTTATTTTCACTTCATTTTCACATTCTATTCAGTTGTCGTGTTCTATGTCAGTTACTATGTGATGTATAATTTGAGACACAGGGATATTGGGGCTCAAACATATTATTATGTTGTGTTATGGTATAACTTATTTAATTGCCTCTTAATCCGCCTAACATCTCTCCACGAGGCATAAATGAGCGATATATCAATTTCTATGTGTTTTCTAAATTAGTTTTGGACAGGACTTGGCGGTAGAAAGAAAGAAAAATATTTTATTTGGGACAGGTTTGTAAAACTAGCAGTAAGAATAGGTTTAGTAGACCTTATGGTTCCGCTTCGTATGACAGCTTGATCCTTCTCTGTCCGAGATGAGTTTGCCTTCTCTTGATACAGTTACAAACAGAAGTTATAAAATCATTTCGTTTATAGATTGATAAAACTTGCTCAGTGTTATCTTAACTCATGACTGGGAGCATGAAATTTGCGAGCAATGTGACTGGCAAAAGACAATAGGTATTCGATAAAAACATTGTCCCCTAGATCTGTTCATGAATTTCCTCGAAAAGCACGTTAAGCCGTTGGTCTCTGCTGTCTGCTTTCATTCGTAGATTTTTAACAGTAATGATGGGTAGTCAGAAGCCCAGTCAACCAGTCTTGCCCAGGGCTATCGTGTAACCCAGTAATTGGTTGGTGGAGGTCAGATAGGCAGTCGTTCCATTTAAAACACTAGTATTCAGGTGCTTCCGGTTAGTCTGGAAGCCGACCCTAATTGTTGGGAAGAGGCTAGGCGGATTCAATGATCTGTTCATAGATTAACTTTTAAACCATTAGGTAATCGTCGATTACATGAATAAGCCATGTCGATCGTCAATGTGGCGACTATCAATAAATTGTTTCAGTGTTTTGATCAAATAGGTACCCAATTAATAATCATTGTGTAGTGCTGATGCGGTTTGTGATCTGTACGATGGGTTATCAGCTAGGATGATTATTATTGGTTTTGATAGAATAGTGGTTTTAGCTAAAAAAAACAAAAAATAAAACCTTAGAGCCATTTGATTGATGTCCAATGTATTATGGTTTGCCATAAAGTGTGTAAAAGTGGACTCTTTAGAAAAAGAAGGAAAAAATTCTTCTTCATCTTTTCGTGTGTCCGAGTTTTAAAGCCGCCCATAGGCCTCTGATTTGGCTTCACATGCCGTCGAGAAATATCTTCCAAGCATGCCGGTTTCCTCATGATGTTTTCCTTCACCGTTTTTGAAGCAAGTGATAATTGTACAATACGTACATGAATCCGAAGAGTCTGAAGTGGTTCGAACTCGAGACCTATGACCTGGCAGTCTGACGTTCACACCACTAGGCTATCACTCCCCTGAAGACAAAATTGAGTAGATACCGAGTCCTAAACGTTGTATTTTGCTAAACTATCCCAAATTGCGCTAAAGACACAATAAAACAATTTATTTTATGAATTGTGAGAAGTTTTACTTAAATAAAAAAATAAACTTTTGATTTTTGTTTCAGTAATATCTACAAAGAAAATTATTTGAAAAGCATTTTCTTCCAGGAAACGAAATACATACCTTAATATTGTTATGAAATGAAATGATATGAAAAGATTTTATTTTCTGTTAATAGGTTTGTACAAACACTTTTACACGTCAATAATATTTTAAAAACTAGATGAGGTCGGCGTTTCCTATCTGACTACTCTGAGAAGTGGCCGAAACAAACTCAGAGGTCAATCACAGTCTTTTTTAAAGTCCACACATAATCTTGGTCAGATCATGACTGTGAAGACCATGTAGATTGGTGTCTGAAATGGTCTTTTGAGGAAAGTACCACACTGATTCGAGTGGACCTGTCTAGTCAGTGCACGCATTTGTCAGTAATCGTTCAGCTCAACTCAGAACTTACGGCGGATCCGCATCCGTTAATTTGAAATTGAGGATAAAGTCCGAGTACAGTCCTTTTACAGCTACTTTACCTGTGACTTGACATCACAGTGATCTTTATTCTCTTTGCTTTATAAGGTTGCTGTCAGACTTAAAATAAATGATTTAAAGAACTGTAAATAATATAAAAAACTTAATTACTTTTTTGACAGCTCAACTGACGGTGGCGCAGTGGCTGTAAGTAGGTACGACTTTTGTTCTGAGTTGGGGTTTCAATTACCGCACGTGGGAAATATTTGTATGGGTTTCAGATGGTTATTCTGAATCTGGGTACATTTATATAAATACCTTTTCTTAATAGAGGAGACAAAAACCGGTTTTACCCATAAAAGAATATCTAAATATATATAGTTTAAACTTTTCTGATAAATATTCCGTGAACTGCTTTAATTCTTCATTCATAAAATCGTGATATCATATTTTATTCAATGACGTAAATAATTGACTTCACTTGTTTGTGAAATATAAAACTACGTACGTAAATTACAATACATTCCGGATATGTTCAGACTTGAAATTACTTAATAGGCCCTAACATATAAAAGGAGAAAATATGTTATTGAACAAGTTTATTTCGGTAAAAGATTATCCACCACCGCGCACCGGGTTACGTGCGTGCGTTGACCATTGACCAGTACCCTAATTGCGTAACTTATTTTCGTAAACCATTATAACGAATTTGTTTCATTTTGACAGTCAACAACATTTATTGTGTTATTTTCGTTTTTGAGCAGATTTTTTTTTCCAACTTATGGTAATGGATTAGCAATCTGTTTCAAATCGAAACAAATTGTTATTGATCGTGTATTACGCAATTAAGGTACTGATGTAAATATGAACATAAACGAAGCAAAAGGAATATGTAAGGATCGTAGCAGATGGCGTTCTGTAGTTTCTGTCTACCCTCATAGAACCAGGCGCGTGTTTATGTAGGTATGTGAAGGAGATGGGAGGGTGGTGGTGTGGTGGAGGTGTGTTGTCAAGGAGAAAATCAGTATATTGAAAACCTGTGGTTTCCCTCTTCTTATATTTAGCCTGAAACTATCTACTTGCACAGCTCCAAAGTTTTAAAGGAAAGTCGTCTTTGACGTATCACTGTAATGAAATATAATTAATACCTACTACTGTATGAAATTCTATTTATTTTGTTGTTCTACAAATTGGTTTCGAAACTGAACAGTTTACTCATTTACATCGCCATTTTTGAAAACTCTACATTTTTTTTTTGCTTTGTTTTTACTATTTTACCAGCTAAAAATTTACAATTGTAACTAAAAGTTTACTGAAATTTAAAATGTTCACAGCCAATAAAACTTTTTTGACAACCTCTCTTCTTTTATAACCTGTGATATCAAAGTATCAAAATGGCGGCAAGTTCCGTCCAATTACAAAAGAGGATTATGACATTAGTCGCCGGTGCTGTCTAAGTCGCGGAAGTGTGGCGACGTGTGTGGCCTGTTTGATGTCACCGGCAGAGGAGCAGCCCGTGTATGTCCATGTTGATCGGAAGACTACTTTGATCGTGATTCGTGCTCGGATTTTAGTTTAAATTATTGTCGATGATTTTTGAAAAGAGAAAATATATTCAAAGGGAGAGTGTTTTATCGTCTTTGGTTTAGTGGTCGCAATTTTCGATTTTAGAAGGCTTTTGGTTTTTTTTTTAAGCAAGATGGCAGCGGTGCCGACTGCCCAGGGTATACCAAACCTGCAAGCCAATGTTGAGCAACAATCGCGCAATATTGTTGTCCTCCACATTTTTGATGTTGCGAGATGTTCTTTTGTTTACCATGACGGATACGAATAATTAGCATGTTGCCAGCAACACTTCAACATACCATGTGACCAGCAACGTTGTTGCCCGCCACACATAAACATATTGCTGAGACAGTGTTTGTTTTGTTTCTTTGTCTTTTGTGTATTATTTAATAGGCTTTTAATCGGATAACATTAAGTGTAGTCTAGTATTCGGCGTTTGTTTATGTTTTGCATGTTCGCTCGGAAAAGGCGTCATCTTCTCCATTACTGTCTCTCTCTCTGGCTACTCTGCCCCATGTTTTTCCCTGTCTGATTATCATCCCACTTTTTCTGTGGTCTACCGCTTTCTTTGGCCGTTTCTCAGGTAGCACTGGGTAACTAGTTTGCTCCTTTTGTCCTTACTTCTTACAATGGTCATACCATTCCCACTTTTGTCTTCAGATTTTTTGGGTTACCTATGTCCTGAACGCTGGTTTTGTGTATGATCATTTTTGATTCTTATTCTGTCCGCTTTCTTAGCTCCTAACATGCTTTATGTGTCCTGTGTATACGGGGGTCAAAATATAGCCACTTGTTGAGGCTATTTCATTTCATTTTAAACTAGCTGCGCCCCGCGGTTTCACTCGCATAAGTCTCGATCCCGTGGGAATATCGGGATAAAAGTATCCTATGTCCTAATCCAGGTCATGATCTACACATGTGCCGAATTTTATCCCAATCTGTTCAGCCGTTTTAGCGTGAAAGCGTAACAAAGAAAAACAAACAAACTCACTTTCGTATTTATTATATTAATGTATTAATCTGTGATATTAGTTAGGATACCAATTGTAGGTTCAAATGTACCTTTGTTATCTAATTTAAATTAATTTGAAATACGATAACCCCGTTCTTCAACCATTACTTATTAAAACGCAATACCTGTATTGTTTATTACTCATTCCAAATAACTTTAAAGGGAAATTCTCAGAAATTGGTAATGAGTTGCCGCTTGTGTTTATTGCTTTTGCTAAACTAATTGTACGTGGTATAATTTACTTAGATTTGCGTGTGGTCGGGACGGATATGAAAACGATTGATATTTCAATAATTCTATTATTATTGAACAAATATTAATAATTACCGGATATTTAATAAAGGAAAACCGCAAAAACACGTGGGCCGAACCGGGAGTCGAACTTAGAATCACGATAACAGCAGTCACACTCGTCAATCAAATCAAAAGTCATTTATTTAAACCCCAGCAGCACAATTCTCTGTTCAGTTAGAAAATCTCGATTGAAAAAGTAATTAACATTGCGAAACACAAAACATTTAATGAAATTATTTGCAATGTCAGCTAGCACACGCCAATATACCAACGAAAACAATGAAAACTATACTCAAGCAGAAACTAAAAACTTGCGACGACTTACATATTATAGATAGAATCGAGGCAATTAGACGAGAATAGAATCACTTGGCACTCAAAGTTAGATCAATTGCACAGATAAAATAAATATTTACAATATTTTTTCAATTATATCTTAATGATTCACTTGAAGTAACCTGTTTTATACGTTTATTACTTTATTATACCTACCCACTTCCAATATGCAACTGATATGAATCAGATTATTGCAATAATTGACGTAATACAATATAATAAGTATTCTATCTTAGATTACATACGGAATGGGTCAGATTATAGATTATTATCATTTATATGTCATGGAAATTTTACTTTTTGTCGAAATGGTGTGCATTCAATCAGCCATTATCAAAGTGCAGCATCGTTTATCGCGTTTTTATGCACACCATCTTAAAATAGAGAGTGAAGTTGCTTAAATAAAGAGTCAATCGCTCTATCTTAGTAGCAAGAATTTAAATACATGTATGACGTCCAACAACCCGCATATGACTTGTGTGGATGTGTGGTGGATTCCGGCCCACTCCTTGTCACAGAGAGCAGGCCTGTATCAGGCTGTGTCCCAGCAGTGGGAACGTTATAGGCCGATAAAAATACACATGCCATTAAAAGCATGCTTGTTTGCTAGTAAGTAGCATACTTATTTATAGCATACTCTCATATTATATTGTGGTAAAAAATAATCATACTCTTACACATGTTAAGGATGCATTTGCTCGAAATTAGCATGCTTTAGTGCTACTAGGACAAAGCATGTGTATTCCACGGTTTGAGCACTCTATGGGCTATCACTCTATATCTATCTCGCAAATAATTAACTGGTTCTTGCCTATACAAGCAGTATATCAAAACCGTCATTAGTCGATAGATCTGTAGGATTCAGATAAAAAGGTCTTGATATGAAGTACTTTCACTTACTTGACTAAGTTTTCGCAATCTGTGAAAATCTCTGATAATTATTAATTTTATTATTCTGTTTATGCATCTACTATTGCTTACTATTTCACTATTTTCTTGTTATTCCTAATTTTTGTAATAATTGTATGTCACTTACTGTGGCAGGACACTGGGACAGAGCAATACCTACTTTATAGTGTTGTAATTGTGTTCTTTGTTTGTGTTGTCACCTTATATAACCATTGTGCATAAATCAACATAATTTGATTTGATTTGCATAGTGAAGAAAATAAAAGGATTTCAAAGCCAACTCCTCGGCTCAGCAGGCTCCTCGAATAATCTTCGTTCAGAATCATGTTATCCGCAAAACACAGCGGATGGGTATGACAGTTATCTTCATAAACCGTTTGTCTTAATTGTGGAACATTTCCTCAACTAACTTCCATTTGAACTCCTTTGATATCCCAGATTAATTTATTGCATTTTCGTATGTTTTTGATGAAAGCCGTGGATTTGTTTTTAATAAAAACACCAGATGGCTCTTTTGATTTCTTTGACGTCGTCTCAAAACGTGTTAATTTGATAAGTGA